>OZ035875.1:77019603-77628028 GCA_964034865.1 Eristalis intricaria | reverse complement strand
TCTTTGTATAATTCTTTGTAACGAGCCACACAAGAATTCAGCTCACTTTGGAATTGTGCAGCACTTTCGACATTGGGATCATTTATTACGAAATGGTGTCCTAATATATTTGCAAGTTGAAGTCCTTCTTGAATTAAATTTGCAGTTAATTTTACAGGTTCCTCACAATCACAAAATATTAACTCACTTCAATTGCTCTGACCAGTAAATTTGCTTGTACGCGCAAAAAGGGAATTCCCTTCAATTTGTGATATGAACATAATAATAATAATATGGGTGGCGCTACAGTCCGAGGCGGACCTGGGCCTAGCTTCTCAGCAAACACTCGTGTTGTGCGTGCTATTGTTCTTGCACGAGTGAAAGGGACCTACAGTTAATGCCGACTCCGAACGGCGAAGCTTAAGAAGCCTTTTCTAGACAGGAATACTCTTTGAGCATTGTCAGTGACTCGAAAGAGGTGGATCCGTGATATATGAAAGGTGGTAAATTCGGGTATCGAACCTGGCACCCTCTGCGTAGGAGTCGACGCACTTACACACTACGCCACGGCGACCCATGAACATACTTACATTTTAAATCGTGCTAAATGGAATAAAATCGTATAAAAAAATTAAAAATATTTTATTTTCAACCCGTGTTATATCAAAACCGTGTAAAAAAAGACCGCGTAAAAACAGAATTTGGTGTATATGAAACTAATAATACTATCACTTAAAGGAAGTGTTGCGCCATCTATGATCTCGAGGAACTACTACGTTAGTGACTACGTGAAAATAAGAAGAAGAAGACCAATCCATTGATGCACAGCTGTTTCCGTTCACAGAAGCAGCTGCCCAACACTGAACTCCTCGCGCACTGTCGTATTCCTCACCCCATCCCGGGGAGTAATTCCCACAACAGCACTAAGAAATCGCAACTCAGCAGCTCGTACTCGCGATCTTATTCTTTCGGTCATTATTCAAATTTCGTGACCATAGGTGAGAGTTGGACTAAATACTGAGTTGCAAACCGCTTACTTGGCTTTCAAAGCTCGGGCCTTCCTGCTTACAGATCTCCCAAGATGTGTCAAAACTGACCCAGTTTGACCAATCCTACAGAAAATTTCAACATTACTCCTCCTATCACTCGTGAAGAAGACTCCGGGATACTCAAACCTCTCCATCTGCTCCAATTGGACTCCACTAACCCATCGAGTGCACGCTGGAGTTCCGTCTAGAAAGATGTGAGGATAACTAAGTCATCCGCAAAAAGAAGATTTCCTATTCTCTAATTGTCTGAAACAAAAATCTTTACTTCCTATATCGTTAAATGGAGTTTAATTTCAATTGGATTTATTGCATGTACAAATAATGTGCTATCGAATAAAAAAACGAAAAAAAAAATATTTACTCTCTCCTTTAAAACCTCTATGTCACACCAAACACAATTTAGCCAATTTAATTCAGAATATGTTAGGTTAGGTTAGGTTGAGGTGGCTGACTGCCGCGCATACGGACAGCAGACACACTTAGGCCAAGCGAATTCCCATTGTGTTACCACGCGGATCAAGGCTACCTATTCCGCAAACCAATTAGAGTTTTTGATAAAGCGAAGAAGAGGACTTATTGTGATGCTGCTCAGTTCAGCCAGATTGACAAGGAAATGTCTCCCCAGAAGTCTGAATCTATGGGATGAGAGAGCACTGCAGCTGCATAGCAAGTGTTCGATGGTTTCTTCCTCATCCTCGTCCATGCAGCTTTTACAGAAGGCATTATGGGGAAGGCCTAGTCTAGAGGCGTGAGCTCTGATGGCACAATGCCCTGTTAAGACGCCAATAAGAGATCTGAGGTTTGGCCTGCTTAATCTGATCAAACTTAGCGATCGTTTGGGATCGATCATAGGCTAGAGCTGTTTGGTTATGAGGCATTCTGTGCCAGTTGTCCATCTGCGGTTTGTTTGAGCAAGCGTTTCAAGCTTTAGCAGATGTTTTATAGTAGCGATTGGCGTGGAGGTTGGGTCTTCACCCGGAAAGAGCACAGAGTTTATGCCCTTTCTCTGGAATGTCACAGTGTCCCGGCAACCACATAAGTTGTGTGTTAAAGTACTTGGCCACCTCGTTAAGAGATAGGCGGCAATTAAGAGAAGACTTGGTATTAAAAGTGACTGAATTCAGAGATTTGATCTCTGCCTGGCTATCGGAACAGATGACGATATCTGTGCGCGATATTACATTGTTTTTCACACATAAGAAGGGCCTCCTTAATCGTATTAGCCTCTGACTGAAAGACGCTACAGTGATAAGGTAGTCGAAAAGATAGCTGGAAATTTAGATCCTGGGAATAGACATCAGCACCCACACCTGCATACATCTTCGATCCATCTGTTAAGATTCGCAGTGGACCTTGCAGCGTCTGGTGTTCAGACTCCCAGTAAGATCTGGGCGGTATGCTGGTTGAGAAATTCTTCTCGAAGAGGATTTTACGTAAAGTGAGGTCTGTATCTAGAGTCTTCGACTTGACGAACCCGTGAGGACGCCCGCGTTTAAGTTGGCGCACCCAGGTGGAGAAGGACCTCAACCAACTTGGCGTCCGACACTGCAGACAGCTAGCCAGAGACCGTGCTAGCTGGAGAGGCTTTTTGGTTGAGGCCCAGGTCCACCACGGACAGTAGCGCCAAATAAAGAAGAAAAAACAGATCTGTATCTATGGGTATAGAGGCAGACTTGAGTAGGATCGTTGAATGTCCAGACTGCAGTTCTTTCCAGCTGCTCACCTTAATCTAATCGCCGTGCTAGCTGCTGTCTGTCTGCCTATTTTTTCTATCGGTGGCAGGTTTCACTCATAATAAGAATTATCCATTTTTGGGCTCTGTGGTTAAGCACTCATTCATCCCCTCATGTCTACGCAATATATACAATACTTCGCACAAGATCTTCCCCCAGGTCCATACAAAACCTATGAATAGGAATGGAAGGGCAAAATCGGTTTTTTGCCTTGTTTTCACTCATCACTCACTCAATATTTCAGTTCTCTCCCATTCTCAGAGTGTAACAAAATAGTTTTACTTTCGTGGCCCTCTAGGCGACTCGAGGAACTACTATAAAACATCGTCTGATGATAGAAGTATAGGTTTCATATACAATGCTACTGCTAAGACTTTCCCATTTATAGCTCATGTGATTCATTTCCGTGTACTTTCACCACAATTCGTGCATTTGACTGTTGGGCAATGGCTGCCGACAACTTCCTTTCGAAGAAGCGATAAGTTAACCCGCAGTCATAGTCAATGATTCTCACTTTAAGACATCGGCTAGTCGCTAGGGGCTCATAAGCCACTCGCAGACGGCCATCAAATTTTACCTGCAAGCGGTTTGTCCTAGCTATGCGTCTGAAAGCCACAGTCCTTTCACAAACTTGAAACTCGCTTTTCCTTGACTTGGCTGACAACTTGTAGCCACCAACCGCCAGCTGCCGACAGAAAAAAATAATTTATCGGTTCTTTTTCGCTCGTTTTGGTGGCATTTTTGCAACGCATTAGCCTCCAGCTGTTAGCTTCCAAGCAGCAATCCTTATTGCGGCAATGACATGTCAAACAGTCTCAATTCTGCCATCCTTCAGCTGCGGTATCTCCGCCACGCTGCCGCAGGCGGCTAATTTTTGTCGTCGGCCTGGCTACTAGACTTGGCAATCCCCTCAAGCAGCCATATTTCATCGACCGGCTTGACAACTGGTTTCTTGGCTGGGCGATGCACTTGGCAACTGGTCACCACGCTTCGAAGGATGTCTGCAGCTTCAGTCCTTTTTTCGCCGATCCACCATCAATTTCTAACTTCGACTGACCACACAAGGCTGTTCATTAGGAGACGCCAACTCAGTCCATTCAGGCTGCCCACATCCGCCCACTCGGAGTTGCAACATCCACTCGGCCGATCTACAAACACTTTCAGACGTCGTCGGTCGCGGCAGCGCTTCTAATGAAGTCATTTCTTCGTGCCCCCGAAGGCACAACGCCCGACCAGTGCACAGGACCACCACCTCACCGTGTTTACACTGAACGCACTCGTCGCTCGCGGAACAGATTGAAATAGCACCACCATTTCTCAATGGTTCCAGAGCTCGCGCTAACTAACCCAATTCAACTGCAATTAATCGCATCACAACGGTTAACCATCTTATCTGCGCCACAATTGTGTTATCAATTATGGTGGCTTAAGACGGTTTCCGCACGTTGGCACCTTTCGGGTGGGTTCGACTTCTCGGCACAAAGGCGCACCACACAAATCCGCATCGCTTCGCGCCATAATCTGAGAGGAGCTTAGAGCGATGCGACTGGTGGCACCGGGGACGACCGACGACGCGCTACACTCTTCGACTTAAGCTGACACGTAAAGCGATTAGTGTTCTGCTTAGCGAACACTCTTTCTCGCGCCAGGCTAAGCGCTCTGTGCTGTCGTCGTCGTTGGGCGCTCTCGGCTCTTCCTCTGTGGAGTCAGTCCGTCGTGGTTCCGGAGTGGGGCATATGCCATGACATGCATGGCACACATGCCGCCTCGCGTCCCATGGCCACCCTCGTCTGTGCGCACATAATGAGCACCTATTGATGGCTTCGGAGGGGATTTTCTTTCAGTCGCTCGCCGAGAAGTCCCCTTGAACGCACGGTTTTTTTCGACTCACCTCCCGCTTCGGGTGAACTGGAGCGGAGCATTAACGTCGTCGTCAGCGGTGATCCTTCGAGCACCCACTGGAAGTCGCACAAGTGTCGGCATCGATGGAGGAGCCGCTCGAGAGCCACCCGAAAACCACGAGAGGAGATGTGGGGTGCCTGTTGATGACGACGGCAGATGCTTGATTCGTCATTAGACTCGCTCCCGAGCACACACACACGCTGGCAAATTGGGATGTGCAAGGAGTGAAATAGAATTCTCATTACCGCTGGCGCTGCATGCGGAATGCGACACAAGACGAGAAGAGACACACACACGCTCTTGGGGTGGGTGGCGCAATCCACTTAGGAGCCGATATTGCGCCTATCATTGAAGTCGAGCTGACTAAATGCTTAATGCATCCCTGAGAGGAGGGTGGTGGGTGCGGTAAGGACCCGAAAACCATTTCTAATGAGGGCGGATTCGGAGAGCGGCTCATTTCGGGTGATTGATTTGAATCCATGGCCAGCTGGTTAGAGACACTCACTTGCGGGGCAGATTGGATTCTGGGGGAACGAGGTTCTGTGGTGGGTCTTCGGCAGAATGGCAACAGAGTTCGGACTGTCCAGGAGCCACAAGCAATCCGAAATGACCTTGTGGTTGGAACAATTGGTGTTCTATCGCTCGTTCATCGACAGTGGATGTGATGACATTTGCAGAATTGGAACGTGAACAAAAAGGATCTAGGGACACAGGGGGTCCGATGGGCAGAGGGGGCAGAGGGGGCCCGATGGACAGAGGGGGTCCGATGGTCAGAGGGGGCCCGATGGACAAAGGGGGCCCGATGGACAGAGGGGGCCCGATGGACAGAGGGGGCCCGATGGACAGAGGGGGCCCGATGGACAGAGGGGGCCCGATGGACAGAGGGGGTCCGATGGACAAAGGGGGCCCGATGGACAAAGGGGGCCCGATGGACAGAGGGGGCCTGATGGACGCAGTCGGTCCAATGGACAGAGGGGTCTTGATCGACAGAGGGCGTCCGATGGACACAGGATCTTTCTGACTCAGGTTGGTTGGTTTTCTTAAACGTCAAGACTACCAACAGTCCATTGACTTCGTCGACTTCGCCTAAGTCGTTGTTGTTGATGGCTCAGAAAGCCTTCACCTTAGCGTGTCTGATTTCGAAGCGTAGCTTGAAACCAGTCTCTTCAAGGAGATTTGCCATAGTTTCGGTCACCAGAAGCTGCACGAATGATACGGTGTTGTCGTTGGGCTGTTCTGCTTTTGTGATCTCCTAGTCAGTTGGTACATTTGGGCTTTGAAGTTGTAGAAAGTGCACCTTCTTCTCATCATCCATGGTCGTGAGTAGAATTCAGATGTGTACGAGGATTAGCTTCAGTTTCAAGTCACTCCATGCGTCAAGCCACTCTTGTGAACGCTGTCGGTAACCAAGTTCTTCGAGAAGCGATCCTCAAATTTTACCAAGGTGAATGGAGGAGAAGACAGATGTGGATGAACCAGTTCGGAAGGCTTGGTGCGTCGACTGCACTGGCTTGGCCCAGCCCACGATGCTCCAGTTAAGAATGTCTTCGAATCCGAGCCTACTGGTTTGAGAAGGAGAGGAAGACCGAACCTCCGGTATAAAGACAAAGTAGTCGCAGATGCAAGACAGCTTGGTCTTGTCGACTGGTAGCAGCGTGCCCAGGACCGTCAACAATGGAAAGCAACTATCGTTCAGGCTCGGACCTTGCATAGTTTGCCAGCCTGATAGGTTAGATTATATAGCTTCCATCGAAAGTGATGGATTCACTTAGCCCAGGGGTCCATTGTGCGGCCACTGAACCGGCTACCGTACGTTACTCCTGGAACCATCTTGTTCCTTGGACGAATGCCTAGATTTATTTCACATCCTTTTTGGATATATCCGTTAGTTCATTTATATGGAATTCTGCCAGGGGTTTTTTCCTAATGGAGGCCAGTGCAGGGCAGTTGCAGAGTGGATGTGAGGGGTTTTCCTCTTTAATCTTCCTCATCCGAAAACCTGGCGGCCTCTGCGTAGCAGTTGACGCACTTACCCACTACGCCACGGCGACCCACAAACTAAGTATATGCTGTCGACGAAATAACGATCCGTCACACACTACCTTGGACCAAAAATTACGGTCGATAGCAACAATTTTGAGGTAGTAAAGGAGTTTGTCTACCTCGGGGCAAACGTAAACTCCACAAACGACATCATTGTGGACATCCGACGTAGGATCGCCTTTGACAAGCGATGTTACTTCGGTTTGTTTAAACAACTGGCGTCAAAACTCCTGACTCGAAGGACTAAGATCATGCTCTACAAAACCCTTATTTAACCAGTCCTGCTATATGGAGCCGAAAGCTGGACGCTAAGCAAAACTGCGGAGTTGATTCTTGGTGTCTTCGACAGAAACACTCTGCGTTGGATATATGGTCCCTTCTGCGAGGAAGGCGAATGGAGGAGAAGACACAACCGCGAATTCTACGAGCTGTACCAGGATGTGGATGGATGTGTCCGGAAATCAAAAATCCATCGACTGCACAGGCTCGGCCACTTCGAGCGCATGGACAACAATGCTCCAGCTAAGGGGGTCTTCGAATCCGAGCCTCCTTGTTCGAGAAGGAAAGGAAGACCGAATCTCCGGTATAAAGACCAAGTAATTGGGGATGAAAGACAGATTGGTCTTGATGATTGGAAGGAGCGTGCCGAGGACAGTCAAGAATGGCAATACTGGAATACTTGCAGAATTTATAAATGTATGTAAATGTATGTAAAATATGGCGAAAAAGTTCGAGTTAGAGAGAGCTTCGACTTAGGGAGTGTTCGAGTTATGGAGAGAGAGAGTCCAATGTATCAAGAAAAATAATTAAGAAATACTTACCGCTTACAACATATAATGCAAATAGTGCGTGCTTGAGAAGAGCAACCAAGAGCCTGCACTTTGAAGTACTTTTTGCTTCTATGGATTGAGGAGAATGCTCAAGACAGTCATTACGCTTTTCTCCTGTAAGTCGTGAGATCAGTTGTACTCTTCAAAGCACTCAAGAGAATCAAATTCTCAATTCACGTATGTGTACTCTTACACCGAAGACATTAAAGGGATTCCTCCAAATTGTCAGCATCAAGGAAGATCCTACTCCCAGTTGAACAACTTTATACAGTGGACTCCCTCTAAGTCGAATTGTCACGGGATACAATAATCTGTTCGAATTAAAGACCGTTTGATTTAGGGAGAGGGTTTTGTATGGAAATTTGGGGGAAATATATGCAAAATATGGCGAAAAGATTCGAGTTAGAGAGAGTTTCGACTTAGGGAGAGTTCGACTGAGGGAGAGTCTACTGTATTTATCAATGCGTCCAACCATGATCCAGATCATCGGCAATGATTCATCATTCCATATAGGTGGCGTTCCAGATCTGACCATCCAATTGCAAATATCTTCTTCTTGTTTACATATCCAGTCAACTACGTCGAACAACGTTTTGTGGTCACACCAAGGCTCAAAGGCAATCTAGCTTTCGGTCATCGCACGACCGACTCGCACACCATTTAAATGTGTACTCCCTTGGAATTTCAACTGCAACCAGTTGCCTTCAAGTTTCCAGCAAAATTTAAAACCGACGAAGCACGCACTGCACATCTGTCTAGCTCCCAATCACTTTAAAGCAAACAAAAACGTAAATCGCACCAACTTACAGTGCAGTCAAGGGTTAACGATTATTTTCGGTTGACACTTCAAACCCACTTCAGCCGCCGGCAAGGCCCTTGAAATGTCATCTAAAACTGTTTGCCTCCCAGTGGTCTATTAAATTCAACACCATTCCCTGCTCCAGCTGTCCCTACGTCTAACACACAATTTATTTGCCATTCAGCTCGCCAGTGGAGGACCTCTCGACCGCATGCAAATCCTCTTTGCACACATAATTGACATTCCCCACCCTCCTCCGCCGCCGCCATTCCGGACATCCTCACTTCGTCATTGATGCCAGTCGAATGAGTCTTCAGGGGGCAAAAACAACCACTGACAGTTTAAAATCGTCCCCAAAGGACACTGCACTTCGGTCATAAGCTTTCCGCCGCCTCCAGCCACAACCGATTAACTTTCTCTCGAACAGAGTCGGCCCTCCAACTCCCTCTCTCTCTCGCTCTTGGTCTCTCCATGCACGACTCGAGACCGCATTAAGTGGAAACCGCTCCTCACTCAGGCGGGTTGACATATCAATCAAGTGAACTTCCTGGCCGGCGGACTCATCTTCCAGTTGATAGCCATCTGCCTTATCGAAGGCATTTCGAAAATCCAAACCCATTGGCCTGACATCGCCCGAGAGTATAAGAAATTTATTTTCACCATCATCGGCGTACTCACACACACGGATGTAGGTTAACCTGTTGCCTGGGAACCGAATCGAAGTTGCAATCTCCTTTCAACAAACCGATTAGTGGTGCACAGGTGTAATTGGGTACACCGAAGTCGTGCGATAGCCCTGGGTGACCAGCAGAACCCGCCGAGATACAAGCGACCGATTAAAGGTGCAAGGTACGAACGTACAAAGGCGGCAAAAGACCCACGCACCCCATCTCGGGCACGATGGCTTACTTAATCCGCAGACATTTGTTCCCACACGTCGTTGTTGGACGCGCCACCACCACCATCACCGTCGGCCCAGCGACCAGCACCAGCACTTCAGCAGAAAGGAGCACGGCCATTAAGGTGTGTCATTTACACAAGGCATCGACGATGGGGCAGGTGGAAGTCATCATCTCTTCTTCCTCGTCGGCCGAGATGAGGGATACCTCGTCCTCGGCAGCAGCTGAGGCCCGAGGAAGGACCCACGGGTGAGTGCGTCAATCCAAGTGCCACTTAATCCTGCCGAACACGCTGTGTCCTTTTGTTGTCGCACCGAATTAGTGCAACTCCCACTACTCCTCGCCAGCTAAGATTCCCTCACAGCTCGCCGCCGTGCATCCACGTTCTGGCCATTGTCCTCGCCATTGAGGTCGACCCCGGAGACAAAGGAACGCCAGTTATGGTAATACGACGGCGGTGGTGGCGGTGTGACGTCGGGCAGAACAAAAGTGAAAGGCTGCTCGCGGTATCTGGACGAGATCTGTGCCGAACTGCTGTGGCGCGGCAGTGGCTACAAATGGCCCACAAATGTGTTTTCTTGTCCGGAGGAGAGTGTGTGTGTGTGTGTGCATGAGGGAGACCAGACCAGTGTGGGGACAGTGGCGCTGTGCGCAGAAAATCGCATTAAAATTGATTTATCGCCGGCGATATTTGAATTCGAAAAACGATTAATGCCAAGTGCCGGAACATAACGACTCAATCGTTTCCGCTTGTTTCGCGAAAAAGCTCAGATGGCAGCGCGCTGATTGTGTGTAGGTTGCCGGGGTTAATATTTCAGGTGCTGGTCACTTAAGATCGTACGTGAGGTAAGATTGCCGATCGGGCTGTTGGAGGTGGTTAAGGAATTTTTGTTTTTCCGTGAGGACATGGGGGAGTGTGTGAATGGACTTGTGCGAGAAAGGTACACACTTTGGAAGGCTGAATGGTAGTTGACCTATCTGTGTGGAGTATCGCTTTGGCCCGCTTTGGATTGACCAGATAACGAATAGGGGCAAGACTGTAATCGACATTTTGGGGACTGACTTACTTACTTACTTATCAGGCTCTCAGATCAGGTCAATTATCTCGGCTCAATTGGAAACTAAGCCCACTAGAAGGAAGAAAGAAAGCAACCACAGGAGCTTATGCGTGAAAGAGGGAGTTGAGTAGGAACAGGAACAGGGAATCAATTTCAAGATTATGAGTCGGCTTTACACCGCAGTGATGAGGCCCTTACTGTTAAATGGAGGCGTGGTGTGGTGGCCGGCACTTGATAAAGCCAGCTACACAAAGATGATAAGAAGGGTCCAAACGATGGCATGTATTTCATTGCGCATAGTACACTATACGTACGTCCTTTCACTGTACTATGCGCTTAAGTCTTATATTCGGTACAGGCTTCTCATTGAGCGTAATCATTCGTCGCAAAGTGCATCTCTATTGACACTAAGTAGTCAAGGGTCATCGATTTTCTGACTCTCGCCTCGTTGAGAGGACGTACAAAAGTACAGAAGAGAAGATTGAAAATAAGTTTTGTTTTTTCACAACTTTTTTAACGAGATTGTCCATCAAAGCAATTTTTGGCATACCTAGATTGAGTGCTGGAGTCTACTCCAAGGAACTCAAATTTCAACTTTCATGTCGTGTACCAAAGCAATTTAGCGTTCTTAACGCCGAAATTATAGCGATAAAGGAAGCTGTCTCCCGAGTAAAACCACAGGCACACAAATCCTTGCGTGTGACAAGATTTAACTTCAAGACGTCCCTTAATTGCGGCCCATCTTTTAACGCGATTTAACGATATTTCAACATTCTACTTAAGTGAGTGGTCTATAAGAGAGATTTGTGTGTAACGTGCCCCATACACACAACACTTGTGTCCACAGCACACTTAGAACCGGGGATCCCACTTAACCAATGGCAGGCACATAACCCACTGCACCATCCAAGTCCCTAGACGTTGGGGATTTTGGTTTTTGTGACAGCGACTTGCGGATTCTAGTTTGCCACTAAAATTTATGGAAACTTCGTAGACAACTCGTCTTCGACTTTAAGTGGACAAAACATCCTGAATTTAAGTCAGAGCGAACTCTGATGTGCGAAACTGAAAGCAGATGGCCGTCGATTCGAAATTGCGAATGAATGACACAGGTAACCATGTAGTTCAGGGGACCATCAATTCATTCAATTAGCACGAGATTCTGTCCAACTGACCATGCCATCCTTACAAAATAATCGAAGGCTGCAAACGAACTGTGAGTAGGTGCAAGTCCATTCACATAGACACTGTTAGGCCTAAAGGCTATAAAGGTTTTCGCCCAGTTTCAGAACACAATTTACTTAATTGTGTTTAGGGTGTAGTGTGTGACGTAATGTTACGTCACTAGTTCTAGTTCGTCCAATGCTAGTGGTGTTCGTAGGTCTGTGTTTCTAGCGCTAGCTCGTATCGTTGGAACTCAGGTTCGCGTCCTGTCAGGTGGTGCTTCTTTTTGTTCGTTTCTTCCAAGGTCCTCCAATCATGGTTCCTTGAGCTTGAAGTGGCAGAAGAGGTAAATTGGCATGATGTTGTGGAGACCCGCAACTCTCCAAAGTACAGCCGATGAAGAGGACCGCTGGACCCATCCACTTCAGTCGCATTCTGACTTCGTGGATGACTAACAAAATTGAAGAGAAGTAGTGCAGTTTCTATGACAGTGATCATATATTAGATGAAGGGGCTTTTCCTTCCCACCTATTCTTGTGGACGAAGCAGTTGGACGGCTAGAGGAGTATTCGCGCCCCATTCGATCCCAGTGGAACATTACCTAGAACACGATACACCCGTCAAGTAGTGCATGACCCCGCAGATTCTTCTTCTTCTTCTGGTGCCGCTACAGTCCGGGGTGGACCTGGGCCTCAACCAGTAAGCCTCTCCAGCCGGCACGATCTTTTGCCAGCTGTCTCCAACTGCGCACACCAAGTTGATTGAGGTCCTTCTCCAACTGGGTGCGCCATCGGTTCCGTGGGCGTCCTCTATTGCGTTGTCCCACTGGTTCGGAGTCGAAGACTCTTCGGGCTGGAGCAGTGTTGTCCATACGCTCTACATGGCCCAGCCATCTTTGACGCTGAATCCGTAGACGCCTGACTAGGCTCATGCCGCTGTACAGCCCGTGCGAGATCGCGAATTAGCACCACAATTAATAGACCTGAGGTTAATACAGTCTAAGTCCAGTATATCGGTCCTGGTATGAGGTTATAAGGGGTTGTGCTTTGTGTGCGGTCGACTAGAAGAAACGAGAGTTACCATATGTCTAGGCGTTGGTGGTGCGCGTTCGTTTCCATTGGGAACAGGGTTCGAATCCCGAAAAAAACAACCATTTCCTTTTTTTTCTCTTTTTTTTTTGGATTTTTTTTACACCTTATTTGCTTTTTATTTTTTTTTTTTAAATTTGATGATAGTTTTAAGTTAGTTTAAGCCAACATTTTATCAGTGAGTAGTATAAGTGTAATTAAATAAAATTGTGAAGTAAATTAAAAAGCGGACTACCATCTTATTGCCGCTGTTCAAAAGGTGGTGGATCGTAGGGGAGGTCAATCGCGTCACAAATATAACCAACAACAAGACCACGGCCTTTTCCCACGGCTGGTCAGGCGCCCTCGTGGACGAGGTCGCGCGTAGGTCGAAAAATCGGTGTAACAACATGCATGTAACCCTTAGCACTATGGACCAACATGTGAGGCTGAGCCGCTACCTCCTAACCTAACCTTTGGACTACCAAAACCGTAGCATTGACAGAGGCTCTGCCTTTGCTTATAAACGAAAATATGTCGTAATTGGTTTAGAAAGTGATAAAGTCCTTGGATGCAGCTACTTTTTATTATACTCTCCTGATGAAATTATCGCAGTCGATACTGAGAATTTGGAAGAACTATTTCTGCAGACTGCTAAACGGCGATGATGACACCAATACCGCTGCCAGGCAGAATGTTCCACTCAATATGGACGATGATCGACGAGAACTCCGTCCCCCCGACTAGACGAGGTCAAGATAGCAATAACAAGACTGAAGTCTAACAAAGCCGCCGGTGCGGACGGACTGTCCGCTGAAATCTTTAAGGCAGCTGGAGATGATCTGGTTGGGCGTATGCACCAGCTCATCTGTAAGATATGGTCGGAGGAGAGCATGCCCGATGAGTGGAATCTCAGTATCATTTGCCCGATCCACAAGAAAGGAGACCCCTTTGACTTCGCCAACTACCGAGGGATAAGTCTCCTCAACATCGTCTATAAGATCCTCTCTGCCGTTTTGTGTGAGCGCCTGAAACCATTTGTCAAAAGTCAGATAGGTATGTGCGGTTTCAGGCCGTGGAAGTCCGCCATCAACCAAATCTTCACACTACGGCATACCCTGGAAAAAACCCCAGAAGTGCACATCGACACCCACCACCTTTTTGTCGATTTCAAGGCCGCATATGACAGCGTGCATAGGGACGAGCTACACAACGCCAGGTCCAGTTTCGATATTCTTGCCAAACAAGTCAGACTTTAGCAGGATGACTGTGGAGAAGTCTCGATGCTCCATCAAGGTCGGTAACGAACTCACCGAGACCTTCAATGGGACTTAGACAAGGCGATGCGCTGTCATGTGACTTGGCGTGCAAGACTCACACGCCAACACTAGAGGCACGATCTTCCAGAAGTCCGTACAACAGGTTAGCATACGCGGACGACATTGACGTGTTTGGCAGAACACAGCGAGCCGTCAATGAGGCGTTTGCTGCCATTGAGGCGGAGGCGGCTAAAATGGGTCTGGTGAATGAGAGCAAAACGAAGTAGATGCTGTCATCAAGAAAGGACACACAACATCGACGGACGTCTTGGACAGAGCGTTACAGTAGGCAGCTAGAACTACGAGGCAGTCAAGGACTTCGTCTACCTCGACTCCTAAGTAAGCAGTACAAACAACATTATAATAATATAATAATATCTGCGGCGCTACAACCCGTAGAGGGCCAGGGCCAACCACTCGTGTTGTGCGTGCTTTCACGAGTGAAATTGATCTACAGTTAATGGCGACTCCGAACGGCGAAGTTTTAGAAGCTTTTTCTAGACAGGAATACTCTGTGAGCATTGTCAGTGACTCGAAAGAGGTGGAGCCGTGAAATATGATAGGTGGTTAATTCGGGTATCCAACCTGGCACCCTCTGCGTAGGAGTCGAAGCACTAACCCACTACACCACGGCGACCCACACAAACAACATCAGTACCGAGAGCAAGCGCAGAGTAACTCTTGCTAGCCGCTGTTTCAATGGGCTCAGGAGGCAATTGAGTAGTAGAGCCACCTCTCGAAGGACCAAGCTGACTTTACACAAGACCTTGATCATCGCTGCTGTACGGCGCAAAGGCATGGACTATCTCAAAAACGGATGAGGAAGTCCTTGGTATCTTCGAGAGAAAAGCTCTGTGTGCGATCTTTGATCCTGTTTGCGTTGACGGTTTTTGGATGATGGTTTTGGAGGAGATTCAACCACGAACTGTATGGGCTGTACGGCGACATGAGCCTTGCCAGGCATCTACGGTTTCAACGCCTTAAATGGCTAGGTCATGTAGAGCGTATGGGCAACTCAGTTCCAGCCCGAAGAGTCTTCGATTCCGAACCAGTGGGACAACGCATTAGAGGACGCCCACGGAGCCGATGGCGCACCCAGGTGGAGAAGGACCTCAACCAACTTGGCGTGCGAGACTCGAGACAGCTAGCCAGAGACCATGCTAGATGGAGAGGCTTGTTGGTTGAGGCCCAGGTCCACTCCGGACTGTAGCGCCAAATAAAGAAGAAGAAGATGAAATTGCCAGGTATGTAAGCATCCGCGTCTTGTCCTAAAGGGGATTCAGTAACGGGAAATGAAATTGCCAAATCGATGAACACTGATACCAGCTCATCATTTTTTTTCCGAGTGCAGGCCTACTGTCCATCCCATTCGCTACAGGAGAACTTTATGGTCTGAAGGCCCTCGTTTCACATGCCGAAGCAAATTTGACCAACTCTAAGCTATAAATGCCAACATAGTCTAACGATTCGCTTTGGCATAGGCTCCAAGGCTGACAAGGCTCTCGCCGCCGTTGGTATCAGTCTCCCCTACAAGACCTAAAATTCTACACAGGTTGCCAAGGTGAGCCATTACATATCCCCTCTGATCCTAAGCGCACTCTCCACTCTATTCCACTAGCTTCACACATCTTGACTGCATGCCACAAACTGGCTTACAGTGTTGAAGGTGACTAATCCTCTGGGTAGCAGATGGCCTACGACAGCTCAGCCACTTGCACCCAACACAACACACGATAAACCTCGTTCCGCCGAACAAATGAACAGTCAAATCATTCGTTCAGCCACCTCCTCTTCCATCACCGATCCCAAATCAAATGCGCCTCTGAGCTTAAGCGGTCTCAACAGCCTGTGAACATTTCACCAACAAACCTGCCAACCACATCTCCCTGCTCTCAAGCCTCAACTCCTTCTCAATTTGCGCACTCACACACCTCATGAGCATCCACCCACCTGCCAGCCTACTGGAAACCCGTCACGATCCAGCACATCATAAGCCGTCCAAAAAGCCATCATCATCATCATAACCATGCCATCGCGAGCGTCGGCGGCGGCGTGTCCAAATCGAAATGAGATTCCCGCTCACTTGACAAGCGTGTGATCCGCGCCACACCACACCACACTCCATCAACTCGCAGCGCGATGAGTTAACGCCTAATTGGAAACGGATGCAGAAATATCACTGCCGAGCCATAAAAGAGAAGGCGAGGCCCACCCAAAAGCGCGCGCCCGCAACACCGCCAATTACCGTCCAATTTATTGTATCATCACCAGTCGCGCGGATCCAAGCCGAGCGAGAGCACATCTCACAGCACTGACTGGCAGATCGTGTAGATGCCCGCTGGCTATGTGCGCCTTGTGCGCCATCTCATCGCAGACGCTTTCGCAATCTCAGACCCACAATGACAATCGATTCGACATTCTCCAGCGTTGCCGCCGCTAAAGCCACCATCACCACAAGAAGCCACAGATTTATTTGAATGCCACCAGATGCTAATGTCAGATATAATAATCCCGTAAGCGAATTAAATTGTTGGAACAGCATAAATCGGCGCGAGTACTTGTTCTTGGCCACGGTGCGCGCAGAGAACAGCGCTCTGTGCAGAGGCGCGCAACCAACCCACACGTCATGGAATTCCACACGGGCTTACGTTACAATTTATTGAGAGCCGCTGAGTGATTATCTGCGCCAGACCCAGTCGCGCACATTCTGACGACAGACCGTGGAGACAATATTCTCCATCGATTCCCGTTTAATTGCCGTTTCGCCAGACGCGCGAGCGCGAACGACAGTGAATGGCGCAGCGCAGTTGGCGAGTTAATTTCTCGCCCGCCCCGATAAGAGGAAAGGGACCTTAATCGCGATACGGGCCCGACGTGATTTAACACCCGTGCGCTCGGGCCGTAGGATTTGGAGGCCAACACACAGCGCAACACTATCCGATAAGCATCGACTTCGGCTTAGCCGGTACAACGGACGCCGGAGATAGCCACCGAGCTGGTGAGTGCCGGCCGCAGCCCAAGTGGGCGGAAGGTTGGTTGTCTATGACTCAATCCATGATCCAGGCGCGCTGCTATCGGATAAGAATCGAAACTTTCGATCTTTTGAAGTGGAACCGATCAAGGTCTGCTCCGCACAGCTGGACCACATGCCCTTCCTCCTTGTGTTCGATCTGCTGCCAGACTGCCGGGTCATGCACCCTCGGCACATCCGGAGAACACTGCAACAATGCATTCAAATGATTGCTGCATAGTCCTTACGGCCCTAGGGTCATTGTGCTCCTCCACACGGACATACCGACACACCGACACCGCCACATGCCCATGCACAGGGCAGCTACATCTAGCACTGAGCAGGTAGCTGGAACTCCCCTTTCTCCCGGCCGCCGTTCCCGTTCCCATTCCTGATTATGGTCAAGTCAGGCGCGACTATCGATGTTAATAAATTGATCACGTAGGATGCGCACCGCCCGGGAGACCAGCGGCCGGGGCTATCCTTTCAATCAATTCCTACAGTGTTTAGGATAGTTTACACGGTGTGCTACACGCCATCAGGACCACGATGAGATGGGATTTGAATCGCTTCACTTCTATTAGTTCTCTGCGTGCGTACCCATTCGCTGGATTTGATGCGCTGCCGTGTGCCAGGCGTGCAGGGAGATTGAGGAAAAGGGTCGATTCCCATGCGTTTTGTGTGCTGAAGGTTTTGTTTCCTAATCAGGTGCATCTTTGGACATAAGGCTTCGTGGTTGGGTACGCCTTGTGGCGACCAAATGCTTCGCATTGCAGGCAAGGTGTTGACTCTTTCGGATTCCATGTGAATCTGATTTGCTCCGTCTCGTCGCGCCGGTCGGGGGAGGGAGGGGCTGTGGCAATGGGAAGTGGTAGTTAATGTCTTCCGTTTTCCCATGGTAGATAACATTTTATCACTTTTTTCCTTTTTCTGTGCTGCCTGTGTGCTGGAGGGTTGCAGCGACGCTTATGGAATGCACTTGCAGAGAGTCTTGCTACGAGACTGAAATGACAGATTCAGGGACCTGCAACTGGCTGTGGGTGTGGACTGTGGCGTTGAGGATGTATACGGAGGAAGTCGCTGTGAGGTGAGCTGCCGTTGGTAAGTGAGCAGATTCGACGCGTTGATATGCCATGAGGTTGCTCATTAAGTAAAGATTCCACACATCGACACGACGACGGAGGAGTGTGACAACTTCGTCAAGAGAGATCGTGTTTTCATCTGAAACTGTGAGGCCAAGGCTTATCTTGATTGCCATTGCTTCTTCAGATTCCTCCAGAGACTTCTGTTTGTTCTTCAAATGGCACCAAAGTTGGGGATGTTGTTGTGTTTTGTCCCGGGTGTCACCCTTTAGGCAGACAATCTATTCGGACCCCCTCCAGGAAAGGCTCTTCTTCGACAACTCGTGTCACCTACCAATTGCGCTAACATTCATAAGGTCATGGAAACGTTGAACCATCAACTCATGAAATCCCTCGAATTGCGGATGCTCCTTAATGGCCGTCGGACACCTTGCACAAACAGGAATCATTTAGACTCCCTGACATGTACAGGGTCTTCCAAGCTGAGATTCTGGCAATACACAAAGCAGCCAAGCACAACAGATATCACCATCCTTGTTGACAGGCAGGCTGCATGGGAGTCAATAGGATCTTGTACGACAAGCGTTGTTATTGCTCATCATCATCGTCTTCTGACCCGCATGATCCACTAAAGGGATCGCGCGGGTAAGCCACGCACGAGAGATCTCCAGGCAACTCGATCCCCCGCCATCGACTCTTACTCATCAGGGGTTATGCCCAAGCGTAGCGAGGCGAGTTTATGGACTTGGTCCAACCATCTCATCCTGGGACTGCCAAGTATTCGCCTACCTGATGGAATCGCATTCAAGGCCCGCCTAGGAAGTCGTGATGGTGGGGACATTCGTGCTGACCAACTCAACGAAGCATAGCTCTTTCCGTTCGGAGAAGCAGCTGCGTATCGTTGAGTTCCTCGCACACTGTCGTGTTTCTCACCCAATCCCTAGAACGATCTTGGTGTCGAAGCTGGGGCACTGATCGTAAGTCCTTTCTAGGAGATCATAGATGTCATCCTTGCAGTTGTCATCTTTCTCCTCCGTTGGCTCGTGGGCGCATATCAGGCTGATGTTGCCGAATGTAGGCGCTCGCTTATGTATTTAAAGCTGAAGACTTCTTGCTTAAGTCGGCCTCGCACAACAAACCCGCATCCGAATAAGCGCGCTTTCGCTCTTTGTAGCAATCGCCGACGTAAATATCACAGTTTTTCATCCTCTTTTTGCCCGGCCCATCCCACCGCACCTCCTGAATGGCGGTGATATCTGCCTTACAAGCTTCGAGGGCTTCCACAAGTTCATCGGCTGCACGTGGTCTGTTCAGGAACCTCACATTCCACGTGCAGAACCGAAATGTCCTTATTTCGTTGTCCATTGTCGTCAGCAGTAGGGTCATCCGTATCCGAGGCTTCTCGTCGCTTCTGAACTAGTCATTTTTTACACGGTGGGGAAGTTAACCCTACGCGCAACCGCCGAACCTGGAGGACCGGGTCCTGGTTTAAACCCCTGGACAAGGGGGCCGCTGCATACATTAGTTCACCTCTAAGCGGTTGCTTTAAAGTCTATCCAGAGGGCGCCGCGAGGAGGCTGTATGTCAACTTGACCTGTGCATTCAACAGGGATCGTTGATGGCATCTCGCCAAGTTGAGAGCAGTCACCAACTTTGTCCTGGATGCACAGGCCCATGCCCATCCTCCAAATCCTGATACAGCTCGATAAAATTGAAATTCGCGGTCACATAGAAGCATGGTTCGAAAACAACCTCAGAAACAGCACTTTCCGGGTGAAAATTGGTGATCATGTCAGTGACGACGAAAAGGTTGAAAGGTATCAAACTCAGTACAAAATAGATTGATAACAATTTTAGTTTTACGTAATTAAGAACTATTGAACACATTGCTAATTTTAGAAACGTTAACATTCATGTATTTTTTCCAAACATTCAGTGCAATGATTATGTGAGAGTATTTTTATTAGTCTAAAAGGACAGATGTGCATCACTGAGATAACTGGGTAGCATTCGAATTTGGTAGCTATGGTAGCACATATTGTTGTTACCAAGAGTTCACCCGTTCCCTTTATAAATGTGTTAATTTGCAACAACGTTTGGAAGCCAGTGTTGTTAATGAAATTGTTTTCCAACTTTTCCGTGGGGGTACTATGAGTCGGTTTAAAAAAAATTCAGAGTGCCATTGGAACCAGAAATGAAGAGACAGCCGACTTCACAGCCGATTGCCCCCTAGTCCATCGACGAATTTGAGTGCCTTTTTGACGGATATTCACGAAATAACGTAAATGCCGTCCTCTGAGTGGTCATTTGGTTTATGAATACGTTACTAAAAACAGATGTCAAACATCTTAAGGGGAAAGAGAGGTAGATGTCGGGCATCTCTGTAATACTTCATTTCTGATTAGAACGACGCATTTGTCACGGAATTTCAGATTATTTCGAATGTCATCATACTATCGTGATGTCCGTAATCGGGGCGCTAGCTGTAACGAATTTAGGCACTCTCGCCCTTTGTTCGTCACTTCAGATTGCTCACAATCGTCACTTCACTCTTTCACTGGTCCTAAATGTTCACATCCCAATCGCGTACCAAATCTATCCGCCCGAAATTAAAGAAAACCATAAAAGCTTCAAAACGCGGTCAATGGTGCCATGAACCACGCATGCGTCACAGGAATTTAGATTTCCTTTTTTTTTCGGTCAATTCGCTCGGCCAGTTTTTCAATTGTGTCGCATTAGGCATGGCATGCCTTCGCTCGGCGGGTGATTTCTATCGCAGGGGCGGCCATGACGGGCGCGCACACCACTGGCGTGCCACTGCAGCGGCTGCAGACGCTGGAACTTATCTAAAATCAATTTGACGTCTAACCACAGGAATTACGATTGCCAGAGACCCGCATCGGCGCTAGACGATGGTTTAATTATCGACTCCAACTTAATTAACGGCGAAGTATTTTTGGGATACTTTTCGAACTTCGCCGTCGCGTCGGTCGGTCTTTGTCGCTGGCAAAATTTATCTTCGTTTGTGCGGTTTTGCGAACTGTCGACGGTGGACGCTGCACGGAGGCGCGGCTTTGGGAGGGTCCCGCGTGAATGCGCGCGACTGTGCGTGATTGAAAACTGCATAACGCCGCGATACTTGCGGTGTCATTCCAATGCTCAGGTGGGTTGTTATTCTCTCTCTCTCTCTCCCTCTGGTTTTCCTTCTGAGTGAGTGGACGTGCTGTTGGAAACGACTTTGCTGCTTTTGGCGGACCTTGGTTGACCGTAACATTATGCTTATGGTAATGACAGACGACATGAACATGCTGCACGGCCATTGGTGGCCGTGAGACGGGCCGGGTGATGGCAACGTATCCAGCATACAGTCAGATGTGAAATTGTCCTTTCACCATGTTGGACAGATGTTTTTTTTTTTTTGCTGCGTCCAAAGCGCGCGCTTGGGTGCAGTGGGAGAGTTGGCAGCGCGATGCTGTTGTCGGCGCACCGACTTGTCAAATGCTGTTCTCGGCGCGGCCTTGAAACAATTGCCCATTAAAGAGAATCGATCGCCTTGGGGTGCATTTCGAAAGCACTCTCGGGGTCGCTTCGAAATAGATCTAGGTCTTTGGCGATGGCAGGTGATTCAGTTGGCAGTGCGTTTCGATTTGAGTGTGGGTTGAGGGATTGCTTGCTAGTTGAAGGCATGCCCATCTGACTATTCATCTTACTCAACTTGTGCCGAAGGTCGAGATGTGGGTCTGCAGGGACTTCCCTCAATTCGATGACAGACACCCTTCAGCGTCGGCTCCCCGCTGCTATAAGCCCAGACGGTCCAGGCTGTCCTAAGCCCCGATCAAATTGAAAACATCATTCAACCAAGCCATTCACATCCCAGACAGCATCTACACGTCCTCCACAGACCGCGCGCGCTCCGTGGCAGTATCAATTTCAATGAAAACAAGAATTTATTTAACTGGAAACAGCAAATGTCAATATTGACGCAGCTCATTGCCGACGATGACACTTGAAGGGCTCTAGTTCGGAGCCGAGTGTCTCCCGTGTCTCCGCCATCTCTGCGAGGAGGACAACCCATCGCTACAGTAACGCGCGTCGGGCAACATCATTACGTCGCAGTGTGAGTGCGCATGTAATCCTCCGCGGGGACGCGTTGTACTTGTGCATCCACAATTTATTATTTAAATAAACACCAAGTGTGATCCTTGGAGAGATGATGAGTACCGTGTTGACAACGATGACGACGACGATGGCGATGACGACAACAACAGCAACAACGACACCACCGCACACGGGTATCACAAGGCACACGGCACACAGCAGATGGCACACGGGGAGCCCCGAACAGCAGACATTGAGGGCTCAAAGGAGTGCCAAAGGAGGTGTGGCGGTGTGGTTGAGTCTACCTTTTGCACCTCGTTAATTAACAGAAAAACGTGACAATCTAAGGGTCCCGCCGGAATGGGATGATGTGACGTGCAAAACACATTGAACATGTCGTGCTCACAGTTGGCAGGATTCTGGAAAGGCCCGAGCGTCGGTGGGGGGAGGCAGGTCAGAATTAATGAATAACGCCGGCCCGGGTTGTCTTAACGAGACGACTACGAGGGAGTTATCCCCAAAAGGAGTTGCAGCCGCACCACAGCTTGCGCGGCGGGCAGAGAAAAAAAACCCCTTGTAAATGACGAGGGAATTCCTAGTGGGATGTGAAGCATTTCTATCAAGCACACGACACAGGCATGAGCCAGAATGCAAGTGATACGCGCCCTCACGCCATACCACTCCGCTGCACATCACACAGATGTCACACACAGCCACATGGCCGCACAGCCACGCTCGGCGACAGACAGGATGAATGATATCGTTATTATAATAATAATTCTCCATCATGTTTGCTTTCGCTCTCTCTCTATCTCACTCTCTGCACCGCCCCACCGTCAGGACATTGTGATAAATCCGGCTCATCGTCGTCGTCGTCGTTGTCGTTTGGAGGCCTCCGCTCCTCGTAAAAATGCGAAAAAATATTATAATAATGTGTGCACTCCTTTGGAAATCTGCAACAGCACACAAAGGACCCTCGACTATGTGTGTTGTCATCACTGTCGCTGGAGGAGGATGGATAAGAGGAGGATGGATAAGGATCCCCGTGATGGTGGCTGCGTTGCATCTACATGTGTTCAATATCATTTGGGGTTTAGTTCGGTCTGCCGTACGTACTTACATACGTAATTTTTTTTCTCCTCTCCACCCATCCTGTGGATCCTTACAAAGTCCTTCAAAAAAAGGAGGAAAAAACAAAAAAAAATGGAAAACATCCTCACTGCCGGGACTCGACTTGTGCTGATGTGAGATATTAAAATGAATGTAAAAATGCGATTTAGTTGCAGCCGTTGTCGCTGGGCGGGTGGTGGGTTGTGGGTGGCGGAGAGGCATCTGCGGCTGATGGAGTCTTCTGGCTCTGGCTGAGCTAGTCATGTTGCTGTGCCAGAAAATCACGAAAAGGATAATAGAAGGTTCGTTTTTTTCACATACTAAGTCTGCGGATGATGGGAAATGTTGTGGCGTCGCGTCGTCGGTTGGTGAGATACGAACTAGCTGCTTTGATGGGCTTGTCTGGGCAATAGCCTAGATCTTGGGAGGAAATACAGCCCTGTTTATAGACTGTACTCTAACGTATCGTCTTTTGCATACATTATGCAATGACTAGACTATTCGTGGACGGTGGAGTCAAATGGCTCGACATACTTTGAGACTAGGTGAATGTGGCGCTCATGTAGATTCGATTGATATTGCATACAAGAGCTGCATTCAGTCATCGAGTTGGAGGCGAGCAGATGCAGGGGAACTGGGAGAAGTAAACCACTTGATGTCTTGTCCTTGTACGACTTGAATTTCCTGAGATCAACATAGGCAAGCGAACCGGGGATGCAGGCCTGAGTTTAAGCTCTTGAGTTTTTAAATGCAATCAATACCTAGTCATTGCTATAGCCATCGGCGAATGATGGCTGAAACACAATTCATTGGTCATGCACAAAATACAGCGTCGGCCTGCGTTATTGAAAAATGAGAGAGATGAGAGGATCGTAATAAAACGTAAAACGTAAGTCCATCGCAAGTCATTATTGAACATGTGGGATATTTTTTGACAGAGAGAGGATTTTCTCCCAAATTGAGAGTATATTGTGTGATTTGAGAAATGAAAAAAGCAGCGGTCCTAGGTTCGATACGGTCGTTTTCTATATTCTGTCTAGAAAAAGCTTCTCAACTTCGCCGTTCTGAGTCGGCATTAAACTGTATGCCCCTTTCTCTCGTGAAAGAACAATAGCTCGCACAAAACGAGTAGTTGCTGAGAAGCTAGGCCCACGTCCTCCTAGGACTGCGCCACACATATTATATGATACACAGAAGTTGTTGATGACGATATCAGCTGAATATGATAGCACAGATGATGCAGTACATGGGATGGACGACATAAAATATGACGCCTTAGAGTATCTGGCTGGGTAAGCACCCATCGAAATTGGGTGACCTCTGGACACATACGCGGAAAGGATAGACAAAGAAGTCACTCATCTGACTTGGAAATACGTATTAACTGAAGGAGGTTTTCATAAGCCGAATCTAAAATGTATGGCAGAGTTAGAAACCATAGATAGACTAAGACCGGGTACAAATTATATAAAAAGTATGTTCAAATAATGTTCAAATTCCGCACAGGAATTAAATTTCAATATGACTTTCATTTACTTTCTTATGACCGAAGGATACACGTGACGTCACACTGTTTGACAGATAAAGAGTATGATGCCTTGTATTATGTGTATCATGATGCAGAAAGGCGGCAATATTTTTCATCTGGTAGGTAAGAGAGAGAACAGCTGATAAATTGTATTTATTTCAACGCATTGCGTCATCGCACTCTCTCCGTAACATAAAGTAGGCTGGCGCAACGTACTATTGTGTTCAGGCATGAACTTAAAGAGATTAGCAATCGCTTTAAACTTGGCTCAGAAATTTACAGTGATATGTATTTGAACGTGTAATCTTAAACATTAGCTTAGTGGCATCCAAATAACGCAACGTTACCGATGAAGTAGTCTCAGCTGATCGTGAATCAACGTGATATTATTCAATCGGCTTAGGTGTCTATGAAGTAATGAGGCATTCGGGGTCTTGGGAGAGAGAAAATGAGAAATCATACTTTATAGAAAGTTCAGAGATCTCAGCTATAAAGCGCCACACAAGGTTGTAGGTGAAGGGACTTAACCTTAGAAGACGGCGAACAGCGTTAGGTAAGGGTTAGGTTAGGGTGATTGCCACCACTGTAGCAGTTGTGGCCCACTTAGATCCTGGTTGGATGCTTTGTGCTATCACTACCCGGTGCTTTCCACAGGCTCCTTCTACACTAAGGAAAATGATATAAACCTAGAGACTACCTATAAGTATTCTAGTGGCCTACTTTGACAAGTTCACACCTGTGCTGAGCCACAGACAATTAGTTTTCCTGACTTGGCTATTCCTCTAGGTTTCTAGTTTTCGCAAGGCTCGACAAGTGCCGAGGAGATGAAGCGTATTTTCTTCCTCCTCCTCGTCTCTACAGCTTCTGCAGTAGTCGTTGTGGTGGGCTCCCATTCTTTTGGCATGGATACCGAGAAGGCAGTGGCCGGTGATAATGAAGACTACGTTGCTAATTACATTCCTGTTTAGTTTTTGGAGTGTATTTGTTTTGTTTGGATTTAGTGAGGGCCAAATAAGCCTCGAAGTTATACATGCATCTAATTAGATGCATCTCCGATTTGCGGAGTCGAAGGCATCTGTAAGTAACATGGTGTTTATTGTCTATGTATATAACAATATATAGTCCGTTCATCGTTTTCATCGACAGTAAGCGGGCAGCCTCTTGGATAGCCTTACTTCTGCTTGGAATACACTACAATGGTTGGGCAGTCGAAGAGGCAGGGAAAATGATACGTCCGGCGATATCGCGAATACTTCTAGTCCGCTGCCCTCGTCTGTTTTTGAGCCATCTGTGTAGATTTCCAGGAAGCCTGGTTTTCTTACCAGATTTTTTTCCCAATCTTCTCTGTCTGGGACGAATGTTTTTAACCCAAACTCGAAGTCTAAAGCGGGTGTTGTATAATCTGTATGCATTGGTAGTCTCGCATTACTGATTATCTATGTATGATCTAAGCTGTGTAAGCTGCTCCAGCGGTTGCACCTTAACGTTGCCTTGGTGGCTATTAGCTTCCCATAGATGTCCATGGGATGAAGTTATAGCAATGTTTTCATGGCGACTGTGAATCGCAATGCCCCTGTGATGCAGATACACGCTGATCTTTGAATACTGCTTATCAATTTAAGATTGGATTTGTTGTTCAGTGCTGGCCACCAAACAAGGATACGAACAGTTTTACTTTCGTCGAGAATTAGAAGGACAGCTGAACCTATGGGCTTTTCCAGACTACACTAATGCTTACGAAAACTCTGAAATTCCTCTTTGATTGATGGAATTCCAAGATCCAGACAGATACAAGGGTACGTTGACAAAAAAAGTTTCAGACAAGACGAGGCGCTTTCATGTGACTCCTTTAACATCATCCAGGAGAAGATCGTGCAAGACTCATAGACTGACACTAACGGCACGATCAGAAGTCAGTACAACTGTTAGCATACGCGGATGACACTGACGTCTTTAGGTGAACACAGCTAAACAAACAGCAGTACAAACAACATCTGTATCGAGATCAAACGCAGAGTAACTCTTGCCAATCGCTGCTGGTGGAGGCCCAGGTCCACCACGAACTGTAGCGCCAAATAAAGAAGAATAAGGCAATCTGAAAGCCACGACACCGCGGAGGCTCCATCCTATGATGATCCAAGCGATCGCCGGGACACGCCTATAGATTGTCTTCTTTGCTACATCGATACCTTCAGCTTAATTATAAATAATTGGCCTGATATCCAAACCAATCCCTGCTTCCTATCTGGCCTATACCAGACTTCTAGGGTCTAGTGTTTACACCTTTAGACCAGCTTTCGCGACCCAATATTTCAACTTCGAAAAGCCTACCGAAACAATGCTGCCTTACCATAATGTGGCATTGTATCTTGTCTCTTTTAGGGATTGAGTTGACTATGCCAGATTAGGTTAGGTAGGTGGGCTGCTAGTGCACTCGCCAGCACACTTAGACAGTCGGACTACTACCACCGATTGGCGACTCCAGTGATAGTGCCGTTACTTTGATCCCAACTCAAAATTGTGACTGGACCCGATTTGAAAACCAAATAAAACCGTATTAACTTTGCTTTCACTGGGATTCGAACCGGGGACCCCGCTTAGCAGGGCAGGCACTCTACCAGCTGCGTCATCCAGTCGTTGACTATGCTAAGGCTTATAATTATACTCAAGCTGCAGTTTGATGGCGTATCTAGCAGCTAACATCCTAACGAAGATTGGTTAGGGAATTAGCCCGACCATTCCTTCGAGAGGTGTTGTGCGGCAGGCGTGCATGGCGCCTGTTATTCCAAGACAAGTAATTCGTTGTAATTTCTGCAACATAATTGGCGTACTCAGTTGGATTGTTTCAGGCCGCCAAACGATGGCAATCTGATAACGGGTCTCACCTTCATTGTATGCAACCAATGTATAAAAAGAGACCCCGAGTTCTAATGTATGGACGTCTAGCGGTCCACAGTGCTCTGGTTGTTGTTCTCGCTGGAATGGACTAATGTGGTTGATTAATTTAGTGGCTCTATGGCGGACTTGATATGTCAGTTCTAGGATTACTACGAGGTATTTGATGCCGCTGGAATGGACTAATTCAATATAGTTGATTATTTTGGATCCAAGGTTGAATCGTGTACTGCTTGAGAAAGTTAACGGTATTACACGGCTTGACTGATAATCCTTGTGTGTTACACCATTCCACAACTTATACAAGTGCGCTTTAAATATGCTTTGTCGATAACTAATACCCATAGCAAGGAGGATAAGACCCCCGACTTGAGGGCATCCCTTTGCTATCACAGAAACCAGAGGAGGCAATGATTGAACGACTTTCCAGCATTGCTCTGATCCATCAGTTGGCCGATTCTTCGATAGGTTCCTCGACTTGCTGGTGTTATCGAAAGCTCTCTCGATATCGACGGCAACATCTTTGAAGTTGCGTGTAATTTCTACATTTTTAATGAGATAATGAAGGGCGTCTTGTGTATATTTACCTCGCTTTTATGTGGACTGGTTGGAACTTAGAGGCTTGAACAATCGAATCTCTAATATTAACATCAATTAGCGTATCTATCAGGCTGACGACCCATGCAGGGTCCGAGCCTGAGCGATAGCTGCTTTCCATTCCTGACTATCCTGAGCACGCTGCTTCCGGTCTTCAAGACCAAGCTGTGTTGCATCCGCGATTACTTGGTCTTTATACCGAAGATTCGGTCTTCCTCTACTTCTCCAACCAGCAGGCTCGGATTCGAAGACCCTCTTAGCTGGAGCCTTGGTGTCCATGAGCTCAATGTGGCCGAGCCAGTGCAGTTGATAGATCTTTGCCTTCCGCACTACATCCACATCCTGGTACAGCTCGTGGAGCTCGGGGTTGTGTCTTCTCCTCCATTCGGCTCCCTCGCAGACGGGACCATATATCCGACGTAAAATAGTTCTTGCAAAGGCACCAAGAATCAGCTCCGCAGTTTTGCTTATCGTCCAGCTTTCGGCTCCATATAGCAGGACTGGCAAATTAAGAGTTTTGTAGAGCATGATCTTGGTCCTTCGAGTCAGGAGTTTTGCCGCCAGTTCTTTTGACAAACCGAAGTAACACCGGCTGCCAAAGGCGGTTCTACGTCGGATATCCACAGTGATGTCGTTTGTGGAGTTTACCTTTGACAAACTGTCTTACTACCTCGAAATTTTAAGTGTCAAACATGTAGCTGGCTCTAAACAAATCTATCAATTCCGACAGGATAAGGTCAATAGATTTATGAAGAAGTTGTGGAAAAAGAACCTCACCCCCTGGAGACTTTGGTACGCAGGCAGTTTATTGTTTGTCGGTCAATTTTAGATAGTTGTAATCGTTCCTCGAACAGCAAAAGATCCAGATAGGAGCCGCTTCTTGGAGACGATTTGGAGTCTTAATATCGAGCCGGATGCTGAATGCTGTTTTGGATTCACCAAATGAGTAATGAGGTCCTTCTATGGTTTTGCGAATAGTTGCCCCAATCTCAGTGCTTGGCTAGGAGATCTCCAGCCATAAGACAATAGTTATCCTCCGATTCCAGCCTAAGGTTCGAGGGTGCCTACAGCGCATTCGACCTTGTCTGTACTGAATTTTCCCAGGTGGAATGTTAGTTCTATTGTTGTGAAAGACCCTATGTTCAGTTCTTAATTGAGTTTGAGTGCGCGTGAGCTGGGTTAAAAGGCGAACCAGGGAAGTGTCAAGCAAGGTTCTGAGTGTGATTTCCCGATCCGTCGCGTAGGTTTGTTCATGTTTCTTTAAGACAGTTAACACGAACGTTTACGAGCGCCATGTGGATTATTGCCGATACAGACTTGTCAGCAGCACTTCCTCTACGTATCCCTCTTGAATCGTCTTAATTTTAAATTTTATTCCGTGAGAATGCATCGCACTTCTTCGTTTTCTTCGAAGAATTGAAGAATTCTCTTACTTTTTTCCTAGGAGTTGGCAATTGATAATTCCAAAGAAGCGCCTTTAACAGTAGCTTTGGGAACACAACTGTCACGGTACGAGTTAAGTGGCTTCACCTGAGCCTTCAATGGACTCAATAGGCGTGAGAAGCATTTGGTTATTGGAGAGGAAAAGCTGTGGAAAAGATCGCAATGGGTGAACTTCCGTGTATTTCTAAGCCATACATTTCGTCCGTAGGTATTTCTTTTAAGCTCACGAAACAGGAATCGGTTCCCATTGCGGAGCGTGATAGATGCAGATGACGGAGTTAAACTTCTGATGCTTCTGACTTTCACCATGCTCCAAAAAAAACAGATTTTTCTCTCGACTTGAGAATAAGTATAGGGTGCAGATTGGGCCACATTTTTGAATAAACCATAAGACCAATTTTAAAGCTTGTCAGTCCTTCCCAAAGTCTGGGCTTACCCAGCCACAAGCTTGGACGTACTTGGTGTGTCTGAACAGGAGTCATAGTAAATGCAAGATGGTTACATTTCTATTCTGCACTCCATCCTCAATGAGTATGCTCCTTTCTTGACCTTGAATGACGAAAAGTTATACCATTTTAAGGATTTCTCGCTCCTTTCCATCTGTACAAGCAGTATAATTTGAGAAGAACCTTAACCCTCTCCATTGTAGCAACAAAGTCAAGCGTCGGGCGCCACTTTTCTGAAATTCAGTTGTCAACCATCGCAGTCAACTTAATACCCAGCTTGACTCTTCTCAATCCGCGGCATAATTCATTAAGCGACCCATGTCCACAACAACCTGCAAACGCCCAAAAGCCAGGTGCTGAAAAATAAATGGCTGAAGCCAAACTTTCAGCAGATTTACACCACCACCAAGCATCCATTTATCCGCTTCGGGTCCATAATCCAATTAAGAGAAAATTTATAATTAATTCATAACTACAAACGGATTTTAATTGAATTAATCAACACCTCCACCGCCGGCGCACAGCATCGCAGTACCGCGCCAGCGACCCCACTTCCGACCCACAGGCCCGGCCACAAACTGCGACGAACTACATCCGCTGTCGTCGCTGCCACTGCCCGCCCCAATTAAATCGAATTAATAATATTTACACGTAATTCAATTACCAGAACATTTATCCATCACAGCCGCAAAGTGATAGTTATACAGGGTGTAATGTCAATCCGCCCGCCACAGCCGCACAGTCCACCGGCTCATCGGCCGCAAACAATACGGATGAATCACACTCCCCATTGATTGCCAGCGGCCACCTTATTTCCAGGCACACAACCGGTTGCCATTAATAACTCACTGTCGACCGCAATAAGTTCACAAAACTCCGCCACAATTGGCAGCACACACATGCGACCCACCTATGACCGCACGAGCAAACCCCACGCCAGCCCCTGCCGACCGGTTCACAGCACAGCACAACCCCTTCATCGGATACATAAACATTTAATTACAATCTGCATCCATAATTTCCAAAGCCAATTGTCGAAATGAATTTAAATCACGTCGGAGAAGCGCAGCGAAACATAATCTCATATCCCAGCATTTAGCAAATAAAATTAACCCTTTCATCCGCTCGCCACCGCGGCCCATCGTGCGGGCACACCTTTGGGCCAGGGTCCCCAACGAGCGTTCCATTAAAATATTACCACGTTAAGTGCAACACGTTGTTTGGATGCACAGCACATCCGCACCGTTGGCGTGTGTGGATGAGCAGCGCAACGCAATCAACCCCGCAACCTGTGTGCGGGGGCATATTAAATCTATTCCGAGCCGAAATAACGGGTGTAAGTTTCACTGAAAAGCACTTGGTAATGAAGTTAAAACTCTCACTTGTCCCTCGGAGTTGGGCCGGTGGTCGCCGCCGGTCGGTCGGTGTCCGATGGCCGGCTGCGAGGGGTGGCAGTGGAAAGTTTATTTAAAATATTTACACTAAACATTGTGAAACGAGAGGTTGTCCAGTCCGTGTTCATGTATGCGTGCAGATTGGTCGGACTCGGTGGCGCCCAACGGAGGACCACCTGCACACACCGACATACACCGGCCATCGGTCACCGGGTGTGTGGCCTGTGGAGGTGGAAAAGTTCGGAAGTTTGCAAATAATTCCCTAGTCACACACTCAGCGGCACGGCGGCGGTGGTGTCGCCGGACATATTAGGCCAGAGGGTACGGTTTGGTTGGAAGCTGAGTGCTTGTTATCAGAATTTTGATTGTCCAGGTGCTGAACTTGATGCGGTTAAGTGTTGACCTCATGCAGGGCATAAGCCCTCTCACCCGGCGCGGTGATGCGATGGGATATCATAATAAAGCGGTCGTGTGCGGTAGTCCGGCGAGGATTTGTGGGCAGGATAGTGGCAGTTGCTGGTTCGGGAAAGTTGCTTGGGTTTGCTGGGAAAAATAGGTGTACCTTGGGAACATGTTCAGGATGGTTAATTGTGTCGGATGATATTAGCTCGCCTGGAGGGTGGGAGTTCGGTGCCCGGCGACGGATGCTTGTGGGAATTTCGGCGTGGAACTTGAGTGAGTGGGTTATTATTTTTCCGTCACTCTACTGACCACGGTGCAAGGGCGGACGTAGGTCGAGTTTGCTCTTGTGGTGACAATTAGAAGGCGGGTCAAGTGAAAGTAAGTCATGTTAATCTCGTATTCACTTTAAAGTAATTTGAAGACTCTGATACCGTGCTCTATTCGTCAGATTCAGATTCAATTTATTAGTAGCCAAGTCCATGGTTGCAAAGAGATACTAATTAGATAAAAAGAAAGGAGATTTAGGATATGCTCCTTTACAGCTTTTCTGATCGATCTATATCTACTATTAATAAAGCGATGTGAATGTAAGTCCGTAAGTTTGTAAGTATGTCACAGCTTTACAGAATGTGGTCGAAGAAAAAACCCTGAATCCAATGTTGTTCGTTGGCAGAGTGGGTTGGTGCGTTGCTCGTAGTTCTGCAGCTTGTGCGCTCGAGTCCGGCTGGCAGCAATTTATTTTTTTTCTTTTTTGTACGCAAGAGCACTTTTTTTAATAAATATTTTATATTCTATTTTCCTAATGCCCAGTTTACAGTGCCAGTTTAAGCCCCACTTTTTGGTTTAAATTTCAGTTTAACGTGACTTTCCATCCTTGACCTGAGTTCAATCTGTAGTTTAACTTAAATCAGATTGTACTCTTGTTTGAAACTCATTTCAGCAACGCACCTGCATATTTACGCTCTTACAACTGATGTTCAATAATGGAATCCATCCCTTCCTCATTTTTCTTTCCATTACTTATCAGGCATACGACCCGTGGATTGTCTTTGCCTGAGCAATTGCTGTCATCCATCGTTGACGGTCTTGAGCACGCTGCTTGTCTTCAAGACCAAGCTGTCTTGCATCCGCGATTACTTGGTCTTTATACCGAAGATTCGGTCTTCCTCTCCTTCTCGAACTAGTAGGCTCGGATTAGAAGACCCTTTTAGCTGGCGCCTTGGTGTCCATGAGCTCAATGTAACCGAGCCAATGCAGTCGATAGATTTTTGCAATCCGGACTACATCCACATCCTGGTACAGCCCGTAGAGTTCGCGGTTGTGTCTTCTCCTCCATTCGCCTAGGAGAGCGGAGCCATCCGACGCAGAATTTTACTTTCGAAGGCACCAAGAATCAGCTCCGCAGTTTTGCTTATCGTCCAGCTTTCGGCTCCAGACAGTAGGAGTGGCAAAATAAGGTTTTGTAGAGCATGACCTTAGTCCTTCGAGTCAGGAGTTTTGACGCCAGTTGTTTTGACAAACCGAAGTAACACCGGTTGCCAAAGGCGGTTTTGCGTCGGATCACCACAGTGATGTCGTTTGTGGAGCTTACGTTTGCCCCGAGGCAGACAAACTCCTTTACTACCTCGAAATTTTTGCTATCGACCGTAATTTTTGGTCCAAGGTAGTGTGTGACGGATCGTTATTTGGTCGACAGCATATACTTTGTTTTATCCTCGTTGAACTTAAGACCAGCTCGCTTTGCTTCTTTTTCAATCGCCATGAAAGCTTCGACTACGGCACGTTGGGAAACGCGTCTGCCGATGTCGATGTCGTCTGCATATCCCAACAGTTGATCTGACTTGTAGAAGATAGTGCCTTCCGTGTTTATAGCTGCCCGCCGAGCACCTCTTTGCAGATATCGCTGTGAAACCGAACGTGTCCGTTCAATTTTAACTCAGTTTAGGTTCAGCTGAACTTGAGTTCTTCACTGTGAAAAAATGAAATTTGTCGTAGAAACAAAACATACCTTATGACAGCCACGCCTAAGCACTGGCCAACCCGAAAGAGAAGAACAAGAACAAGTCATTGCCTTCGGCGAATGATTACAGTCAGAGTTATGATATGGTGACACGAAGCTCGCGGGTTATGATTGATAGGTAACGCCTTTTAGGAAAATTATCCCAACCGTAAAATTCGATCTTATGATGACACATAGGATGTTCTTCAAATGCGATGGATGGTAGTGAATTTCTGTATGCATGTGGTTTCGAATGTGAACGATAAAAAATTTTCCAAAGATATCAACTCAGTAGACTTGGCCGTCTGAGACATGGGCCTTTGCATCCAGAGCAAAGTTGTTTTTACAAGTTGAGCAACCTGTAAAATGTACAGGTCAAGTTAACCTACAGCCTCCTCGCGGCGCCCTCTGGATAGCCTTTACAGCAACCGCTTAGAGGTGAACCAGTGTATGCAGTGGCCCCCTTGTCCACGGGTCTAAGCCGGGACCCGGTCCTCCAAGTTCGGGGTTGCTCGTGGGGTTAACTTCCTCACCGTGTAAAAAATGATTAGTTCAGAAACGGCGAGAAGCCTCGGATACCGATGACCCTACTGCTGACGACCATGGACAACGAAATAAGGACAACGATTTTCGGTTCTGCACGTGGAAGGGGAGGTACTTGGACAGACCACGTGCAGCCGATGAACTTGCGGAGGCTCTCGAAGCTTGTAAGGCAGATATCACCGCCATTCAGGAGGTGCGGTGGGATGGGCCGGGCAGAAAGAGGATGAAAAACTGCGATATTTACTTCGGCGATTGCTACAAAGAGCGAAGGCAGCGCTTGTTCGGATGCGGGTTTGTTGTGCGAGGCAGACTTAAGCAAGAAGTCTTCAGCTTTAAATACATAAGCGAACGCCTACATTCGGCAACATCAGCCTGATATGCACCCACGCCCCAACGGAGGATAAAGATGACGACAGCAAACATGACTTTTACGATCTCCTAGAAAGAACGTGCTATCAATGCCCCAGCTACGATACCAAGATCGTTCTAGGAGATTTCAACGCAAAGCTGGGCAAGGAAGACGTCTTTGCTAGAGTTATCGGGAAGCACAGCCTGCACGACAACACGTCCGAGAACGGACTCAGGCCTTTGGCCTTCGTAACGGGGCAAAACCTCTTTGTAGGCAGTACGCGGTTCCCTCACCTCAACATCCACAAAGGGACCTAGCGGTCTCCTGATCTATCAACCGTCAACCAGATTGATCACATTGCGATCGACGTCAGTTACTCCTCCAGCATTCTCAATGTCCGAACATTCCGAGGAGCCAACATCGACTCGGATCCCTCCTTGTTGCAGCCAAGGTAAGAACACGGATATCGGTAGGGCAACAGAGTAGAGCATGACCAAAACAGATTGCCGTCGGAAAGCTACAATCGCAATGGACCGCTAGCAACTTTGCCGATCGAGTCTCCCTAAAGCTCTCAGAGAGTCCAACTCTGCCAGGCGAAACAGTCAAACCATTGTCAAAACGCCATCACAGAAGCTGCATCTGTTGTGCTGGGTTTTAAAACGCCACCTCAAAATCACCCCTGGTTTGACAACGAGTGCAGGCAGGCACATTCAGCGAAGCAAGCAGCATACAAGGCGACGCTGGACAGAAGGACGAGAGCGGTCCGTGGGCTCTACGAGCTTAAAAGAAGAGAAGAGCACCGGCTTCTCAAAAAGAAAAATAAAGAGCATGGGAAGCGCGTGATCGAGGAAATTGAGAGGTGTTACGGCAGAAATGACGTCCGCAAGTTCTACCAATGGGTAAAACAACTATCCAATGGACACATATATCGGACAGAAGCCTGTCGTGACGCAGAGGGACAACTCGTATTAGATTCGCAGTCGGTACTGAGAATCTGGAAAGATCATTTCTGTAGACTGTTAAACGGCGAGGAAGACTCCAATACCGCTGTCAGGCAGAATGTTCCACTGTCATGTGACTTTTTCAACATTATTCTTGAGAAGATCGTGCAGAACTCACACACTAACGATCTTCCAAACGTCCGTACAACTGCTAGCATATGGATGACATCGACGTGATTGGTCGAACACAGCGAGCCGTCAATGAAGCGTTTGCTGGTACTGAAGAGGAGGCGACCAAAATGGGTTTAGCAGTGAACGAGGGGAAAACGAAGTATATTCTGTCATCGAGAAAGGACGCACAACATCGACGACTTGGACAGAGCGTCACAATGGGCAGCTATAACATTGAGGTAGTGAAGGACTTCGTCTACCTCGGCTCGCAAGTGAACAGTAGGAACAACACCAGTACCGAGATTAAACGCAGAATTACTCTGCCAATCGATGTTTCTTTGAGCTCAAGATGCAATTGAGTAGTAGAGCCATCTCTCGAAGGACCAAGCTAACATTATATAACACCCTGATCATCCCTGTCCTGCTCTATGGTGCGGAGGCAGGGACAATCTCAAATGCGGATGAAGAAGCACTTGGTCATGAGCCTACTCAGGCGTCTACGGATTCAACGTCAAAGATGGCTGGGCCATGTAGAGCGCATGGACAACACTGCTCCAGCCTGAAGAATCTTCGACTCCGAATAAGTGGGACAACGCAATAGAGGACGCCCACGGAACCGATGGCGCACCCAGGTGAAGAAGGACCTCAATCGATTTGGTGTGCGCAGTTGGAGACAGCTGGCTAAAGATCGTGCCGGCTCGAGAGGCTTACTGGTTGAGACCCAGGTCCACCCCGGAATTTAGCGCCACCAGAACAAGAAGAAGAAGTCTTGGCCGTTGGTCATGCAATTTGACGTTCTGTGTTCAAATCTAGATGGAGCTACTCTTTTTTGCATGGGTTTATTTTTGTGTGAATAAACAAATCATATTATGTTTGCCGAAGTATTCTATTTGCATAAATATAATAAAAATTATACTTAATGAAAGGTAAAATTATCTAATATAATAATTGATTACATAAAGGCTTATGACAATGCCCCTAACGTACGACAGGCTTTTCTACTAGTGTGTAATAGTGATCTGACGTGGACTGATCACATTGATAGCGTAGTATCAAAGGTGTATATGTACATCCCTCAGAGGCTTGTCAATCAGTAAATATATTCTCCCTATGAACGTAAAATTAAAACTTGCCAGAGCACTTATGGTTCCAATATTGAGATATGGATCTGAGTTATTCGCTGAGTCTGATTATTCATATTCCCAAAAATTCACAAAAGCGATCAACGCGACGGCACGGTATGTTTTTAACCTTTTTATACTTGATTATGTCACGGAACTACGGGGCATTCTCCTAGTATGCGAATTGGAAGCATTTTTAGATTACAGGTCGTGCATATTTCAATTCAAAATTATTCACAAGAAACACCCAAATTATATGAAAATATCACTTTCTGTCAGTGGTAGCCGTGGCGTAGTGGGTAAGTGCGTCGACTCCTACGCAGAGGGTGCCAAGTTCGATACCCGAATTCCCCACCTTTGATAATTCACGGCTCCACCTCTTTCGAGTCACTGACAGTGCTCAAAGAGTATTCTTGTCTAGAAAAAGCTTCTCAAGTTGGCCATTCGGAGTCGGCATAAAACTGTAGGTCCCTTCCACTCGTGAACGAACAATAGCACGCACAACACACGTGGTTGCTGAGAAGCTAGGCCCAGGTCCACCTCGGACTGTCGCGCCACCCATATTATTATATTATTATCACTTTCTGTTGATCGAGCGCTAAATATTAAGAAATGAAAATAAAATGAAAATGAAATGAAATTAAAACTCGGCCAAGTAAACCAGGAGCTGAAATCATCGGAAAAACTTTATAAAACTGGATACTACAAAGTTATGCCTCGGGGTCTACTGAGTGAAACTCTATAGCGGAACGGGATAGCCATGTCACGGGATTGTCATGTTAAGGCGTCCATTGTAGAGAGGTAAACGTAAGTTACTTATGGAAACAGAGAAATCAAATTCATTTTCACTTTTTGTTTAAAAGTAAGATATTTAATGAAAACGTGCACTCTGAATTTCATGAATAAACCGAACAGCTGTGCACTCAAATAATGGGAATTTTATTCCAAAGGACATAATTTAAGGACGAACAGTACGACCCGCTTCAATATTTGCCTCGTGTGTCCGTTGTTAGGGGTACTAGTGCTCAATATGGATTGAAATATGTACATGTCCGTGTCCAGTATAAAGGAGCTGAAATAAACGAAAAGGCATGCCTTTAAGTAGGCCCCATGAGGAATTGTCCGGAAAGGCGAGTTTCCCTTATAGAGGTATTTTGGTTTCACTGTATCGATATATCCCCAATCGGAACACTTACCTGTTCCAATAAAGCAACTTGGTGCCACAACAAACAAGATTGACGAAATCTTTCGGAATTCTCTGTAAACGAGGACTTGCTGCAGTGGTCGACATGCGCAGCACAAACTGTGTGCTGCGTTTTACAGTAAAACTTCTCTATAGCGGACAGCAACGAGACCACGATGATTAACCGTTCTGAAGGAGTCGAAATATGCAAATAACTGCCTCCCGAGACCAAGAATTGTCCAGAGAAGAGAAGTGTCCTTTATAGAGGGGTAAGGAAAAGTTTCACTGTATATGAACTTCAGTTTATTTTAGTCATTTCGGTGTTCATTTCGGTTCTCTTTTTCTCTTTTATGGTGTTTTCACACTATTATTTCCTGCGAATAGACAGCTGTTCTGGCGGCGATTAAAAAATTGGGATCGAGTGACATTTGTTTTGGCAGGCACTAGCAAGTGACTTGAAAATTGAGAGCGAAACCACTTCAAACTCGGTGGAAAGGGCCTATTGAAGTTTGAATAGGGCATTCCAAAGGTTCGGTGGGATCGTAGCATTACCTCTTTACAGTTGCGGAGTCTGAGTGGTATGCCTCTTCGCATGGGTTTCGCTTGGCCATTGCAGATGTCTCCACATCTGGTAGCCTTGCAGCCACAATAGTTCTCGTCCTTGTGGGCCTATGTCAGAACGGCACTCGCGAAACTCCTGGATTACTGTTCCTGATAAGTCCAACAACTTCGTTGCTTACTTACTTATTTAGATGGCGCTACAGTTCGGGGTGAACCTGGGCTTCAACTAATAAGCCTCTCCAGCTAGTACGGTCCTTATCTGGCTTCCTCCAGTTGCGCACTCTAAGCCGTTTGAGGTCCCCTTCAACAAGTGCACGCCACATAAGGTGAGGTCTTCCTCTATTGCATTTTCCATCCCTGTTAGATTCGATGACTCTGCGGGTCGTGGCATTCGTGTCCATTGGCTCTGCAGGACCTAGTGATCTTAAGCGCCTGATGCACATTTTTTTTACCAACTCAATGTCGCTGTACAGCTCGTATAGTTCGTCGTTGAATCACCTTCTCCAGAATTTTTCTCTCGAACCGACCGAGGAGGTCCTCATCCTTTTTTAACAAAGTTCATACTTCAGCGCCATAAAGCAGGACTGGGATGATAAAGGTCTTATATAGGATCTCCTTAGTTGTTCGGGATAGGGCCTTACTACTTAATTGCCCTCTCAGCCCAAAGAAACAGCGAGTGCCAATAGTAACTCCTCGTTTTATCTCTGCCTAGGGGTTGTTGTAAGAGTTTATAGCAGAGCCAAGATAGACAAAGCCTCCTACTATCTTACAGCTGCCGATTGTGACGTTCTGTCTTTCTGCAGTCAATTCTTGTTGACTGCATATACATTTTGACAGCTTCTGTTGCGATATTAGCGAAGGCACCTGTATAACGAGACCAGAAGACACAAAATAACAAGACCAGACGACTTGAGATGAGTTTTCAAACTGAATCTTTATTTTACTCAATTAAATTATGTGTGGTACATAAATGCCTGCATCAGCAGAGTTGCACGTTCTGTCTAGATGGGATCAGATGACATGGCGACTCTGCGATGCATATTCTCGGTAAAATGTCAACACTTCAATATTTCCTGGAATTGAGGGGGTGCGTGCATCGGCGTACGCTAGTAATTGCACTGACTTTTGAAAGATTGTGCCTCCGGTGTTGGCGTTTGAGTTTCGCACAATTCTTTCAAGTACGATGTTAAGGGAGTTACATGACAGCGCATCACCTTGTCGAAGTCCTCTTTTGACATCAAAGGTTTCGGAAGGATCGTTATCGACCTTGATAGTTCAGCGAGCGTTCTCCATCGATTATCCTGGACAGCTTGACGAGTTCGGCAGGAATGTCGAAACTTGACATGGAGTTGTATAGCTCGTCTCTATGCATGTTGTCATATGCGGAATTGAAATCAACGAGTAAGTGGTGCGTGTCGATCTGCATCTCTTGGGTTTTTTCTAGGATCTGCCGGAGTGCGAACATTTTATCTACTGTGGGAATTCCCGGCCTGACACCACAATGATAAGGACCTATCAGGTTGTGGACAAAGGGCGTCCACGCAGAATGGCAGATAGTATCTTGCAACCGATGTCGGAGACTGATGCCTCTATAATTGGCTCAGTTGAGGGGTCTCCTTTTTATTTTTTTTTATTATTATTTCATTTTTATTTAATTCTTAGGACAACTTATATTAGACAAAAATGACATTAAAATCTATCTTAATATCTAACAATTCATGAATCTATCTTACTGACCCTTCGAGGGTACTCTAAAATATTCTAATCTAATGGAATAGTTGCCTTTCGGCGTCTAAACTATTGTTTCTGTTTTTTTAGTCCTTAGGACAGGCTCTATTATTTCAGACTTACTGGCCAAGAAAACTAAGAAAAACTTGGCGCCCTATACATTCTTATTATTACCTAACCTAATCTAAAAAATACTTAATCTAACTTAATCTATGTCCGTAATACTAGGGACGTGTACACAAGGGCGTGTTTGTTATGTATATGCGTAACATATATAATCCTATAAAATAATAATTTTTTAAGTGGGCCGTTATACCAACTAAAAGATTAATATCATATAGGCAGGGGCGGCGAAGGCGGAGACTGGTTCTGAACTACGAAAAGAAGTGCTGCTCCTTATCACTCTCTCTCCTGTCTCTAGCAGGGATCGCTCTACTGAACCGGCGAAGATCTTCGTATTCGCGGAAGACATCCGATTCGTAGAGGAGTCACCTGTCAACTCGTTAGGATAGTACTTCTTGTACTCAGACTCGGGTGTTCGATACAACCGGTCCTAAGACACCGTCTCTCGAACACCCTCATCTTTTCCATCTGGGAAGGACTCACGTTGAACCAAAGGGGACAACCATGACTGGCCTTATGAGCGCCATGTAGCAGATTACCTTCACTCTGGTATCAAGTTGGCTGCTGTAAAACAGCTTACTTGCCACGGCAATGGCTTTTCTAGCATTGGTTAAAGCCTTCTCTATATGTTTGTTAAAATACAGAAAATGATCCAACCAAATGCCAAGATATCTAACTACAGTTTTCACGGCTAACGGTTGACCCTGGGGTTCAACTATGCCGAACTTCCTCCAGTTTACGCGCGTATCCCTTGAGGCAATGGCCAGCGGGGTACGGAAAAGGACAGTTTCACACTTCTGGAAGTTGATACGCAGCTTTCAGTCATCGCAATATGTCAAAGTATTGTCAAAGTCACGTTGCAAAAACGTATTAATGACTTCTACCTTCGGACCTGATCTGTACGCTACTAAGTCATCGGCGTACGCGATTAGGTGCGGCATAGACCTTGGGAGATCTGCAGAAGTCGAAAAGTGTGCTTAACGTGAATACCCGGCCAATTATTGGCAAACTTCACGGTGGGCCTACCCACAATAACGGAGTCAAATTAAGCGTTGACCACCGCCCTGAGGAGGTATTCACCACCCCAGTAACAATTTAGTGACGCTTAAGGGCGACCACAAACCTTGCTGAGGGCGAGGCCTATCTAACACATCTAGCATCCACAGATCCTGGATGTTATAGGATCATAGGATGCTATATGCGCCCGCGATTTTGGGCAACCACAGCCACCATGATACTCCCACTAGGGGGCCTACCTCTTGATAGCACGGAAAAGAAATATCCTTTCCGGGGCCTGCTATCTCCCATGGTACCAGAATATAGCCTCTGGTCAGGCTTTCGCAACCGTGAGGTCACTTCTAGATAAGTGCCTTAACACTCAAGGCCTAGCAACCTTTTAGATGACGCACTTCGAATCAGTTAGTCGAGGCAGTGACCAATGATCGAAATGCATCATCTACACAAAAATACAACACAAGACAACACAATTCCGCCCGGAAATCCCAGCAAGGTCAGACCGAGGCATGCACTAACCAAATCGTTCCATACCAATACCGAGGACAACAAAACTACTACTACTCGAAGAACCGGTTAGTTCGCGCATAGAACCACTGGCGCTATACACCCCCGTAACCGACGCAAAGTTGCGAGGTCGAGTCATCACCGATCACATGAACAGGCACCCCATGCCCCACACGACAACTTATTACGGCTCCGGCCCAAATGTTACCTAGTAAAAACACAGCAACATAAGGCGCCATTACCATAGCAAGAAGCAATGTTGGGGAGAACCCCCAAATGGGATCCGAGTGGGTCAGGATGAGACCTGTACGGCCCCCCTCCCGCCCAAACATCCACCATCTGCAAGTTACAAGGAGGCTGCGGACTTAGTCCAACCTGCCAGTAAATCGTGAGCCCTGGAAGCATATAGCCGCAGACTACACTATGACTTGCGCCAACCTCGTATAGCCAGGACACTTTGTGAGTCGAGCACCACAAACTGAGGCCAGCGCTAAGTGAACCCCTTGTTAAACAGCAGTTTCTACAACAAGGACAACATTGCCATTATTGCCTCCGTATCCGAAAGATTTGTTCGGCAAAGATGGCTAGATTGTCAGCCGTCTCCCTTGACTGAACACGACTGAAATCCCAAGTGTCACCTACCCGCACTACACCCATCGCAGAGATATCCCTGCAGTGAGCATATCGCGGACACTCGATTAGCACATGTCTCCAATCTTCTCTCGGTGCACCACACGAGCACTCTGCTGACGCAGCTAGGGCCCTTTCATTCAAGAAAGCATTAAGGGAACCATGCCCAGTCAGCAGAAAGCCCGCATAGAGAGAGAAGTCCAGACACTCCCGCCCACACGCATAAGCAACTTCAGGAAGGAACTCGAAAGTTACTCTTCCCTTGCTTCTCTCCCCCCAACGCAACTGCCACCTCGACAGTACGCCATTCTCCAACAGGGCCTTCCGTTCGCGGGCACTTAGACCCTGAACATTCCGGCACTCGCTCCAGTCAGATGCTGAGAGCGGCCGCTGCCTCCGTAATCTGCCGGCCATACCACGACGGATGACCTCCAGATCTAGCGGTGGCACACCTGCCAACACTTGTAGAGCCTCCGTTGAGACAGTCTTGCATACTCGAAGTGAACCAAGGAGCATAGTTCGCTGACAAGTCAGGAGCTTGCTTCTTCCTGTCACGGTCTTAGCAACATCGTACCATACCGGTGCACCAAATGCCGCGCATGCAACAAAAAGTCCACCATATACAGTCCGGACTGCTTGCCCCGACAGACCCCACTCACACTTCAGCACCCGTCTGACTGCTGGCACGAGGGATGTGAGTTTTGCTCTCATCTTTACAAGATGAGGAACAAAGTTCATCCTCTCTCCGATATTAATGCCAAGATACTTGACTTCCGTCACGTATCTTATACTCAACCCAGCAGCTCTAACAACTGGAGGCCGATTCAAGGATAATTTACCCTTGAGCAGCATCAAGGACGTCTTTTCCACCGCCACTTCCACACCGACACTCGATCCCCAGTTAGTCACCACGCCCATTGGAAGATCTGCAGTGAAAATAGCAAAAACAATATCGGGGAAGCAACAGCCCCCTGCTGTAGACCATTATTGATATTAAAAACAGTGGTAGAAGTTACGCCGCCACTTTTTACGAAGAATTTTCTATCTGTTATCATGTCATATATCATGTATAGCAATGTTTTATGTAAGCCAAGTCTAACGAGCTTAAGGAAACGGCCCTCTAGCCAAACGGTGTCGAACGCCTTCTCTAAGTCGATCAGACAGGCCCCCGTACAGTGTTTTTTATTTTTATTCCATTGAATGTCGGATACCAGCTTTGACGCGGCATGTGTGGTGTCATGCCCCGCCCTAAATCCAGACTGGTTGTCCAGTATAATTTTGTTGTCCTCGACCCACGTTTTCAGGGCTCGAATAACAATCTTTTCGAAGACCTTGCTGATGCAAGGAAGAAAACTTATCGATCGGAGGTTTGACTGGATACTTTTGTCTTTGTCCCGTTTAGGGACTGGTTGTACCACAGCTATCTTCCAACGTTCTGGTTAATATGCATTACTGAGCGCATTGTTGAACAGTGTAGTGTAAATTTCGACTGGCGTCGGAGGGAGATGACTAAGCACGATGTTCGGGATACCATCCATCCCAGCTGATTTCTTGTTCTTCATAGATTTAAGGATCCCCTGAAGATCTGGAGGGTCTCCTTTCTTGTTTAACAAATTCATTCTTTGATTTTCTTGGCCGATGTGTGATACACCCACCCTACCTTCAAAAGATCAGCTTAAGGCAAATTTGGCGTTCAGACGCTGTGTGCTCCCGGCCTTAATGAATACCAGAGACGGGTGTTTTTACTCCCATCTAGTGAAGGAATAGGTCTCACTGTTTAATTGGTGAGACCTATCCCTTGTTTGAATATAATTTCAACTCATTCGCATCGTATACCCAAGGCTTCCCCAGAATTACTCAAAACCCAAGCCAAGTCAAACAAAGAGACACCCTCACCTTCTACGGGTCCGACGGTCGTATACTTTCCATCACCTCTCGGCTTGTGAATCACTTTCACTCCGAATAACAACCATGGGGAGAGAAACCGTGCAAGGGGACATAGCCTCATTTGTCCGTATACCTACAAGTACTCCCCCCACCTACTCACCGTCATCGCCCTACTCATTATCCACGAAGATTTAAGACCCCCAAAGACAAAGGACACAATGTGGCGCCTTTTTCGAGGTCTAGTCCCTCGGCGCAAAACAGAAATTCGACTGAACTCATCGGGACACGTTAATGGCTCAGATGAATGACGAACCGTCCCCTCACGCGAAGCACCCCGCCGTTAACTGAATCACGAAATCAACCTCATTACGGCACACAGTCGCGCGAAATGGAACCGTCATAACTTCAACCTCTAGACCAATAAAAGCAAAACCCAACCGCAAGCCAGCAGCACACACTCATCACCTCTAACTCCTCCTTAACCAGTGAGCCACTACCCTCCCAGATGCACGTATCTCTCCTGCCACATCCGTGTGCGAATTTGTGATTCGTGCAAACTCCCGTTATCCTGGCCCGCATTACACCCCACACGAGACTGCCGCCAAAGTAAACATAGCAAATCAGCAGGCAACACCGGAATCCCACACATCCTCGCGGTGGCAGTGAATCGTCCTTTTCTTTCGGCTGTTCGTCTTCGACACCGCGAGGCACACTCACAGCCGAATCCCTGGGAACGCAGGAGCCGTGTGTGGGGGCGCACACTTGCCCAGTCACCCACCACCGACTGGGTTGTCGTCAGCGAAAGTGAAAGGTACTCGCTTCGAAGGACACTTTTGTGTACATCCTTGGGGAGGATTTCTTCGGGTTTTATTGATTTCCTTCTCTGCGTCATCGGCCGCGGCTTCGGTCTCGGCCTCGGCCAGGCAGTGCTCGAGTTCTCAAGGGAAAGTGGAAAAGAATTTTCAGCGGAATGCCATTCAACCTTCCCCCGGACGCGACGGAAATTACAAACTCGTGTTCGCTCTGAAATGTCCTTGAATGGGGATCATATTTTTGCATAACAAAGGTGCTTCACAGGCTGTCATCCACTGCCGCAGACTGGTCACGCAGGGAGGGTGCCATTCGCCGGAGTGGGGTCACCGGGTCGTTGAATGAGATTCACGGATTATACGCGAGGCCTCGAACATTCCGGCACATCAACCGGCAGCCGGAAGGCGATGCCGATTGCATAAGGTCTTGGAATTCTCAATCCGGTCGCACGCAAAGGCTCACCCCATTGTGACGGGGGCACGATCGCGGGCTGGTCGAATGAATTAATTAAGCCATGCCAGCGATCGGCTTGAATTAGCCTGACACCGCTGTCGGGCGAAGTGGCCGCATTTGACATCCAACCAAATGCGGTCCGACAGAGCAACGGTGTCGCAGGCATTCGATTGGAAGTGATCTGCTGCAAATGGAGATGTAGTCGGCGTATTCGAGATCACGATCGCGATCGTGTGTCGGTGTCAGTATCGGTGTCGGTGTCCTTAGGGGCACGACTTGTGTTGGCTGTCGCATTACGTGTGTAGGTTAATCGAACAATATGAGAGGTGCAGCGGGCTTGGCGCCAATGGGCCGCTGCGACTACTGTGACACAATGAAATGGAGAATTTATGTGACTTTTTTTTTGCCCGTCTCTTAAGTTGTTGCGATCTCTGGGTCTGATCCGTCTGTTCCGCGAGTGCGAAGGCGGTGTTGGAGTGGCCTGGTGGTGGTCGATCTTGTGAATCGATTTCGACGTCGTTCTCAGCACTGATGGGACGAGATAATTGAGGATGGGTGCTTTGAGGTGGTTCTCAGGTGAGGAATGTTAATGCTGAGGGGAACTGATGGCGATGTGAGGTGCTTTGTTTGGAAAAACGGTTGAGTGATCAGGCGTGGCAGGTTGGCGTTTGCAGTTGCTACAAGTTTCTGACCAGATGTGAAACTCAAGAGGTGACTCGGGTTCATATGGAGTTTTAAAATATTTTGAGATGGTGGCAAATTGATGGACAGTTTCGGTCACTCGTCATAAGACTCTTACACATGTACTGTGAGGATGTACTGAAATTCGACTGAAGTCATTGGACGTTTGAATTTCGGCTGTATCCGTCAACAAATAATTTATATAAGTGAGCTCTAACCAGCGAATTTAGCAGAGACCTCAGTAAGACTTCTTCTGTCTTGTTGTAAAAGAGAGAGAGAGAGAAGCTCCGCCAAATTTTAAGCCATTTTATCTCCATTAACAGGAGAACCACTTATAGTTAGAATCGGTAAAGTTTCGTTGATGGCGTCACTGCTTCATACCTCAATATGGAAGTCAATGCTTCACACCGAAAATGTGGAAGATATTTTATATTCCGTTTAAAATCGATATTTTCCTGCTGAAATCGAAGAAAGGGATACCATGCGTGTGATTTCGACAAAACGGTGCCGCAGGTCAGACAACATGAAAATGACATCTTAAAACTTTTCGAAATGTTGAATCAAAATTTGTTATATCACGTCAATTATATAAGTTAACGCAAGACAATTTAGTATTTCAAGAGGAACACGCGCAGGAGAATCCAACACACGCCACGTCGTGTCAGCAAGTCTGCCGAGGCAAACACCGGTCATCAAGGCGCAACGTTCCCACGATCGACGGATGGAAGGATTGAGGTGACAAACTGCAGTCGCAGCAGAAAATATGTATTTAAGGTACAGTTAAGTACAGATTTGAAATTCTGTCGTTAAGAAGGCAGAATCGCTGCCAGTAATAAAGACTTTTTTTTTAAGAAAAAATGTACGGTAGTTTAATTGGCGCCCGAGCAGGGACAGGCATCGCGTGTGATAAAGAAAGTAGTGTTAAATTCATACGCGAAAGTAAAATCGATTAAACCCCAAAGTAGTGCCAACAAATCGAATATTGCATGTGTCCCAGAATCCAACGCGAACGCGATGTGACTGCCCTCAAGAAGTGCCGAAACACATTTACTGTTGCGAAATGAAAATACCCTCAAGTAGTGTCGCGAAACACATTTAGTGTCGCGTAGAAGACCCTCAGGTAGTGTCACCAAAAGGAGTAGAGATAAAACAATAAGGGTGTGGAAATATCAAAGGCCCCTTAGTAGCGCAATAGCAAACGGGAAGCAGCAGCTAGCCGCCATCACCCAAAGGATGAAGATCATCATATTATTATGCCTACTGACTGACTGTTTATGTGACGTACAAATACTGGACTATACGAACTCACGACTAGTGACTATTAACACCGGACAATCTGGACTACAAACAGGCACTTATAAATTAATTCACAAAAAAGATATCCGTATATCCGCAAGCCTTGAGTGCTATAGAATCGTATATGAGAGAAAACCTAAAAACTTCCCATCCCGGCTTTTACCTTTTATCCCAAGAAATCTCATCCATTAGATCCCTCCTTACACGTTTAATCCCAAAGTAGCGTAAGGCTAAGAGACCGCTCGACTTCTTAGGAAGCGCCTGGAAATTCATAGCAGGTACTCCCGATAATCACGATTTTCAGATAATCAAGGAAAAAATTAATAATGCACTCGAAAATAATAATAGACAAACAGTTATAAATAACCTTATATTTAAAAAAATTGAAAATATCATTAATAAAACGAATACCATAAGTAAAATTGTAAAAGAGGGTACAGAATTAACTGATGAAATTGTTTTTAATATTAAATATAGATTAGATATTCTAAAAGATGAAATAAGAAATATTATGTACTCCTTACATTGGGCAAAGGCCAATATTATAAACTCCTATATTTTATCAAGAAATGAAGTAAATGTAATTGAAAAAAATAATAAATAATAAAAATATATTATTCAAAGATATAGAAGACGCAATGGACTTGCCAGAAATAAAAGTAGCTTTTAATGATTTTGTAATTTATATATATTGTAAGTCAAATTACAGTTAGTAAAGAAATATGTAATAAGTTAAATATTAAACCTGTTGTTACACCGATCTTCCGACCTACTCGCGACCTCGTCCGGGAGGGTGCCTGACCAGGCCGTGGTCTTGTTGTTGGTTATTTTGTATGGGCGCCACGCGATTGACCTCCCGTACGATCCACCACCTTTTGAACCGCGACAAAAGATGGTAGTCCGCCTTATAATTCTCTTCACAATTCTTATTTACTTAAAATTAACAATTTTTGCTTAAACTTACTTAAATCGAACATCAATTAAAAAGAAGAAAAATTCATTACTTCAGAGAAAAGAAAAAGGAAAAAAAAAGGATAAGAAGGGAAAAAAAGAAAAACCAAAAAAAGGTATCCGACGCCGAAAAAATTCCGAAACAAAAAAATAAATGGTCGTCTTTCTCGGGACTCGAACTCGGTACCCACCGATCGGGAATGGAAACTGCGATAGCACGAACGCGCACCGCCAACGCCTGGACTGATCGTGACACTCTTTTTAGTGTATTCGAATCGATACAGCTTTACCGACAGTTTCGATTTTTGTTTTATTTTTATTTTTACCGCACACAAAGCACACCCGGTCCTACCCACATACAACGATCGATAACCTGGTCTTAGACTAGCTTTACCTCGTGTAAGGTAATAATCCGCGATCTCGTGTCGGGTTCATGCGCTGCTTGTCGGGGTGTCTTGTTTTCGGCGCTCCTCCCTCGGTAATTTCCCACTGCGATGTCGTCTAAGTGTCCGGGTGGGACGCGAATACTTCTCTAGGCGTCTATCTACCACGTCACGCAAACAGAAAAGGTTGCAAGGAAAAGCCTCGAATCGCTGTTAGCCAAATAGAGTAACGTAAGCCCAAAATGAACCACTCGGTTTCGCCCGCAGACGAGAAATCCTTCCTACCTTTCTTCACTCGTTCCGCACTGTGATCACTGTCATACAACAAAAATTCGCAATACTTCTCTTCAATTATGTACTCGATCCACAACGTTTTATGCACGAAGTCAGAATGCGACTGAAGTGGATGGGTCCAGTTGTCCTCTGCATCGGCTGTTCTTTGGAGAGTTGCGGGTCTCCACAGCATCAGGCCATCTGCAGAGCCGCTAATTCCAAGGACCATAATCTGGAGGAACTTGGAAAAAAAAGGAAGCACTACCTGACAGGATTCGAACCTGGGTCCCGTTGATCCGAGCTAGCGCTAGTTTTTGTTTTTTTTTTTTTTTTTTTACTGCAATTTTACTTGATTAATTCTATATTTCTTACTTGCTAGACAAAATTACTTAAAACTAGCTTAACTATCTTAAGAATTACAATTGTTCTTAATACTTACCTACTGACCCTATGCGGGTACTCTAAGCAAATCTAATCTATGTTATAAATGTGCCTTTCGGCTTAATCTGCGTTTTTTTTAGTCTTTAGTGACAATCTTTTATTTATTTTTTACTTTGCCAAGAAAACTTATAAAAAACTTGGCTAAACCTAACTACTTAACCTACCTTATACTAACTTACCCTAAAATAAAACTTAATACTATCTATGTCCGTAACAGTACGGACACGTGCACCAGGGCGTATATGTTGTGTATATGCATAACATATATAATTTATACGCCGTGATGCACCTTTTTTTTGTTTTTATTTCATATATATATATATTTTTTTTTTTTGGATTTAATGTTTTATTATTATTTTTTTTTTTTTTCTTAATATCTACCTTAGAAACTATGTAAGCTGCCCACTATGGTCAGCTATCTGATCCTCTTGAAAAGCTAGCGGTGGCGGAGGCTGGTTTTGGTGTAACCACCAGTAAAATTGCCGTTCTTTGGCAGACTCTTTCCTATCTCGAGCGGGGATCGCTGTACTGAACCGGAGGAGATCCTCGTGGGTGCGAACGACATCCGGTTCGTATTGAAGTCGCCTATCCACTGTTCGGCGTACGACATGGAAGATGATAGGACATCCTTGTGGATCCTGTATTAGGCCAATTGTGTCTAGATAGAGGAATGCTTCGGGAGGAATAAAGCCGTTAAGGCGCACCCTTTCATGGTACATACTATTGGGGTAGTAAGCCCCAAAGATCAGACTGTTGGACGAGGTCATAGCTCGTGCAGTGTGCCTTCTGACTAGTTTAATAATAAAATTATCTACCCTATTCACGTTATCGTACCCTATTCGTTGTACAAGACCTCGTTAGGGTATTACTTCTTGTACTCAGACTCGGGTGTGCGATACAGACGGAGACAGCTCCTAAGACACTGCCTTTCGAACACCCTCATCTTTTCCATCTGGGAAGGACTCACGTTGAACCACAATGGACAACCGTACACTATAATAGGCCGTACTAGGGCCATGTAGCAGATTACCTTCACTCTGGTATCAAGTTGGCTGCTGAAAAACAACCTTCTTGCCGCAACAAAGGCTTTTCTGGCTTTCGTCAGAGCAATATCTATATGTTTGTCAAAATACAGATATTGATCCAGCCAAATGCCTAGGTACGAGCTAGCGCTAGAACCACCGACCTACGACCGACCACTAGCATCTTGCGAACTAACACTAGTGACGTAATGTTACGTCACACACTTCACCCTAAACACATTTAAATAGTATTCTGGAACTGGGCGAACCTTTATAGGTACTGGGAAACCTTTATAGCCTTTCGGCCTATTACTGTAAAGAAAAGAAATAAAACAATAAAAATTGAATTCAATGAAATTTTAAAATGTGAAAGTGAAATATATAGAACAAATTTAGATTGTAAGACAGTAAATAAGTTACCAACTTGTAAAAAAAAAACGAAGTAATAAATCTAAGTAACTCTAGTTGTATACCAAATTTATTAAATAGCAAAATAGCAAACTGCACTGCAATTAATGGCCAGCATATTCCAGACCTTGAAGAATTATCATCTGACATAATTTTCCTGAATCAATACGATGGGAAAATTATAATCGACGATGAACCAGTTGCTGTCAACATCACGTTCCTGATTAAATACAATAACAGCAGCATTCAAATTGGGAAAAGAACATTCAAATCTTTCGAGTCAACACATTTCAAACCCCCTCCCCGGCAATCCTGCAATCGACATCAATAAATGAGGAAATATTATCGCTAGAGATGATAAAGGAGCTCCACGTCATCAACACACACTACATCCAGCTCCTGAGTTCCAAGGTCAAAAGCGGTACAATACTAAATATTGGTACGTGTCTACTTCTTCTCGTCATCATAGTAACAATCTTTCGAAAGGTCACATATCACATATCACACAACCATACCATTATCTTCCCCAACGCCAAGACCAACGACCTCTCGCATTAGCCAGATACCTTTCTTCTAAGTGAACCCGGGCGTTCACTCTTAAGGGCGGAGGAGTTAACGCAAAACAATATAGTATTTCAAGGGGAACAGGCGCAGGGTCGAATCAGCAAGTCTGCCGAAGCAAACACCGGTCATCAAGGCGCAACGTCAGCAGCGTTCCCACGATCGACGGATGGATGAATCGAGGTGACAAATTGCAGTCGCAGCAGACGATAAGCAAAACTGCGCAGCTGATCCTTGGTGCCTTCCAAAGAAAAATTCTACGTCGCATGTATGGTCCCGTTTGCGAGGAAGGCGAATGGAGGAGAAGACACAACCGCGAACTCTACGAGATGTACCAGGATGTGGATGTAGTCCAGAAGGCAAAGATCCGTCGACTGCCCTGGCTCGGCCACATCGAGCTCATGGACAACCATACTCCAGCTAAGAGGATCTTCGAATACAAGCCTGCTGGTTCGAGAAGGAGAGCAAGGCCGAATCTCCGGTATAAAGACCAAGTAATCGCGGATGCAAAACAACTTGGTCTTGATGACTGGAAGCAGCGTGACCAGGACCGTCAAGAATGGAAAGCAGCTATCGCTCAGGCTAGGACCTGCATGGGTCGCCACCCTGTTAAGTAAGTAAGGAAGTATTCAATGGCCTGTAAGGTCCTCATTCCAACACTATTCTGCAAAGTATGTCATCGTCCACAGGTTCTGAAAACTATTTTCTTCATCTGGAGGTAGGTAGGCGGGGCTGCTAGTGAGCAGCACCCTTAGACCAAGTAGGTCCATTGTGATACCCACAGTCAGACTACTACCACTGGTTGACCACTCCAGGGATAGTGTTATTTTGATCCCCACGGCAAATGGTGACTGGACCAGATTTGAAAACCAGATAAAAACGTATTAATTTTGCTTTCACTGGGACTCGAACCGGGGACCCCACTAAACAGGGCCAGGTACTTAACCAACTGCGCCATCCTGTTGCTCAGCTAATGTAACACCTTGTGCTTCCTAGCTAGAATCATGCCGCCACTTACAATTGTGCCACTTACTTCGCCACTAGCCATTGGCTCGTTGCCACCAGGAGTCTATGCTTAGTCCTCGGAGTATTCGCAATCATCGAAACCTTGTCTGCTGTGACCTGGTCTAGCTCATAGCACTCAGATTTTTCTCTGCCGTTTTGTCGGCTCCTCCTACATTTTTTAATTCAAGTGAGGACGAAATGTGACTCTAATTCTCCTCTCTGCAAGTATGTCTGCCTATTCAATCTCAGTTTGTTGTCCAATTGCTGCCGGTCGACAGTGTTCAACCACTCCGAGGCAAACTTCATCCACGTCTCCTTCAAAAATATTCCCATTTCAATTTTCACCTCAGACACAGACTGAGCCTCACTCCAGTAATGCTCCACCATCACGCTGCAACGAGACCATTCACCATCTCCCACCTATCTCTGCGTTACACACGTCGGATGCGAATGGAATTCTTAATGCACTCGTCCAGATGCGACTCCGGTCGTCAACACGTCAGCCGTCAACCTCGGCTCGATGACTCCATTACCACACGTGAAAGGAATGCGTCCCCTTAAGTGGATCAGGCGACAGTAACTCGTTTTGATTGCAACATAAAATCCAAATAAACCATCGGCCAGCGCATGTCGTGAATCTTTTTCCAAGAGTCGTTCCCGCAAGAATTTGAATGTCGTATGTCCCGCCGCGATAAATCAGCGAAAATACGAGTAAAACCCACCCCAACCGCCCCCAGAACCACGAAGCACTCTCATGGCATACGGCGATCCCTCATTGCCCAGGTCCGAGGCACCACCGCCGGCCGCCGCGCCGTGCCGTATCCCGAAATAACTGGCTCCAATCTAAGGATCAACGACTGATTACAGCACGCCAGCTCCTAATTAATTGCTGCTAAGTGTTCACCTTGAAATTTATTGCCCCCACTCGCCGGCACTGCGCTAGCCCCACTCCGGGAGACTGGTCAGCGAGCGGGGAGGTAGGTGTGCAGTAGTGAGCAGGGAGAGCGCTTCCAATTAGTCATAAGCTCCAAATAATTCATAACTCCTTAATTGAATTAATCGGCAGAAGTATACGACAACCCACTCTCGTCCTGGGCGTCGTTTCACCGCCACCCGGCCGGTGCAGGGTGAAGTCCATCCCTCGGGAAACACCTTCCAGTTGATTGCCAATTCGGCCCGGCCATCTCTTGGTCAGCCGCGGTGCGGGGGGAGGGGGATTTATTGCCCAGCTACAAGACCACGCTGAAGTCCTTTCGTGTCGAGAATCATTTGTCCGAGCCGTAAATACGTTTTCGCTTATCCGAGTGCAGTCGACGGGGCAGTCGACGCGAGGGGGACTTGCCCAAAAACGTGAGACTCCACTCGACGAGGGCTGTCAGGATGTTGGATATGTGAACCCGTGAAGCCCCGTGAGGGGGCGATGGCAAAAGAAAACTCGAGAGGTTAACACGCAATCTTCAAAGTTCGCTTTGACTGAGGCGAACTGTGCGCTGCTGGCCCGGCGTGGAGAGGAGGAGGGAGGGCCAGCAGAGGAACTTTCCAAATATTTTGTTCTTGTGTTTCGTTTTTTTTTGGCGCTCTTCGTGCAGGCAGTCCTTTCTTCGGTTATTGCTTTCTTCTTCGAGGGAAGCCCGGGTGAAAAGGCCACTTAAGGATGCAAATTCTCGGAAAGGAGGCCAATAAACCGTATGTGTTTGTATGGAAAACGAATCTGACAGGAAGGCGAAGGATTTTAGCAACGACTTATTTTTTGCTTGCGTTCATTCTTTGAGAATTTCATGAAAGGATTCATAAGTTGCCGAGGACCTGGATGGGGTGAGGAATGAATACAACGCGCCAAAGTGCCGTGGGGTGCTTGAAGTTGCTTTTATTTCATCTTTGTGCAGTATAGTTGGTTGGGAGTTATTGTGACGCGCGGCTAAGGTGTGCAGATCGGTTGAGTGAGAGGGGCACGAATTTTCGACTGGGGTGAGATTGCTTAATAAATTCGATTTTACTTTTGGCTTCATCGTGCATCACCGGGTTCCGGGAGACGCAGTGTTTCATTTGAAGTAGCGATTGTGATTGGATTGGATTCATTTGAGTCTGCCTTCCTTCCAGAGAAGTGTTGCTTCTCGTTGCCGCAGTTACTCAACAAAATACACCAGTAGCGGAAGAAAACGCAACTACATCGTCAGTAAGGTTAAATGTTTAATCAGAATTTAGTTAAGCCGATGTCAGCATCGAGCGAACAGTTTGTAGAAGCATCGTCAAATGTCAAAATGTCCAAAATTGCTTCTAAGAACTTAAGTAAAATTCTAAAACAGTTCACTGGTGAATTACTTAGCCGCTAATAAAGTAAACAAAAGTGAACTATACTGAAGAAAATTTAACGAAACTTAACGAAATGTAACAGTCCTATCAAATGTGTCTACACTGACCTATCAATTGAATTATTTCCTTTCAACTTAGTAAGCAAAAGTGAGTGATACTTAACGAAACTATACGAAACTTAACGAAACTTGAATTTCCATCAAATATGCCTGTACAAACTTACTAATTGAATTAGTTCACTCTCAACTTATTAATTGAAAGTGAATCATACTTAACGAAGCTAAACCAAACTTACCGAAACTTAACGAAACTTGAATTTCCATCAAATATGCCTTTACAAACTTGACAATTGATTTGTTTCACACTCAACTAAGTAATCCAAAGTGAATCTTCTTAATCATACTTAACGAAGCTAAACGAATCTTAACGAAACTTAACGAAACTTAACGAAAGTCCACTAATTTATGAAAAAAAGTTTTAAAAACAGCGCAACTGTTAATAACCTACTTCTACTTCGTCTTTGGAATAGCACCTGCGTCTTAACCATCAAGGCGCTCCAACTGCAATGCTATCTCTGATAAGATACTGGCAGTTGCGCGCTCGCTAAGCTCATGTCGCTGTACAGCCCCCCTGTTCGTGGTTGAATCTCCTTTTCCAAACCAAAGGATAGCAAGGGTTGGCAAGCAGAACTTTTCTCTGGAAAAGATGAAAAGCTTCTTCATCCACTTTGGATATGAAAATAGTCCATGCCTCTGTGACGAAGAGCAGGACGGAGGTGATCAGGGTCTTAAACAGATTCAACATGGTCTTCCGAGAGAGAGCTCTGTTACTCAATTGCGTTTTGGAGATTGATTTCGGTGCTAAAATTGTTTGTACTGCACTGTTTATCACGGAGCGACTTGCAGTCGGACAGACTTGAGTCTGTAACAGCAAGACTGTGCAGCCATCACGGCCAGCCACCTGCAACTTTTCTTTTTACGCGCGTGGTCCACCTAAGAGGTCAGCTGTCTTTTGCGTTTTCGAACAGTTTCTTTGTCGAAGTCCCTTCGGGTTAGGTATTAACCGTTTGATCCTTAGAAGCCAGGCTGGACTAATACCTCAGCACAGCTCGTTCAAATCGTGGTCAAATATTCCAGTCCAGATGGCCTCAATGCAAACAGGACCGGGTAACACTACGAACTTCGTCATCCCCTCGTACGCTATAGATCAGGATCTTCAAAAGAGTTTAATCAATGATGAGCTCTCCCAAGAAAACAACTGTTCGCAAGAGTCATTTTGTTTTGAATGTCACTACGGATCAATGTACGCCATTTTCGAATAACAGCTTCCCGTGGATTTAAGAGCGCCCCTCATTAAATTTAAGGTATTACTACTTGTGCCGTTTTGGCCAAAACGTGACGGATATGTGGTATTTCGTGAACTTTGTTTTGCCCTCTAATACATTCATGTCCAATTTAGCATCTTCCACATTTACTGTTCTACCAATCACGTCGTTAGCTAATACGATAGGGCATCTTCAATGAAAGGAGGTATTGAGGATAGCAGGTGTCGTACGAGGATCGAAACTCGGACCGATGGTCTGCAACATTAACATTGCGGATAAGCTAACTCTGATCAATAAAGTGAACTTTGGTTTATTCGCAAATGAATTTCGCTGATATGTGCTAGCTGAATGCACCCGCAAATCTTGCCGCGGAGGTTCGAAATCCAGACAAGGGAAAAATGCAGATACTACACCACATTGAGGATTCATGATCTTGAAGAAGGCAAATGACGGAGCATCGCAATATTAAAAAATAAAATCATTAGGAAAAGAAAGAACGGACAAATGGGTCTGGCCACTCGAAACTGGTCCTTAAGAAGGCCAACCTAGGCGTCCATCGCATCTATCCTTTGATGCCCAAGCAAAATTGATTAAGGCAGGGGACAATGGTGCAGCTCGACAAGCAGCTAATACGGACAATCTTAATCAAACCTTCACCATTTCTCTAAGGCATGGAAATGGCTCAAGCAGGAAAATACTCCAAAATGTTCCGGTCGCATGTTCTACAGACACCGGCGAAAGCATTGCAGCAACAGGAAGCTACGATGAAAAATGCATCGATTCCTTGCATGGTCGCCGTTCGTGGTGGTATATTTCAGAAAGAAGCTTCTAGAAAGAAAGTGACAGCTCATCAGGAATCTGAGAAAAACAGTGCACGGACAACGCCGCACCTGTGAAACAAAATCATCTAAGAGAGCAGAAGTTCCCCTGCACATTTATGCCTGAAACACAATAGTGCGTTTGCGCTGGCGTTGCCTTTCAACACACATAATTCAGTGGCCAAGCACAAAATACAGCGTCGACCTGCGTCAGTGAATAATCAGAGATTGAGAGGATGGAAATAAAACGTAAAATGTAGTCCATCGCACGTCATTATTCAACATGTGGGATATTTTTTGACAGAGGGGTGCGCTGTAAGAGAGATTTTCTCCCAGATTGAGAGTTTTCTTCCAAATTGAGAGAATTCTATATCAACTGGCATTTAAGAAACGAAAACAGCTGATTAAAAATAATTTAACGACAGAAGTCATTTCAAATGAGTGTATGCAGAAAGGCGGCAATTTTTTTCATCTGATAGATGAAAGAGAGAACAGCTGATAAAGTGGATATTTATTTCAACGCAGTGCGTCATCGTAACATGAAGTCGGCTGGCTCAGCGCACTATTGCGTTTCAGGCATAAACAACAAGCTACATTGCTACTAATAGAGTAGAGAGGCAATTTCGGCTACCTAGACACATGAATCTGAAGAAAACCATGTAAGGGATGGTAGACACAGTAAAATGACGGAAATATGAAAAACACAAAGCCGATATTTTAGTGATTAATGTTAAATTGGTGGATCGCCGTGGTGTGGTCGACTCCTACGCAGAGGGTGCCAGGTTCGAATCCCCAATCTACCAACTTTCATAATTCACCATTGCCCACTCGTCTCCATTCTTTCGGATTGACGCATTATGTGATTCAGGTTTTTTCAATGCCTTCACCGCCTTTCAGGGTGTGTAGTTAGGTTCTTTTTTTGCAGATAAGTATTTAAATTATTGTTTTTGAATGCTTTCATTTACATTGGGTGCAACTGGAGATTTGAGACTACAGCCGAGCATCACGTATTACTCACACACTTAAAGTAAATGTAAGGTGGACAGCCTTTAACAAAGGGGTCAACAGCAAGAAATCGAAGAGAGTGAAGGGACTGGAATATATGTTCGTCGGGGGAGCGTCAAGAACCACTGCGTCAGTTGCACTGACCATATTTCCCAACTTTTCCTTATAACGACTTCTGCAGACGTAACAGAGCTGACGAGGAGAGGAGATTATCCAAGACCTCCTCTGTTGTGCTCTAGTGCCTTAACTTCCTTTGGGAACCCTCATTTTTGCGTCTGCATAATCGACGATCTGATTTAATTGAGCAAATCCCTTCGTTGCAAGTTCTTAAAGATTCCAAGGAAGTTGTGTAATCCGCGTGAAGTCACAACGGGTCTATATTTGGACTAAGGGACTGCGTGGGACAGTCACATAGTACACCTGACTTAAGTTAATTAACGCAACTCTAGGCGACTCTTAAAAGCCTTTCAATCTTCCCAAAATTGAGGGTACAACCCTCAGTCTAAGGGAAATTGCGAAATACCTTGGGCTAATCCTAAACAGTAAACTAAACTGGAAGCCAAATGTAGAAGAAAGAGCAAAGGAAGTGGCCTGTGCCTTATACTTGTGTAACAGGATATTTGGTAAGGAATGGGGTCTCAGCCCCAAATGATTCTGTGGACGTACACAGCGATTGTGAGGTCGATCCTGACATATGGCAGTGTAGTATGGTGGCAAGCCTGTCCGAACTTGTCAAACTTAAAGCTGCTAACGAGCATGCAGAGACTATATATATATCGACTCTCACAGCGGGTTTAGAGGTGCTACTGGATCTTCTTCCACTGGACCTGATGACTGCCGCAGAGGGAGCCATTAGGATCTCACAATGCAATAACTGTCACACAAGCCCCTATAGTCATCATTCTTGATAGACTTCACATCGAACAAATACGAAAGCGACTACTCTCTCTCCACCCTTGATTTCGAAATACCCTTTAAAAAGTACTTCCCAACAAGGAGCCATTCTGGAATGTCGTTAAGGTAGTAAAGAAAAAGCACAATTACATTCCTTCACTTAAAATTGGCAATTCTTCGCTGGCTTCTTGTTCTGAAAAAGCCAACGCACTGGCAGTCGACTTCTTTGATAATCATTCGATTGGTAGTAGCGTTACTCCAATCACGCATATTGACTCTTCTGTGGAACAATCGCTACGCATTAAGTTAATAAAACTTAATGAATTGAAGGACATACGTAGTTTGAAGACTAGAAAATCATCTGGTTTTGATGGGATGAAAAATCAGTTCCTCACAAACCTCCCCGATTTTGCACTCATAAAGTTGATGGAACTATTCAACAGCTGTCTGAGATTGGTCTGAGTAGCTAAGGTAATCCCAATCTTGAAACCTGGCAAAGCTTCCCAATGCAACAAATTTACCTTGTAGTTACAGACCAATTAGTCTGCTAAGTTCTCTTAGTAAGTCCTTGGAAAAAATCATTAAAAACAGAATTGTGTCTTTTGTTGATGAAAATACAATTTTACCCCCAGAGCAATTTGGTTTTACGCCATCTCACCAAGTGCATCGTATTACAAAAGACATTAAAAATAACTTTTTGGAGGGCAAAAGCACTGGCATGATAATTTTGGACGTAGAAAAAGCATTCGATAAGGTTTGGCAAAATGGTTTTATCCATAAACTTATAAGATTTAATTCTCATTTGTATTTTGTTAAAATAGTTCAATCGTTCTTGTCTTACCGTATTTTCAAGGTATCCATCAATCAAAGTCTTTCAGACAATCATTCGATTAATGCAGGTGTTCCACAAGGATTTGTACTTGCTCCAGTCCTCTTTAACATTTATACTTCCGATTTTCCCAACTTGACAAACTGTAATATTGCCTTATTTGCTGACGATACTTGCATTTATTTTTCAGATTCAATTGGTTTCAATATTGAAACCAATTTGCAATCTGGTTTATATGCTGTTGAAGTATATTGTCGTGATTGGAAAATAAACATTAAAAACTCAGGCTATATTTTTCACTCGTAAAAGAAAAGCCTGTTTCCTTCCAAGCAACAAACCTCAACGCTATTGAAGTTGAGTGCAAATCGCATGTTAAATCCTCAAACTTGGCATATATTTGGATAAGAGACTGAAATTCAATCTTCATGTTCAAGAAGTAATAAAAAAGGTTAATTTGACGAAAAGAGTTCTCTACCCATTTATATGCCGAAATTCAAAATCGAGCAACGCCAACAAATTAACAATTTTTAAAGTAATTTTCCAAGGAATAATATTCTATGGATCCCCTGTCTGGGGTAATTGTGCAAAAAGCCATCTTCTTAAACTCCAAATAACTCAAAACAAATTGCTGCAAATCATGCTGAATCTTTCCTGGTTTTTCTCAACAGAGGAACTTCACAAAATCGCTAATATTGAAATGGTTTCAGATAGAATTGAAAATCTAAACCATCAACATAACATCTCTTGTTCTTTGTCGGACAACGACTTGATTTCAAACTTAGTCTCATAATGAGTGCAAAATAAATTATTTATTTTTGTTTATATATATCCTTATTTATTTATCAAAATAGTTATTTTTTTTTATTTATTTATTTAGTTATTTATTTACTTACTAGCTGCCCCGCAGACTTCGTACTGCCTCAATCGATAAATAAAAGACCTAAACTTTTGAATAAAATAATTTTAAAACAAACAAAACGAATCCGTATTTAATATTATTAATAAAATGGCATATTTTGAATGAAGCATGAAGTTTTATTATAATTTTCGACACATCATATTGCTTAATTACAAAATAGAGTTTTCCTAAGATACTGGCTATTTATAAGGTTTAAATTTGATATTGACAGATACACACTGCTATGATACAGTTTGTTAATCAATTTAAAGCTTTCTCATAAGCTATATTTTTTGTTTTGTTTTGTGGTGCGTAAATAAACAAAGAAGACGGTTTTCCGACACTCGAACACTTTCAACATGTGCGAAACAGGGAAACTCCAAGTTGATTCCGCAAACTTCTAAGGACTGTCCTTGCGATTTATTTATGGTCATCGCAAAGACCAGACGTATTGGAAATTGTAAGCGTTTAAAATGGAATGGTAAATCCGTTGGAATCATCGGTATCCGCGGGATCAAGACATCCTCTCCATTGTATTTTCCTTTCATGATTGTTGCCTCAATGACGTTATTCATCAGCTTTTTCACAACCAGTCTTGTTCCATTGCACAGTCGAGGTTGATTAATGTTACGCAGCATGATGACAGCTGACCCTATTTTTAACTGCAAATTGTGGCAGTGTGTTTTGTCAGCTCGAATGATGATGTAATGGCTATCAGATGGCATAAGATCCAATGCTATTTTAAACATTTTTATTAAATTTTTATTCTGATGAAGAAACATTTGTAATTCATGGACAATTGTTCTCTTCACTGTTGAATTGTGAGCACAACGATTATCAACTTCCGCATCTGAATTTACCATAAAATAAATTTTTAAAAATTGATAATTTGCATCAGGTACTGGTAACAGTGTCCCCAGTAAGTGATAATTTTTTCCTTGTATCTGTAATTTTTTAAAATTTGTCGATTAATTATTTCCAATATATATACATTTTAGTACATATTGAATATTATAAAAAAATATTCTGGCATATAATACCTTGAAAGTGGGCATGAAATTGTCCTGTATAATATGTGTAGCGCCAAATTATGTCATCTGCAAACAGCTGTTATATTTCGGAATGTTCGCCAAGAAGTGCTTAGAATCATTTCCAATCCCAGAAACTAAAGATTGTAAAGGATCTGGTGGTGGGAGCAATTGTGGCAATTTTTCTTTGCCTCCAGCACAACATAATCCAGTAGATTCATTAGTGTATTTTAAAGAGTTACAATATTTACAAATTATTTTCATTTCCCCAATTGTTACCGATTTGTCGGCACAATAATCAATTGCCGGATCATAGTGGAATGCAGCTCGTTCAAGAATCACAGGCGCATTCCGTCTGCGGATTCGCTGAATTTCATTATATCTTCCTTGCTGTTGTTGTGTATTTGATGTGCACGAACTCGTAACACAATATCGTAATTGTGTAAATTCAGAGAAGGTTTAAACGGTGAGAAACAAAAAGTCTAAGAACGGAAATTCTATTTTCCAATTCAACATGTTCTGAGCTGTGAAACATTTGATTGTCACTTGTTTGTCAAATATTTCTCAGTGCGTAAAAATTTATCCGTTTCATAGCTGTAATATGAGGTCCGATGAACACAGTGAGTAATTATAATTTAATAAGAACTTTATTGAATATCAATAAAGTTCAAATTGACTCTAAAGTTTATCTAGACAACGTTTATATGGGAAGAAGAAAAGCTGTTTTAGGGTTTTACCGGGAATTATTCGCATTTTTCTCACCCTTAATACCTACCCTGAACTTTTGCAAACATTCCGAGACCAAATTTAGCCTATTACTTCTATTTGTTTTTTTTTTTTTTTTTGTGTCCTTTATATTTCTACCTGTAATCGTATCTTCTCACTCAATAATATATTTATACGCTGAAATCCAGTGTTCAAACCGCTTCTCTCTTCCCCCAGCGGATTTTGTTTTAATGAAGTTTTTAGTGGCTTTTCCTTCAAAATGTATATGAATCTGTGATATAATATTTGATAAAAATTATACAAATATTTTAGTAGTAAAGCTCTGTTAATAAAACTTCCCAACAAGGGAGGAATGGAGCTCAAATGAACCCATCACTGACTCGAGTTCCATCCATGTTTATACGGACGGGTCAAAGATGTGTAGCAGATCTCAGATGCACGCCGGTATACAAAATCGCGTCACACGCTGCAGGGGCACAGTATTTCGATCATCGTCGGTGTGACTTCAAGAAAAATAAAGGTCATTGAACCAAACGAAGTGGTGTTTTATTATTTTCGGATGGAAAACGGAACAGGCGCGGGCATCTTCTCCGAATTGTTAAACATGCATTACTTTATCAGACTACCTGACTACGGCAGTGTTTTTTAAGCGGAGGTCCTTGCGGTCAAAGAAGCGGCCAAATTGATATCATTATTGGAAATACCACCAGCTGCGGCCATTAAAGCAATTTCGGCTATCGCAATCAAGTCCAAGCTAGTCGCAAACTGTCGCGAAGAGCTTAAGGTTCTTGGCACACAGCATTCGATAACTCTGTGCTGGGTCAGACCACCGGTAACGAGGTAGCAGATGAACTTGCCTGGAAAGGGGCCGAATCCGACCCATTCCAGGTAATCCCATGGCTTCCCCCACCTCTGTCTGACATCAAGGAAAAGGTGGACAGGGGAATCATTAAGCTAGCTAATGAAAGGTGGAGTTCCATCCCCACATGTGAGACCACTCGTACGATATGGCCTAGGTTCAACAGCACTAAAACCAATTCGCTCTTCCAATGTAGCAGGAAACTGCTGAGGATGATTGTCGGAGCTGTCACTGGTCATAATCATCTGAAGTATCATGAAAACAAAATCTGACTTACCCATGACATCATTTGCATAGGCTGCTGGGACGAAGAGGAGATTGAGGACACATCCCACTATCTTTGTGAATGCCCCAGTCTATGTAAATTGAGACAAAGGACCCTGGAGGAATTTTTCTTCCATGACCTCCATGACATATCAGATATCCCACTAAAATCTCTTTACAGGTTTATTAGGATCTCTGGATGGTTGGATGCAGAAGGACGATCATCAATAACCTTGAAGACAGGAGGTTATTATCATCATCCGGCGAGTGGGACGATAGGAAGGGTCTCACTCCATGGGCATCACAATCCAATAGGACCTCTGTGCGGCGCGCCAACCCACTGACCTAACCTAACTTAATTACCATTTCGTGCAATACGTGCATGATGTCCAAGAGGCTCTGCGGATCGTTGATACGCCGCTGTAGTCAAGGAGTCGTTTATGAAAGCTTAGTCCCAGGTCTCAAACTCAGTCTTCAATGTCACTCTGACCGCCTTTAGCATAAACCAGCCCAAATCCGTCCTAAGCTTCGCCTAGTTCACCCCCGGCGCTCAACTAATTGTCACCTTCAACCACTCTAAACCACCAATCAATCGCGATAAAAATTAAATTTAATTACTCCCACCACAGCCGATGTGTTGTCAACCGGCGAATCGATTATCCACTTTGCTGGGTGGACCACTTGTGTGGACCCGTGGTCACATTTGCATAATCACCCACCTCACCCGAGCTCAAATTGATGCCATTCTCCCGTCTAATCACGGTGATAAGCATTTAAATCGCTCGTGAGGCTCTTGTTAAAGTCAAACACGTTCCTCCAGACATGCCGCTCATTTATAATTATCCACCGCCCACTCATCTCCTCCCACAATTATTCAAATCGCCCTTCCCCCCAACTGTGTACTGACCACATCTATCGATTTTACAGTCGCCTCCCCAGCCCATACTCATTACGTCACCAGGGCAAGGACACCCGGATAATAAGCACACGGCCAGACACAACCCACGGTGACACAGAAAAGGCAAATCTCGAACAAAAAAAACACCGACTCTCAAAACAAAACAAAAAGGAAAGGACCAAGTCGGAGAGTTGGCTTTTTTTTCCACGCAAACTGACCTTTCTCAACTAATAAAGAGGACAACCGCTAGACAGTCGTCGCTCATTCAATTCATTCATGGTCCGGCAAAAGTTCATCCCAAGATTCCAGTGAGCCCTCCATCCCGCCATACCCTCTGCCATCCTTGGTCGCCGACTCTAAAGGATGCCGTCGTCGAGTCAGGGCAGGACAACCGGGTCCAGTCTATGCGATGGTTGAGATGGCAACCTCCGAAGAATTATCGCGCTTAAAATGAAATTAAATTCTGAACGAGCGCGGGGGTGGCTGCAGCAGGACCTTGCTTATTTTTTTTCCCCGTCTTCCTTCCTCCCCATTATGGAATTAATTTCATTAAAGGACGACAACGGGGCGAACGAGAATGTCGACGGCTATGGCTGTGTTGTGGTAGTGGCTGCGGGAAGGCGATGGGCCATTCCCCCGTGCCGAAGGAAAATGAAAGTTTCATTAATCGACAAGGACTCTGGGTCTCGTCCTTGTTGGGCGAAGGAGCCGATGAAGATGATGACGATGACGCGAAGATAGGTCTTCCACTCGTTGGCGCACTGTTTGCGAAACGCTTTAAACTCGGAATCCTCTCCTTCTGCTCTGATCTTGTTGCAGGATGTGAATGGAATTTCTTGAATGAATTTCAATTTCATTTATCCTTGGGTCGGGTCGTTCGACGACGACGGCGAATCAGACTTAAATTAAATAAAAATCCCCGCGAACGGAAAGACTTGAGCTCCATCCACCTCCTCGCCTCCATCACTTCGTGGTGGCAACAACAACAGCCGGAGGAGCGAAGGAATTTCTCCAGCCTTATTAATATCTCCTTCGGTCGTTCGTCAGAGGACCTGATTTTCTGTGGGAATCGTTGCGCTCGGTCGGCGAGAGAGAGAGAGAGCGAGGTGACGCATGTTTAAACTTCAAAAGTCGGAAAATTGAACGCGGAAGTGAAATCACATCTCGTTAGGATCAACGTGTTGATGGAGTGACAGGGGCTGAGGATGGGGCTGGGGGTGGGGGTGCGGGTGAAGGTGGAATGTCATGGAATTCAATTGAAACAAGTTCCTTAGTGTGGTTGAATTAATGCGTTGCGTAAATATAGACGGGAGAACAGTGAGCCTGAGGGTCTTGAGGCTGATGGAAAGAGTTCAATGGAACATGGACAGGATACAAAGCCTGAGCAGGATTATGGAAGGACGCGGAGCGGCTGGGTGGGCGGTGGACAACTCTAATCTGTGTGTCTATCGATTGCGGTTATAAATTGGGTTGGGATAAGGCTGTCATTGTAAATCCATGTCACTGGAGGGGAAAAAATAACGAGGTTGGTTGTTTGGCAGTGCTGTCGAGTGGATGGGTGGGTGGTGAACTGTGTTCCCTTTGAGGTTTGGGGAGTTTAAATCTTGAGTGGACTGATTAAAGCGAGAGCTGCTTGTGGATAAATTCACGATGAACATTTGACTTATTCAACGTCGTTTTTGAGAAGATCGTTAAAAGCACACTGGTCAACATTAGACATACGATACCTGGGTATGGAATTGAGAAAAGTTTTGTGTATGTCTAGCATTGAAAGAAGGATGTATCCAAAATCATGGTCGAATTTGTATTTTACGTATGTCCAGAGTGATATATTTTTCTCGCGCTTGAAGAAATTAATGTTTTTAAAACTTAACGAAAGTTAACGAAACTTAACGAAACTAAACGAAACTTAACAAAAGTTAAAGAAAATTAACGAAAATGCTCCAAAAGTCGTTTTTATAATCAGAGTGCATAATTTATGTGGTTTAACTCGATCACTTGACTTGACGTCACAGACTAGGGTCACAATCTTCCATATGTGCAGACATCCGCTAACATAAGCAATTGGCATGGCATTAACGTGTTTGATCGACTGCAGAGATCCATCAATCATGGAGGGATCATGGAGGGGCAATATCGATGTCTTGGATAGAATGTCACATTGGTCAGCTATAAATGTAAGACAGTCTGCGACTTATTTTACCTCGGTCCCGCAGTAAATGAAGTCACAACCGCTGGTTTTTGCGTTTCAGAGGAAGAATCAATCTGACTTTATACAGTGCCGCAATGGTCAATGTAGCATGACGATGGAGAAGTCCTTGGTCTTTTCAAGGGACGTTAAAATGAGGGCATTGAGGCATGATAGTGACCAAAAGTATCGTAATTTTGATTTTATGTGCATATGGAGTGGTCCACTTCGATTTCCATTGAGAAAGGTAAAGTTAATCAAACTTAACGAAACTTAACGAAACTTAACGAAAGTGATTTTTCAGGTCGCTGTCAATAATTTGAGTGTTTTGATTTGATTTCTTGAGCCGACTTAAGTCTCTCGTGGTGATTTGAGTGAATTTATGACACAAACTTAAAACAATTCTCCCCTTGAAGGAGGTAAGTTAAGCCAAACAAAACTTAACGAAAATGAATTTTAACGTCGCAGTTAATAATCTGAGTGTTTCGATTTTAATTCTTGAGCCGACTTATTTTCCTCGCGTCCATTATGGCCAGACATCAAGTCTCGAGTAGATTTATGGCACAAACCTCAAACAATTCACATGCGAATGCCCATATTTTGTCGCTAAGCCCAAGCTCGGCCAGGAACATCCCCGACTCCATTCAACATTGCCCTCTCACGCCACCAGTCCAACCAAGAGAAATTAATCTCAACCAAGAGTTTGTACAAAACCGACAAAAAGAGTCCTCCTCCTTAATGCGACACAAGAACTCATGGGCTTTTGTGTCACACGTTACAGCTTCGCATATAATTTTTTTCTCCCGCTGAAACTGTAAGCCCTCTCCCTAGAGTACCGCGACGTTGCTGTGGTACTCCGGGTAATAGCGTGTAATTTTCGGTAGTCCTGGATAAAACAAAGGCTCACCCCCATTCCCCGGGGATTTCAAAAAACACAAAGCAAGGGGTATGATGTGGTAAACGGCGGAAGGATATTTTCTACTCTCACTTGTTTTTGGTTTTCTGCATATTTTTTTTTTTTCTTGTGTTTTGCAAAATACCCAACCAAGTGAAAGGACGAGATTTTTCATCCATGCAACTCATTACTTGGGCCATTATCCTTGTGAAATTCGTGTGTATTCCACTTGAGACGTTCTTTTGTTTTCGCTGAAAAATCATTTATTTTTGTGCATGTTCTTAGCCACTGCTGGTCCTCAGCTGGCAAGGGCCACCGGAGTTCTTTGGCATTTGCCGCGGCTGTGTATGTATTTTCATATCGCGCTCTTGGTTCATCTCACACACCGTCGGTGACTGCTGTAAGATTACCCCTTTGATGGTTTTTGGTCAGAGTTGGACGGAGGGCATGGGGGAGGCGCTGAAGTGTCCTTTTGTGTTGTGTCAAGATGCATTGAGGCGTCTGTAGACTGTAACGGCTTTGCGACCGTTTATGGATTAGGAGCGGAGAAGTGTTGCATATTCAGAGTGAAGTGATTACTTCTTGCAACTTTTTCGACGTGGGCTTGGCTTTGACTGGCTCTTGGGCGGCGGATGCAGATGGACAAGTGATTGTTGGCCATGTGGCGTTTCCTTTAACTGATGGGTGGTGACGGGAGTCCTTGAGAGGCAGTCTTTTGGGCCTGTGGAAATGACAAGGTTTCAAGAGTTGATTAGACTCGAGATGTACTTCTTTGAAGCTTCCGATTGGATTCAGATCCCCGTTGAATATTCACAAGATCCTGGTCTTTAAATCTGCATTCCCTTCGCCAGGCCCAAGTAGACAAGCCAGTCCCCCTCCCTCCCCACCTTTCCCTTCATCCATCATCAAGTTCTTCACATGGAAGCGCATGCGATTTCCACCCGCCACCCAAAAAAAAAAAAAACAGAAAAAGAATCCATCTCAAAGGACTCTGCACCCCACAAAGGCACAGCCTACCGGGCATAGAACCGCCCCACCCTCCCGCACATACGGAACACCCCACATGTCATGTGTGTAGTTCCCCTGAAACCACATGAAGATTTCGGCTCGGTTCCATTGGCAGTCGCCCCAATCCAATCGCCGGGACGCTCCTTTCCTTTGAGCCCAAAACCTCTTGTGTTCCGCTGTCATGGCGGCCGATACTGAGACGAGACGACAGCCCGAGAAGAGCCAAACAACAAGGCACAAAATAATCATAAAAAAAAATCGCTTCAGTCAGGAAAATTACATTTTTTTTCCCTCCCCCTACCCAGGACCCGCACGAAGCCAACGCAGGCGGAGAGGACGCGCAAATGTGTGCTGTGTGCACTCCCAAGGAGCGAGCTCACATTACCGACCCATTATTGCACTTATCTTTCGCCTTCGAAATAAGGAAAGGCGTTTCCGGTACATTTTTATTTATTTATTCTTTTTGTGCTTGTCGGTGGCGCGGGTGGGGAGAGCCTTGTACAGTTGGTTGGTATGGCTGTACGGTTGGACTGTTACATCGGCCACGCTAGCGGCGCGGCGTCGGCGACGAGAGTTGATTCCGTTATTCTGTTATTCGGGTTGAGTTTGATTATTTCTGTGTGTGCAAGTGGAAGAAAATGGAGAAGACTGTGGGCGCCATGCACGAAGGGGGATGCACTACCAACCCCTGGGGCAGCGGCATCAAACTCTTGAGCTTAACTGTTATGCTTTTATGTCCTTCATCATGGACGACGGGAATATTACAAGGGAATTGCGCTTCGGGAAGGAATTTTTCGACATCAATAACGGGAAACATTTTTATTATTATTTTCTGCGTTTTTCTTTTTTTTTACTTCACTTTGAGCGGTCCTTCGAGGGGGTGGAGGTGGTGGTGGTGGCGGCTATGTGTGTACGGGACATTCCCATGATCGAGCTGGCGCAATGGTCTGCGGCAGGATGAACATTACGTCCGCAACTCGGTTTTTTTTATTAAAAATCGATTTGGAGACTTTAGAGGAAATGTCCTTAAACAAGATACAGTCGGCAGGGAGCGAGTGGGGGGAGGGGGGAAGGACATTGCAAATGATAGGGTATCAGCTGAGTTGGACTTGCTCACACAGGCGGCATTAACCGCTTTTCCCTGCTGCAGAAGACACTGGCCAGGTGGTGCTGTGGATGGTGAGCATTTAATGGACAAGAAGGAGAACGTCGTCAGGGTTGAGAGAGTGAAACCTCTAGATGGGCTTCGCAACTGTTGATCATTTTGCGGGAAATGTCCTTGTGAGTGCACGGGGGTGGCTCAGTACACAGTCGTGTTTGAAAACAAACGCCGTTGGGGTGCCGTGAAAGACGTCCTTAGACGAACCTGAACATCAGAATTCGCCCTTGTTTTCACGCCAAAAATAGAAGCCGCACTGCATTCTGAAATTCCGCATTATTTCACGGCACTCTATCTCTAGTATGTACTGAATCTTACGCGTACCTGGTGTTATTTGAAACATATTACGAAAGGGGAGAGCAATGTCCACGCCCGATGAGTGGAATCTCAGTATCGATTGCCCGATCCACAAGAAAGGATACCCCTTTAACTGCGCCAATTGCCGAGGGATAAGGATGCTTAGCATCGCGTACAAGATCCTCTCTGCCGTCTTGTGTGAGCTCCTGAAAGTATTCGCGACTAGGTTAGGTTAGGTTTGGGTGGTGGCCACCACTGTAGCAGTTGTGGCCCCCTTAGATCCAGGTTGGATCCTTTGTATTATCACTACCCGGTGCTTGCCACCGGCTCCTTTTAAAAGGGACTAAACTTTCGAAAATGAAATAAATCGGGAGACTACCTATTGGTATTCTAGTGGCCTACTTTGACAAGTCCACTCCGGTGCTGATATACACCCAATTAATTTCCCTGATAAACTTGACTCTTTCTGTGTGACATTTCCTCTAGGTTACTCGCAAAGGAGTTGCCAAGTATATCATTTCTTGTTCTTGCAAGGGCAGGACGAGTGCAGAGGAAGTGAAGCGTAGTTTCCTGCCTTTCCTTCGTCTCTACAGTTTCTGCAGAAGTCATTGCTGGGATTCCCATTCTTCGTTTTGGTGTGCATACCGAGAAGGCAGTGGCAGCTGATAATGACCACAACAGGAGCGTATTTGTTTTATTTGAATTTATTGAAAGCCATATAAGCCTCGAAGCCTCGAAGTCCAACTTGAATCTAATTCCACCCATCTCCAATTAGCGGAGTCGAAGGCATCTGTAAGTAACATGGTGTTTATTACTTGGAGTGAGGGATATCGGGTGTCCAGTGGCAGTCCCACCTCTGTTCTTGCTAACCCGTCGGCACTTTCGTTGCCTAGAAAACCACTACGATTTAACCGATACCGACTTACGATTTAATTGATGGTGTATCCAGAGTTTTAATCGCCGCCTGACTATGTATGTAGATGGCGACAGATAGCCCGTCAATCGGCTCCATTGAAAGTAAGCGGGCAGCCTCTTGGATAGCTTTTACTTCTGCCTGGAATACACTACAATGGTTGGGCAGTCGAAGAGGCAGGGAAAATGATACGTCCGGCGACATCGCGAATACTCCTACTCCGGTGCCCTCGTCTGTTTTTGAGCCATCTGTGTAGATTTCCAGGTAGCCCGGTTTTCTTACAAGACCTTTTTTTCCCAGTCTTCTCTGTCTGGGATGAATGTTTTGACCCCAAACTCGAAGTCTAAAGCGGGTGTTGTATAATCTGTATGTGTATCGCTTTTCTGATTATCTATGCATGACCTAAGCTGTGTAAACTGCTCCAGCGGTTGCACCTCAAGCTGCCTGGCTACCAGCTTCCTATAGATGTCCATGGGAAGAAGCTGTAGCAATGTTCCCATGGCGGCTGTGGGAGTGGATCTCAATGCCCCTGTGATGCAGATACACGCTAATCTTTGAATACTGCTTATCAATTTAAGACTGGATTTGTTATTCAGTGCTGGCCACCAAACAAGGATACCGTATGTTAGGATGGGTCTAACAACAGCCGTATACGCCCAGTGAGCCATTTTTGGTTTAATTCCCCATGTGGGGCCAAGGATTCTATTACATGTGTAAACAGCTGCCGCCGCCTTCTAAATACATTCCTTAATGTTTGGTTTCCAGCTTAACTTGCTGTCTAAGATTACTCCTAAGTACTTGGCCTGACTAGTGAAGTTGAGTTTCATTTTCTGCAGCTTATTCGCGACTAACTGGATAAGTCTGGGGGAGTCCACCATCCACCAAATCTTCATATTACGGCAGATCCTGGAAAAAAACCCAAGAGGTGCAGATCGACACAATCCACCTTTTCGTCGATTTCAAGGCCGCATATGACAGCGTGAGTGAGTCGCCGTGGCGTAGTGCGTTAGTGCGTCGACTCCTACGCAGATAGAGCCAGGTTCGAATCCCCAATCTACCAACTCTCATAATCCACGGCTTCACCTCTTTCGAGTCACTGATAATCCTCAAAGATTTATAACTTTCTAGAAAAAACTTCTGAACTTCGCTGTTCGGAGTCGGCTTTAAACTGGAGGTTCCTTCCACGAGTGAAAGAACAACAGTACGCATAACACAGGTGGTTGCTGAGAACTATACAACGCCATGTCTAGTTTTGACAATCCTGCCAAACTCGTCAGGTTGCTCAGGATGACGATGGAGAATTCTCGCAGCTCCATCAATGTCGACAACGAACTCACCAAGGCCTTGGATTGATGTAGTAGTTCGTTGGATTGATGTACTATGTACATTGAATTAACGAACAGACATTCGTTGGCTCAACGAACAAGTTCATCAGACAAGAATTAATTAACTTTTTGTGGCTCAATGAAAATATTCCTTGTATTTACGTACCTTTTTGGATCAGTGCATCACGATAGGCAGTTATAACTTCGACGTAAGGAAGGACTTCGTCTACCTCGACTCCGTAAACTGTACGAACAGCATCAGTACCGAGAGCACACGTATAGTAACTCTTGCCAACCGTTGTTTCTATGGGCTCAAGAGGCCATTGAGAAATAGAGAGATCTTAGGACCAAGCCGACTTTAGACATGACCTTGATCATCCCTGCCCTGCTCTATAGCGCGGAGGCATGGACAATCTCAAAAGCGGATGAGGTCTCTTCGAGAGAAAAGCTCTGCGTGCGATCTGTGGTCCTGTTTACGTTGACGGTTTTTGGAGGATGGTTTTGGAGGAGATTCGACCACAAACTGTATGCGCTGTACAGCGACATGAGCTACGGTTTCAACGCCTAAGATGGCTAGGCCATGTAGAGCGTATGGGCAACTCAGTTCCAGTCCGAAGAGTCTTCGACTCCGAACCCGTGGGACAGCATAACAGCGTACTCCCGCGTTTAAAATGGCGCACCCAGGTGGAGAAAGACCTCAACCAACTTGGCTTGCGAAACTTGGAGACAGCTAGCCAGAGACCGTGCTAGCTGGAGAGGCTTGTTGGATGAAGTCTAGGTCCACCCGGACTATAGCGCCAAATAAAGAAGAAGAGAGTCCCACCCCTAATCCTGCTAACTCGTCGGCCATTTCGTTGCCTGGAAAACCACTATGCCCAGGTACCCGGCATAGAGTTGGGTCTAACCGGTATCTCCCCAATAGATAGACGGCAAAGTTGTACCATCTTCTATTCAATTGACGGTGTATCCAGAGCCTTAATGGCCGCCTGACTATCTACGTAGATCCGACGTAGAATCACCCTTGGCAACCGATGCTACTGCGGTTTGTTGAAACAACTGCTTTCAAGACTCCTTACTCAAAGGACCAAGATCATGCTCTACAAAACCCCTACTTTGCGAGTCCTGCTATATGGAGACGAAAGCCGGACGGTAAGCAAAACTGCGCAGCTGATCCTAGGTGACTTCGAAAGAAAAATTCTACGTCGGATGTATGGTCCCGTCTGCGAGGAAGGCGAATGGAGGAGAAGACACAAGCTCGCACTCTACGAGCTGTAACAAGATGTGGATGTAGTCCGAAACTCAAGAATCTGTCGACTGCACTGGCTTGGCCAGATCGAGCGCATGGACAACGATGCTCCAGCTAAGAGGGTCGTCGAATCCGAGTCTCCTGCTTCGGGAAGGAGAGGAAGACCGAACTTCCTGTTTAAAGACCAAGTAATCGCGGATGCAAGACAGCTTGGTCTTGATGACTGGAAGCAGTGAGTCTAGGACAGTCAACGATGGAAGGGAGCGATATGTTGGGCTCGGAAAAGAGGACACTTTGAAAAAGTGGAGTTCCCAATAAATCTAAGTATTTGGTGCAGTTGAAGTGGTCTCCTTTTTTGTGGATCGGGAAAACTGTACTCTGATTCCACCTGGCGGACATGCTCTCCTCCGTTCATGTCTTACAGACGAGTCGGTGCATGTACCCTACCAGCTCATCTCCAGCTGGGTTAAAGAGTTCTGCAGATAGACTGTCTGCATCAACACCTTCAATTGACGTCTAAATGGGGAGGGGTGTCTTCTTCTATCATCGCCCATTGTGCGGTGTGTAACATTCTGCTTGATAGCGGTATTTGGATCCGTATTGGCGCCTACTGAAGTGATTCATCAACCAGTTGTCCATTTTCGTCCCTATAGTCTTCGCACCGAACGTTTGGGTACAATTTCTGCCATAACACCTCTCCATCTCCTCGATCACGAGGTTTTTAAGGGATGTTTATTTCCGTCTGAAGAAACGAGGCTCTTGTCCTCTGCCCGTAGAGCTCACCAACAAACCTTGTGGTTGGTTCCAACGTTAGGGACTCATCTCAAAGACACTGCTTCAAGCCCGAGGAAGGATGGTGTGATAGGACTTGGAAAGGAGGTCCTCTTAAAATCTACAAGAATTATCGCCGATTTCAATCGTCGTCGAAGCAATTTACGCCGATCCAGCATTTACCAAGGGTTTTCCATTCAAAATCGCCTTCTACCGTGAAACAACTGCAAACATTCACAAGTCTCCTTCCACTTCGTAAGTCCTGTACAGGACGGACAATCCTTGCATTCAACGGTCGAATGCCGTTCTCCCTTCACCGTACTTCAATTGCGATCCATGTGTACAGCCAACACCTCGGTTCACAGCCTCTCGTTTCATCTCTAGGCGCGAATACACACATCTCATCTGCCGGCGACGACGTACACGTGTAAGTGCATTCAAAGAAGGACCTCTCTCATCCTCATCCTCCTCCCCCTGCCCAACCCAACCACGCCACACTACTCTACACAACTTTAAATGCAACGGCTACTGCTGCCTGCGCTTCCACTGGATGTTTTTGTTTGCCTGCACATTTTCAAGGATATTCGCTCGTTTGAATGGATTCGCTATTATATTTCGCGGCTTTGTTCTAAATTCCATCTCCCACCAGCACGAACGGTGGTGGCAGGATGAAATTGCACAAAAAAAGCAAAAAAAGCGAAAAAGAAAAATGTTCATTAAAACAAAAGCATCCTGCGCCGCGTTGTAGTACAATCCTTTCATGTACACATGCACCCCATCGCGGGGCCAGCGCACGGCACAGCAGCTTCCACGTTCCTTCTTCTGAATGAAGTGAAGGAAACAATTTGAGTTGCTGTTGCCAAGCGCTGCCAAGGCTGGCTCTGCTGTCGAGGCGCAGTGAATGCATTCAGAAACATCGGCAGGTGTGCGGGGATGGGGTGGGATTTTTTGAATTAATTGAAAAGAAGTGCCAGAAGAAAAGGATCACCCAACGAGGTGGGGTGGGTCTATGCAGATGCACTTAAGGGTGAAAAGGATTTTCGTGAAACAGATTTTCGTTTTGTTCTCGTGTGACGGAGAGTGCAAGTAACTACTGCATAATCCGCCTCGCCACCAAGCCACCGCGCTCCGCTCACTGAATGGACTAAGCGATGAAAGGCGAGCTGTGATTATGTTGACACTTGGATCTCATTACATCGGGTAAACATGGCGCACAAAGTACCTTGTTAGGACTGCTTGGTTAGGATGGTTCCTTATTCACACACGGACTCCGTTGCCGTTGCCCCGTGTGTGGTGGATCATTAATTTCAAATGAAGGATTCACTTGACAAAAGTGAGTGTCTTGTATAATTACTGAAGGCTCTGCTTTGTGAGGCGAAGTGATGGCCTAAGGAGCTGTGATGTGCGGGATGGGTTCGAAATGAATGTGTGCTTGAGCTGCAGCATTGTCTGGCTGCGGCCTTTCTGAGCACGTTGACTCGTAATGACGACGACTGTTCTCCTCCGCAATCATCCTGGAAGATGTGCGGAACCCAGCGGGCAACGTTTAAGGCGTGGATGATGTGGTGGGGGTGTTCGCTTTCTGAAGGAACTTAGCCATCTTCGTTGTCTACTTTTGGAGGGCTCTAGCTGAGCGTAAGGGTTCATGTATGACAAGACCATGACAAGAAGCTGCTGCGTGACGAAAATGCCATCACGTCAGCCCTCCCGACGGAAACCGAAGGTGAGAACCATTTGACTGATATGCCATCTCCGAACGTGCCCCAAGACCGAAGCACTGACGACAGCGACTAGATCGAATGATACCGTGAACAAGACATCAGACGATGAGGAGAACCAAATACCGACTCACCACAGTCCAGTCCTAGTCCCCATGAACTTTTCCCAGGGAATTGCATCGACAAGCTCCGTCTGCATACCCAAACGTACGCCCGAGCAATCTGTGGGCCTTATTGAGATGCCACCATCATGCTCACCCCGGGCACCGGCAATCACGGAGTCCCGCAAAACACACTCGCGGCCCGTTCTAACAAACGACCACGATCGACAATTAAAATTATTCACAATAACTCATTACCCAGCCGGGGCCGCGCCGCCGGCGCAGTGACATGCACAGGAGGCAGACAATACGTAATAATTCCCCTCATTACAATAATTTTTTCTGAGCGTTTTACAAGCGATAAACCCACCGCAGCGTCGCGTCCGCCGATTAATTCAATATTCGTCGTCGATCGGCCGCCATGGCCAGGGATTGGGTCTTATTGTTCTCGTCGGAGGCTTGGCCAGGCCCGAGATGTGTAATAAATCGTCCGTCAATCCGGCGGTTGCAGGTCGAGACCACCTGTGAAACGATTTGACTTCCATTGCAGGCTGTGCTGTGCAGGCGGCGCGCAGGCGCAGCCACACGGCGACTGTGGCAAATCGAACAGACACATATTCTGTCTCTGCGTGGAGTGATTTAAACAGCCTACAGGTTGACAATATTCATTGGGCATATTAATTTCGTCAAAATGAATGACCGCTGAAAGTCAGGCTTAATCGGGCATGCCTTCGGTGCCATGGGAAATGGATTTATGACCAAAATGAGTCGGCTCGCCGGTCGCGCGGTGCACCATACAGATTTTTGGAAAATTTTCGAGAACCGATCACGTTTTTCTGAAATTCCTAAGGGCCATGGGATTGTGAAAGTCTAGACGTTTGTTTTTTCCGTTTTCAGGTAAAATGCGAGGCTATAATAAATTAATGATCGACTTTAACAATATGAATCTATTTGGTGTGCGGCGGGAATAGCAAATGAGGCGAGAGAGCGGTGATTTTGGGACTTTCTCTGCGCTGGAATAGGGCGGTATGGCGGTAGTACAAGAGGTTGGGTCCAACTTGATCGGCGGGGCGAGCGATGGAAAGTTTTCGAGTTTTCTTGGATGGTGGACTGGACACTCGCCGCATGGACTTTGAGACGTTTCACCGTGAAAATAGGGGACAGCGGACTATTTCATGGAAATCGATGTTTTTGGACTCACGTTTGAACAAAAAGGGCTAAAACCATAAGATAGAGAGATGGAAAGATATATTTATTTGTTTTGACATTTTTATAATATAATAAAAACATAAAATTAAAAAGATTTGAAAAGCCAACATTTTATATGACATTCTAAATGCTTGTGATGGGCGAGGGGTTTGCCGACTAGCGGTCTTTCGAACTCCCCGACCATCGTTTGGTGTCCTGGTCACGGTGTCTTTCGAACTTGTCATCGTAGTTGCACGGTTCTTTTAGTCAAGCTAATGGACAGAATACTCAAAAATGATGTAGCTTGACTATAGTAAACACTAAGCTCAGTTTTTCGTTAAGTTCCGTTCCATTTCTCTCATTTAATTGGGTGCCAGGTGAAAGTTATGTGCCGGGTATTGCACGCAATCGACGGACGTACCCCATGTTTGCCAAAGTCCATTACGATGGGCTCTAAAAGTATCAGCGACATGAGTTTTTTTTTTAATTAATTTTTATTATTCAATTAAAAATTAGCAAAAATGCAACATCTCGGTTAATAAAGAAAACAAAGCGATAACATGAAGGTTCGCGTCACATCAAAAGGCGATTAGAAAAAGACGCGCAATCTGCCCACAACATTAAAAGACCAAAATCTATCAAAGGCATGGCACGACCACCGGTTTCTGTAGGAATATCGGAAAGGAAATGAATGCTTTACCATTCTCTTATCAAACTCGAAACTATACACGTTCTTGAAATTATCCCCTGTGTCCCCGAAAGAGAAACATGAGTTATAAATCTTTGTTTTTCTGGTTTTGATGTTTAAAACAATTACTGCATACACTTTTCACCCACCTTTACCCGAATTTGCAGTCACCCTTAAACGCCAAGAATCCTAGTTTTCAAACGTCAACTGAAGGGAGGGTACCTAGTTTGAGTACATTTTTTACTCACACCAAATTGAGTATTTCCTTTAACGAAAATACGCGACTCATGTGTTCTTACTCGGAGTGTTTTCTCAGTTTTTATTCACACCACCCAATATCCAGTTTGAGGTCCTAAACTCAGCGAAGTTCTATTTTAACCTGAAATTCGCAATTTCGAAGAAAGTAACGAGAATAACTAGTAACGATATGAAAGTAAATGGGCAGATAAAAAGTAACGAATACATGGGTACTCGATTTGTCGTTACTTTTATAGCACTTATCTGTATGAAAGTACTAGTTTCTAAAGATGACCTTAACGCATTACATTCTTCTTCTTCTTCTGGTGGCGTCACAGTCGGGGTGGACGTGGGCCTCAACCAGTAAGCCTCTCCAGCCGGCACGAACTTTAGCCAGCTGTCTCCAACTGCGCACACCAAGTTGATTGAGGTCCTTCTCCACCTGGGTGCGCCACCGGTTCCGTGGGCGTCCTCTATTGCGTTCTCCCACTGGTTCGGAGTCGAAGACTCTACGGGCTGAAGCATTGTTGTCCATGCGCTCTACATGGCCCAACCATCTTAGACGTTGAATCCGTAGACGCCTGACTAGGCTCATGCGGCTGTACAGCCCGTAGAGTTCGTGTTTGAGCCTTCTCCTCCAATAATCAACAACGCAGACAGGGCCAAAGACTGAACGCAGAACTTTTCTCTCGAAAGACTCGAAAAGACGAAAAGAAAGATTGTCCATGTTGCCGCGTCATAGAGTAGGACAGGGTCAGCTCAACAGCTCAATTGCATCTTGAGCCCAAAGAAACATCGATTGGCAGAGTAATTCTGCGTTTAATCTCGGTACTGGTGTTGTTCGTACTGTTCACTTACGAGCCGAGGTAGACGAAATCCTTCACTACCTCAAAGTTGTAGCTGCCTATGGTGACGTTCTGGACGAGTCGTCGATGTTGTGCGTCCTTTCTCGATGACAGCATATACTTCGTTTTGCCCTCTTTCACCGCTAGACCCACTTTAGCCGCCTCCGCTTCAATACCAGCAAACGCTTCATTACCGGCTTGCTGTGTTCACGTCAATGTCCTCCGCGTATTCTAACAGTTGTACGGACTTCTTCGTGCCTCCTTTTTCGACATTGAAGGTCTCGGTGAGTTCATTACCGACCTTGATTGAGCAGCGAGAGTTCTCCATCGTCATCCTCCAACCTGACGAGTTTGGCAGGGATGTCAAAACTAGACATGGCGTTGTATAGCTCGTCCCTATGCACGCTGTCATATGCGGCCTTGAAATCGACGAATAGGTGGTGGGTGTAGATCTGCATTTCTAGGGTTTCTTCCAGGATCTGCCGTAATGTGAAGATTTGGTCGATGGTGGACTTCCCCGGCCTGAAACCGCACTGATAAGGACCTATCAGGTTGTTGACGAATGGTTTCAGGCGCTCACACACAACGGCAGAGAGGATCTTTGGGCGATGTTAATTAGACTTATCTCTCTATAGTTGGCGCAGTCAAAGGGGTCTCCTTTCTTATGGATCTTGATATTGCTATCTTGACCTCGTCTAAGTCGGGGGGACGGAATTCTCGTCGACCATCGTCCTATATGACTAAATACTGAAGATTTAATATTACAGCAACGCAAAGGAATATGTATATATTAAGATATGTGTATATATAAAAAAATGTCAATGGATATAGAAATAAATAAATAAATACATACAAAAAAATAATTAAATAAATAAATAAGTAAATAAATGAATGCATAAATAAATAAATACATACATAAATAAAAAAATATATAAATTAATTAATTAATAAGTAAATATAAATAAATAAATACATATATATAAATAAATAAATTTATAAGTAAATAGATTCACTCAAATATAAAAATAAATAAATAAATAATTAATCAAGGAAAATTGCGTTCAGTTAACGATTTATTAGATTTTGTATTAACATATTTTTTGAATCGCTGCATCTTAAGTTAAATCTCTCATTGAGAATTTCAATTTTCCTTGCAACTTGTATAACACCAGTTTTCTCAAGTAACAGTTGCGTAGAAATAACCCTAGGGAGATCAAGCATCATGTTCAATATTTTGTTTAGAGCTATTTGGAGTCTTTTAATGTAAGATTTCGCACACTTTCCCCATGTTGGAGATGCATAAAGAATTATGGCTTGAAAGATAACTTTGTACATTACAACATTATTAAATTTACTTACTGGTGATTTCCTGCAGATAAAATGGTACAACATTTTAGTCGCTTTGTGTATTTAGATACTTGACAAAATGAACCCGAGGTATATCACAATTACTTATCTTTAGCTGGCTAAGTGACAAAAGGCAGGCTTTTCTTATCCTAGTGAAAAAGATAGCCTGTATCTTGTCAGCGTTCGGCTTGATTTTCCATGTTTTGAGATAATCCGTAAGTTTGTTTATAACATAGTGGAAATCGTTTTCGATTAGCATAGCCACTACAGTTTGAGCTGTAGATAGCTATATCGTCTGCGAACATTGCTACATCACAGTTCCAAATTTCTTGAAAATCTGCAGTATACGTTAAATATAGCAACGGTGCTATAACCGATCCCTGAGGTACTCTTGAGGTTATAAGCCTTAAGCATGAGTATGTATTATTTATGTTAACTAAAAATGCCGTGTTTTTAAGAAAACTTTGTACAATTCTTGTAATATACAGAGGACATTCGAAGTTATTCCATTTTGTGTAGTGTATCTTCGTGTTATGCACTGCGTTTGTATTTTCTCTTGGCCTTGTATAAACAAAGTCAAAGTATTTATTTATTTATTTATTTAATTATTTATTTCGTCTAACATGTTATAAACTTGTTTTTGACTAAGAGGGAGATATTTAACCGCAGATAAAATTTGAAGCTTGAACAAATTCGAGAAATATACAAGGTATTACGTATGAGGACTTTCTGCAGGCGGATGGGGATATTGTTACTTAGGAGTTTCTAACAGATGAAGTTACTGTCGAGATATTTAGAACTCAATCCGAACCTTATCAGCTCGACAATAATGATGATAATCATGAGAGCGGCAGTGATGTAATGAGAATTGAGAATTGGGTAATTGAGAATGATTTGATTCAACCACCTTCAAAGGATTTAGTTGCAACTTCAACTTATTTTGTATCTATATTCAATTTCTCTGGGGTACCTCAAGGTAGCCACCTCGGCCCTCTTCTGTTTCTTCTTTTTATTAACGATTTGCCTTCCTATGTTTCCCATTCCGACTGCCTTTTATACGCTGACGATTTAAAAATTTTTAAATCAATCCGATCATTGGCCGATGCAATGGAGTTGCAAAATGATATCTCATCAGTACAGAATTGGTGCGATTTGAATGGACTACATTTCAATATTTGTAAATGCTCAGTTATGACATTTTTTAGAATTTTATCTCCTATAATCTATAATTATAAGATTGATAATACAATCTTAACAAGAGTATGTTCGCATAAAGATCTAGGGGTTATATTCGACGTTCAACTGACTTTTTCTATGCACATAGACTATATTATTTCAAAGGCCAACTCCATGCTAGGATTCTTGTTTCGAAATTCAAAAGATTTTCAAGACCCTTACACTCTTAAGTCTGTGTATGTTTCGTTAATTCGCTCTATATTAGAATACTGTTGTTTAATATGGAATCCTTTATATAACAAAAGCGCTATTCGTATTGAGAGAATACAAAAAAGATTTACTAGGTTTGCTCTTCGAAAGAAGTGGTGGAATTCAAATATGCCCGATTATAATGCTAGATGTCAGCTTATCGATCTAAAGCAACTGCATGTAAGAAGGACTTATTATTCAGTTCTTTTCGCTCATGACGTCATTACTGCTCACATTGATTGTCCGATGCTGCTTTCCATGTTCAGTGTTTACACCCCGTCTCGTTGTCTGAGGCCTAGAGATTTCTTTTATGTTTCGAGGCATAGTACAAACTATGGGCAAAATGATCCTATAACTAATGCTTGCATAAAATTCAACTTAGTTGCAAATGTTATAGACTTAAATATGAGTAGAGATAAATGTAAAAATGAAATCTTAAATTTTTTGAGTAGCAATTTACTCTAAATTACATTATAATTGTATGTTAAATTCTGCTTGTACTAGGCATTATTATTAATAAGAAATGAAATGTTATTAATATTATCAGTAGTCTTAAAAAAGCTCTGTACTTGAAAGACGGAAGAATAAATAAATAAATAAATATTAAAAGTCTCGTAAAACAGCAAATGCTTCGTGTACCTACAATGGCTTGAATCCCCTTGAAGATTTGTTTAAGGACCAAAGTAAAAAATCCGCTCTTCAGCCATGTGTAACAGACTAGTTTAAATTATAACCATGCTCCTCTACGTTTTATGTGTTACGTCGTAGATAAATAAATATTTTTATCAATTTTTTATTTTCGCCTACAAGATCCTCTCCACCGTACTATGTGAACGTCTAAAGCCTTTTTGGACCGCACAAATCGGCACGTACCAGTACCAGCTTCTGGCCCGGCAAAACAACTACAGATCACATTTTCAGATTAAGACAATTCCTGGAATTCCTGGATACACACCACCTCTTCATCGATTTTAAAGCCGCGTACGACAGCAGCCATCGCGTCGGAGTTCTTCAGTGCGATGACCGAATTCGGGATCCCGGGAAAACTGATCAGGTTATGTCGCACTACGCTAGCAAATACGCGATGCACCGTGCAGTTCGGCTCGAGAACTTCTGAGTAATTTCAAACCTGCACCGGATTTCGTCAAGGAGATGCGTTGTCGTGTGATTTCTTCAATTTGGTACGGGAGAAGATAGTGCGGCGGCCAGCTTCTACAAGTCAGTTCAAATGTTGGGATATGCAAACGACATCAACATCATCGCGCGTTCCCAACGTGCCGTAGTGGAACCATTTACGGCAATTGAAGAAGAGGCGAAGCGAGCTGGTCTTACAGTCAGGATAAACGAAGTGTATGCTGTCGACCTCGAAACGATCCGTCACACACCACCTAGGACTAAATATCACAATCGACAGCTACAATTTCGAGGTAGTAAAGGAGTTGGTAGTAAAGAGTAGCAAACGTGAACTCCACGAATGACATCACTGTGGAGATGCGACATAGAATCACCCTTGACAACAGATGCTACGTCGGTTTGTCAAAACTCCTGACTCGAAGGACTAAAGTCATGCTCTACAAAACCCTTATTTTGCCAGTCCTGCTATATGGAGCCGAAAGTTGGACGCTAAGCGAAACTGCGTTGCTGATTCTTGGTGCCTTCGAAAGAAAAATTCTAAGTCGGATGTATGGTCCCGTCTGGAGGAAGGAGAATGCAGGAGAAGACACAAGCGCGAACTCTACGAGCTGTACCAGGATGTGGACGTAGTCCGGAAGGCAAAGATCCGTCGCCTGCACTGGCTCGGCCACATCGAGCGCATGGACAACGATGCTCCAGCTAACAGGGTCTTCGAATCCGAGCCTCCTGGTTCGGGAAGGAGAGGAAGACCGAATCTTCGGTACAAGGATCAAGTAATCCCGGATACAAGACAGCTTGGTCTTGATTACTGGAAGCAGCGTGCCCAGGAGCGTCAGGAATGGAAAGCAGCTATCGCTCAGGCTCGGATCCTGCATGGGTCGTCAGCCTGATAAGTAAGTAAGTAGTAATTTTTGTATTTTACTTAATAACTCGAAGACTTGATAACTCAAGGCAAGTGGTGGTTCGTTTTATCGAAGTTCGACTGTATTTATGGAAAAACCGGATTGCACACTAAACGCACTCATTATTTGAGTTGCGTTATGTGCATTTTCTGTGGAAACTTAATGTACGTACGCAGGGGATTCTATGGGTTTGGATCTTAGGCGTTTGGCATTATCCACATATTCACATCGGAGCCCCATAGAATTGGCTTGCAAGCTATCCGCCTCAGCAAGTTGAAAACCGGCTAGGCAAGGCCTTCTCACTTACTCCACTCTCACCCCGGAGCATTCGTCCTCAATGAGTGGTGTCGTGTGTGTGTGGATGTGTTTGTATGTGGACTTGTCACAAGCTATTGTCCTCCAGCATCCCGCTACAAGGATATCCAAGTAAAAAGTCGAAAAGAAAGACGCCAACTTCTTGAGAACACATCTCCATTCATCCGCCACCACCTCACCCACACGACACAATCTTCTGTTGTTTTGAAGTGGTTCAGGAGTCTTTGTGGCATCACTTTCATCACTTCCCATGCATGTTGGCTACACGAAACAATTTCCCTTCAAGTCACTCACACACACACACGACCACAGCGCCAACCGAGGACGACTTGTTTTTCACTCAGCTGCACGAGAAAAATGAAATGAAAATTCACCTCAAGCCACTTGCCAAACACCCCACACACGACGACGCCAGCCAGCAGGGAGAGCAAAAGAAAAAAAAAGTCCTTCTTCTGTGGATGTTGAAAAGAATTGACTAGTACATGATACTTGCTCTCCCTCGGCCTCCTACCAGAGCAGCACTAAAGGGATGATGACGCTGCTTTTATCACGGAGAAGCTGACTTATTTTCGCGCCATCTTCTTAAGAGGTTTCGCACAGGCACCACCCGAAGGACCCTCAACAATGACGGATGTCTCTGCCTCCCTGCCTGCCTATGTGTACGTGGAAAGGTCTTTCCTCGCATAGCCTTGAAAGGAGGCAAGATGAAAAAAATCTAGTTGCACTCCCCCGCATGCATCCGTGCATGAATGATGAATAACCCGGGCACGTATGCCGTACGGGCCGTGAGAGTGTGAGTTACTCTCTTTGAGGAGCAAGCAGCAAATAGGAAGGCGAACAGGACGAACATGACGAGCAAGACGAACACGGCGAAGAAGAAGACAAAATCTCCAAAAGCCTCTTGTTTCTGTCCAATCTCGCATGCTTTTCTGGCATAATGGTGGGATGGCTCTGCCTGCGAATGGAATTCACACATGCCCACTCCTCCAACCGCCATCCGCCACCCATCCCCCCGTCGACACACGGGCACATGAAGCGTCGTCGTCATCATTATCCTTATGAGAGTTGTTTTCAGGCAAAAATGGAATATCGTGAAAAGCGGAGAAAATGAATTCATTTTGTCCTTCGAAAAAAAACAGTTGAAGGAGGAGGAAGAAAGGAACGTACGTATGTGCGCCTGCATGCAGGCGATGGTGTGGGAGGACGCTTTGGAAGATGCACTTAAAATGTCATCCTGGCGACGACGGTGGGTGGGTGGCGTTGGTGAACTTGAATAAGTGTGCTTTCTGGTGTGTGCAGGGGACATGTGCAAGGAGTCGCTTGGAATGTAATATTTTGTACAGTCTAGTGCAAAACATATTTTTTGAGAGCGCTCCGCCGCGACGTGGCGTCTTTAGGTTGGTTGCCATGTGGCCGGCTGCATCGGTTTTTGGTGGCATGCATCAAGAGTGTCGTCAGAAGTTGTTTGCAATGCAATTCAGGGGAAAATAAAAATGACGTGATGTGGCCACTCTTTGGATGGAGTCTCACGATGTTGTTGGACTTGCGTCGGGCGCCATTCTGGTTGAGGGAACGTGGACATTGGTAGCGGTAGGTTTGCTTGCAGTCAGCCAAAGGATTGGCCACATTAACCCGGTTGTGAATGGATCTGGCTTCAGTCTGGGCTTTGTTGAGGTGATTGTCGCACGGAGAGAACCCTATCACCCTTGGGCAGACAGTAGAGCATCAAGTAAAGCGATGCCACCGAGTCGGTAGAAGGACAAGGTCTTTGGCGACGTAATTAAAGTGACCAAGAAATGGACCGCCAAGCAGGGGGAACCAGAGCTGTTTAAAAATAAACACATTGCCCGGTACAGATAAATTTCCATCTCAAATCACGCCCGGCCTTTGATTGGCACCGACAGCGCCCAACATACAAGACAGCACGGTTCCCCCACACAAGATGCTCGCACCCGTCCGACCAAAACTGAGTCCCTTCCCCCCGCCAAATAAGCCGCCCACCCCCAGCACAGCTCAAGCTACTATGAATCAATTTGCAACTCGATTATCTCTCTTTCCTGATGGGCAACCGCCTCCTACCGCACATTACCAGGTTTATTATGATTACGGGCTAAGAACTCATTTTCCGCAGTACCGCCAGCTACCTCCCGCCAATCACTTAAGCCGGCTCAACGGCTTAGGCCACCCCGCCACAGGCCGAGTCAAAAGCCATCATAAAGATGTACTCATCGCGACTGGCTTCACAACGCCAGCCCTCCCCGTTGACTGGAACGTTCGCGTAAATACAATCATTTCCGAAAATGACTTATTCCCATCAGGCCCCGTGTGCAGTCCATTAGAAAAACCAATTAACAGTTGCCATCCCATCTGATCGTGGTGCAACCTCCGATCGGTCGCCTCTAATGATGCGTTTGTTCAGGAGGCGACCAGACCCCAGACCAGGCATCTCCGTCTCCGGCATCTCGCCCAACGACCGTCGCGATGGGTGTGTATCGGCGATCGCAAGCAGCAAGCCCCCTCGATCTCGTGTACTTAGCAAGACTTATCGCCACACAGCCCGGGGGTGCCTGGGCGCTCTTATCGATATCTGTGCGCGCGATAAGAATCTCATTAATTGATGTTAAATGCTGGAAAGTCAAAATTATTTCATTGACGGTGTGGCGCTACCGCGGACCTGGCTATCAGCACGCGTAAATCTCGGTGTGGTCTCCTTGAAATGCTTTTAGGCCCGCCCCGGCTCGGCTGTGGATTGTGAATAGAGAGATCTATTCGCTGCGCGGCGCAGCGCGGCTCAGCTCCATCGGAATGGAACCTGTTCCGACGCCTGTTATCAAAGGCGTCAATAAAGTCATACTCGGCCGTGCAATGGCATGGCATGCAGCTGCTGGACCAACGGCGGCGGTGGGAGATATTGAAACTATAAAACTCTCAAAAGTGATTTCGAATTAAAACTAAACGAATCACCGTGAACGGGTCGTAATTCAGGGGGCCGTAAGTGGAAAATTCAATAAAAAACCGAACCGCCAGCAGTAAAGCCTTCGATAGAAATCACAATTATGGACACATTCGCACCTGGGAAAGCGGGTCAATGTGTGCGGTGGCCGGACGGCTTCACTGTGACTGTGGGCCTGCTTCGCGTGCTGCCCACCTTTCCCATTCAGCCACAGCCAAGTGGTGTGAATTGATTGACTTAATCGAACAAATCAAATACTGATGGGCTGAGTTTTATGTTATGGCACTACCGGCCTGGCCACGGTGGTGGCGGTGCATTAAGGCAGCGCGTTGCGGGGCGGTGCGGTGCGGCGTTTGCAACGAGCAATTGCCGGCGAAGACCTGTTTCCTTGTGAGGAAATGGAAATTCCATTATCGAGGTGTTTCTTTTATCGGGCCGAACTGGATCATGTATTTTATTGTTTCTACTTATTTGAAGTGTATCGATGGAATTCACTCGTTCAAGCATCGCGAGCGACAATCGCAAAGTGATCCGAGCGAACGAACAGACTGCCAGGGGACTAGTGAGTGCCCCACGTTTCCTCGGACTTTGATTCTTTGCTATTTCTTGACCATCAAAATCGAGTATCACTTGAAGCTCAGAAGCAATAAGTGGCAGCAGAAGGAAAACCTACGCGTGCCACCTGAAGGATAGAAATAGTCAGACTTGACCAAGATGGCTAGGTGGCTTGTGAGGGCATCTGGCTATAGGTTGCATTAGTTTCGTGGAGGGAATCGTGATCTGGCTCTAATTGAGAGAGTTGGTTAGGTTAGGTTTGGTTGAGGTGGCTGACTGCCGCCCATACGGACAGCAGACACACTTAGGCCAAGCATATGTCCATTGTCTTACCACGCGGATCCTAGGCTACCTATTCCGCAAACCATTTTGCTTTTGATAAAGCGAAGAAGAGGCCTGAGTCTGATGCTGCCCAGTTCAGCCAGATTAACAAAGAAACGGGCCCCCAGAAGTCTGAATCTACGGGACAAGAGAGCACTGCAAATGTTTGTTGGTTTCTTCCTCATCGTCGTCCATGCAGCTTCTACAGAAATCATTATAGGGAACGCCTAGTCTAGAGGCATGAGTTCCGATGGCACAATGCCCTGTTAAAACGGCAATAAGGGATCTGAGGTTTGGCCTGCTTCGCTTGGGATCGATCATAGGCCATAGTTGTTTGGTAATAAGGCATCCTGTGCCAGATATCCATCCGCAGTTTGTTTGAGAAAGCTTTTTAAGCTTTAGCAGATGTTTCGTAAATTGAGAGAGTACAAAATCGACTAAAATTTTATCAACAATGTGTTATGCGATCGAATTCAGACAGTCGCTTCTGAAGTCTGCTTTATCTCCTTTGCATGGCAATACTTCGAAATAGACTTAGACATCAACCAACAAGCCAATAAAGGAGTTAGTTATCTTCAGTTCTGAGAAGAGGTCCTCAACAACACTTTTGTATCAATTGTTCCGCCATTCATGTAAGCTGGTTTGTTACACCGATTTTCCACCTACGCGCGACCTCGTCGGGGAGGGTGCCTGACCAGCAGTGGAGAAAGGCCTGACATAGACATAGACATAGATTTTATTCAGATTCTTTTTAAGCTTACATGGTCTGAGTTACCGCACATTGTCTTACACAGAGATTTGATACCTAATCGCATATTTCGACTGAAATAGATTAATTTTGGTGGTCTTCGACTCCGAACCCGTGGGACAACGCAACAGAGGACGCCCGCGTTTAAGGTGGCGCACCCAGGTGGAGAAGGACCTCAACCAACTTGGCGTGCGACACTGGAGGCAGCTAGCCAGAGACCGTGCTAGCTGGAGAGGCTTGTTGGTTGAGGCCCAGGTACACCCCGGACTGTAGCGCCAAATAAAGAAGAAGAAAAACTATTGAGATATAATTATAATTTGAGGAAAAAAACAAAAAAAAACCTCATTTAAGCAAAAAAAAAAAAGAATAATAATAATAATAAAAACATATATCTATATGTAGACGGATATTATAAATATAGTTAGTAAATATAGTTAATTAAATAAATTAATCAATGTAGAATAAAAAAGTTAATAAATAAATATATAATTAAATAAATAAATAAATGAATAATAATTTAAGTAAATAAATGAATAAATAAAAAAATAAATGCATAAATATAGGTTTTATTAAGACTTTTATTTTAGATAAATGGATCTTTTATTTCGCATAATATTGAAGACATAGGTATGGTTACCGCACATTTTACAATTTCGAGATATGACGTTATAATATCTCTTTTCTATAACATTTTACAAATATTTATGCAAATTTCTGTTTGTTCAGAATAATATGAGTGTACTTTGGTAGAAAATACGAAGAAAAAACATCCATTGGGAGAAAAGGAAAAAAAAACAAAGCTAAATAAATAAATAAACAATAAAACTATAGCAAATACACAATTTTTGACAGAAAATAAATAAATAAATAAAGAAATAAATAAATGAATAAATAAGTAAATAAGTAAATGAATAAATGAATAAGTGAAAAAGTAAATAAATAAATAAATAAGTAAACAAATTAAAAAATAAGTAAATGAATGAATATAACACAGTGTCATTGAATAAACAATAAAGATTGAGTATCACTTAGAATATTTTTAAGAGGGTTTTCAGCAAAACCACAACGTTCTTGGAAGTTTGAATTAAGTTTCTGTATCCTATCAAAAATCAATTCAACATTCGCTTTTTTGTGTACGTCTTTAGTTGAGTGATGCCAAGGAAAATTTAACATAATTTTAAGTAGTTTATTTTGAGATACTTGCAATCTGTCTAATGTGAAACTTCGAACACATGGTGGCTTGAAATGTCACCTTATGAATGATAATTTTATTTTCAAGTCAAAGTAACGATTTCCTACTATTGAATCGGTATAAAATTTTTGTTTGTTTGTGGGTCGCCGTTCCGTAGTGGGTAAGTGCGTTGACTCCTATGATAATTCACGGCTCCACCTCTTTCGAGTCACTGACAATGCCCAAAGAGTATTGCTGTTTAGAAAAAGCTTCTCAGCTTCGCCGTTCAGAGTCGGCATTAAACTGTCGGTCCCTTCCACTCTTGAAAGAACAATAGCACGCAAATCACGAGTGGTTGCTGAGAAGCTAGTCCCAGGTCCGCCACGGACTGTCGCGCCACCCATATTCTTATTATTATATATTAGGTTAATTATACGTGAGACGATTATCTACCTTGGCGCTGTTCTGGGGGTCGGTCAATACTGCGAATGGTAGTCTCATTATCACTTCGGATCCTACGGGAGTCTTAGAGGTAATCAAACCCACCTCCATATTCACCCCTTCATGGTCCCACTAGTCCGGAAGCCCAGTCAAATAAATAGTTCAGTCGCGATAGCGAGCATCCAGATATCTCGCATCTTAGGGATTAGTGCATACTCATAGGCCGACCTCCCTTCTCCGATATTCGTGGGATAAAAATGTCTTCATTAAAGCAATCACCTAAAACAGAAACAAATAAAGACAACAATAATAACAATCTAGAGGCAGCCGCACCAAAATCCTAGTGCGACCGTTAGGGATCCCAAACCCTGTACCGGTATGCCAGTACCCAAATCCGGGCTTCTATAAACCTGTCCAAATCTGACCCTATGAGGCCCCTGATGCACCCAACTAGCAGAGCAGTCAAAACTATTGCAACCAAACCAGGAACAAGACTGCAAATATCTGGTAAATAGGCATCAACGTCTTACATGGACAAACGTCGGGGAAGCGCCGTTGATAATGCCGCGTCTACGAGCAGAGGCAAAGGCAAATCTCGTCGATTGTCCAACCACTGTTGTATATTCCAGGCAGAAGTAAAAGCTATCCAAGAGGCTGCCCGCTTACTGTCCCGATAGACGGTCTATCTATCGTTATATACATAGACAGTCAGGTGGCCATCAAGGCTCTGAATTAACCATCAATCAAATCAAAGATGATACAACTTCCGAGGCGGACCTGGGACTAGCTTCTCAGCAAACAATCCGTGTTGTGCGTGCTATTATTCTCTCACGCGTGGAAGGGACCTACAGTTTAATGCCGACTCCGAACGGCAAAGTTGAGAAGGTTTTTCTAAACAGGAATACTCTTTGAGCATTGTCAGTGACTCGAAAGAGGTGGATCCGTGAAATATGAAAGGTGGTAAATTCGGGTATCGAACCTGGCACCCTCTGATAAGGAGTCTACAGTTCACGACTAACATCCAATAAAAAAATAAGTTTAAATTCAGAACAAAAACAAAACAGCACAAGCAATCGCGTTTGTGGGATTCGCGATCGGTTCCCACCGTCTTTATATGGTAAACGACTTAATATATGGTAACTCCTGTTGGAATGCAGAGGGACAACTCATTGTAGATTCGCAGTCGATACTGTGAATCTGGAAAGATTATTTCTGTAGACTGTTAAACGGCGGCGGACATTTGGCGTTACACTCCCGGGGTGGACCAGGGCCTCAACCAACAAGCCTTTCCAACTAGCACGGTGTCTGGCTAGCTGCCTCCAGTGTCGCACGCCAAGTTGGTTGAGGTCCTTCTCCATCTGGGTGCGCCACCTTAAGCGCGGGCGTCCTCTGTAACGGTTTCGGAGTCGAAGACTCTCCGGGCCGGAGCTGAGTTGTCCACACGCTCTACTTGGTCTATCCATCTTAGCCGTTGGATCCCAGACGCCTGACTAGACTCATGTCGCTGGACAGGCCGTATAGTTCGTGGTGGAATCTTCTCCTCCAAAAACCGTCAACACAAACATTATCAAAGATTGAACGAGTTACGAGTTGAGAGCGACTTGCACAAAAAATACAACACTAAACATTGTATTTGAAGAAATTAATATTTTTATTCATATTATAAAAAACAAAAACTTAATAAAAGAAGAACCATCCGTGTTTTTCGGTGGTCTAAGATCAACTGCCCATTCCATCCATTACACAACAACAACACAATATAAACAGGAGGAGACAAAAATGGTAAAAGGACACTATTACAAACGAGTTAACGAAGAGTGTGACAAATTTCTAAAAGACGCTAAGACATAATACGTAAACAAATGAGAGGTGAAACATAATTGGAAAGAATGTTGCCAGCACATGTTACCGAAGCTGGGACGTGTTGCGAGACGTAACTCACGCAGAACATTTCTCTCGAAGAGACCAAAGACTTCCTCATCCGCTTTTGAGATCGAAAGTCTGCTTGGACTACAAAGTCAGCTTGGTCCTCCGAAATATGGCTCTGCTACTGAATTGCCTCTTGAGCCCATAGAAACAGCGGTTGGCAAGAGTTACTCTGCGTTTGATCTCGGTACTGACGTTGTTCGTACTATTTACCGTGGAGCCGAGGTACACGAAGTCCTTGACTACCTCGAAGTTATAGCTGCCTATGGTGACGCTCTGTCCAAGACGTCGATGTTGTGTGTCCTTTCTTGATGACAGCATATACTTCGTTTTTCCCTCATTCACCGCTAAACCCATTTGGCCGCCTCCGTTTCAATATCAGCAAACGCCTCATTGACGGATCACTGTGTTCTGCCAATAACGTCAATGTCCCCCGCGTATGCTAACAGTTGTACGGAATTCTGGAAGATCGTGCCTTTAGTGTCAGTCTGTGAGTCAGTGTCACTTTCTTCTCTACGATGATGTTAAAGAAGTTACATGACGTTAGATAGTTGTTTTCCCCGTTGGTAGAACTTTCGGACATTATTTCTGCCGTAACACCTCTCCATTTCCTCGATCGGGCGCTTCTCGTTCTCTTTCTTTTGGGAAGACGGTGCTCTTCCCGTCTTTTACATTCGTAGAGCTCACGAACAGCTCCTGTCGTTCTGTCTAGCGTCAACTTGTATGCTGCTTGCTTAGCTGAATGTGCCTGAAATGTGCATGGTATAAAATAAAATTTGTTAAATTCAATTTCTTTAAAAAAATTATTAAATAAAAAATTAAATTAAATTTTATTCTTCTGAGTCTATTTGGACAGAGTCATGGATCCATTACACCCCTTACAATTTCAAACTAAGACTAAATTACAATTTTCTTAAGACTACCTTAAATACTATCTTGCATCGTAGAGACGTGCAATGTTTCCCACAGGTGTCTTCGTATTACCGCTCTGGACGTGATGGAATGCATTGGTGTCGTATGGTCCAAAGGTTGTGTCAGGGATTGTGTGTGCTTGGAACGGATGAAGTGTCATCTCAAGCCGTTGTTTGTACATCTTTTAAATTCCGGAGTGGAAACATTCGCGGTGTTAACTTGTACAAATAAATGAAGAGTGCTGGTAAAAGCCCAGGAACAGACTTACTTACTTACTCATTTAAGTTGGCGCTTCTCGTCCTCCACTCACCATCTATGCCGATGGGACCGAAAATCACCCAAAGAATCTTCCTCTAAAAGCAGCCAAGAGCAAATTCGTCCGCTTTTGACAAGGCCCATTCCTCTGCGCCTCTTAACAAGACTGGGGCGGTCAAGATCTTATGACTGTAGACCTACGATAGAGTGATGCGGAATATATATAAATTAGTTTCCAACTTAACAAAGGCATTTGCATTGTTGCTTTAGGCTTCACCAAGAAAGGAACAGTATGTCATTATGCTATGACTCCTACGGAGCAGGTAAAGGTAACAGGAAATCCGCAAAGGATCTCCACGCGAATCTGTCTTGGGCCAGCCTAGTCACTTCCGGCCAGGAATTTTCGGTCTGTTGATGTGCATTCTCCAGGGCCCACTCCTTGCGATGACCAAATGAGGACCATCCTTGTGGTGTCCTTTCCCGGTTTGCGTAGGGAGTGGCCTATCCAGCTCCACTTTCGATGTTGCATCATTTCCTTTGATATCTGTTTCGGTTAGGAGACCTTCAAGATTCGTCTCAAGCTTTTATTGACGTAGCCCTGAAGCTTTTGAGCAATGATATTGTCTGTCTTTCAAGTCTCTCATCCGTACATCAGCACAGATTTCACGTTGAGAGTTTTTTTTTTCAATTCAATTTTGCTTTTATTCAATAAAAATGTTTCTTAGTTACATTATCTGCAAAGCCAAAGGGGCTTGTCTGCAGAAGACTGAATACAATATTTGTTTCTGTTAGTTTTGTTGTTGAATTGAAGGCTTAAACTACTTTAATTATATAAAAATTAAGAAAAAATAAAATTTCAAGTTGAGAATTATACAGATTGAATTATTAAATTAAAATTAAGACATTCATGTAATTTAATATATTGAAATGAATGGACGCAAATTTACAAATAAAAAGATGAATGATTGAAAATAAAGATATACATATAATAATTGTTTTTTTTTTTTTTTTGTGATTTTTTCACGATTGTAGATACATTTGCTTGATCTTCTTTAGCGCTTCAGTTCTCGTGATGTTGCGGTATTCTCTTGGGATGCTGTTTAATATGTTTGGGACTGCTACGTTGAAAGTTCTTCGACCATATTCGTTCCAGAACCTCGGTACTGCGTATAGCTGCTGTTGTCGTCTTCTGGTGTTCACCGTTTGCTGCGTCTGGATTCTGTATGCGTTGTCGTTATAGAAACTTGCGATCACTTCGAGGTTATGGATTTGTGTGATGTTCAGCATATTTGTTTTTTGATCTCCCCGATTGTTCTCTTCATTGTACCTCGCGTTTTGTACAATTTTTTGTAGTCTTGTTTGCAGATTTTGAAGTTGTTGCATCTGCGAAGCTCTTCCCGATGCAAGTATGCCGTACCTAATATGGGATTCCACCAATCCGAAATAGCATTGTTTAAGAACATTACTTGTACATTTATCGCTCAGATGGAACAGAGCATAAGCTGCTTGATACAACTTCTTCTTAAGCGCTTCTATGTGGTTCCTCCATTTAAAGTTGTTGTCAACAATCAGGCCAAGATATTTGTATGTTGATACGTTGTCTAAGTGTTTGCTGCAGTCATCATCTTCTCTTATGTGTTCATTATTACGACTTCTGTGCAAGCAATCTTTGTCATGCATTTTTATCTTTAGTTTTGTTTCTGGGATATGCGGCGGACGAATGTGCATTACCTTTATCTTCAGTGCGTTGATAATTAGTCCATGGTCGTGACACCAAGCTGTGATACCATTGAAGTCTAATTGCATCATTTTGGCTGCTTCGTCTACGATCCTATGGCTAACTACTATCGCTGTGTCATCTGCATACGCATATCCCGTACTATACTTTAGCACTGACAATAGATCGTTGACGTAAATAATGAATAAAAGTGGCCCCAATTTTGATCCCTGTGGGACACCGTAAGACACTTTTTGTTCTTCGCTGAGGAAATTACCAATCTTAACTTTGAACGACCTGTTACTTAGATAGCTCTCAAACCACGCCAGAATGTCCCCTCTTACTCCAATTTTATCCAGTTGTCTCAGGATTTGCTTGTGACTCAATGTATCGAACGCTTTCTTGAAGTCAATGAATAAGACCAGCGAGTTGTGATTCTTATCCAAGCTTTGATATATTTTGTTCGCAAAGTCCCCCCGCCAGCCGATTGATACTTTTATTTTTGCGAAATCCAAATTGATATGTGTTTAGTATTTGGTATTTCTCGACATAGTCATAAAGCTTTTGTGCCAGTAGTTCTTCCATAACTTTGTCGACAGCTGATAATATAGAGATTGGCCTGTAATTTGTGACTTCATTCTTTTTACCACTCTTGTATATTGGCCTAACGATTGATATTTTTAGCTGGTTTGGGAATGATGCTTGGGCTAAACTCATGTTGACTAGTTTCGTTATTATTGGTGCGAGAGTTTCCGCATTAAGCATCAGGTCTTTTGGTCTTATGTCATCTATTCCCGCGGATTTATTGCACTTGAGAGACCTAAGAACATTTTTTACCTCTTGTGTTGACACTGCATTTGCATACATCGAGTTCTGTCTGCTATTTGACTGGCCAACAAATGTCTTTTGGTTGCATTCATGCACGATGTTGAGGATCTCAGACGACATTGTGGTTGCAAATCTGTCTGCTAGGTCTTTAAGGTCTGTTGGGTGGATCTCCAGACGTTCCCTGGTCTTTATTTATTCAACGCACGACGACAGTTTCTGCACCTTTACTTTGCCAAAGTGCCACCAAGATAGCAAAATTAAATGATATCCTCAATTGGGCTCCCGCCTAGCAAGAGCGGTGCCTCACATCTTGACCCGATTTTGATCGGTTTTGTCTTGGCTGAATTGAATTCCAGACCAGCTCTTCTGGTATTGAGGTCCAGTGCGTGCAGTAATTCCTGAACGTCGGTCACGGAGTTGGATAGCAAACTGGTGTCGAGTCGAGGTCGTATAGTCCATCAGTTATCGTTCACCGTATTCAGTACGATGCCAAAAAAGTAATCACTCACTTCTAGCCACTTTTGAATGAGTTATCAAACGAACTCCGACGAGTGTCTTCAAGTGGTAAATATTTCTTCCTAGTCAATCAGCGATCAGTTCATCCAGTAATCATCAATTAATCCGTGCCTAAAATAAGCATTTCAAGGACCTAAATGCACGTCCAGAGTGGTCTCCTTGAGCAGAATAATTACACGATAATTTATCACTTATCCGCCTCATCTCCTGTCGTCCATTTCAATTGAGTTCAACATCTCATAATTACATCGTCGCCATTCCAATCCAACAGATGCCATAAAGTGTTTTATTGGACCACTGGTCGAGATAAAAACATCGAGCTGGACACGGTACCGTCATAAAACTGAAGGACTCCAATTACAAGCACAAGATGTGTAATTGTCGCCCATCCATGTGCTCCAAAAAAACAGAGGCGTACGGCCCCCGTTCACCACTCGAACGGGGTGATGTGCTGAAATCGGAGACCGGCGCGGCGGCAAGAGACCAGTGACCGTATCGAGATCTCAATCAGCTCAAGCGCTTTATGAGCTGCGAATTACTCTCCGGCTAATGAGTAGGAATTAATAATTATGATTCTTTGTCCTGGCGGATTGTGTCGTTACGGATTCGCCTTTGCATTAACGGGCGAACAGGCGCCAGGCGCCAGGAAGTGCGGGACAACTGGGAATTGAGATTAATGAGAGGGGCATAACATTTTTAAGGGCACTCGTTAGATTTTACTGCGCACTCCTGGGGTTCTTGGGACAGAGTGTGCGTCAATCAAAAGCTGATGAGTAAGTGCGGGTGTCAATGAGCTTGCCAAGTGTGATTGCGATGCGATGGCCTCTTTTTGGGAGCATTTCAACTGGAATCAGCGACTCACTCAACAAGTGACAAGTATAATCGAACCCAAAAAACGAGTGTCTTGATCGGAACGAGTGAAAAGACATGGATTTTGAGTTTGAGATGTGGAAAGTTAAAATTGTCATGAATTTAGAAAATACGTCGCTCCTGTCCACCTGAGATTTGACAACAGTGGACCGCCAGCTGACAAAGGTTGTTGCACACATCGCTTGTAAAGCACCTCTGCACCCTGCATCTCCAACTGATCGTAATCTCTTCTTCATAGGCACGCGGCGTTGAAATCTCTCCCATTCTGGATTCTGGAAGACCGGATAATGGGCATTGGTACTAAGGCTGATTTGAGTGACATGGGCGTCGAATTGCTAGGATCCGAGAAACTTCGAAGCCGGTGAGATGGTTGAAATAATCTTCACTTTGAATTTGAAGCTCGATAACTTCGGTGACGCCAACGATCAAGCACAGTTATGGTAACAAGCATATGGAGGAGAGCGGGGCAAGTTGAAACAGCCTAAAAGAGAAAAATGTCTTTCTTCTTTTCAATCCTGCTTCAATTGTTCATTGATCATCGAGTTTGAAAGATCTGCGATGGGTGCCTTATAAAGCCAGGCTTGTAAATTTTTTTTTCTATTTTTGGTATCCCCTCACTAAATTTTGGTGATGACGTGTCCTATATTTCAGTGTCCGCGGCCGGACAGACAGCCAATGTAATTTTAAAATTATAATAAGCCATTTTTCTGTTTTTTTTGATTCTATCCAATAATCTTATATAAGTCGGTGGGTTTTTTTTTAATACAGTAGAGTCTCGATAATTTGAACACCGATAATGTGAACTGGAAAAAGTAATGATGCCGAAAGCTGGACGCTAAGCAAAGCAGTGGAGCTGATTCTTTGTGACTTCGAAAGAAAAACTATAAGTCACAGTAAGTGGTGACTCACTGATTGCACCGTCCCAATTCGGTGATGTGTCCGCCTGCATTCCAACCAATATCGCCCCCATCACAAACGGCCTTCCTCACAAAGGGCTTCCGACGAATAATTGACGTCGATTTGTCTGTACCACGTGCCGGTTCAGTTGCTCAGACCAAGGCCATGCAGCAGTTACCTGGTGCCATGAAATTGAAGTTGGCCCAATACCCTGCTGTCACTGCCTTCCCAAGTTCGTTTCCAACGTGCAGTTCATCTTAACCAAGGTCAAGATCCATTGAAGATCAAGTTGATGTCACCTTCCACAGAGCACGTGGACAATTCGAAAAGATGGATCCGTCAAACATCACCAAGTACGAGAAGATATTCTTGCTAGAGAGATGACGGATATCCGGTAAGTATCTGGTATCCGGCCTATCTGCCAGGAGCCGAATAATCTTTTTATATCCAAGAAAAAAAACACAAAATATTTTTTCTAATCTGATTGATTTTGGGAATTGCATACGCCAGTTGCACTGTAAATTGTAGACGTTTGAATTCGAACGGCATGGCTGTTGCTATCATCGGTATACATGGATCTAAAACGTCTTCACCTTGCTTCAACAAAGTTGATCATTCGCATAATGCATAGGTGTCAATTAAATATTGGAAGTTTACTAAAGCCAAATTATGGTGTATGCAATCTAATGGAAATGCATTCAGGGGTAAGAATTTATTAGGCTTCTTTTCGTATACAATCTCTGCTTCAGCAAAGAGTCCCTCACTGTATAAGCACACTGCTACATGCAAATGAAAGATACGTTTTGGCAAATTTGGACACAATTGTATATTTTCTTCTTCTTAATTTTTATATATATACTTTTATAGCCCGGGGTGGACCTGGGCCTCAACCAATAAGCCTCTCCAGCTAGCACGGCCTCTGGCCAGCTGTCTACAGTGTCGTTTAAGTCCTTTTCCACCTGGGTGCGCCACCTTAAACGCGGGCGTCCTCTGTTACGTTGTCCCACGGGTTCAGAGTCGAAGACTCTTCGGACCGGAGCTCTACATGGCCTAGTCATCTTAGACTTTGGATCCGACGACGCCTGACTAGACTCATGTCGCTGTACAGCCAGTACTGTTCGTGGTTGATTCTTCTCCTCCAAAAACCGTCAACGCAAACAGGACCAGATCGGACGCAGAATTTGTCCCTGGAAGAGACCAAGGACTTCCTCATCCGCTTTTGAGACGGTCCATGCCTCCTCACCATAGAGCAGGACAGAGATGATCAAGGATAAGGACAGGGAGAATGTTGGCTTGGTCCTTCGAGAGAGGACTCCGCTACTCAATTGCCTCTTGAGCCCAAAGCAACAGCGATTGGCAAGAGTAATTCTGCGTTTAATCTCGGTACTGGTGTTGTTCGTACTGTTCATTTGCGAACCGAGGTAGACGAAGTCCTTGACTACCTCGTAGTTATAGCTGCCCATTGTGACGCTCTGTCCAAGACGTCGATGTTGTGTAAGGGATGATCAAGGTCTTGTAAAGTCAGCTTGGTTCTTCGAGAAATGGCTCTACTACTCAATTCAATTCAATTGAGTACAGTCTACCATTTATTGCCCGCTAAACCGAAGAATCACTGTTCCGTTCATGGTTACCTTTTTTGACTTATCATATAGATATCGTATAGTCAAGCTCACAAGTTGTGGGATTCTGCTCAGAATGCGTAAACCTCACAATTTGTGACTCACCTTGCTTTTCTGCGGAAGTTGTGACTTGTGACACATTACAGAGGTATGCCAGAATAAGGCCATTAATCTCCGTTTTCTTAGTGAAACATAAACATAAAGCACTTTGAAATGGAGCATCGCTCGAGTAATAGAAAAATCAATAGAAAAACGATAGCAAAATAGACTGGAAAAATATTTTATTTTTATGTTTGCGAGGAAGACAACAAATTCGCTTCGTATTTGCTGTGTAAAAACTAAGAATATCTCGCGGAGGAGAAGAAAAAAAAACATGCTTAAGTTGGTTTTACTTGACATATATCAGGCATATTGGGCTATTCGGTCATCATCATCATCATCATCTTCTGATCAGCATGATCCACTAAAGGGGTCGCGGGCGTAAACCACGCACGATAGATCTCCAGGCAACACTACCCTCCGCCATCGACACTAACTCATCAGGGGTTATGCCCAAGCGTAACCAGACGAGCTTATGGACTTGGTTCAACCATCTCATCCTAGGTCTTTCGGTCATCACCCAAATTTCATGACCAAAGGTGAGAGTTGGAATAGACACTGTGTTGAAAACTGCTAACTTGGCTTGCACACTAAGCTCGGCCTTCGTGATTATAAATCTCCCAAGCTGTGTCAAAACTGACCCAGTTTAACCAATCCTGCAGGAAAGTTCAGTATTAATCCTCCCATCACTCGTGAAGTTGACCCCGAGATACTTAAACTTCTCCACCTGCTTCGATGGGATTCCACTAACATGTAGAGTGCATTGAACAGGCGTTCGGAAATTACCATAACCTCTGATTTGTCCACGTTAACCTTTGTCCCAGAACCTGCACATACGGCCACAAACCTATCGAGAGCGCGCTGGATTTCCGTCTGGAAAGATGTGAGGATAAGTCATCAGCAAAAAGAAGATGACTTACTCTCAACTCTCCCAATGTGAAACATTCCTCGCCTCGGCTGCGCTGCAACATCCAATCCCTATAAACAATGAGATGTGACAAGACGCACCCTTGGCGAAGTCCAACCCCCACGGTGAAAGGTGTTGATTTAGCACCGTTAACCCGAACAGAGCTGCTATATAGATATGTATAGAGATTGACTGGCCCTCAAAAGATGACCTTCAATCCCACACTCCTGCAGAACAGTCCAAAGCTTACCTCGAGGAACTCTGTCATATGACTTTCCAAATCTACAAAACAACTTTAGATGGGTTTGACATACTCCCAAGCCTTCTCAAGTACCACGGCATCGAGTTCCTGACTTTATACAAGACCTTGATCATCCCAGTCCTGCTCTACGGCGCGGAGGCATAGACAATCTCAAAAACGGATGAGGAAGTCCTTGGTATCTTCGAGAGAAAAGCTCTGCGTGCGATCTTTGGTCCTGTTTGCGTTGACGATTTCTGGAGGAGAAGATTCAACCACGAACTGTACAGTGACATGAGTCATTCTTAGAGTGAAAAGCTGGTCGATTGTACTCCTGCCGGGACGAAAGCCGCACTGTTCATCTCACATCCTTGACAAGACCAAAGCTCTAGAGAGCGCTTCCAAAACCTTAGACTTTACCGGGGAGACTTAAGAGGGATATGCCCCTGTAGTTGGGCAGTCTCTTCTTAAAAAGAGGGACAATCACCTCAGTTTGCCAATCGTCAGGTGTCTTACCGCGTTCCCAGGCCACCTTAATGACACGAAAGGGCCATAAAACTCAATCTTTTCCCATTGCCTGAAGGATTGCTGGTCGGATTTCGTCCACACCGGCGGATTTGCCAACTCTTAGCGAATCTATCGCCAAAATGATTGATATTCTTCGCCCCACTTAAGACTTCAGGTCTATCACCCTCAGAGCAGTTCCGGCTCAATCCCGAACAGGGCTCGCTCCATCTGCGCAAGACTGGAAATCACCACACCATCTTTGGATTTGAGTCCTTCGATGAAGTTGAATTTCCTTTCTCTGAGTCGGCGAATGGTTGCAGATCTATGGTCGCTTTCCGACTTCTCGCCGAACTCCTTCCAAGACCGCTCTTTAGCTGCTCGCACAGCAAATTTGCAAGTTCTTCGCGCCTCAGTGTACCGGTCACGAGGAGCAGAGTCCCCCAAGAGAATGCAGTCTCTGTATGTCTTCTTCTTCTCTCTGACGGCTTCTTGAACTCCGAGTGTTCAAGACTCCACGCAGTTCTTTTCTCACCACCAGCCGCCACTCCAAGAATATCACTCCAAGAATTCACTCCACAAATATCCCGAGCAGAGGCAAGGACTGCTGTTGAAAACAGACACCATTCTTCTTACATGCGCCTGAACAGTTGGAGTTCGATAAAACCTTTCAGATATGTACAGCCGTACAAAATTTAGCCGCAACTCACAGTTCTGTAGTTTTTCCACCGTATTCGTGTAACCACTCTTGGTTTCCGTCTTGGCAGCAATGAGGTAGAGCGTACACAACACCAGATGATGATCAGTTGACAGTTCAGCCCCTCTCATCGGGCGAACGTGACAAACCATCCGTTTCCTACATACTGGCACCACAAAGAGATCTACCAACGATTTCTAATGAAGGCTCTGACGGTACTACGTGTATTTATGGATGTCTTTGTATGGAAAGAAGGTGTTCATTAAGGACATGCCATTTGCACAGCAAACGCCCAGCAGCTTCGCTCCGTTCGCGTTCTTTTTCCTCCCAATCACACTCCCCCATGTAGGTACATCAACACCCACATAAGCATTGAAGTCACCCATCAGGATATAGGAATTCAACTCCGCTACTCTATCAACTTAACGGCTCACAAGGCCATTGACGGGTTGCTCGTAGATCCTTCGGCCTAAGCCCGACCGGCTGTCGGGCGGGACAGTCCGGCCACCAGACGCTGGCATACCTGTCACCATTCAGGCCTGGCTCCAAAAAGGGCCCGGACATGTAGGCAATATCCGAGGCCAATCGTCTTTTTTAATCATCATGTAGGGTTGCGCTTCGTTAGCCAGGTTTGGGCTGAAAATAAACTCATACATCCCAAGCCGGGGGGCCGAATATTCGGTATCCGATAATTATTCAACCACATACACCAAGTCAATCAAAAATCGCAGTCCTCATTGAAGAAGATCGAGTTTGCGTTCCCATAAAAGCCCTAGTCATCGACTTTAACAACAGACACCTCGCTTGTCATTGACAGCAAACCGCCGTCGTCGTCTTCCCTCGAACCATCGGATGTCGTGAGTTCACCCACCTCTTCCGGACAGTTTTTCTTATCTCATCACTCGGTCATTTCCTAATTTAATCTTGTCTCCACACCCACTTGACTGCGGCACAAGCCAAGAACAGGTGTCGGGCATAAATTACCCCGAAAGCCATTACACGAGCCAAGTCATACTCAAGGCGTCCGCCCATGCAGCAGAAGCTTGAGCAATGCCAGCATATTCCTAAGATAGCCTGAGTAGATATTAGCATTCCATCAGATGTTTGACTATCAATTTGCGGTCTCTCCGCTTAATCACCTCGCTGGCCGCGCATGTTGCCGCTAATCACGGCGCATCCATCTGCCCACAGCACCGGTGCACCTAGCCCGATGCGATAATACGTGCCACCAATAATCCATTATCTTCCAGTCTTGTAATGAAGCTAATCTCCATTCACAAATCTCCCCCGAGGCCCGAGGCCTGAGGCGAGAAGATAACATCCCACCGGTTGTTGCGGCTGCGGCCGGCTGGTCGTCGCGGCGCGAGTAGACAACGTGTGACATTGATGCCAGCGCAGCGACAACGTCGCCGATCGACATCACGATGGGCAGCTCCAACGGGCACCTGCTGGGCGCTTTGGTCCGTGTCCCCTCCGCGCACCCATCGTAGGTTTTCTGCTCTCAGCCTTGCCGTCGGGGAGAGATTCAGCTGTATTCGCTAATCTAGAGGCTCCCTGCCAGGCATCAGCCGCTCCAGGGCAATCATGGCTTGATGAATTGCGGCGCAGTGCGCACCCCGAAGGGTAATCTGCATGCGAGGTGTGTCCACCGGCACCATCATCGGCATCTCTCCGTCGTCGTCGTCGTCGTCTTCATCATCGTCTCTTGTCGTGGGGAGCTCGTCCTCAAGGACAATCCCCAGAGGCTCACGCGCAGCACACACACACACACACACATCCAGCCTCCAACTCGCGCCTCCGTGTGTACAATGGACAATTTACAAGATCGAGATCATGTTACTATCACACAATCTCCTGAACGATTATTAATTTGATTTAAGGTTACAGCGACGGCGCGAACGGCGAGTGGGGGGCTGGGTCAGGTCCTCGATGCCGCGGCGGTTCAATGTCCTTGATGCGTGACGCGAGAGCATCAAGCGAACACATTTACATACACACGGCCAGAGGAGTCGCCATCAATGAAATGTTGATTGGAGTGCTCCATTAATCTCCGCGATGATGAATTAACAGGAAGTTCTGGCAGGAGAGCCAGCGAGTTACAAGCCGCAAGCCCGAGCAAGAGGCTCCAGCAGTTGCAGTCGTCGTCATCGTCGTCTTCTTGGTCGTCGAGACTAGCAGAGATAAGTTATGACACCACTCAATAGATAAGCCCTAGGCACGGGAATAGGAGAGCGAGATGCCATTTAATGGATGTTTACGTTGTTTAATGGAACCACTGCGCTAGAACGTGTTTGACATGCTGAAAGTCTGTGATTATGTAGATTGGTGTCTTGGCTGATGTCCAGCCAGCCGGGATGACAGTGCCTGCTCTTGGGATGGATTCATGCTGGAATTACAAGGTCAGTGGCTTGGAAACGATCGCAAATTAAGGGCTCAATTGGGATCAGGTCGGCTGTGAGTTGTGAGCTTCTATGCCGATGACAACGGATGGCGTGACTGTCATGCCCGAGGGCACCACTTTCCGGTCATTTTCAAGCGATTGCCGGCGATATTCAATTTAATTAGATCATGAACGTTGAAACAGGAATCTATGGCGGCTCGTATTGCTGCTGAGGATCATGCGATGCCAGAGGCAGTTTCTCAAGGCCTCTTCGCGGGAGTTCATCTGAACGGGGACTGGGGAGTTTGGTGTGTCCATCTCATTCGAATCTATTTCTCGTCCTGTAATCAATCGGCGCTTCCGTCTATTGCTCGGTCTTCTGAAGGATGCATACTTGTTCATCGCTTGAAACTTAGACTACTCGTAGATCGCAGAGCAACGGGCAAGGGACAAAAGTTCTAGTGGGTGCTGAAAATTGTCCACGACCCGCACAGATGTGAATTTGTGTCTGATGGTACAGAATGGTTGAGAGTCCTGTTGCATACCTCGCGTCAGATTTATAAGGATACTCAGGAGGGTTTTCGGGACAATGCAGATCAGATTGCCATAACAGCATCGACTCATGCGCTGAATGTCTGTGTCACCAACTTTCCAAGAGCTCATTCACTTACGCAATTATTTTCATTATCATCCACTACAAAATGTTAAACGCAATTTTGGAAGAAGAAATGTAATGCAGTATATTACACAATGGTTTGATATAGTACGAGTGCAGGCTGGCACGCGAATCTGGAAGCCTACAAAAAAACGCTGCAACGAACAACCAGACTTGTTCGTGAGCTCTACGAACAGAGACGAAGGGATGAGACCCGGCTTCTCAGAAGAAAGAAGAAAGAGCACGAGAAGCGCGCGATCGAGGAGATGGAGAGGTGCTACAGCAGGAACGATGTCCGAAAGTTTTACCAGAGGGTGAAACAGTTATCCAGTGGATATAAGGTTCGGACAGAAGCCTGCCGGGACGAGACTTGAGAACTTGTAGTGGAGTCGCAGTCTATACTCCGAATTTGGAAGAACCATTTACGCAGACTGCTAAACGGGATGAGGATCCAAAAACCACTGTCAGGTTGAATGTGGACTATGATCGACGAGAATTTCGTCGCCCCGACTTAGACGAGGTCAAGATAGCAATATCAAGACTGAAGTCTAACAAAGCTGCCGTTGCGGACACACTGTCCGCTGAAGTCTTTAAAGCGGCTGGAGATGACCTGGTTGGGCGCATGCACCAGCTCATCTGTAAGATATGGTCGGAGGAGAGCATGCCCGATAAGTGGAATCTCAGTATCGTTTGCCCGATCCATAAGAAAGGAGACCCCTTCAACTGCGCCAACTACCAAGGGATAAGTCTCCTTAACATCGCCCAAAGATTCTCTCTGCCGTTTTGTGTGAGCGCCTGAAACCATTCGTCAACAACCTGATAGGTCCTTATCAGTGTGGCTTCAGGCCGGGGAAGTCCACCATCGACCAGATTTTCATACTACGGCAGATCCTGGAAAAGACCCAAGAAATGCAAATCGATACCCACCACCTCTTCGTCGATTTCAAGGCCGCATGTGACAGCGTGCATAGGGACGAGCTATACAACGCCATGTCTAGTTTTGACATCCCTGCCAAACTCATCAGGTTGTGCAGGATGACGATGGAGAACTCTCGCTGCTCCATCAAGGTCGGTAACGAACTCACCGAGACCTTCAATGTCGAAAAAGGCTTTAGACAAGGCGACGCGCTGTCATGTGATTTCTTTAACATCATCCTGCAGAAGATCGTGCAGAACTCACGCGCTACCACAAGAGGCAAGATCTTCCAGAAGTCCGTACAACTGGTAGCATACGTGGATGACATTGACGTGATTGGAAGAACACAGCGAGCAGCGTCAATGAAGCGTTTGCTGGTATTGAAGCGGAAGCGGCTAGTATATGCTGTCATCGAGAAAGGACGCACAACATCGACGACTTGGACAGAGCGTCACAATGGACAGCTATAACTTCGAGGTAGTCAAGGACTTCGTCTACCTCGGTACGAACAACACCAGTACCGAGATTAAACGCAGAATTACTCTTGCTAATCGCTGTTGCTTTGGGCTCAAGAGGCTATTGAGTCATAGAGTCCTCTCTCGAAGGACCAAGCTAACATTATAACACCTTGATCATCCCTGTCCTGGTCTATGGTGTGGAGGCATGGACAATCTCAAAGCGGATGAGGAAGTCCTTGGTATTTTCGACAGAAAAGCTCTGCATGCGATCTTTGGTCCTGTTTGCGTAGATGGTTCTTGGAGAAGAAGATTCAACCACGAAGTGTACGGGCTGTACAGCGACATGAGCCTAGCCAGGCGTCTACGGATTCAGCGCCTAAGATGGTTAAGCCATGTTGCTTCAACCCGAAGAGTCTTCGACTCCGAACCAGTGTGACAACGCAATAGAGGACGCCCACCGAACCGATGGCGCATCCAGCTGGAGAAGGACATCAACCAACTTGGTGTGGTCAGTTGGAGACTGCTGGCTAAAGATCGTGCCGGCTGGAGAGGCTTACTGGTTGAGACCCAGGTCCACCACGGACGCCAGAAGAAGAAGAAGAAGTTGCTTTCATACATGGGTTTTTGTGGGGCCAGTAAGTAGACTATGTTTGGATTACATACTCTCTGAGCATGGGCTCCCTAAATTCTAGCCATACATGTCTGACAAGCCATTCGTGTGCCCAACGGGAACTCCTTTCATACGACTCGGGGACGAATCGTGACCGTCTTCTCTAGCGGGCACGAATCGTGACCATCCTCTCCAGGTACTTCGCCCTGTATTTCGTTCAGCATCTTAAAGAGGGTTGGGGAGAGGTTGCTTCTCGTAGCACGGGAAATTGGCCGACATTGTAATCACTGTTCTCATGCTCATCCCCAGATCCAACTCATCGAAATTAGCGAATCGTTTCTCTTGGCGTGAATGCTTCCGTGAAAATATTTTATAGGCGAACACGTTATGCGAGACATCCAATCAGATGCCAGTCATTCTCAAAGTTGTTGTTTGTCAGAAGAAATTCAATTAAATCCCAGTGACGGCGCCACAAGATCAGGCGAAGATTCCAGGGAATTGTGATTCCATGAATGCCTGCTGTCAGAATAATCCGCTCGCCGAAGGGATTAAGGATTTCACTTGCGCCCCTCAAGCCAGACACAGAATTTCATATTTTCTCCCGAAAAAGGCTTCAACCGGCGGAAAGATTGACTGCTTGACTACATCTGTCCGAGGTGGCGGTGGGGGAGATTCCTCAAAAAATACCACCACTCCGCCACGCCGCCACCATTTAATGGATGAACGGCTTGAATTCGGATGGCTTTGACGTTGCTCTGCTTTTCCGAGCTTGTTGTTGTTTCGTCATAAAAATCAACAGCGCGCCGAAATGCCCGAGAGGGCTTTTCCAAAGTGATGCTGCCAGACAACTGGAAAACGTCAGGAATAAAAATCACAAACACCCACACTCGTGCACAGCCCCAGCAGCATCACACGTCCTGCGGAGAGATACGAACCAATCATTTGAGAGGCGAATCCTTGCGGAATATGTGAAGAAGATCCTGGCGATGTGTGTGCGGCGACAGCGGCGGAAGAAGATGGTGGATGTCAAGTTGTCGCCGGCACACGTGTGCAGCGCGAGGACGGGTGCCAGAATAAAAATCCGATTCTTCTCATCCGTCTGACGAACCGGGCACGAACGTTCGGGGGGTGGTTACCCACATGCTACGACGCTGGCGTATGAGTGCGTGTTATGTACCCGTATCACACCCACAGGATAAGTGGAATATCTTGCTTTTTTTTTTCCTCTCCACCCACGCAACTGTTTGCCGGATACACAGAGCTCCTCGGCGAGACGGAGCTGGCAGGGCAGTGCACTGCTCCTCCCGCCCGGTGCGACGGTGGCGGCAAATTGAAATAAATTGGCAGTCGCACCGGCAACAGCAGCAACTTCAGAGGAGTTCAGGAGAGTTCCTTCCTTCGGAGTTTAAATTGGATGAGCAGCATTATGAAGGCAGACAGGGGCGTCCTATGTCAAGGGTGTGCGTCTGACGAAAATCACGAAAATGATTCCGCTGCTCTTTGAATAGAGACGAGTGTGTCGGGGATGAGGATCAATGCGACTCACCTGCTTAGTGAACCGTCAAAATCTGATGGATGCGCGAGGAGGTGCACGTGAAATATGGATCCTTTTAAAAGGGATTATTGTGTGCGGGGAAATCAATCAGGCTGCGATTTGAGTGTGTCGCGCGATGGAGACGTCTGTCGCTAGTTGGAGATGACGGAGCGGTGAATGCGTACATGCATCGCTTGGAGTGTCTTTAATGAGGTGGGGGTGGGGTGGGAGTGCAGTGGATTCAGTGCAATGGCAGCTCACTGTTAGGGGGATATTTAGAGATGACGAGAAAGAGAACAGACAAGCCAGACAAGCCAGACAAGCCAGACAAGCCAGACAAGCCAGACAAGCCAGACAAGCCAGACAAGCCAGACAAGCCAGACAAGCCAGACAAGGCAGACAAGCCAGACAAGCAAGACAAGCCAGACAAGCCAGACAAGCCAGACAAGCCAGACAAGACAGACAAGACAGACAAGACAGACAAGACAGACAAGACAGACAAGACAGACAAGACAGACAAGACAGACAAGACAGACAAGACAGACAAGACAGACAAGACAGACAAGACAGACAAGACAGACAAGACAGACAAGACAGACAAGACAGACAAGACAGACAAGACAGACAAGACAGACAAGACAGACAAGACAGACAAGACAGACAAGCCAGACAAGACAGACAAGACAGACAAGACAGACAAGACAGACAAGACAGACAAGACAGACAAGACAGACAAGACAGACAAGACAGACAAGACAGACAAGACAGACAAGACAGACAAGACAGACAAGACAGACAAGACAGACAAGACAGACAAGACAGACAAGACAGACAAGACAGACAAAACAGACAAGACAGACAAGACAGACAAGACAGACAAGACAGACAAGACAGACAAGACAGACAAGACAGACAAGACAGACAAGACAGACAAGACAGACAAGACAGACAAGACAGACAAGACAGACAAGACAGACAAGACAGACAAGACAGACAAGACAGACAAGACAGACAAGACAGACAAGACAGACAAGACAGACAAGACAGACAAGACAGACAAGACAGACAAGACAGACAAGACAGACAAGACAGACAAGACAGACAAGACAGACAAGACAGACAAGACAGACAAGACAGACAAGACAGACAAGACAGACAAGACAGACAAGACAGACAAGACAGACAAGACAGACAAGACAGACAAGACAGACAAGACAGACAAGACAGACAAGACAGACAAGACAGACAAGACAGACAAGACAGACAAGACAGACAAGACAGACAAGACAGACAAGACAGACAAGACAGACAAGACAGACAAGACAGACAAGACAGACAAGACAGACAAGACAGACAAGACAGACAAGACAGACAAGACAGACAAGACAGACAAGACAGACAAGACAGACAAGACAGACAAGACAGACAAGACAGACAAGACAGACAAGACAGACAAGACAGACAAGACAGACAAGACAGACAAGACAGACAAGACAGACAAGACAGACAAGACAGACAAGACAGACAAGACAGACAAGACAGACAAGACAGACAAGACAGACAAGACAGACAAGACAGACAAGACAGACAAGACAGACAAGACAGACAAGACAGACAAGACAGACAAGACAGACAAGACAGACAAGACAGACAAGACAGACAAGACAGACAAGACAGACAAGACAGACAAGACAGACAAGACAGACAAGACAGACAAGACAGACAAGACAGACAAGACAGACAAGACAGACAAGACAGACAAGACAGACAAGACAGACAAGACAGACAAGACAGACAAGACAGACAAGACAGACAAGACAGACAAGACAGACAAGACAGACAAGACAGACAAGACAGACAAGACAGACAAGACAGACAAGACAGACAAGACAGACAAGACAGACAAGACAGCAGAGGATCAAATAAGGACATGAACAGATGGCTATATCAACTAAAAGATCAATTTCTGAGTTTCCACAACCATGACGGATGCCATCAGAAATGGAACGTGAAACCTATCGCGTACTACGCTCTCTCTGTTCATCAAGATGAAAGTTCCCTTCGCCAGGCATACCGAACGCCTTCCATACCAAAACGCCAACCTTCACGTTTAACCTCTTTTCAGACTTTCCAAGTCAACGTCGAAGCCGATACCGCCCTGATAACGGCTTTCGTTACTTCTGGCTCTGATCTCGATTAACCCGCAATTCATTACGGTCACACTGAACGACCACTTATGCGGTCCGTCGCGATCGGCCGCGCTAGGAATCCCAAATCGAACATTTCCGACTACCGCCCGAGCCGGTCAAAGCCACTTAACCGCAACACCTCCGTCATCCCCATTCCAAAGTTTACAGATCTCCTCCAATTTAATACCACGTCGTCCATTAAAAATCCATTCAATCCATTCAACCATCACATGGGGCTGGCATTTCAATTTTAATCGTATCTTCGCGAACGGGTTGCGAGCAACCTCTAGCATCTTTATGGGGCCCATAAAATCCGAGACGCTATTGTCTAGCTGTCCGCATGCCTTCGGAGAGCATCCAGCTCAGAGATCAGCATCGTCGATTTCCGATCGATGTGCACACTGAGTGCGGCTCTCCGCGATCATCGCGATCGGCAGGCTGCATCAGAGCGTCGGCACCGGCCGCAGTGGCCCACGATGAATGGGAGTCCTCCAGATCGCCTCGATGGAAGGCAGTCACTTGGGCAAGGTCATCGCGAACATTATGCAACGTCAAAAGGTTAATTGCCTCCGAGGAGTTGTTGTGCAATCGCTGGCCAAACCAGTGTGGTTCCGCCATCAATGACAATTAGGAGGTGATGTATTCGGGCTATTAAATCGGTTAGTGGACATGGCGTTGCCTTTGAACGACTCCGACTCCGTCTGGCCCGTCGAGTGGGTCTAATCACAAGTGGAAAATGGGTGAAGTTCTTCTTCTGCGTTTTCTGGGAACGTGATGGCCGGGCATTTGTCGGCAATTAGTCTTTGCGTCGACTGTGCCGATGACGACGCGAGCGATGGCTTGGACGCATTGGCATACATCTTAATGAGGACCGCTGTCGGGATGGACTGCAGGTTGGAGTGCTATAAATTGTAATTTATTGGCACGTCAGTTCGCCGTGATTGATGTCGGACTTGAGAGGTATTCATTATCCATTTGCCGTTTTAGATAATGAGGAACTTTCTGTTCTGTGATTGCCGCACCGTCCGCAACGGCCGCACTGGCGTTAAAGTGAAAGTGGTGATTGAAATGGAAGTGTGGTTACAAATTTCTTTTTTTTTCTTAGCTTGAAAGATCTTCGTGTTGTGATGGTTGATTTAAGACCATCGTCACGCTGATCTTGAGTGTGTGGAATTTCGAAAAAGAACCTGCCGTCATGAGGTCCTCGGCGTTTGATGAAATATTGCTGTTAATGGTATTAGTCGAACGAACCCGTTTTAAAGTCTGTAGCAACGATTCACAATTTTAGGGACATGACGCACGCAGAACGGAAACCAAACAGGGACAAGACGACGGGATGGCGCAGTTGAGTGCCTGTCTGTGGTTAACGGGGTCCCCGGTTCGAATCTCAGTGAACTGGTATCTGGTTTTCAAATCTGGTACAGTCACCATTTGCCGTTGGGATCAAGTTAACGGCACTATCACTGGAGTAGTCAATCAGTGGTAGTAGTCGGACGGGGGGTAACACAATGGACCAATATGATCTAAGTGTGCTGGTGAATGCACTAGCAGCCCCCTACCTAACCTAACTTAAACTGCTGCATCATGAAATAAGACTGAAGTCCCACAAGGTTGTGTGTCGGGACCGCAGCTTATTCCTTTGCTCTTTTCCAAACAAGACAAGTGAGCTCCTCTAAGATCGCTGAGAAACAAATTATACAGCTTATCCTCATTCTGTTTACTCTGTCAAGGATCTGTTAAAAGTTTATGATAAACTTATTAGAAGGGAGAGATCAACTAGATCAGCTTGTAGGGGGGAAAAATTAAATGGATGCAATTTCACTAAGTCTACAGTTCCCACTGATGTGAAGTTTGATGTGCCAATACACCTTTCCTTTGCGAGCCCGAGTTGAGAGATTCCTCAGGCTGTAAATACATTTGACAGCTTACTAGATCCCCCGGGTTGGCCGTCAAAATGAAGAAATCCACTCTCAGCCATACATCGCATTCAAATCGCAATGGATGCTAAAGGTATATGCGTAACAGGAGAAGACAACGAAACCTGGTTAAACCCTGTCGCGGCGAACTTGGATGGCGCTACAGTCTGTTCTTTAACGAGTGGATGGGACCTACAGTTTTATGCCGACTCCTATCTGTTTGAGAGGCTTTTTCTAGACAGAAATACTCTTTGAGCATTTGTAAGTGACTCAAAACAAGTGAAGCCAAGAAGAAACCTGGCACTCTCTAACCACTAGTCGACGCACGAACCCACGTCGCCATGGGAACCTAAAACCGATAGAAAATTGACTAAAGTAAAAGTGACCTCATGGCAGAACGAAAACTGAACGAAAGATGGATCATTTAAGTTCAGAGTGCCAGCAAATTTCAACACCAACTATAATTCGTGTAGAGAACGATGGTTATTATTAAGTTAACGAAACATATCGAAAGTCAACGAAATTTAACGAAATCCGACGAAGTGGATATTATAGTCACATTGTGTCATATATGTTTTTTTAAATCGATTGCTTAATTTATGTAACTTTGTTAAACCGAATTTTCGACCTACGCGCCATCTCGTCCGGGAGGGTGCCTGACCAGCAGTGGAGAAAGGCCGTAGTCTTTTTACAGGTTTGATTTTTGTATGGGCGCCACGCTATTGACCTCCCGCACTATCCACCACCTCTTGAACCGCGACAGTAATATGGTTGCCCGGTTTTCAATTTCCTTCACAATTTTATTCAATTAAAACTTTTACTACTAACTTATACAATTTTTGCTTAAACTAACTTAAAACTAATATCAAATTAAAAAAAAGTACAATGCTTCAGAAGGAAAAGAAAAATAAGGTATCAAAACGAAAGAATCCAAAACAAGAAAAAAAAAACAAATGTTTGTCTTTATCGGGATTCGAACCCTGTTCCCACCGACCTGGGACTAACTTTAACTTCAAATTAATTTTTATTTTCAAATCCATGTTTCTTAAAACTAGATAAAAATGATTAAATCTATCTCAATATCTAAACAATTCATCTTCCTAAAATTTATCCCACTGACCCTTCGCAGGTACTTAGAGTATAATAATCTAAACTTACTTACCTATTTGCCTTTCGGCGTCTACTTGGGAGAGTAGGAACGCGCATCGCCACCGCCTGGACTGACCGTAACTCCCTTTTTTTCGTCTGCTCGAATCGACTTAGCATTACCGACCGTTTTTGATTTTCACCGCACACAAGCACACCCGGTTATAAACTCATACAACGGTCGATACACTGTACTTAGACTAATTTTGAATCAGGTCTATTGATTGAGGTGCCAATCCGCGATCTCATACCGGGCTCATGCACTACTTGTCGGGTGTGTCGTGTTCTTGGTACTCCTCGGTAATGTTCCACTGGGATGGTGTCCTAATGACCGGGTGGGGAGCTAGCCGTCCAACTGCCTCGTCAACAAGAATAGGTGGGAAGGAAAAGCCTCGAATCACTGTAAGCCAAATATAAACTACGTAACCCCAAAATTAACCTGTTTCGCCGGCAGACGAGAAATCCTTCCTACCTCTCTTCACTCGTTCTACACCTCAGATGTATTCACTGTCATAAATACTGAACTACTTCTCTTAAATTTTGTTAATGATACACAACGTTCGATCCACGAAGTCAGAATGCGACTGAAGTGGATGGGTCCAGCTATCCTCTGCATCGGCTGTACTTTGGAGAGTTGCAGGTCTCCACAACATCATGCCATCTGCAGAGCCGCTACTTCCATGACTACACTTAAAGTCATGGAACCATACTTGAAGGAACATAGAACAACCGAAAAAACAGAAGCACTACCTGACAGGACTCGAACCTGAGCCCCAACGATCCGAGCTAGCGCTAGAACCACAGACCTACGAACACCACTAGCAACGGTCGAACTAAAACTAGTTACGTCACACACTACACCCTAAACACAATTAAATAAATATTATTCTGAAACTGGGCGTAAACCTTTATAGTCTTTAGGCCTAAGAACTTAGGTGTGTGGACTTTTTAGGTCCATTGTCTTATCTTTGGGACTTAAGGATCTTAGGATGTCTTAAGGGAGTTCTGAAGAGATGCTTCAACATATGAACAGCTTTTATTTGAATAGTAAGTAGGCAATGTGACTTTCCACTGAAGACATTATCCTAAGATTCTCTTAGACCCATAGATTCATTGTGCCTTTTAATCTCGCAGTAGGCCTTCAAAAGTTGAAGCTTATCCAAGAAACGCCATCTTTCGGTGGTGAGCTGTACAGTTAATTACATTCATCGTTGCGTTGTTTGCTACAAGAATAAGCCCGAACCATGTAAGCAACTAATGGGTGATTTACCACCTGAGCGAGTCCGCCCAGCAAAGGCATTTTCGTCGACTGGCGTTGATTACGGCGTGTTGCCATCCAGAGGAAGAGGCCGAATTGTCAGAGGGATACATAGCGCTATTTATATGTTTAGCTACTAAAGCCATTCATTTGGAGTTGGATATGATCTGATCTGATCATCTGATGCCTTTATAGGTGCTTTAAGGCGGTTCATGGCACAAAGAGGGTCTTGTAAGGATATATATAGTGACTGTGGAACAAATTTCATTGGTGCCAATAGAAAGTTGAAAGAGCACAGAAATTGTTATCAACGATTCGTAGACAGCAATTATCCACAATTAGCACAACATCAGATACGATGGGATTTTATACCACCATCGTCTCCCCACTTTGGAGGGTTGTGGGAGGCGGGCGTAAAGTCTAGGAAATTCCATCTTAAGAGGGTAATCGGGGAACAGAACCTTACATACGAGGAACTTAACACCGGCTTGAGGCAGATTGAATCATGCCTTCATTCTAGGCCATTATGCCCTTTAACGGCCAATACTGATGATCTGATGGTATTAACTCCAGACCATTTTTTTAAAGGTGATTCGCTACTTGCACTGCCGCAAGCTGAAATCAATAATACTTCTATAAGAAATCAAAAAATTGTTCAACGCTTTTGGCGCCAATGGACTTAAGAATATCTGTCCAGATTACAGAGACGTCCAAAGTGGTTAAAACGCAGTACTAATATAAAATTGAATGACATCGTTATGATTAAGGACGAACGTTTTCCTTGTAACCAATGGCCATTGGGACGGGTTATGGAAACTCAAAACGGTATAATGAAACGCCCTATAGTTAAGTTGTGCCTATTGTCACTTGAATATAGTTGGCAAGACGAATCAAAGGAACAAACATTGTAGTGTCAATTGTACTTTAATTTGTCGTTACAGGTTAGTGACCAACATGCAGTACAACTGGTGGACTTTAAGAAGTAATGATATTCCTTTCAATAGCATCCTGGGAGAGTATGTGTGGTCTGAACACGAATATGCTCGGGTGCAGCCTGAACACTTCATTGCTCATTTCGGCTTGCTGAATTACAATATATATGTATCCTTCTCTTATATTTTCAAGTGTGTATACTTATCCCTTTCATTTATTTCTTAATGTATATATTAATCCTTTTCTTATACACGTACTTAGATAGCTTATTCTAATATTACTTGCTCTCTCATACGCTTTTTTTGAACACATAAAAATTTATATAAATTGAATCGCACAGGGAGGAAGGATCTCTTTTTGGTAAATGAAATAAATTGATGAAAAACCCTACCATCGAGTTTTAATATCTGAGCCAGGTCCTCTTTAGATAAATTGTGAACTGAACATACATGTAATTAACTGAGTGGAAGGGGTTGTACAGAAGAACTCAGAAACAGCAAATAAGCCAAGTTCTACTCTGGCGTAGTGACCCGATGGCTGGCACTGCAAGACTTTCAAGATTGACTGGTTCGGAGGCCAGATAAAGGCTCATGAGGCACGAGCGTATTTTTCCTTGCTTCCATTTGTTCACTATTCATGAGAAACAAATTGGCACGTTGATCGCCAAAAAAACGTAGTGTCACTTATTTTCTATTTCCAGCTTTAGTAGATGTTTTATATTAGCGATAGGATGGGTCTCCACGCAGAAAGAATACAGAGTTTGTGCACTTTCTAGCGATTTCGTCTGCTTCACAGTTCTCTGGAATGCCACAGTGCCCAGAGGGATGCTAAAAAATGGCCATCTCGTAAAAAGACAGGCGGCATTTGAGGCAAGTCTTGGTCTGAATTCAAAGATGGTTATCGGAACAGCTGATGATATCTGTGCGAGGTATTAGATTGTTTTGTAGCTTCCTTAATAGCTATAGTTTCAGCCTGAAAGACGCTACAGTGATTAGGTAATTGGAAAGATAGCTGCATGTTTAGACCCTTGGAATAGACGCCAGCACGCACAGCTCCACCCATCTTCGATCCATCTGTGAAGATTCGCAGTGGACCTTCCAGCGTCAGGTGTTTTTAGGCTCCCAGTAAGACCTGGTTGAGAAGTTCTTCTCGAAAAGGAGTTTAGGTATAGTGAAGTCTGTATCTATTGGTATAGAACTATACCTGCTGAGGATCGATGAGTGTCCAGGCCGAAGTTTTTCCAGGTATGCAGCGATCCAAATCTGATCACCGTACTAGCCGCTATCCTACCTACCACCGATAGAACTTGTTGGCAGACTGATTATATCGGTGGTAGGTTAAGGAGTATTTTTAGACTTTCGGGGGAGGTTGTCCTTAGTGCTCCACTGATACCTATGCATGCCATCCTCGACACTCGTTCGAGTGGTATGTGGTTGATTTTATTTTCGACTGCAGTCCATCAAATTGCGACACCATATGGTCTTGCTACTGAAACAAATAGCCAGTGGACCATGCAGGGTTGTAGTCCCCATTTTCGGAGTCCCCATTTTCAGAGCCTTAGAGGCCTTCTTGAAACGTTCCCGAATATTGAGCTTCCATCTTAGCTTCGTGTCTAATATAAGACCTAATAAATTTGCGCTATCACAAAGAGAGGGGGGATTCAAATTAGGGTTTATGTACTTCCTAGTGAAGAGGACTAGGTTCGTTGTTTTATCATCTGCATAGGGAATGAAACGAAAAATCCTCTTGAACGGACAATTTCTTAAGACCGTGGATCTTGAATTGGTGTCCTCTACATACCCATGGACAACTCCAATAGCCGGACAAAAGTGCTGCGACTATCGCTGCCCGCCTATGGAAGCTTTCATTGTAAATTCACACACCTGAATTTTTGTATCGTTTGTCCTCCGCATACGACGAGCGAATGTCATGCGGAGCAAGTTTTTAATCAATACGACCAAACGTTCGCCCGACAATAATACCTCCATGCGTTGTTCTTGATTGATGATCGTGTCTCATGAGCCTAATCATCAATTACATGGATTGGAGCTGTGACAGGACACCGTGACGCTAGTTCAGTGCAGAAGCTGCTGGATAAGGAAGAGATAGAAAGATTCTCATAACTCCTTTGCTCGCCTTTGATGTCTGGCTTCTGGGAGCTCATCATTTCAACAACCTATGTGAGGTACCCATTGCAAATCGTAAGCTGCAGATGGTTTAACACCAGTGATGTATGAATAAACACCACTTATGACCAGTCGTTGTGGCGTAGTGAGTTAGTGCGTCGAATCCTACGCATAGAGTGCCAGGTTCGAGTCCGCAATTTACCAACTTTCATAATTCACGGCCTCACCTCCTCCAAGTCACTGACATTGACTCAATCAAAGAGTATTCCTGTCTGGAAACAGCTTCTCAAATTCGCCGTTCGGAGTCGGCATAAAACTGTAAGTCACTTCCACACAATAGCACGCACAACACAAGTGGTTGCTAAGTAGCTTAGGCCCAGATCCATCTCGGACCAATATTGTTATGATTATCCCATGCCAACTCTAAGTGCATCCCTTCAGCCAACTAACCCTTAAAGCTCAACTCAAGTAGGTAATGTCCCTGTGAAAGTCTGCAGTAGATGAAAATTGGAGCCCTACGTGGACTATGACCCAGCTATCGTTCACGTAAACTCTGCACATCAGGGTCCATTAGGACTGAAGTCTGTTATTCCACAACATATTCATCACTTTAGATGTGGACGAACGAAATTGAACAAACACGACTTAAAAAGCGATTTAAAATTTTATTTGAACAGAAATTATTTTTGTTTTTTACAATTGAGATTACATCTACGCTTACAAACTAAATGTTAGGGTGTTGGCTCATCAATATGGGCCCAGCTGTTGTACATTGTTTATTTCAACATTTGGTATTATTGTCGGTGTCTTTGTTATGTACTACAATGTCTAGTCCTCACACCAGGTTGTTCAAATCCGTGTGTCCATGGTGATCCTTTCGGATTGGGGTGGTGGTGAGGTAGCGGATTTAGCCTCGATGGTGAATGCTATCGCTGCTCTGGTAGAATCCATGCAGCTCGTCGTTGGAAGAGTTCGGCTCGTTTAGCAGATTTAGCGCGTTAATGTAGCGTTGTCCGAGAATTATGTTTCCCAAGTTCCGGATTTCCTCATTAGCCGTTTTCTGAAAATGTCACCATGTACTGTTGCAGGGGGACGATGCGTGCTTTTGACTGTCCCTGTAGCAGGGGAGTCCGGTACATATTGGCAGTATTTTCCTTTCGAAAATTGTGCGCTTCTTCTTGCTGGTCTTGGAGATGGTATGCCATATTGGGAAGCCGTTCTTAATCCTCTGGCTTAGTCCATTTTGCTTGCGCATCAAATGCTAGATGCGATCGAAGCCTATGTTGGCCTTCTTAAGGGTCAGTTTCGAAGGGCTGTTCAAGGGGCTTCAACTTTTCCGTAAAGTTAACCCCAACATACTTGACCTTTTGGTCCGTTGATATCTCAGTACCATTAGTGAGCACTATCTTTATGCTCCGGCATTTGGCTGCTGATCTACATCCACCTCGGGATGGCCTCCTAGATGCACATGAGTACTGATTTCCCAGCATTAATACGAAACCCATTTGGTATAGTAGTCAAATTTGTTCGCTGTTTGGATTTCGATCCTTCGCGCGGCTATCTGTGGTGACGTCGAGCTTGCATAAGTCAGTGAGTCATCTTCAAATAGAGAGCAATTCGCAGTGTCGGTTGGATGTGGTTGATCTGCCGTGTAGATGTTGAAAAGCCACGGTGTCAGCTTTGATCCTTGAGCAACTCCCGGGGTTTTCTTCAGCTTTGTCTATTTGCTGCCTTCAATTTGAACGTAGAATTTTCTCGAATGCAGAAAGCTATAAATTATTCTGATGAGGTTGCAGGGTAGTCTCATCTGATTCGACTTGTAAATGAGTCCCTCTATCCAGACCGTGTCCTCCTATGCAACGTTTCTCGGACCACCGTGCGGGTTGTAACTCGTGCTAACCCCATGCAACGGAAACCATTTGCTTACCAATTTCCACCCCTAGTCATTTCCATTTGACTATACTCACCACAAAAATCCACCCCTAACACCGTCATTCATCTCCTTCATCCACCACACAGTACCCACGCTTCCTATTCACCGACAGATGTCACCCTCTCACCAAGCAACCCCTTCCTGGAAAAAAGCTGGGAAATTTCAAATTCACACATTCAACCGCCCAGCATTCACCTCATAAATCTCCCACAAACGACAGAGTTAAACCCCCACAATTGGAAAAATCCTTTTGGCTCACTTAACATTTCATTCGCTAAGTAGCTCGTGGCGACACGCTGGACGCGCGCATTAAAATTCCGGCATCGCCCGCCAGTCTCGCTGGACTGAATCACCGGGATTCAATTCAGCGCCCGTTCGCATTCCACCCAATCAGCCGAATACCTGGACTCTCCCCCTCGCTCTCTGAAGCTCCATCATTACGCTGGCTAATTTCAGTAGCCGCTGCAGTAGCTGCAGCCACTTACGCTAACGGCAGACTTCAGAGACGACAGAGACGACGGCCAATTGAAATGCTTCCGTATATCGGCGGCGGCGTGCCTCCAGCGGTATCCCGCCGCCATCGCTTTGTGAACGACGCGTCGCGTTCCACCGTTCCTAGCTAGACGTCGGATTTAATGACATGGCATTAGCCAATATTTCAGCGCGCTTCATCTGTTCATTAATCCTCGGCCGCATATGGGCCAGAGTGGCAGTTGCCGGAGCAGCTCCTGGGCGCAGACCATCGTCCCCTGCCGATGAGCGAGTGAATTACGGCCGGGCGTTGGAACTTATGGGAGCAAGGAATGCCCCTTCACATTCGGGGGCAAGGAATCATTCAATTTATCGAGCGTCGACTCAGAAGTCAGATCTCCTGCGGCTACCAACGAGAGCTGAGGATTTATTGCCCTGCACCCGGGCACAGACTTTCGCACGGCGACGTGTGAAGCCGCGACGGGCGTTAGCCGACTGACGCAACAGTCCGAAGGGGGTACATGCGGTCCCCCTATGCGCTGTTCGGGAATGCCTTAATGGCCCATAAGTCATCGTAATTACCGCTCGTAAAAATTTCGTTGCTCTGCGAACGACAACCGTGGTGGCAGTGGCGGCTGGGAGTGTAACGCCTTTTGACATCGTCTTGGAGCGTCGTTCTCGTTGTCAATGCAACTTTGTACTGCTTAATGTCTCCGCTCCTGGTTCCTGGCTCCTGGTTAGCAGTTTACAGTCCAAACAATGTCTGCGATCGGCGCTCGACTCGTGATGGGCCTCTGAAATATGGCCAACGCCCCAGTGTACGCCTTGGCTCCTTGGCATCGCAACGGTCCACACACGAGCACTCTCAGCTCAGTGGCGTACTCGTAAATCTCTTTGCATCTTGACATGGTGAGAATTCTCCTCGAATTGAGGCCGCCGTCACCGTTGCCGTCGCCGTCGCCGTCGCGGTCGTCGTCAGCTGGTCAGCAGCGTCCGATGGCTGCTGCCTAACTAGGTGGCAGGCAGGACGTTGGCCATTAATCACGAAATTGGTTGCTATGGTCATCAGCCAAATATGGCCGATGTAAGAGATACCGCTGCTGTTGCGTGCTGATTGAGAAGCGCAGGAGACGCGACGCGTCGCGACGGCCAGCCTAGGCGCGTATCTCTGTTTGGTGCGCGCTCGCCGATGCTGGTGAGTCAATCAATTTGTTGGGCTCGTTGTATGCAGAGGCTGTATGGCGCGGTGGCTTCCTTCTACAGAAAATCACATTCCTTCGAATGGCAGAGATAGTTTATTACCAACTGCAAATGGCAACAAATGCGCATGCGGGCTATTCGACTGAATGTTGGTAGCAGCGGCGGTGGTTTGGTGGGGTGGCGAGGGAGGAGGCCACATTCTCCGTCATGGGAAATGTGCGAAAAAGGAGAAGCAACCCTTGTACGTCCGCGGTACGTCGGAAGATGGCGTGGGTTCGACGAGGGCGGAGGGGCTCGATGCCCTAATGGACTCATCAGGTTTATGCATCGACTACGTGTTCAGCTTGGCAAGGCGGGCTGTGCCCATTTTTTGCCACCGTGACACATGTACTCACCCTTGTCGTACACGAGACCCTCGCTGACTGACATCAACACCGCTCCAAGCGATCGACAGAGAAGAGGAACACGATCACATTCCAACCGCACTCGCAGCAATGCGACTCCCATTGGCCACAGACCCCTCTGCCAGATGACGTGCACCGACAAGCACTGGCATAAAAATGGAGAATCCCACAACTCCATTGCAAAGGGGCGTTGACCAACCGACGAATCTTAACCCTAAGCGCCAGGTCTGGAGAGAGCGAGCAAAAATCGTCGGAGCCCAACCAAGTGCATGGCAGCAGTCTCAGGTTTCACCCCAGTTTTGCATGCCACCACGGTCGGCTGCAGAATGTCTTCCATAGATCACCACCAACACCAGGTCCAGCGCCAAGTGCCGAACCGTTTGATGACAGTCATGTATCTCTCACCTGACCGGGGCTCCCAATAAATAACCGAGATTTACGGCCGCCATTTCCTTGATAAGCTATCGCGAAACACGAGTCTTATTTGCCGGCTGTTGGCGCTGCTGCTGCCGCCGCTGCTGCACGGCGTGGCTTGATGCAGTGGTCGGTGCGCGTGAGGTGTTATTGGCTCCATTACGAAGTGGCTATCGCACGATCGCACTGTTTTTCATCACTGATCTGCGCCGTCCACCGGCGGCCGTCCACCGATCACTTCCTCGGCTTCGGTCGCCATTGACGGTTATTACCCGGTCAGGCCGTGCATTTCGATCACTGCAGGTGGCGGTGCCACACTTGATCCGCCGTCAAAGTTTGGCACTGGGCTGGCCTCGACAAGGGAGAAATTTGCACGAACGCGCTGCCCGTCGGGAGCCGGCCCTCGCCGCCGCCGCCGCCGCTACAGCTGGACGGCAAAACATGTGTTCACGCCGATAAGCAATCGGTTCCAGCGATGCCGGCAGTGTTCCCGAGGCCTCATTATGCATTCAACCTTTGTGCGAATTCCTAGGCCGAATTGAGGCGAACGATTAAAATTCACACGAACCACACGATCGGTGCTGCGATCGCTGCCACTGCGATCGATGCCACGATCCATTCGGGGAGCGAGGCGTGCGCCTGTGTTACGTAAGCGAATTTTAAAAGATTGCGCCCGCGGAATGCACCTCCAGCGCTGGAATCACAGCTGCCGCTGTGACGACCGATCGTGTACTTTGCGGGGGTGTCAATCGATCGACGATAAATTATCGTGTCTCCTTGCCGCCCGCCAGCCCCCTCCCCACAGCCACCGTCATCCACAGGGATTTGCATAAAATCGGGGGACGAATGGGTGCATTAATTAGGCGGGCCTGCGAGAGTGGGATGTGGCGGCTGGCAGCGGTGCCCGTGGTGGCTGGTGGCATTTGCTTTTGTTGCCATTTTCCGGGCTCCGATCGAGGTTAGCTGTGAAGCTAGCGCGCCGCTCGGGCTGCAATGCTTTGTCTCTCGGGTAATTAAATCCGCCCAAAACGATAATTGGCCCCGTCTGGCAGGGGGTGGTGGAGGCAAGGGAACTAACCTTTGAATTGATTGAGTGCTTCGAGGCGGTATCGCTTGGTATTTGTCATTTGATGGTTTCGACATCGTGTCGAGGGCGCGCTGTGTTTGCTTTTGCGGTTGCGTTGGAGCACTGGCTGGCAGTTGGTGGTTGGCTCCGATGATGGGGCGCACTGCGGATGATTAGGTATTAATTAGGCGGCGTAGGAAGTGCCGATAAAGATGACTACGATGGTGGGAAGGGTATTAAGCCGTGTTTGTGTGCGTGGGAGGTGCGCTGAGATAAATTGAATTCACTCTGAAGTTGGTTATGGCGATTGGGTTCAACGGGGGAGGGCGGCTTTGTAATTGAGTTGTTTCGGAAAGCCCTCCGGTGAATGTGAATCGCAAGCTCATTGATTAGTGCCTCCGGCTTGGGAATCTGGCATAGGGAACTGTCCGTTAGAATGAAAATTATTTACGGATGCACAGAAGGCTGAATGATAGAGCCCCGAAGTGTAAGATGACTTCGAGGTACTGGAAAAAAACTCAGTCAGTTTCTGGACCGGAAAGGAGGCAACGAGATAGATTTGGAGCTTATTCTAGGCCTTGGTTGTTTACTTAAGCAATGATTGACAATACACCAGTGAGTGTCTCTGCTCACGGGGATATGATGTTCAATTCACAAGGATGCGGTTAAATGCACGTGTTCGGTCAGAAGAATACAGAAAGAAGACCAAAAAGGTACTCTAAAGAGCATGGTCTCATGACTTTTCCCAAGTAGACAACAATTATACTGAGATCCACCGAGCCAGGAATAACTGAAGTTCTTTGAATATTAACACATTTATTACCATTGTACCCGCTCATTTTTTGTACTCAAGCCTGTACAGTGGGTTAAAATGATTGGTTGGTTCTACCATCATCTACCAACGCAGGCAATACAAAGTCATGGCCAAGTAGACTGAGCCCTGATACCGTTCTTCCGTTTTTCCTTAAATGAGGAAATTTGAGTGACGCGTAAAGCGACGTAGGTTAGATTAGGGAAGAGTGTTGGGCCATGCCGGGAGGTATCAGGCACACTAAGGCAATGTCCGTTGTGCTGCCACCATCCAATTGATCCTACTCCGCAATTATATTTTTATAATATAATAATATGGGTGGTGCGACAGTCCGAGACGGACCTGGGCCTAGCTTCTCAGCAACCACTTGTGTTGTGCGTGCTATTGTTCTTTCACGCTTAGAAGGGAACTACAGTTTCATGCCGACTCCGAACGGTGAATTTGAGAAGCTTTTTCTAGACAGGAATACTGTTTGAGCATTGTCAGTGAGTCGAAAGAGGAGGAGCCGTGAATTATAAAACGTGGTAAATTCGGGTATCGATCGAACCAGGCACCCTCTGCGTAGGATTCGATACACTTTTCTTTTTTTTTTCATTGTAATTTTGTTTTTATTGTAATGAAATAAACTTACTTGCTAGACAAAATATACTTAAAACTAGCTTAAATATCTTAAATAACTTATTGTATTTAATCCTAACCTACTGACCATATGCGAGTACTGCAAGCTATTCTAATTTATACATATTTGTGCCTTTCGGCTTAAGCAACGTTTTTAGAGACAGTATTTTATTAGTTTGAATTACTAAGAAAGCTTGAAAAACTTGGATTAACCTAGCTAACCTACGAATAGAATAACTTTAAACTAACTTAATCTGAAATAAACCTTAAACTAACATAACCTTTACACTACCTTAAATATGTCCGCAATAGACTGACGTGTGCACCAGAGCGTATATGTTATGTATATGAATAACATATACATTTATACGTCGTGGTGCACCTTCTTTTGGAATAAAAGTACCGTTCTTTGGCGCACTCTCTCCAGTCCCGAGCCGAGATCGCTCTACTGAAACGGAGGAGATCCTCGTGGCTGCGAGCTACATCCGGCAGACATTATTGTGATGCCTCGTTATATAAATGAGTTAGATAAATGAGGTCTATTCGCGCTGCTAGCTCTTGGAACTGGTTTTGGAATTGATTTTGGAGCTGAGCTATCTGCCTCTGGATAGAGAGCAGGACCGTCTGCACATCCAAATTTGCTTCAGGTTGCCTGGCCACAGGGACCGGGGCAACCTTCGGCACTGTCTGTTGTACCGGCCGCCTATCTGATGCCATCTGGGCATAGGAGACGGCTGGAGTAACAGTGGTAGCTTGAACATGGCGCGTTGGTCTCGCTTCTACCATTTTTATATTTCTCTTGGCTTGGATGCCTCGTCGGATCTCTTGGACCTTAGGGCATCCCCGATAATTAGCGGGGTGCCCGCTGGTCTTGCAGAGCACGCATGTCAGCATGCTCCTATCAACAACCTTATCTGTTCCTTAAGGACATTCCCCTTTAATGTCCTTTAGGAATGCGCATTTGACGCAGCGAGATTTCATACTACAGTTCGCTTTGGCATTCCCGAACCTTTGACAGCGAGCACACGGGAGTGTGTGCTTTGTCCTTTCTAATGTTGCCCATTTGACTTCAATAGTGCCAAAACTATTGATTCGCTTTAGGCTATCTACTTTACTAGCTGGGCTGACCTGTACTAGGAAGAACGGAAGTTTCCTGCTCTCTCTTCTCGATGCCGCAGTGATGAAGGGCTTAACCCCAACAACCTAGACATCGTCGCTCTGAGCTTATCGCAGCATAGTTAGGATCTCCTCGGGATCAGTATCGGGATCCACGTAATGAAAAGAATACGTATATGAAAAGAACTCGACCCCGGTCGTCGTTAGCTCTTCTTTTACGGCACGGTAATCTGGCACTGATGAACAGTGGACAGAAAGCCATAAGGGCCCTTTGTACTTAATGTAATATGATGTAATTCTGGTGGTCAACTTACGTAACTTATACAAATCCTTAGTCTCCAATCCGAAGACGTTGATCGGAGGGAATCTGTCCGTTTTCGCTACCACCGGTTGCTGAAGTTGTTGCTTCCGCTGTTGTTGCTGTGGCTGCTGCTTCTGCTGCTGGTAGTTCTGCTGCTGATGAGGTTGTTGTTGTTGCTGCTTCTTTTCAGATGATAAATACTGCACTTTTGGCAGATGTTGGAATGGTTGTTTAAGTTTCTGCTGCCGCTGTTGTTGCTTCTGTTCCTGCTGTTGTTGTTGCTGCTGCTGCTCCGCAGCTTCTTTGGGCGCTTTTCTGGCCTTCAGTTTTTCTTGGAGCAACTGGATATGAGCTTCCAGCTGCTCCGACTCTCTCTCTGGCTGCTAACCAGCTCCTCCCGCTTATCTTCTTCCTCATCATCCGACATGGATGAAGTCAGAGCGCGGTAGGAGTTCTCATTAACACCATGCGAGAAACTCCTCCCACCACCTGCCGACTCATGTTCTTGTTGGCCAGCGAAAGCTACATTAGCTACGTCCGTAACTGTTGTCGATGCTTCTTCTGCTGATGATGCAGGTGCTCCTACCGCAACCTTAGCATGGCGCCCATGTAACGGCGCTTTACAAGATTTGGCTTCAGTTCTTCTGACTTTTTTTTCGCCGTTTTTCAGCGGTAACCCTACTAAGAATAGTCTAGGAACAGATTACACAGCTTAGGTCATACAAAGATAATCAGAAATTGAAGACTACCAAAGCATACAGATTATACAACACCCGCTTTAGACTTTGAGTTTGGATTTAAAAAACTCATCTCAGACAGAGAACATTGGGGAAAAAATTTGGAAAGAAAAACAGGCTTCCTGGAAATCTGCACTTACTTACTTACTTATCAGGCTGACAACCCATGCAGGGTCCGAGCCTGTGCGATAGCTGCTTTCCATTCCTGACGGTCCTGGGTACGCTGCTTCCATTCATCAAGGCCAAGCTGTCTTGCATCCGCGATTTCCTGCTCTTTAAACCGAAGATTCAGTCTTCCTCCCTTCTCGAACCAGGAGGCTCGGATTCGAAGACCCTCTTGCTGAAACATTGTTGTCCATGCGCTCAATGTGGCCAAGCCAGTACATTAGATGGATCTTTGCCTAAAAAAATTGTTTGCATATTCTTTCTGTTGAAAAAAGTTGTATCTATTATTTTAATGTTTAACCAACAAAAAAATCACCAGAAAACAGCTATTTTTGACGTTTCAACAGAGTCTACCCCCTTAACAGGGATTAGTTGCTAGCTTTAAAACTAATAGCGTAGGGACGAGAAAAACAACAGTAACAGTTGACCACAAAATCAAATTTGAGAGATTCGGAAAAAATCCCTTATCGGCTATTTGAAAATTAAAAGAAGTCCTGCAACTAAATATAAAAACAAGAACGGGTAAAAGAAGGCTCAAAGAAAGCTGTTTAAACATTTTTTTATATCAAATAGTGTCTAACCTCCGCAAACATTTTGGCAGAATGACAATTGTAAGTTCAACTAAAAACAAAAATTCCAAAACATGGAAGCGAATGTGGTGCAGACCCTCTGAAAAGCTCAGCTGAAGGTACATCAGAAAACCCCAAAGCTCGGAGGTGTTGGAATGACAATTTCAGTTCACTGCACTATTATAAGGAAACATGTAGATGCTACTGCTTAAAAATTGTTTTTTTTCCAACAAACAAACGACCCAAAGCATACAAGCAAAGTACCTAAGGAGAAATTGCCCATAAATAATTTGTGATGTTTGGAATGGCCGTCTCAGTCTCTCTAGGGAAAGTTTGAAACATGAACGTTAGAAATATACAAATGGCATTTTAAGGAATGGTTTCAAGTGTACCAACGACCTGCGGGGGAGAGTAATATCAATGGAGGCTCTACTAATTACAAAGTTTTATTTTGTAATAATGTTATGTTGTTTAATGCCCGATTTAAGAGTGCAACGAATCGAACTTAAACTTCACTCAAGAATATTTCACCACATACAACAATACCACGTACAACTTTGCCGTCTATCTATTGGGGAGATAGCGGTTAGATAGAAGGGTAACGGGTAGACCCAACTCTATGACGGGTACCTGGGGATTGTGGTTTTCCAGGCAACGAAATGGTCGACGAGTTAGCAGGATTTTTCTTCTTTATTTGGCGCTACAGTCCGTGGTGGACCTGGGCCTCAACCAATAAGCCTCTCCAACTAGCACGGTCTCTGGCTAGTTGTCTCCAGTGTCTCACGCCAATTTGGTTGAGGTCCTTCTCCATTTTGGTGCGTCACCTTAAACGCGGGTGTCCTCTGTTGGGTAGTCCCACGGCTTCGGAGTCGAAGACTCATTGGGCCGGAGCTGAGTTCTCCATACGCTCTATATGGCCTAGGGACTCTCACTGGTAAATAATCAGGACACCCCATATCCCTCACTCCAAGCAATAAACACCATGTTACTTGCAGATTCAAGTATGGGAGTCTCAGCAATGACTTCTGCAAAAACTGTAGAGACGAAGAAGGAAGGAAACTACGCTTCACTTCCTCTGCACCCGTCTAGCCCTTGCAAGAAAAAGAAATGATATACGAGGCAACTCCTTTTTCAGTGACCTAGACGAAGTGTCACACAGAAAGATACAAGACACAGCTAAGTTTATCAGGAAAACTAATTGGCTGTAGATCAGCACACGAGTGGGCTTGTCAAAGTAGGCCACTAGAATACCAATAGGTAGTCTCCAGGTTTATTTCATTTTCGTTAGTGTAGTCCCTTTTAAAAGGAGCCGGGGGCAAGCACCAGGAGTGATAGCACGAAGTATCCAACCACGATCTAAGCGGGCCACAACTGCTACAGTGGTGGCAATCACGCTAACCTAACCTGATTTCAGTTCATGAGTGCTCATTAAAAGTGGTTTCCACTAAGCAGTTACACTTGCCGAGCGGATACTCGAGGATCAAGACACATTCCTCGAGAAAACTCGAATCTCATGACTTGATCATTCCCCGATCATCAGGGAAGAATACCCGGCTCTGTTGACAAAATCCTTTCAAATCAAGATCAGATATCAAACGGCCACTGCACGTATTCCACAATCATCCTCCAACCTCAGCCCCACCTGTCATCAATTTGAAAAGTCATTTCGAAGACAACTTTCCTTGGTTGATCGCCAACTGATCGACAAACTCCCAAGTGCTCCACATGTCCATTCTTTTCCATTTGTCTATTCACTCCACTCTATGCCACGACACGGCTCGGCCCGGCTCAGCACGGCACGGCCGGGGCACCGCTCAGGTTCCAATATCCAATTCCGATCAGCACTTTCATCAAAACAATTTTTCTGATTAATATTGATCACTGCTGCAAGGCTATTCCAGATATAAATCACAACAAATCTCCTATCCCCCACCCAGTGGCCAGTGGCCAGTGGCCTGCAGAGACTGCAGAGGACAGAGAGGGCTTATCCATCTCTACGCGCTCGATCTATGCGTTTTGCGTTTACGTTTGCGTTCACCGAGCAATGGTGGTGGTGATCTTGCGATTCCGATAATGAAACTCTGAGCACGTTGCAAATTTAAACCAAATAAATTCGATTGATACTTGGTAACCAGGAGACGTAGTCACCAGCCAGCATAATGCTCAGCCAGCGTTCATTACTGCCCTCCGCGCATTTGTATGCAGCGCGGCAACAAGTGAATTACAGTCACTTGCCAGCGAACAACAGGCAACGGCAGCACGGTGCAGCAGCAGCAGCAGCAGCAACGGCAGCTGCACTCGATGGCATCGATGCCCACTGCATGTGCCGAGTTGTTGTTGCACATTTTCCCATTTTCCCATTTTCAATGCCAGCCACAATCACTGGGCAATTCATTAGGACTGCGCTAAACCGCGTCCACTCCAGCATAATAGATGCGTACCGCTCGGGACTCCTACTCCGCCGCGCCGCCACGCCACCACTCCACCACGCCACCACGCCGCCGCAACGTTCAATATCGATGACAAATCTCCGCAAAACTCCAATTGACAGGTACATGAGTTCGCTGATTGCTTTCGATCGGTTAAATATTGAATTTCAAATCCGAAATGGAATACTCTTCGGACACAGCCCCACTGCGTCCACGACCGCGTCGCGATCGACTTCGGCAACGGCTGCGATTGCGACTCGTTGCATTCGGTGCAATGCGCGGCAGCTGCTGTTGCCGTCGCAGCCGCTGCCGTGCCATGTTGGTTGCGCGCATTTAATTGCACGACGCTGCGTTATGGGCATCTTAACGTCATGCTTGTTAGCAATAAAAATCGCTTTTTTATTGAATGATGACTGCCGCGCTGTCATTTGCGATGAGCCCGACGTAGTCCCCCGCCAAAAACATGCGCCCCGTTGCGGATTGAGACCGAGCCTGGTCAAAAGGTGTCCACGACCGTGTTGCGAATCGGGCTTGACTGGGCCGTGACAGAGAGCGACAGAGAGAGAGAGAGAGGCTGATGGTGACGCGGATCGGTAATTAGTCAGCAGTCGGCCGGCGGAAGGCGCATGTGTCCAATGCGCCACCGAATGCTGCTGTTCCAAGGAGCCTGTCAAAATGACAATCGTTGATCTCGTGTTTCCATGTTTTGTGGGAAATTATTAAATCATACCGCCGTGCCGAGCCGAGTAATTAAATGCGCCGACTATGGACGGATTAAGTGTGGCACGAGTGTCTTAATCGGGCTAAGAGTCGGTCTCGCGCGGTCTGCGCGATTATAATTGTTTGTCCAAGGAGGTGACGAAGAGGGGCTCAATTACTCTAAGCTGTTGTGGACTTGGGACGTAAACGCTTTTGAGTTTGACTGATCGTTTAAGTTTTCGAAATTGCTTTGGGCCGCCGGCATTTAGCGCGACTGAATAACGACCGCTACCATGCCGCCCTGGTGGTCGGCGTCAATTGGTGCAGGAGCCAAGCCCGAGCGCTTTTATGATGAATGTAATTATTTTCTGAAAGGGCCATAAACTCAAAAGTTACAGTCACACTTCTTGTGGTTCGTGGGACGGGGACTTTGGTGCCTCCCAGCGAGGCATTCTTGTGCGCGGGTTTGGCTGGGCTTTCAAGGCTGTTGCGGTTCACTTCAGTAAATGGTTGCGAAAAAGACCGCGAACAGCTTTTGGATTAGATCCTTCACCATGCAATCGCATCCGTGACTAATTTCTCATCGTTCGAGTGGCAGCAAGTAGAGTTGTTCGACGGTGGATAACTTAGAAAGGCGGTCAGAGGGAAACCGTGTTCTTCCTGGGGAATTTTGATTCAGATATTTGCAGTCTTGGAAAGTCATGAAGTCAAGTTTGTGTTTTATCTGCTTGTTGACTTTGGATCTTCAGAGTCACTTCTTCTTCTTCTGGTGGCGCGACAGTCCGAAGCGGACCTGGGCCTAACTTCTCAGCAACTACTCGCGTTGAGAAGCTTTTTCTAGACAAGAATACTCTTTGAGCATTGTCAGTGACTCGAAAGAGGTGTAGCCGTGAGTTATCAAAGGTGGTGAATTCGGGTATCGAACTTGGCACCCTCTGCGTTGGAGTCGACGCACTTACCCACCACGCCACGGCAACCACATAACAAAACAAATTACTGTACAAAAATACTCAGTATTCAACACTGACTACAGAGTATTGAAGAATCGAAATCCACCACTAAATCATAGATGCCGCTGACAAAAATTCTTGAAGATGCAGACAAATTATCAGCATTGATGTTCTAAATCTCGATATAGTTTGAGGTATCTCAATTTTTAATCAATCAGTTGTTTAGTATACAAACGTTTAAAACCACATTTGTACAAACATTGGCAACCAATTGCCAAAACTGTGCGAATTTTGAAGTCTAGTACAGTCACGAGCCAACTTTTGACACACAAAAGCAATAATAAGTACAAATTGTAATAATAAATACTCTTGAACTCTTTGCAAACTTCTTCCAATCTACTTTTTCCACTTCAAACTCCAATAATTTCTCTCCATATACCTTCCCTAGTTCTGTAGACATTGGGTCGTTAGCATTAAATTATACTGAAGTCTCTCTAGCACTTCAGAATTTAAAGTCGGACCCCAGTTGTGGAGTGGATGGTATACCATACATTATCCTTAAATACTGTGCTGACTCACTCTGCTGTCCTCTTCTACACATTTTCAATCAAGGTGTTTTTCTAGATAATTGGAAAGAATCATTCTTAGTTCCCATTCACAAATCGGGCTCTAAAAATAATGTGGAAAATTATAGAGGAATTTGCAAACTCGGCAATTCCAAAATTATTTGAATGTATAGTCAAGAATAAGACTGAATTCTTAATCAAAGAGCACATATCGGAAGCGCAGCACGGTTTCATATCTGGACGATCGACTTCTACTAACCTATCAATTTATTCTTCTTTCACGATCAATGAGATTGAAAACAAGAAACAGGTTGATGCAATTTACACTGATTTCAGTAAAGCTTTTGATTCCGTCAACCACTCGCTTTTAATAAACAAACTCCAAGCGTTTGGGTTCCATTCCAATTTTCTTAATTGGATATCTTCCTACGTCCAAAATAGAACCCTAAGAGTTAAAATTGGTAATTCATTATCAAAGCTAATTCAATGTTGGTCGGGTGTACCGCAAGGTAGTCACTTTGGCCCTTTATTATTTATAATATGCATTAACGATATTACCCTCTCAGTTAAACACAGTAGATGTTTGCTATATGCTGCCGACATGAAAATATTCAAAACAATTCGAAATGTTAATGACTGTATCATGCTTCAATCAGATATAAACAGCATCTTTGATTGGTGTGTAAATAATGAACTTGGTCTTAACTTAAGTAAGTGCAATTTTTTTTATAATTTGCGCGTGCTCAAGGGATTGCTAATACCCTTATGTGTCCGGGGTCAAGACACAGCACGGGCCGAAGGTATAGAGGGAGAAAGGGAGAGGAGGTACCTGTGCACATTGGTCTTAAATATCTGCGGGTTGTAGTCTGTGGGAAATATTAGTTTGGGAAGAGCATTCCATATTCGTGCAGTGCGGCTGAAGAACGAGTCTCTGAATTTAACTGTGCGTCCGAAAATAGGCTTAAGGGTATACTGATGGGCATTCCTGGCGAGGCGAGTATTGCCTGTGAATTCATAAAGAGGAGCAATGCAGTTGGCTAGCTCACTTGAGCATCGTTTGTTGAAATAACGATAAAACACGGACAAGGAAGAGACGGTACGTCGATGTTCGAGCGAGTCTAATGACTCTGCGATATTGTTGTCTCCTATAAGTTTTATCGCTCGCTTTTGGATTCTATCAAGTAGGTGCAGTGTGGTCTTGGGGGCACCAGACCAGATATGAGCGTTATACTCAAGCTTGGGGCGGATGTACGCCTTATAAATCAAAGCCAAATCAGAAGGGGTGAAATATTTCTTGCATCGATTAAAAAAACCTAAACATTTCGCAGCATTTTTGGCGACCTCAAATATGTGATCGCTGCAACTAAGTGTTGTGTTGATACACATACCAAGGATGGAAAGTTTTCCGGTTTCATCGACACAAGCGCCATTCATGGATAATGGCTGATTATCAAGGGTTCGCTTGAGTGACAGCAGACAGCATTGAGTTTTTGAAGCATTGAATTCCACTCTATTGTTTTTCTCCAGTTAATTATGCTGTCAAGATCGGAATTCAACGTGCTTAACATACGCTGCCGTTCCAATTCTACGGCCGAAGGGCTGGGTCGTGAGTCTAGGAACGAATATGAAAAGCTAAGGGTGCTGTCATCAGCGAAGGAATGGATTGGATTAGAAGTAGCAGACAAGAGATCATTTATAAAAATGAGAAAGAGTCCGGAGACAGAACTGAGCCTTGGGGAACACCAGCATTAATTTGGTGGATATCAGACTTGAACCCATCCAAAACAACTTGAACTGAACGGTTCGAAAGGTAATTTCTAATCCATAGAAGAAGAGATTCATCGATACCATAGGCACGCATTTTCGACAAGAGACCTTGATGCCAAACTCTGTCAAATGCTTTAGAAATATCAAGCGCAACGATCTTGCTTTCGCCTGAATTGTGCAAAGATTGGTTCCACTTTTCGGTGAGATAAGCTATCAGATCACCAGTGGACCTGTCGCTGCGGAAACCATATTGTCGGTCATTAAGAAGCTTCCGCGATTCAAGATATTTCATAAGCTGACGATTTATCAGCGTTTCCATGACCTTAGAAAGAAGGGACGTAAGTGCTATGGGTCGGTACGAGGTGGGTGACGAAGATTCGCCCTTTTTAGGGACTGGCTGGACAAATGCTGTTTTCCATCTGCTCGGAAAGAGACCTAAAGAGTAGGATAGATGAAAAAGCTTACGCAGTGGTTTTGCCAGCACAGAAGAACACCACTTCAGAAGTATAGGGGGAATACCATCCGGGCCAGCGGATTTGTGCACGTCGAGATCTTTCAGTACTCTTGCAACTGTACGAGTGCGGAAGTGGATTTGTCCCATGGTGAAATCAACGCTCTCAAGTACAGGTGGAGACAACTGAGAATCTAGCAGTGTTGAGCTAGCTGCAAAATGAGCCGCAAGCAGATTAGCTTTGTCTAAAGAGCTGACAGCTGGAACGTCATTGTAAATGAGCGTGGGAATTGAAGACGAGGCGGAATTCTTCAATTATATTTCTTTTACGAAATCAGCTTTTCAAATCCAATTTAATTATTCAATTGGTAATTCATATCTTTCGACTGTAAGCAGTGTCAAAGATTTGGATGTTATGTTTAACTCCCCATTTTCATTTCAAAATCATATCTCTGATATTTTAGCAAAAGCCAACTCAGCAGTCGGCTTCATCAAACGTAATACTAAAGGATTTACTGATCCATTTGCCTTATTAGCACTGTATATTTCCCTAGTCCGACCTTTCCTTGAATATGGGGTCGTAGTCTGGAACCCGGCTTTCAGCACTTTTTTCCGAACGTATTGAAAAATTTCAAAAGCGGAATTTTCACCCTAGCTACAAAGCTAGATGCCAACTGCTTGGTATAAAGTCTCTATCAACTAGACGCACTATCCACGATGTTATATTTGTCAGGGATATACTCTGCAATCATATAAAATGTTCATGTATCTTAACTGAGATTCAATTTCATATGCCTTCAAGGTCACTCCGTACTTGGGATTTTTTATTTGAAAGGTTTCATAGCGCAGACTATGGTAAGAACGAACCATTAACAAGAATAATTCGCGTTTTTAACGAACATTCACAACATTTGGACCTGTCCCATACTAGACAGCACTTTAAAAGTAAACTTTTAAGCCTTTTTACTTTTTAAAATGTATTGAGTTCTGAAATAAAGTATCATTAAATATTGTACAATTATAAAACACTTCACAAAATCTGTTAATACATATGTAATTTGTAGATTTTAGATAAATAACTATATAAATAAAAATCGTTTTATTGACAGTCATTACTGAGCTGAGTAAAGATTCTCAATAAAACACGCCTTATGTTGTGAATTCATTAATTTTGTTCTAGTATCTTAAATTGTAACTTGCTCAAATCGGTGCTTAATGGATCTACTTCATGTACTTATGCTCTGTTCCTCCGTTTAACCCTTACATATTGTGTTGAAAATTTCACTCCGAAAATAGAAAATACTTTCAAGATAAGGCCCAAGCCCATAGAATCCGTTGCGTGAGTTGCGTCCTGTCAAAAAATTTAAAACACATAAGGCTTTATTAGAGGGAGAGAGACAGCAAATGCAGCCCACAAGTCAAATTCACCATGACGGATGGAATTGGGTATCTTTTAACTTTCTGTCCGTTTGACAGATGTTTCAATGGAAATTCATTCGGGTGCGCCGTTTGTGATTGTTTTTACGATATTTTAAGAATGAAAGACTACTTTTAGTTTTACATCCCTATTCTGGTTATGATGTGGTCACAACGCACGAATGTCAGTGAGGCGAAAATTATGATGCTTACCTTGGGAGGTTTCAGCTATTTGGTATTCTGGCGAAAACCTCCCAAGAAAACACACAAGAATAGTCACCATGGTGAGGTGAATTCGTTTCCAAGTCAAAAATTGTTTTTTTTACAATTATTAAATTCGCGTTTTTTTTCTTCCTGAGCGGTCTACTAATACTTGATTTTGGAAAAGTAATATCTACACAATAATGGCAGAACGTAACGAACAAGGTAAGGTTGTGTATATTAATGACATATGTATAAGTATTTATTAATAATGAATATTTAGCAGGAACAAGAAAATATCAGCGTACATCCCAGGAGCAGTTGGATCATTATACGAATTTCTTGCAAATGAATCCCGATATTCTTCTGGGCAAAATGATCCAACTGACCCGAATAGGATGCTGAATTATTGGGCCGCATTAGTAGATGAGCTAAGCGCCAAAATAAAATCAACATCTGCTTATTTTTGCTTGTGTGTGACAGTTCTTTTGTTGCTATTTTTCCTTGTGATGTGCTCATGAGAACATATTATATGTTAGTTAAAGTGCTTTTGAATAATTCCTAACAATCCAGAAACTTCAAATTTTCGGATTTCTCAGATTTATACAAGAGCGGATTGGGCACGCAACGTCAACTCGATTCTTGTTGATTCCAAACGCAACGCACGCAACGGATTCTATAGGTTTGAGCCTCAACGAGCAAATTTTTAAATAATAACTCTAATTCACCCCACTACCAAGGTTGGGGAAGGGTATTCTTTCGGATTTCTCAGATTTATACAAGAGCGGATAGCTTACGAAACGTACGTCATTGGGCCCCACTTTGCAATCCAGCAACTACGATTCTTGTGGATTCCAAGCGCATCGCACGCAACGGATTCTATAGGTTTGGGCCTCAACGAGCAAATTTTTAAATAATAACTCTAATTCACCCCACTACCAAGGTTGGGGAAGGGTATCAGCTGCTCGCCAGCTGTTCACAAGAGCTCACACGTATTCACAGACACGGGACAGAAATCGTAAAAAAAACCGCGGCCAGGTGAATTCAACGGGCAAGGGAGGTAGTAGTTAAATATCTCTATTATCCCTTATCTCTTTTTCTGACTCTTTTGATCCACTGAGGGGGCCGCGGGGTCAAAATTCACAAATTCACGCATGCACGTCAGATCTCCAGGCCACACAATCCTCCGCCATGGACACAAACTGTGAAAAAGAAAGCGGACCAAAGTCATCTAGCCCGTAAGACAGTACAACTCAAACTAGGAGGTGCCCTCGACACAGGACCTTTCTTCTAGACATCGATCGAACTCAAACCAGTCAATTAATAAATAGTGAACGAAACTTAAAGATCATGGGAGAAGTGTACATTATATTCGCAGTGTATCATTCTATTCTCTGGCTAGACCATGTAGAGCGTGTGGACAACTCAGCTCCGGCCCGAAGAGTCTTCGACTCCGAACCCGTGACAGGGGACGCACCCAGGTGGAGAAGGACCTCAACCAACTTGGCATGCGAGACTGGAGACAGCTAGCGAGAGACCGTGCTAGCTTGGGAGGCTTGTTGGTTGAGGCCCAGGTCCACCCCGGACTGTAGCGCCAAAGAAGAAGAAGAAGATCATTGCATTCTCTTGATTGCTCCCCCGCGACACTCTCAACAAGTGCGTCGTCAAAATTCACTCAGCATAATTGTGAGTTTCTGTATGCAGGATAATATAAAAATAATATGGGTGGCGCTACAGCCCTTAGCGGGCCAGGACCTAGCTTCTCAGCAACCACTCGTGTTGTGTGTGCTATTGTTCTCTCACGCGTGGAAGGGACCTACAGTTTAATGCCGACTCCGAACGGCCAAGTTTGAGAAGCTTTTTCTAGACAGGAATACACTTTGAGCATTGTCAGTGACTCGAAAGAGGTGGAGCCGTGAAATATGAAAGGTGGTAAATTCGGGTATCGAACCTGGCACCCTCTGCGTAGGAGTTGACGCACTAACCCACTACGCCACGGCGACCCACACATGGATATGCAGGATCTACTGCCCAATAAAACGATTTGTCAGCACCCCATCCTCGGCATTCTGGTTTATCGCGATCCCTCAGAACGCGCGATACCACAATTAAATGTCCCACTTCAGCGGCCGACAAATAAGCGTCCTCCTGACCAATGCAGCCGTTAATACACTCTGAATAAAGCCATTAATGGAGTCCATTCGGCAAGCATACCATTTCCGTCGGTTACACACTCACACTCGCCATAAACCCGCGTGCCTCTCGGTCCTGGGTATTTGGTGGGAGATCATTCAGATGTACAACGTTTTTGTGCCCCGTATCCTTAAACTTACAACCGTTACCCGAGCGCCAGTTGATCCATTTATTGAGTCTCAGGAAATCACCCATCAATGCACGTCGTCAAATCCAGCAACCGGATCCACACGACTGACATGTCCACACGGAGAAAGTCGCCGAGGCTAAGATTGGACCTAATTATCAGATAATTACCAGGCAACTCCACAGGAAATGAGTTCGACGTCGTGTCGATAAAAGGTTCGTATGCAAAGTGCCTGGACTACCCAGGTGCTGGCCGGCCGGCGGAATCGCTCCAAATTGTCGTCATTTATTGCCGCAAAACGATCTGAAATGCGTTTGCGTGGGCCTCAGCAAATTACCCCCAATAAGAGGCCCAAAGTGACCAGTAGCCAGCACGATCTTCAACAATCACAGAGCAACGTATATGGGAATAATTAAGCCTCCATGTCGGCTGTGTGGACATGTGGTCATCGTTATTGCGGCAGCAGCAGCGCTGGCGACAGCGGCAACAGCTTCCCAATGAAGTTGTTGAAATCACTGGCAGTGACCATCTGCGGCTGAGAAACTAGACCGACCGAGAGACGATGGGGACGACGACGACGATGACGACGACGCGGTGGCGCAGGAGAAGGAGGAGTCCCCAAAAGTGGATCTAACGACTGCCATGTATCGCGGCGATTCGACCAGCATTCACATTTAATTGCCACAGTTAACGCAAGGTTCCCCGGCCACGAAGTGTAACACCAAAAAGTAAAAGCAAAACGTTTTGCCAGAGGGACACTCGGCGAATGCGCTGATTGATGGCCAGCCTAGTCGTCTGTAAATTGAGTCTCCAAGCAAGGATTTCGCCGAATGGAGAAGTGCCACGTCCGCGCAACGGCCGCATTCAGTCCTTTTGAACACCAGTGTCCAGTGCAGTGCTGGCGGATAGGGAACACCGAGCAACGAGCAACGAACACCGAACGTCGAACACCAGCAGCTGGCTGTTTGCTGGCTGTCATCATTGTCGCGCTGGGTCGTGTTTGTGGCTTATTTATGCCTCCGGCCCAGACGAGAGAGCTGCCCACGATTTTGTGATTTTTTTCCTCTAGAATTCCATTACTGGGCCATTAATTGCCGGCGACCGCAAGCTGAGAGATAGACCGATGGAGCGACGCGACGTACTCGTGCATTGTTCGGTTGCGCGCATGCGCACTTGGTCCGCCTCTGCGGAATACCCGGTGGCGGGGATATCCTATTCGGTTTCCGTTCAATTAGGGTGACAAGAAATATGTTACAGTGGTTCTTACAAATACGTGGCTACTGCCTCCAGTCGGCTGTTTCCAATCAGTGCTGCGAGCGAACGCGCGCGCCTTGTGGTAGTTGGGGCAGCGTGCGCAGAGCACGACGAACAACACAATACACGTGTGGAATTTATTGCTTTGTTATCGATAGCAATTTGAAGGAGAGCGAGGCGCGATGCTCTCTTCCAGCCTCGGCTGCTGTGGTATCCAAATTGAGTGATCAAGTTGTTTGCACCATAAATGGGTGTATGCCGAGATTAGAGGAGCTGGAGCTGGCTGTTTTGGAGCAGCCGAAGTGGCTCAATTAGGAGTATGACTTCATTACCCTTTATCGGTTTCGATTGAGGAATGGAATTTTTCAAATACTCTTGTAGGATGCGCTTGAGCTGTGCTGCTTAGAAGGAAGTTGATTTGCTTTCGTTTGATTTTCCTCCGAGGCAGCTAGAGTTTATGATCAGTTCTAGACAATGTTTAACAGTAGAGTGTAACGTCTGACATTGTCAAAACAGAGACAATACTGACGCTTTACTTGGTATAGCTATGGCTAGTCTGAAGAGGAGAAATGAATGGTTGTTGGTAAAGTGGTCGACGAGCCTTTAGACAGAAGGAGTCGAATAGGCTTTAATTGAGTACAGTCTTGCTTGTAAGAATGAAGAATAGGGTATTACGGACATCTTTATTTCGAACAAACGAAGGACCGTCATGAGCGGCTCCCTTCCTACACAGAGTCCGTAGACTCTTTCCCAGCACGAACAACTTCCACAAGCAACAACTCCACCCCTTCTATCGAGAAAAGTCGAAGAGACTTTTCGTGCAGGTCCTCCACACTCTTGTTGCACGCTTGACACGTGTGTCTGTTTTAACCCCCATCCCCCCACGCGGTGTCTTTGGATCACCGTTTCAGTTTCAAGAGCAGGGTAAACTACCCTAATTCGAGCCCCCTTCCAATAGCGAGCCCTCTTCATGAATTTTGTCCAAAAGCTAAACTCCTACTATTCAGTTGTTAAGGAAAATTCAAAGTGTGTCTGACGTGTGTCTGTTGTAACCCCCATCCCCCCACCCGGTGTCCTTGGATCACCGTTTCAGATTCAAGAGCAGGGTAAACTACCCTAATTCGAGCCCCCTTCCAATAGCGAGCCCTTTCATGAATTTTGTCCAAATCTAAACCCCTACTTTTCAGACAATAACGGTATTTTAACAGAAAAAATTGATCATGTCTTTTCTTTGTATCGTATAATTCATTTTCAGGTAATTCATCCTCCGTTGTTAAGGAAAATTCAAAGTGTAAGGTATAAGAGAGTGTTCTAAAAGAAAAGATTACAAAAATTTATTGATGTTAACCAAATCTTCAGTGGGTTAGTGCGTCGACTCCTACGCAGAGGGTGTCAGGTTCGATACCCGAATTTACCACCTTTCATATTTCCCGGCTCTACCTCTTTCGAGTCACTGACAATCCTCAAAGAGTATTTCCTGTTTAGAAAAAGCTTCTCAAACTTGGCCGTTCGGAGTCGGCATTAAACTGTAGGTCCCTTCCACGCGTGAGAGAACAATAGCACGCACAACACGAGTGGTTGCTGAGAAGCTAGGCCCAGGTCCGCCTCGGACTGTAGCGCCACCCACATTATTATTATTATAAGTAACACAAATATTATTATTACTTATTTACGTAATTATTTATTTATTTTATTATTTACTTGTTTATTTACTTATATAAATAAATAAATTTATTATTTATTATTTATTTACTACTGATTTATTAATTTATTAATTTTTTGTTTTATTTATTTATAATTATTCTGTAATTTTTTTTTGTGGCTTATTATTGTATTTATTATTATTATTTTTTTTTATGTTGAAGGTTTTTATCGTATTTCCTTCTAAATATTACTTAGTAATTTGCTTTTATTTAATAAAATTGTAAAATTTCTTCTGAAAAAAGATATAGATACAATATATCAAATCTCTGCAAATTATATTGTGCGATAACTAAATCATTATAAAATTTAACACGAAGTAAATCTATCTATCAATCTACCTATCATTCAATCTTTGGTCCTGTTTGCGTTGATGGTTATTGGAGAAGAAGATTCAACCACGAACTGTACGGGCTGTAGCCTAGCCCGTACAGTCTACAGTGGCATGAGCCTAGTCAGGCGTCTAGGGACTCAACGCCTAAGATGGCTGGGCCATGAAGAGCGCATGGACAACACTGCTCCAGCCCGAAGAGTCTTCGACTCCGAACCAGTGAGAGAACGTAATAGAGAACGCCCACGGAACCGAAGAAAGAGGACACAAAGAAGGACCTCAATCGACTTGGTGTGAGCAGTTGGAGACAGCTGGCTAAAGATCGTGCCCTCTCCAGCCGGCATTTGCTTACTGGTTGAGGCCCAGGTTCACCCCGGACTGTAGCGCCACCAGAAGAAGAAGAAGATCTATCTATCTATGTTTTGCAGCTAAGATTTGTTCATTGCATCTGTTAATTATTCATTTAAAACCCATTGATCAAACAACTGGATTTGAATGGACGCAAAAAGAAAATACAACGTTATATATTTTTGTTAATTTTTTTATGATTTTGACTGCTTTTGTTAATTGTTGCCATGAATTTATTTAATAATGTAACGATGATTTCATGTGTATACTATGGTTTATATGGTTACTGGAACGCCAAGGGTTCGAATTAGGAAGAGGGAGGGCTCGGTACTGGCTCATGTCTCATTTTGTCCTTTATTTAAATGGAGTATAAATAATAATACATCAAGCTTTCCTTAAATGTAAAAAGTGCTTTCATATTTCTAAGTAATTAATTTTAAGAGAGCAATGATGTGAAAACGCTACTGGGTAGTTTACCCTACCTCTGCACCTATTTTGTTTCAGTAAGGCAGTGTGAATCGCCTATCTCTGAACTCTGAAAGTGATGACTCTATTTGGTTACATCGTTAGACCCTCTTTATTCGTCATCTTAATCAAACACCTCTGTTCAAGTCGGCAGCTTCGCTAACTTCATTACGTTTCTACAGTTCTAAAAAGTGAACGTTACTCAATTCCATGAACTGATTAAGACACTTCTAGAAATTCTTAGTCAATTTAACAAATGACTTCCAACCAGAATGACATCAGGCCTTCTGATGACTTCTCCATTGTTCAATCTTCAAGAACACCTCTTCAGTCACCCCATTTGCTTACTGGCTTATGTCTCATTTTCTACTTTAATTGAATTTATTTAATTTGAGTCGTATACTAACAGAAAGTTATTGTTTATATCAAACAGTTTTCTTTAAATGATAAAATTGTTTTCATATATCTAAATAATTAATTTTGAGAGAGCAAAGAAGTCAAAACTTGCCTTAAGCGGGCTCGCTACTGCGTAGTTTACCCTTATTCTCGAAATGTTTTTTAAAAGCATTCCCATTTGCTCTCGTTGACTTTGTTTCCCTGAGCCAATCCTACGTAGAAAAGGCAAAAAAGACTTAAGAATGAATAAATGTAACAAACACTCAGGGGCCAAAAGTCGAAATTTCAAGGTCAAGCAAACAAGTTTTTTTTTTAAATGTAATTATTATCTATGATAACGGGGGAATAAAGTGGCAGTAATGGTGTCCTCAAAAAATGAGTATATAAGTTTTATGGAAAACAATTCTTTCATTAAGTTTTTTGGTAAATTTTCTTAATTTTAAATTGAAAGTGTCAGTCAATATCTATGTTTAGCGTGAATAGAAAGGTTGTTAGTTTAGCCCGAAAGATATAAGGTAGTCAAGTTTAAGCTAAGCTTAGAGTGCCCGCTGAGGGACATTAAGTTATATTTAGCATCATGTTCGTCTAACTAGCTTAAAGCATTTTTGTCTAGTACCTAAGTATGTAATGAAAATAAAAAATAAAAATGAATACAAAAAATGGTTTCCTCTAAAATTAATTTAGACAGCCAGACGCGTCACGAAGTTGAGTGTTTTTCGCAGTTTTATAAAAAAGAGTAATCTTAATGAAGGTTTTTCGGTAGCTTTTCCTTCTAAAATCCTAATTAATTTATTAATATATTTTCTTGCAATTTATAATAAGTTTTCAGTAGTAAGGTAGTGTATACCGTATCTCTGTAAATTGTGCAATGTAGTTTTAAGATAAATGTACTTTTTAGCTACAATAAAGAATCAATAAAAAACAATAATAAAAAAGAGTTAATCTGAAAATATGACATTTTGGCTTAACCATTTTTGATCTGATTTTTAAAGTTTATTTTGAAAAAAGAAAAAATGATTTCAATAAAAATATAAAATTTAACGAAAGCCTTCAAATATATATTAATATAATACGGGTGGCGCGACAGTCCGCGGTGGACCTGGGCCTAGATTCTCAGCAACTACGTCTGTTATGCGTGCTATTGTTCTTTCACGCGTGGAAGGGACCTACAGTTTAATACCGACTCCGAATGGCGAATTTGAGAAGCTTTCTCTAGACAGGAATACTCTTTGAGCATTGTCAGTAACTCGAAAGCTTTTAAATAATATTCTTTAAAAAATTTCTTTTTTTTATTTATATATATGTACCTTGAATATTATATCTATATATAATGCTGCATAATTTGTGTTTGTTTTTCATATTTCGTGCTTTTTCCGAAGATTCGAAACATCATTTTCATAAAATCTCACGGTAATTTAAATGCAATAATTTAATGTTATCTTTCCCCATTAAGAATATATATATAGGATTTTGTAATTTAGTTTGAGAGAGCAAAGAAGTCAAAACTTAACTTAAGGAAGCTCGCTACCGCGTAGTTTGTCCCTTTAATTTCAATTACTATTTATTAATATAAATCAAATGTGTGTACATTAAGTTATGACAAACTGTTGAATTTACACAGGTTACTAAATAACAATACTTGCAAGAAATATATTTTTAGGAACAAAACTTCAAATTATGCAAATAAATATGTACAAATATTACATTAAAAGATACATTAAATATAAATAAGAAGAAAAGAGATAGATGTAGGATATGAAAATATAGATAGTTTTTAGAAAGATAGAACTCAATTTAATAGTTAAAGTCATGTCCACATTAAGTACTGTAACTATAGAAATTAGTTAGTTCATGTTTAAAGCGATTCTCACTGTTAAGGTGTTTTATTCTAGGAGGTACAGTCGACTCCCCCTAAGTCGAAACTCTCTCTAACTCGAACTGTTTTCGACATAGATAGATAGATAGATTGTTAGGCCGCAAGGCTATAAAGGTTTTCGCCCAGTTTCAGAACACTATTTAAATGTGTTCAGGGCGTAGTGTGTGACGTAACATTACGTCACTTGTGTTAGTTCGTTAGATGCTAGTGGTGTTCGTAGTTCTGTGGTTCTAGCGCTAGCTCGGATCGTTGGGACCCAGGTTCGAATCCTGTCCGGTAGTGCTTCCTTTTTTTTTCGGTCGTTCCAAGTTCCTCCAAATTATGGTTCCATGACCTTGAAGTGGCTGAAGTGGTAAATTGGGAACTAGCGGCTCTGCAGATGGCCTGATGTGGTGGAGACCCGCAACTCTCCAAAGTACAACCGATGCAGAGGACAGCTGGACCCATCCACTTCAGTCGCATTCTGACATCGGGGATAGAACGTTGTGGAACGATTGTAAAAGTGAAGAGAAGTACTACGGATTTTTTTTATGACAGTGATCACACCCTAGGTGCAGAACTAGTGAAGAATGGTAGGAAGGCTTTCTCGTCTGCGGGCGAAACCGAGTCGTTAATTTGGGCTTACTTTTACTCTATTGTGGTTTACAGTGATTCGAGGCTTTTCCTTGCAACCTTTTCTGTTTGCGTGACGTCCCACCCGGACACTAAGACGACATCGCAGTGGGAAGTTACCGAGGGAGGAGCGCGGAAAACAAGACACCCCGACAGGCAGCGCATGATCCCGACACGATATCGCCGGATTATTACTTTACACGAGGTAAAGCTAGCCGAAGACCAGGTTATCGGTCGTTGTATGTGGGTAGGACCGGGTGAGCTTGTGTGCGGTAACAAAAAAAAATTACAACAAAACAAAAATCGGAACTGTCGGTAAAGCCGTATCGATACGACTAGATTAAAAGAGTGTCACGATCAGTCCAGGCTTTGGCGGAGCGCGTTTGTTCTATCGCGGTTTCCATTCCGGATCGGTGGGTACCGAGTTCGAGTCCCGAGAAAGACGACCATTTATTTTTTTTTTTTGTTTCGGAATCTTTTCGGCGTCGGATACCTTTTTTGGTTTTTCTTTTTTTTTTTCTTATCTTTTTTTTTTCCTTTTTCTTTTCGCTGAATTAATGAATTTTTCTCCTTTTAATTGATGTTAGATTTAAGTTAGTTTAAGCAAAAATTGTTAGTTTTAAGTAAATAAATATTGTGAAGAGAATCATAAGGCGGACTACCATCTTTTTGTCGCGGTTCAAACGGTGGTGGATCGTACGGGAGGTCAATCGCGTGGCGCCCATAAAAAAAAAACAAACAACAAGACCACGGCCTTTCTCCACGGCTGGTCAGGCACCCTCCCGGACGAGGTCGCGCGTAGGTCGGAAAATCGGTGTAACAAGATAGTTTATTTCCGTATAAAAAGTTTACATTTGATTTAGTTTATCGCACAATATATATTACAGAGATGTGATGAATTATGCATCTTTCTTCTGAAAAACGTTTATATTTATATTTTAAGTTATTTATATTTGATGGAAACTGTCGAAAATTGAAGGAAAATACGAGAAAAACCTTCAATAAGAGAGAAAAAAAAATATATATATATATATATGTGAATATATATATATAAAATACATGATTATATTCGTATATAAAAATAAGTATAAAAATAAATAAATAAATAAATAAATAAATAAACAAATAAGTAAATAAATAAATAAATAAATAAATAGATATATATCTATATATGAATAACTAAAACAAAAATGTACAATGAAAACAATTTAAATAAATAAATAAACAAAATATATATGTATATGTTTTAATTATTGGTACACAAGTCGTTAATTAAGGGATTTTTGGTCAAAGCGCATGAGTTTATAAATTTATTTGTTAATTTTAATATTCGTGAAGTGATTGGGTCAACACCCGCTCTTTCATGCAGTCTTGAAGTAGGGAAATCATATGGTAGATTTAACATCATTTTAAGGACTTTGGATAGCTTGGAATATGACCTTAAATATTATGCTTTTGTTTGATATAGACAATAACGATTTCCTATTAATAAATGGATATAAAATTGTCGTTGCAATTTTAGCCTTATTAACGGTTTGTGCGATGTGCTCACGAAAAGTTAATTTGGAGTCTAGATATACACCTAAGAACTTTACGAAGTTTCGCCATTCCACATCACTTCCATTTACCTGCAAGCTACTGGAAGGGAGAAAACAAGCTTTTCTTTTTCGGCTGAAAAAGATGGAAAAAGATTTATATTGAATTGGATGTAGTATCCAAAATACAGTGGACTCTCCCTAAGTCGAACTCTCCTTAAGCCGAAACTCTCTCAAAATCGAACTTTTTCGACATATTTTACATACATTTCCCTCAATTTTCCTTACAAAAACCTCTCTCTAAGTCAAACTCCCCCTAACTCGGACAAATTATGTCATCCCGTGACAATTCGACTTCGGGGGAGTCCACTGTAGTGGATTCCAGAGGTGAATTGCGTGAAAAAAATCTGGCGGTTGCTGACTAAATATTTATGCCTAGGTGGGATTAGAATGTACGTTCTTTGAAATCTCACAAATTACAGCTTGAAATACAAGTATTCTGGTTTTCTGCTTTTTATTATTTTAAAGGAACAGTACGAACCTTCAACAACACGTTAAATGGGCAGCCAAGTATTTGCTTCACATAGGAAGAGACGTGATCGTATCGTCGTAGATTGAAAACGTACCTGGTACAATTGTTAAATAATAATAATAATAATAAGCGCTACAGTCCGAAGCGGACCAGGTCCTAGCTTCTCAGCAACCACTTGTGTTGTGCGTGCTATTGTCCTTTCCCGAGTGGAAGGGACCTACAGTTTAATGCCGACTCCGAACGGCGAAGTTGCGAAGCTTTTTTAGACAGGAATACTCTTTGAGCATTGTCAGTGACTCGAAAGAGGCGGGGCCGTGAATTATCAAAGGTGGTGAAATTCGGGTATCGAACCTGGCATCCTCTGCGTAGGAGTCGACGCACTAACCCACAACGCCACGGCGACCCACACAATTGTTAAATGCTACATTTAATTTTCTATTTCACTCATAGTCCAAATTCGAAAAGAGTTCACATCCATACAAGACAATGGGTAACACATATGCCTTTCCCTGAACAGAGCACGTACTCGCTGGCGTAGCCTGTATCTTGAAGCTAGGAAGGGCTATATGGCCGACGATGAGCAAGAAGAGATCAACATCATTGATCGGCTTAAGTCGCAAGGATGTACGCTCGCTAATAGGACTTTTTCCGAGAACTGTGCCGTAAGTACACATTCAATAGGCCTGAACATACTGCGGGGACGAGGGAGAAACATAATCTATCCAAAAAATGTTCTGCGATTGCCCAGGAAAGGAAAGCGTTTTCTAGGAAAGAACTTCAACACAGATATAGGAACTTCAAATGTATTTTGACTAAATGAAGCTTAAAATGTCACCTTCCCAACACCACATGGCATGACACAATGTGATTGGTAACTCTGGAGATAGACGACTCCAACGACATCTATTGATAAGTGGTCGCCGTCCGAGATCGGTCGAAGTCCACCTCGGTTTGTCGAGCCGCCTATTTTATTATTTTCATCCAATTTTTGACTCTTGACGAACCATCAACTAGGAGTGTCCATCAAAGTTCCTGAACCCCTCTTCCATTTTCTGTCTCAATTAAATCCTCCGCCATCCATAACAGGTCGTCACCCAATCCAACACCAGAGCAATGTTCAATTAAAACATACCTTAAGGCACGCGAGTTAACCAAGGTGGTCCATCGTATGCTTAGCCAAGTGAATTGTTGCATGCTCAGTTCCTGTTCCTGCACGAAATCCACCACGTTATGTACAACACTCACTCACTCCCAAAAAAAAAAAAAAAAACAAGGCCAAGATCCACGATTTCGAATTTCCGAAACGCAGTGCCGAGCTGCCGTTGGTGAGCAATTTCATCTGATTCCTGCCTTTCCGGCCATTCGGGCCATTCCGACGGGCAGACGTACAATTTCGCAGACGGGAACACCCATTACCGTGCCTGCACGCCGCCCGCCGCGCCTCGCCGTGTCCAAAGTGTGGCAAAACAAACATTCAACTTGTGCAAACAGACTTCCTAGACAAACAGCCCGATCGGTCGATTCATATCCCACCCAATTGGAGAGTGCCTTCATCGTCCTCGTCGTCGATCGTGGTCGTGGTGGTGGTCGAAGCCTGTTGTCGTCCCCCAATGGCCATAACTAATGAGGTGCCCGTTGCATTGCGTTTCACAAATCGATCGCGATTTGCTCACAGGTTAACCTCGCAGATAACTGACGGATAAATTATTACGTTCGCCGCAGCCGCCCCACGGCCGACTGGCTGGGGTTTTTGGGGGCGACTCTGGCGATGTCGGCGACGTCCCGAAACAATCAACATGATCGGCGGCCAGATAAATTGTGCGGATTTAGCCAATCACCCTCGGGGCATCCGTATTGCTTTATCATTGTGGCCGGCGATACTCCTCTTCCTGGCGATGCACTGGGAATGGGAAATTCCTCATCGCTTGTTTGCTCTCCGCCGCGTCGCACGGGGAGTGAGAGATCTGATCACGGCTGGGCATGCGATGCGATTCGCCTCGGCCGCCTTCACCGCAACAACAGCAACCGCCGCACCAGCACGGAAAGCAACCACCTCTGGAAACCAATAATTTTCGCATCACAATTTACAGCTAATTCCAGAGATTACCGACCAGATTATAACTCGGAGCGGATTCCAGTGCCATGACCGTGTTCGCTGGCATCCACCCAGGGGGAGGCCCGCTGCAGCTTTCTCCGCGCAAGTGGACCGAGCGGCGAGGGTAGATTTATGAAGCGGCATTAGAGGTGCCATTTGACAGCGTTTGACCCGAGTCACCCGGGCATCGCTGCGTTCCAGCACCACCTCGGGATTGTGTCCAATTCACAACGCATCGCGCTGTGTCTGGGTGCAACCTGATAGGAACAGCACCACAACCATCGACAGATAAGCTCCGTCTGGTGGACACACAGACGAATGAAGAGCCCTTGTGGGTGGACGGGGAATGGAACCATTGTGGCGCACACTGGTCCAGCTCTGCGAATCACATAAATTACGGTCGAGGAGCGAGGAGTCTCGCCTCCACGTACTCGCGGGTATCTCACCAGTTTTCGTGGAGAATTAATCTTCAACGGGGCGCATCGAATTGATTTTGCGTCCGTTGGCCCGAACTGGCTCGCTTGCTGGCGAAATCACTGCGCCCCGCAACAGGTGAAAGTAATCTGTTTGGGTGGCGTTCTTCGTTCCCACCGCCATAACCCGGTCGGAATTCCAAGCGCGGAATGCCAATTGCCAACTGCCGCCTATCCCTCCGCCTAGCCACAGGCCGGCTCGCTCCTTGGCCATGTTCGCTGATTAGGTGTTCGGCGATACACAGCCCGGCTGGGAGGATGGCAAATTCAATTAAGGTACCTCCAGCCGCAGGCAGCCGATCGAACCTCGAGACTTTTCCAATTGAACTTTCCGGGACGAGATGCCAGTGCGGCTGGAGGCGACCTCATTTTCCCAAATGCCAGGAGGCTAATACGTGAAGTGGCTTCCTTCCTAGCTCAGCTCAGCGATGCGATGCGATGCCCATCCAGGTCGTGTGTGTGAGAATTCAATAGCATTTCGTGTGCCTGCGCGGCGACTCGGGGGAGGCGGCAAATAAAATTCTCCCCCCAGAGTCTCACCGCAGCCACATTTCTGACCTCATTGGGACCTTTTTAATGCGCGATCAAGCGATGATCAGGCGGTGGTTGCTGTTGCTGGCGGTTGTTGGAGCTGCACGGACACACCTCCGACTCCGGAGCTCTGGATGTGCATGCGGCCATGTGGTGCGCGTCGCCGTTGTGCAATGTGCGGTAAATTAATGGATGCACATGCTGCGAATATTGATTGTGATTGGGGGAGCTAAGTGATTCCGTTTCGTCGGCGGGGGGGTTGTTGTTAGAGCGGAGCTCCGCAGCGCAACGAGACAAAATTAATCGTCACCAGGCGTTGTTGCGTTGTGCGGAGTGGGTGACAGCTGTGCAAGGTGTGGCGGCCAGTCTGGCGCACGTGAATCTGCTGCACACCTGGTGGATGTTGCTCAACCTCCCGAGCGAGACCGGGGGGGAGTGTCTGGAGCGAGATATCGGTTTTCGGTAGCAGGTTGAAGGTGGAGCAGCGTCAGTGTCACATAGTCCATATTTCTGTCAACTAATGAAACATGGCATGCCTTTGAGAGGCGATTCAGAGAAGGAAATGTTTTGTGTTGAGTCAGATGGGTGGCTACTCACTCCGAGGAGGCAATGGCTCGTGGTGGATTCTTCGTTTTCTTCTTGTCGGCCTCAACCAACAAACCGACAAAAATTGCAAATCTAAAATGATTCTGTTTTTCGCCTCAGTGACCACTGTAAGGCCTTTCGGGAGGACTACCAATGTGGTTTGAGAGACACAGCCTTGGCCAAGATGGCATACGTTATCCATATTTCCGGCTCTAAAGCAAGATGAATGGCGATACAATCCGAGTTGGACCTGCGCTTAACATCTTCAGAATACCCTCGAGTTATGCGTGTTGCTGGTCTACCGCGAGTGCAGGGGACTTACGCTTCGAACCTCCGAACTATTTATAAGCTGTTTCTAGACTGATATACTCTTGGAGTTGTTTAAGTATGAGTCCACGCCGCTACTCCCTGCTCCACGGTGGCCACTTCTGTCTATGCAAAGTCTAAGCAAAGGACACTTTCTTCTGCATATCGCTGGGCTGGGGCGACTAAGTATGTGAGTTGTTTAGGAATAATTAGGAAACTCCTGTTGCCATGCAACTGTGTATAAGTGAACGCACCTTGCATGCTTTCCTTCAACTACATTTTCCGGTCATACGACGACAGTTTCATATTTAGTCGTGTAACAAATCCATGGAAGGCATGGGCCTGTGCATCCAGGGCAAAGTTGTTGCTGCTCTCAACTTGGCGAGATGCCAGCAACGATCCCTGTTGAAAGCACAGGTCAAGTTGACATACAGCCTCCTCGCGGAGCCCTCTGGATAGCCTTTAAAGCAACCGCTTAGAGGTGAACTAATGTATGCAGCGGCCCCCTTGTCCAGGGGTTTAAACCAGGACGCGGTCCTCCAGGTTCAGATGTTGCGCGTGGGGTTAACTTCCCCACCGTGTAAAAAAATGACTAGTTCAGAAACAACGAGAAGCCTCGGATACGGATGACCCTACTGCTGACGACCATGGACAACGAAATAACGCACGTGGAATGTGAGGTCCCTGAACAGACCACGTGCAGCCGATGAACTTGTGGAAGCCCTCGAAGCTTCTTCTTCTTCTTCATTTGGCGCTACCTGGGCCTCAACCAACAAGCCTCTCCTGTGTCGCACGCCAAGTTGGTTGAGGTCCTTCTCCATCTGGGTGCGCCACCTTAAGCGCGGGCGTCCTCTGTTGCGTTGTCCCACGGGTTCGGAGTCGAAGACTCTCCGGGCCGGAGCTGAGTTGTCCATACGCTCTACATGGCCAAGCCATCTTAGGCGTTGGATCCGAAGACGCCTGACTAGACTCATGTCGCTGTACAGCCCGTACAGTTCGTGGTTGAATCTTCTCCTCCAGAAACCGTCAACGCAAACAGGACCAAAGATCGCACGCAGAACTTTTCTCTCGAAAATACCAAGGACTTCCTCATCCGCTTTGAGATTGTCCATGCCTCCGCGTCGTACAGCAGGACTGGGATGATCAAGATCTTGTATAAAGTCAGCTTGGTCCTTCGAGAGATGGCTCTACTATTCAATTGCCTCTTGAGCCCATAGAAACAGCGGTTGGCAAGAGTTACTCTGCGTTTGATCTCGGTACTGATGTTGTTTGTACTATTAGTCCTTGACTACCTCGAAGTTATAGCTGCCCATTGTAACGTTTTGGCCAAGTCGTCGATGTTGTGCGTCCTTTCTTGATGACATCATATACTTCGTTTTTGCCCTCATTCACCGCTAGACCCATTTTAGCCGCTTACGCCTCAATGCCAGCAAACGCCTCACTGATGGCTCGCTTTGTTCTGCCAATCACGTCAATGTCATCCACGTATGCTAGCAGTTGTACGGACTTCTGGAAGATCGTGCCTCTAGTGTTGGCGTGTGAGTCTTGCACGATCTTTTCCAGGATGTTGTTAAAGAAATCACATGACAGCGCGTCGCCTTGTCTAAAACCTTTTTTGACATTGAAGGTCTCGGTGAGTTCGTTACCGACCTTGATGGAGCAGCGATAATTACCCATCGTCATCCTGCACAACCCGACGAGTTTCGTAGGAATGTCGAAACTAGACATGGCGTTGTATAGCTCGTCCGCACGCTGTCATATGCAGCCTCGAAATCGTCGAATAGGTGGTGGATGTCGATCTGCATTTCTTGGGTTTTTTCAGGATCTGCCGTAGTGTGAAGATTTGGTCGATGGCGGACTTCCCCGGCCTGAAACCGCACTGATAAGAACCTATCAGTCTGTTGACGAATGGTTTCAGGCGCTCACACAAAACGGGAGATGATCTTATAGACCCTGTTGAGCAGACTGAGACCTCGGTAGTTTGGGGCAGTTAATGGGGTCTCCTTTCTTGTAGATCGGGCAAACGATACTGAGATTCCACTCATCGGGCATGCTCTCCTCCGACCATATCTTACAGATGAGCAGGTGCATGCGCCCAACCAGATCATCTCCAGCTGCCTTCAGGATTTCAGCCGACAGTCCGCCTACACCGGCAGCTTTGATAGACTTCACTCTTGTTATTACTATCTTGACCTCGTCTAAGTCGCGGGGACGGAATTCTCGTCGATCATCGTCCATATTGAGTGGAACATTCTGCCTGACAGCGGTCATCATCGCCGTTTAGCAGTCTGCAGAAGTGGTTCTTCCAAATTCTCAGTATCGACTGCGACTCTACTACTAGTTGTCCATTCTCGTCCCGCCAGGCTTCTGTCCGAACCTTATATCCACTGGATAACTGGTTCACCCTCTGGTAAAACTTTTGGACATCGTTCTTGCCGGAGCACCTATCCATCTCCTCGATCGCGCGCTTCTCGTGCTCTTTCTTCGTTCTCCTGAGAAGCCGGGTCTCATCCCTTCGTCTCTGTTCGTAGAGCTCACGAACAGCTTTCGTTGTTCGTTGCAGCGTTACTTTGTAGGCTTCCAGCTTCACTGCATGTGCCAGCCTACACTCGTTGTCAAACCATGGGTTTTTTCTATGTGGTGCCGTAAAACCCAGCACTTCAGTGGCAGCATCTTTGATGGCTTCTTGACAACGCCTCCAATCTTCTTCGATTGTTTGCGCAGTTGGCGACGAACTTAGAGAGAGATTCCGGGAGACTCGATCGGCAAAGATCCTAGCAGTCCGTTGCGATTGTAGCTTTCCGACATCAAACCGTGGTGTCCTTTCTCGAAGCTCTCGCCCTCGAAGCTTATATGGCAGATATGAGCGCCATTCAGGAGGTGCGGTGGGATGGGCCGGGCAAAAAGAGGATGAAAAACTGCGATATTTACTTCGGCAATTGCTACAAAGAGCGAAGGCAGAGCTTATTCGTATGCTGTTCGAGGCAGGCAAGAAGTCTTAAGCTTTAAATACATAAGCGAGCGCCTCATAACAATCCGCATCAAGGCTACAGTCGGCAACATCAGCCTGATCTGCGCCCACGCCCCAACGGAGGATAAAGATGACGACAGCAAAGACGACTTTTACGATCTCCTATGATGCAATGACTTTTGCAGAATCTGCAGAGAAGAAGAGGTGCCAGTCCTCTCGGATCGTCTTTTTCAATTAACCATTCTCTACACTCCATTCCACGATTTATATAAGCGTCCTAGTAATGCCTCAGATCCTAGACGAGTGATACAGAGGGATGGACAGACGCTCCAATCTATTCGTCATTGTTTAAGACATCAACCTTAGACTTTTACTTCAGGGAGTTCCTGAAGTGATTGTTCCGTTTCGAACAATAATCAGATTTGGAAAACTTGGAAAATGTTCAGCCGAGTGCATCAAGCTTACAAACTGCCTCATAGCTTCGACGATGAATAGTCAGCTGCGTTTGAATGTACCAGAAGGTGTTCAAGAGTCAAGGTACCCACGGAAAAAAAAACTTCTGATCTGCCTGATCCACTAAAACGATCATCAGGCAACTCGATCCTCCGCCATCAAATCTCTCCCATACTATGCCCAATGTGCCCACTGGTCGCCAAAAATGCTACGAAATGTTTAGGTTTTCTTAATCGATGCAAGAAATATTTCACCCCTTCTGATTTGGCTTTAATTTATAAGGCGTACATCCGCCCCAAGCTTGAGTATAACGCTCATATCTGGTCTGGTGCCCCCAAGACCACACTGCACCTACTTGATAGAATCCAAAAGCGAGCGATAAAACTTATAGGAGACAACAATATCGCAGAGTCATTTGACTCGTTCGAACATCGACGTACCGTCTCTTCTTGGTCCGTGTTTTATCGTTATTTCAACAAACGATGCTCAAGTGAGCTAGCCAACTGCATTGCTCCTCTTTATGAATTCACAGGCAATACTCGCCTCGCCAGGAATGCCCATCAGTATACCCTTAAGCCTATTTTCGGACGCACAGTTAAATTCAGAGACTCGTTCTTCAGCCGCACTGCACGAATATGGAATGCTCTTCCCAAACTAATATTTCCCACAGACTACAACCCGCAGATATTTAAGACTAATGTGCACAGGTACCTCCTCTCCCTTTCTCCCTCTATACCTTCGGCCCGTGCTGTGTCTTGACCCCGGACACATAAGGGTATTAGCAATCCCTTGAGCACGCGCAAATTATAAAAAAAAAAGTGGTTGCCTTCCTAATGGAATCGCATTCGTGGACCACTTCCCAAGTCGTGATGGTGGGGACATTGCTAAGTGACCAAACCATGGAAGCATAGCCCTTTCCGTCCGAAGAAGCAACTAAATCTAAACTACGATAGACGATTTGGCCTGGTTTCTACTCTTTGTGGGAGATCTTGAATCCCTTTAAAATTTATAACCATAAATCACAACGACCATGACATTCTGATCGTGCCTTCCGAGATCATGCTGAAATTGATCAGCGGGCGCGATCAAAAACATACATTTGAGCGCGATCAAGAGAAGACCCTCTTCCGGGACAAAACGCCTCTAAGTCCCACTTATTAGCCCATTTCATGGAATGCCTCCGAATAGATCAAGTTTCCCTCTCGCCGGAGACAACTTAAGTAAACCTTCATCCGAGCCTTGAATTTGGCATCCCTTTTACAGAGCACAACCGGTTGAACTTCGTCCAAAGTCCTGAGTGTTTTCTCTTGTTTCTGAACTCCCCTTTCCCCCCACCCAGCCAAGCTTTCATGACAATCTAAAATGAATTGAGAGATAAGACTTTTCGATTTGCAACCGAGACGTGTCCTGCGGTGGTGCCGGCCGCATGATAAATTTCATACCCAATCACTTGTGTTGGCACATTACCCCCGTCGGTCGTCGACTGCAGCGACTGCGACGAATAAACAATCGTTTCTGGACACTAATAGCTTCCATTACGCCATTTTGCAAGGTACACCTCATCATCAGAGATGAGCCGATTCCGAAAAGTCATTTATCCTCGGTCATAAGCACGGCCATGCCCGGTAGCCGAACGCTGGTGCACCACCTTAATTACTTGACAAAATTGAGAAATACCCTACAAGGCAGGGAAAGCCGTTAAATTTAAGTCGCGCCAGGTCGCCCCATTGCGGCCGGTCCGCGGCGGCATCATAATTTCAAATTGAATTGAATTTTGGGCGTTCTCCATGAACGGCCACAACTTGCCAAGGCGTGCCGGCCGATACGATGTCTGAGCACGCCACGGCGGCGCACAACGCACAATGCACATTGCTAAGATTGATAAATGCCGCATCGGGCTGGCGAGGCACGCAACCATGGCCCAGCATCAATGAGTAATTGGACGCCATTTTTTCAGGTGTCACGGGCATTTGCATAATTGCCCAACAGCTCCAATTATGATGGGGCGACGGAATGCGCGCGCCCAGCCCCATTAAGCCGACGACAACGACGATGACGACGAGCTGAGCTGCCTCCTCGTTTCTTTGAGGGATTCGTTTCGTTGCCGTCTGCCCGACGACCCCTCTGCCCGTCTGAGTCTGGCCGTTTATCGCGTCTGCGGCACAACGGCGCGTCATGTTTGGGGTAATAAATTGCCGCTCGGTACGTGGGGGTCGCACACCGCACCAAATGCCGGAAGAGCCCGCAATGAACTCGTAGCCTCTTGTGAGGACTTGGAGACTTGTTAACAAGAAAGGATACACCTTCCCGTGTGCAGAGCAGCGCGGCGCGGCGCAGATCGAATGAAATTGTCAACGCAGGCGCGCAACTCCGTGTGTTCCAGTGGGCAGCCCAGCCCGGCTCTAATCAAACACTGTGCGCGAGAGCTGATGGTCTAGATCCAGCTGTGCCTGCGCCTAGTCCCCATTGTGAGCACGGATGACAGGACCGTTGAGGGTTTCGCATGTTCGCCAAATTGAAACTAAAATCCACTCTGTGTCAACCATAAATTGTGGGCTGCTCCTCGCTGCGGCTGTCGCGTTGCGTCCTCAGAGCCAGGAGGCTGGTGAGTGTGTCTCTCCTGGTGTAGGCATCGATTGTGTACAAATTGGCTCCGTCTACCGGCCGACCGACGCGGGGCGATGTGTGTACTAAGCGTAATTTCAGTGCTCCAAGATGGGCCCTGTGAGTGGCGGAGAGGGATGCTGGAGGCTAGATCCTGTCCCTGGTCGCCTGGAACGGATCGGAGCGTGGCGTAATGATATGGTGCATAATTGGATACGTGTTATGATGCCTACGTGAAGGCTAAGCAAAGGTGGCTGGTCTAGCGCGAGTGGAACTTGGAGGTATTAATTTGCAAATGCTAGGTCGGTGCATACTGATTTATTTAAGTAGCAGGGTTGGGTGAGGTGATTTGCGCGCCGAGGAAGTCTGGCGCGCCAGGGCTGAGGCTGCGGGCTGATGCCGCGGGAAACACCTGGCTTATTGATGATGATTGATGTACTTAGCGTGGCCGGGGAACGAGGTAGTTAATCCGAGATGGAATTCAAAATCGCAGCCGGAAATGAAGAATCGACGTGGAGTGCCAGCTGGAGCTGGGCGCTGCTGGTAGCTGGCATTGTTTCGTGAGTTCGCCCGAGATCGAGAATTGAGTGGTTACTTGGGTTCGGGAGAGGTTGTGTGCACTCAATGCAGTCAGTGGTCGGGGAGTGTGGGGAGTTGATGAAACGGCGAATCTGGTTGTTTCGTTTGAATGGAGTGTGCCTGGGGATTAAGAATGCCCGTGGATGTGTGACTTCCAATCCAACCACACCGGAGCCTCTAGAAGTTAACTGAGTTCTAAAGACATGTACTTTTTCCCTTTTTTTGTAGGCTGTTGGATAGGGTAGCGTTGCCACGCGTTCCGGTATTGGCGGGACAGCCAGGTTTTTTGACTGACCTTTGTCACGTGCTAACATGTGACCGAAGGACGACGAGCAGACGCATCTGCATTCATCATGAGCTCTTAAGTGTTCGTAGCTTAGATCATGTATAGTTAGGTGTTTGACGAAGACGTTAGTAAGGCGGTAAGTCGTCTGCCGTATTTTTTGTCAAGACAATGCAACTGATCTCTGACAGACGCATGATACCGCGGGTTGTGACAGAGGCCCAACGATCGACGAAAGCATTAACGATCTCGTAGGCTCTGTGTCCTCTGATCCCTGTTTAGCAAGTTCATCGGCAATCTCTTATCCAGTAGTCCCGTGAAGACTTGGGACCCAGACAAGCCTTGGTGACTTTTGGCTGCCAACCAATTTCAGAGAAGATTAGCACTAGCTGAAGCAATTAAAAACAGGTTTTTTTTAAATTAAGATCCCGGTATTTTTCCTCAAATTTTGTCATGTGTCCCACTGAGGTTCGAAAAAAATTTGGCAACCCAAGATGGGAGGACATGACCAATATGGACCGTGAGTGGAAAATCTTTTTTTGTTGCTTTTAGACACTCTGGACGCAAACTGGCGTTAAACAGTGGTGATCTTACAGTTGGATTTGTAGTGCCGTGCAAAGTGTTTAGCTCCGGATCGATTTCATGCACTCCGCATGTGATGCTGGTGAGAAGCAGGAGCGCTGCCGCTACGGAGTGGAGTCTGTGGTTCGAAAGCAAGATATGCGAACAATCTGAAAACAAAACGTCTGGCATTCGAGGAAATAAAATAAACAAGGAAAACAGAATCGGTCCAAGATTAGATCCTTTAACAATGGATGGACGGATGGATCGAAGATGGATGCAGGTGTGGGTGCTGGTGTCCATTACAAGGATCTAAATTTCCTGCTATAATTTCGGCTACCTAATCACTGTAGCGTCTTTCAGGCTGAAACTATAGCGATTAAGCAAGCCCTGTCCTGGCTGAAAAACAATGTAATATCGCGCAGAGATATCGTCATCTGTTCCGATAGCCAGGCAGCGATCAAAGGAAAAGGAAGCCCTGTACTGGCTGAAAAACAATGTAGCCATAAACAATGATCGCTGCCGATAGCCAGGCAGCGATCAAATCTCTGGATCCAGTCACCTTTAATTCCAAGACTTCCCTTAATTGACGCCTGTCTCGAGATGGCCAAGTATTTTAGCATCCAACTGATGTGGGTGCCGGGGCACTGTGACATTCCACAGAATTGCAAAACGGACGAGCTCGCTAGAAAGGGCTCAAACTCCGTGCTCTTTCCGGGTGGAGACCCACCTGCCATGCCTATCGCTTCCATTAAACATCTGCTAAAGCTTGAAATGCTTGCTCAAACCAACCGTGAATGGACATCTGGCACAGGATGCCTCATTACCAAACAACTCTGGCCTATGATCGATCCCAACGATCCCTTAGCCTGATCAGATTAAGCAGGCCAAACCTCAGATCTCTTATTAGCGTTCTTACATGGTATTGTGCCATTGCAACTCACGCCTCTAGACTAGGCCTTCCCTAAAATGATTTCTGCAGAAGCTGCATGGACGAGGATGAGGAAGAAACCATCGAACACTTTCTACGTAACTGCAGTGCTCTCTCATCCCGTAAATTCAGACTTCTGGGAGCCCATTTCTTTGTTATTCAGGCTTAACTGAGCAGCATCAGAATCAACCCTCTTCTTCGCTTTATCAAAAGCACAAATTGGTTTGCCGAATGGGTAGCCTAAGATCCGCGTGGTAACACAATGGGCCTATGCTTGGCCTAAGTGTGTCTGCAGCCCGTATGCGCGGCAGTCAGCCACCTCAACCTAACCTAAGCAATAGATCCTTGCGGAACACCCTCTTTAACTTGTAGGTGTGACTACTCTTTGAAATCTTTTAGACAGAAAACTACAAATCCACCACCATGCAAACAGATTAAAACAGATCATTTAACTTCCACCAGAGAATTTCATCGTTAATTTTGTCAAATGCCTTAGAAAAATCAAGATCCTTTGTCATAGCTTTGTGGGATATCCTCCAATTTGTTGACCATAGCTATGGAAGTACTGTGGTTATCTCTGAAGCCGGACAGTCCTACATAGAGTAGTTTATTGCGACACTGATACACAAGAAGTTGGTTGGCAATAACTTTCTCTAAGACTTAAGACATACGTGGAAGAATACTAAAAGGGCTAAAATTTGCTGCACACGCTGGATTATTACTTTTGGACTTGGCGATCGGTAATACCCGCGATATTTTTCAGGCAGGAGGAAAAGTAGATGTTGTAATACAGTCAGGTGGGAGATGATAAAAGGGAGAATCAGAAACTCTATCCTTCCCAATAGCATTTAATTTGATATCTCTGAACGAATTAACAACTTCACTGTCATTAACTGTCTCAACTTCAAAACCAGGTTGCTAGCACGCGGCTCCAACACCTTAACACCCATAAAGGGACCTGGTGGTCCCCTGATCAATCAACCGTCAACCAGATTGATCACATTGCGATCGACGTCAGACACTCCTCCAGTATTCTCGATGTCCGAACGTTCCGAGGAGCCAACATATATATACTCTGACCATTTCCTTGTTGTAGCCAAGCTAAGAACTCGGATATCATGAGATCAACGGAGTCGAGAGAGGACACCACGGTTTGACGTCGGAAAGCTACCATCGCAACGGACTGCTAGGATCTTTGCCGATCGAGTCTCCCGGAATCTCTCTCTAAGTTCGTCGCCACCTGCGCAAGCAATCGAAGAAGATTGGAGGCGTTGTCGAGAAGTCATCAAAGATGCTGCCACTAATGTGCTGGGTTTTACGGCACCACATAGAAAAAACCCATGGTTTGAGAACGAGTACAGGCAGTGCACATGCGAAGCTAGAAGCCTACAAAGCAACGCTGCAATGAACATCGAGAGCTGTTCGTGAGCTCTACGAACAGAGACGAAGGGATGAGACCCGGCTTCTCAGGAGAACGAAGAAAGAGCACGAGAAGCGCGCGATCGAGGAGATGGATAGGTGCTCCGGCAAGAACGATGTCCAAAAGTTTTACCAGAGGGTGAACTAGTTATCCAGTGGATATAAGGTTCGGACAGAAGCCTGGCGGGACGAGAATGGACAACTTGTAGTAGAGTCGCAGTCGATACCAAGAATTTGGAAGAACGACTTCTGCAGACTGCTACACGGCGATGATGACACCAATACCGCTGTCCGGCAGAATGTTCCACTCAATATGGACGATGATCGACGAGAATTCCGTCCCCCCGACTTAGACGAGGTCAAGATAGTAATAACAAGACTGAAGTCTAACAAAGCTGTCGGTGTGGATGGACTGTCCGCTGAAATCTTTAAGGAAGCTGGAGATGATCTGGTTGGGCGCATGTACCAGCCCATCTGTAAGATATGATCGGAGGAAAGCATGCCCGATGAGTGGAATCTCAGTATCGTTTGCCTGATCCACAAGAAAGGAGACCCCTCTGACTGCTCCAGCTATAGAGGGATAGGTCTCCTCAACATCGCTTACAAGATCTTCTCTACCATTTTGTGTACTCGCCTGAAGCCGTTTATAAACAACCTGATAGGTTCATATCAGTGTGGCTAAAGGCAAGTCCATCATCGACCAGATTTTCACACCACGGCAGATCATGGAAAAGATCCAAGAAATGCAGATCGACACCCACCACCCATTCGTCGACTTCAAAGCCGCATATGACAGCGTACATAGGACCGAGCTATACAACGCCATGTCTAGTTTCGACATTCCTGCCAAACTCGTCCGGTTGTGCAGGATGACGATGGAGAACTCTCGCTGCTCCATCAAGGTCGCAACGAACTCACCGAGACTTTCAATGTCAAAAAAGGTTTTAGACAAGGCGACGCGCTGTCATGTGATTTCTTTAACATCATCCTGGAGAAGATCGTGCAAAACTCACACGCCAACACTAGAGGCACGATCTTCCAGAAGTCCGTACAACTGCTAGCATACGCGGATGACATTGACGTGATTGGCAGAACAAAGCGAGCCGTCAATGAGGCGTTTGCTGGCATTGAGGCGGAGGCTGCTAAAATGGGTCTAGCGGTGAATGAGGGCAAAACGAAGTATATGGTGTCATCAAGAAAGGACACACAACATCGACGTCTTGGACAGAGCGTCACAATGGGCAGCTATAACTTCGAGGTAGTCAAGGACTTCGTCAAACGCAGAGTAACTCTTGCCAACCGCTGTTTCTATGGGCTCAAGAGGCAATTGAGTAGTAGAGCCATCTCTCTAAGGACCAAGCTGACCTTATACAAGACCTTGATCATCCCAGTCCTGCTGTACGGCACGGAGGCATGGACAATCTCAAAAGCGGATGAGGAAGTCCTTGGTATTTTCGAGAGAAAAGCTCTGCGTGCGATCTTTGGTCCTGTTTGCGTTGACGATTTCTGGAGGAGAAGATTCAACCACGAGCTGTACGGGCTGTACAGCGACATGAGTCTAGTCAGGCGTCTACGGATTCAACGTCTAAGAAGGCTGGGCCATGTAGAGCGCATGGACAACACTGCTCCAGCCCGAAGAGTCTTCGACTCCGAACCCGTGGGACAACGTAATAGAGGACGCCCGCGTTTAAGGTGGTGCACCCAGGTGGAGAAGGACCTCAACCAACTTGGCGTGCGACACTGCAGACTGCTAGCTGGAGAGGCTTGTTAGTTGAGGCCCAGGTCCACCCCAAATTAAGAAGAAGAAAGATTTATATTGAATTGGATGTAGTATCCAAAATACAGTGGACTCTCCCTAAGTCGAACTCTCCTTAAGTCGAAACTCACTCTAAATCGAACTTTTTCCCCATATTTTACATACATTTCCCTCAACTTTCCATACAAAAACCTCTCTCTAAGTCAAACTCTCTCTAACTCGAATAAATTGTGGTATCCCGTGACAATTCGACTTAGGAGGAGTCCACTGTACAAATACAAACGAAAGCAGAGAAGCTTGATGAAAGAACACACTTGTAACAATATTTAAAACATTTTAAAAAAGTAAAGAAATTTTAAACACAGGGAGAACTTGACATGTTCCCGTCGAACTGGAGACTGCCACGATTGTTCTCGCAATGTCCATTGCAACCCTTTCATGATCGGTCATTACTGCACTGTGAGCTCAAGACGTTAGTCCTTTTTATGTCCCATCCGTGCTCAAGTGGATTAATTAATTAATTTATTTATTTAAAAATGCTAGAATAAAAGTGTTAAAATTATATGATAGCTTTACAAAAGCGATGAAGCCTTAGGCGATCGTATGACCACATCGTCATTTGGGACTATGACATCCTTATCTGCTGGGGTGTGAGTATGAGTAACCCCTGGACCTGTCATATCCGAGACTGCTGGTGTTGACACGCATATGACTCGCGTGACGATACACGAAGATGAAGTTGTTCAGAGAAACCCACAATTAGCCACAGCCACAATTAATCCTTTGTCCATTTTTGATCCTTCTGCGCACGGTTGTATGGAGCTATTCACCGAGATGTGGCTGTTGTTCTCATCTGACGAGTATGCCCTAATTTTCCTTGAGTTTCTGGACAAAAATAATGCATTCGCCTGTCTCCACACACACCTATTGCCCCGAAATTCTTGTCACGCCTTATTCTCTAGCTTCTTCAGCGACACTGCGGAGCGTTCTCCTTTTCATCCGTCATCCCGTTTGTTGGCTTTGGAGGTTCTCTATGTACATCGCCACTGTGCAACTTTCCTGATCGGACATATCTTGAAACCATTTCCTCCCCCGTTCCGAAACATCCGCACAAGCACCTCTTTCTGGCATGCATTCCAAGTCCAACTGTCATCAAAAACCCAGTGTTTCGCAAGTCATGTCCCACACAACGTGCGACTACAAGATCGCCGATCGGTCAAACAATGCCCGCTCTTTCGACGCAGCCGCTGAGAGCCCAGGACCAGCCATAAAAAAAAAAGAAGTGTTCAATCAACCTCGCATCCATCTATGGGCAAACTTTGACTCCTAAAACATTGTTTTGATCACTCTGCCGTCACCGTTTTATAGGTCAGCATCGATCGGCGGCCTCCTCTGCCCTGCCCCCCGTCCACCTATCGAACTATTGTCATTTCACAAAATGTTTTACAACAAAATATGTCCTACCCTCGACCTTTTGGCCAAATCACCGGCGAACACATCGAACGTTTATCGTGACTCGATCAATGGTGCAGCGCCACCATCGCCACCATCGCAGGCAGCGCTACACCATAAGCCACCCGTCAGTTTCGAGCTTCTTACCAAAAGTGGTGCTCCATGCACCGCACTGTTGTTCGCTGGAGTCGCTGCATGTGCATGTGCATGTGCATTGGCTTGTTTGCTGCCAAAGTACACTCATTCGTTGCCTTGTCGCAACAGAGTCGAAGAAAACAAAAAAAAAAAAGAAAGAAACAAGGGGAAAACGAAAAGAAAATCAAACGAGGACGAGAAAGATTTGTGAAGATCATTTCGTGCCACAGCAGCTGCTCCAAGGTACACACAACAATATCCATATCGCGTTGCAAGATCGAAAGATCTCGAGCACACACACAATAAGTACTGCCGCGCCGCGCCGCACCGTCGAAGCACCACCGAAACGTCCTAGAACAGTGCTTGGTGCCGCCGGAGAGGGGGGGAGGCTATAAACTCTGTTTTATCCCGGCTAACACACCGCTGGCGTCCGCCCGCCCTTCGATGGAACGCCATTATGGGTATGATATACAAAATGCAATCGTGTAAGCGATAACCGTAAATAAACCAACAACAACGATCGATCGAGTCGAGCACCATGCACCAAGCAGCAAGCACCATGCACCAGCATCAGCATCAGCATCAACATCAGCACCAACTGCAACAAGCAGATACGTACATACGTACGAGGGTACAACAAGCAGCACGAATGGGTATCTGCATCTAAGCAGCGCCAAGAAATAATCATCTAACGTACGGCAAACAGTAACACACAGCCACAGATAGATCTGTGTCGGGATTAAGTGGTGTACATAACCTTAGTCGGGTTAGTTTTGTTGTCTTCTTGTCTGAGATTTTGTAGAACCAGCAGCTGCTGCTTGCTTATGCCACTGACGACGGCGACGACGACGACGAAGACCATACGATACGATACGATACCAGCCAACTTGGCTTGGTATGTGGGGCCGATCGTTACTTTTACTTTCATAAATCACACGCCAAATGGGCAAAGCAAACAGAGAGCGGCCCCGATGATGGACTAACGGCGCGGCGGCCGATGTAACAGCGTGTCAAAGTAAATTGGACACAGGGATCGATGCTCCAACGATCAGCGTCGCGACCCAATCATCTCCCCCTCCCCTTCCCTGCACCAGCCGGCAAAGTGTGAATCAGTTTCAAATCATAGTGATTCCGCCGATTCAGCTGATTTAGCTGATTTAGCTGATTTGAGTGATTTCAGCGGACGATCAGCTCCGCTGGCAGTCGCTGGGAATAGTCCTCGTCATCGTCATCATCCAGCACCGTTGGCGGCATAATTTATTCGCGCATCTATCGTCCTCCCCCCGGCCCACCTGGCATCACCGCCGGATCGATGCAATTGGCAACGACGACGACGACGATGACGACGGCGGATGCGGAATGATGAATCGCCTTTCACTAAATCAATCGTTGGAACTCATTTGTTCCACTTGAACTTTGACAGCGTGCGGCGGCGCGTTGCCGGATGAGGAGACTGCCAGAGAGAGAGAGAGAGACAGAGAGGTTTGATCTGCGAGTGGGATCCGATAGAAAATCCGAATTAGCTGGCCTCAAATCTAGGCGTGGTATAAAAATAGAATACACTTCTCGCATGCATCTCCGCTGATGGGGTGTTACCCAACTAATCACGCCCGCACGGATTGATGATGCACATCGGCAGCGTGGGACTCTACTCGTACCTACTCAGCGCAATCGATTTAGAAATTTGAATTCACTTTGCGGTGATGCTTGCCAAGAATTGGCACATTTTCTTGTGCATGTTTGGTGCAGCGGGGTTATTGGGCCATAGTTTTTCGTCCACGATTATGATCGTCACGTTACTTTTTATTTCATACACTTTGGCTTGAATTGGAAGATATGGACTTGGACGATATCTGGTTTCAACAGGATTGAGACACAAGCCACACAGCACGCGTTACAATCGATTTATTGAAGAGTCGATAGGGCGCCTAGCCTAGCCTAGTCGATAGCGCGATTTAACGCCGCTTGACTATCTTCTGTGGGGATACGTTAAGTCACTGGTTTATGCCAACAAGCCGACGACGATGGAAGAACTCAGAGCCAACTTTGAATGCGAAGTAGTGGCCATTTCGGACGAAATGTGTGGCCGAGTCGTTGAAAATTGGGTCCAACGAATCGACCGGTGCAAACGATTCCGGTAGCGCTACAGTACGGGGTGGACCTGGGCCTCAACCAGTAAGCCTCTCCAGCCGGCACGATCTTTAGCCAGCTGTCTCCAACTGCCCACACCAAGTTGATTGAGGTCCTTCTCCACTTGGGTGCGCCATCGGGTCCGTGGGCGTCCTCTATTGCGTTGTCCCACTGGTTCGGAGTCGAAGACTCTTCGGGATGGAGCAGTGTTGTCCATGCGCTCAACATGACCCAGCCATCTTAGGCGTTGAATCCGTAGACGCCTGACTAGGCTCATGCCGCTGTACAGCCCGTTCGTGGTTGAATCTTCTTCTCCAAAAACCGTCAACGAAGACAGGACCATAGATTGAACACAGAACTTGTCTCTCGAAAAGACCAAGCGCTTCCTCATCCGCTTTTGAGACGGTCCATGCCTCCTCACCATAGAGCAGGACAGGGATGATCAAGGTGTTATATAATGTTAGCTTGGTCCTTCGAGAGAGGACTCTATGACTCAATATCCTCTTGAGCCCAAAGCAACAGCGATTGGCAAGAGCAATTCTGCGTTTAATCTCGGTACTGTTGTTGTTCGTACTGTTCACTTGCGAACCGAGGTAGACGAAGTCCTTGACTACCTCGAAGTTATAGCTGCCCATTGTGACGCTCTGTCCAAGTCGTCGATGTTGTGCGTCCTTTCTCGATGACAACATATACTAGCCGCTTCCGCTTCAATACCAGCAAACGCTTCATTGACGCTGCTCGCTGTGTTCTTCCAATCACGTCAATGTCATCCACGTATGCTACCAGTTGTACGGACTTCTGGAAGATCTTGCCTCTTGTGGTAGCGCGTGAGTTCTGCACGATCTTCTGCAGGATGATGTTAAAGAAATCACATGACAGCGCGTCGCCTTGTCTAAAACCTTTTTCGACATTGAAGGTCTCGGTGAGTTCGTTACCGGCCTTGATGGAGCAGCGAGAATTCTCCATCGTCATCCTGCACAACCTGACGAGCTTGGCAGGAATGCGTTGTATAGCTCTTCCCTATGCACGCTTTCATATGCGGCCTCGAAATCGTCGAATAGGTGGTGGATGTCGATCTGCATTTCTTGGGTTTTTTTCAGGATCTGCCGTAGTGTGAAGATTTGGTCGATGGCGGACTTCCCCGGCCTGAAACCGCACTGATAAGAACCTATCAGTCTGTTGACGAATGGTTTCAGGCGCTCACACAAAACGGGAGATGATCTTATAGACCCTGTTGAGCAGACTGAGACCTCGGTAGTTTGGGGCAGTTAATGGGGTCTCCTTTCTTGTAGATCGGGCAAACGATACTGAGATTCCACTCGTCGGGCATGCTTTCCTCCGACCATATCTTACAGATGAGTTGGTGACTGCACTTTACCAGCTCATCTCCAGCTGCCTTAAACAGTTCCGCAGACAGTCCGTCTGCACCAGCAACTTTATTCGACTTTAGTCTCGATATCGCTATCTTGACTTCATCATGGTCGGGGGGACGAAGAAGTTAACTAAGAAAACCCAAAAAGAGGACAAATTGCATTTGTTTCCAACAAGATACCGGAAATTTTTTAGACAAAATGTGGACATGCCCTCTCAAAAAAGAGGGCGTCTGGTGAGCCTACATGCGAGCTTGGTAGATGACTCTACCATATTCAGACAAGGTGTCCTCATCTAAGCGAGCGACCATCGCGTAGTACTTGATCGCGTCAGATTAGATCGTCATGTGAATCATGACTCTCGCTCCTTGTATAGCTAACGTGAGTCAGGAATTTCGGGTTGAATCTATCCGTAGTGCGATTTAACTTGTGGTTGTTGGCGATGTTTGGCTTCAAATCGTGATTGTGTCATACGCAGCATCACTCTTGCGGGGATTTGTGTCCTGTGAACGGACGTGTCTGTTTAATGAGATGGATAAACTGGAGGGGTTAAGTGATGAGTGTATTCCCCGTGATATCGTTGCTCCAACGGGGTATGAACTTTGATTACATGCTCTTTACGGGTCTCCTTGTCCGAAAAGTACGCACGATTGGGTGCTTTTAAATCTGTGGATGTACGAGTATTCGCATATGCGCGCATCATCTGAGATTGGATTTATCGAATGTTTGAAGCTGACACGGATTAGGATCTAATGAGGATCTTATTGCGGTGAGAATGAGTGAATGTTCTTTTGACATGCTCTCAAGGAAGTCTCGAACCCCAGGTGTTTAGGAGTTTATGACATCACAAGTGATTTCGATAGAAGCTTCTTTGATGAAGAAGATATGGACAGTGTGCAACGTCTCCTTTTATACATAAAGCGATAACGGACTTAGGCTGTCGGACTTCGTAACGGTCCGAAACCTCTTCCCTCACCTCAACATCTACAAAGGGACCTGGCGGTCTCCTGATTAATCAACCGTCAACCAGATTGATCACATTGCGATCGACGTCAGACACTCCTCCAGCATTCTCGATGTCCGAACATTCCGAGGAGCCAACATCGACTCGGAGCATTTTCTTGTTGTAGCCAAGGTAAGAACATTGATATCGATAGGACAACGGAGTAGAGTAAGACCAAAACAGTCTGACGTCGGAAAGCTACAATCGCAATTGACCGCTAGCAACATTGCCGATCGAGTCTCCCTAAAGCTGTCAACAATGGAACCGTTGTCAAAACGCCATCAGAGAAACTGCCTGTTATGTGCTGGGTTTTAAAACGCCACCGCAAAAAAACCCCTGGTTTGACAACGAGTGCAGGCAGGCACATACAGCGAAGAAAGCACCATACAAGGCTGGATAGAAGGACGAGAGCGGTTCGAGAGCTGTACGAACTTAAAAGTAGGGAAGAGAACCGGCTTCTCAAAAAGAAAAAGAAAGAGCATGAGAAGCGCGCGATCGAGGACATGGAGGACATGGCGTTACTGCAGAAATGAAACGAAAGTTCTACCAACGGGTAAAACAACTATCCAATGGATTTAAAATTCGGACAGAAGCCTGTCGTGACGCAAAGGAACAACTCGTAGTAGATTCCCATTCAATACTGACAATCTGCAAAGATCACTTCTGTAGACTGCTAAACGGCGGTGTCAGGCAGAATGTTCCACTCCACACAATGGACGGTGATAGGAGAGAATTCCGGTTTTAGACAAGGCAACGCGCTGTCATGTGATTTTTTTAACATCATCCTGCAGAAGATCGTGCAGAACTCACGCGCTACCACAAGAGGCAAGATCTTCCAGAAGTCCGCACAACTGTTATCATACGCGGGTGAAATTGACGTGCTTGAATAAAACACGGCGTTCCCGAAGTAGCCAGTACCGAGATTAAACGCAGAATTACTCTTGCCAATCGCTGTTTCTTTGGGCTCAAGAGGCAATTGAGTCATGATCATCCCTGTCCTGCTCTATGGCGCGGAGGCATGGACAATTTCAAGAGCGGATGAAGAAGCACTTGCTCTTTTCGAGAGAAAAGTTGTGAGTTCAATCTTTGGTCATGTTTGCGTTGTTGGTTATTCGAGAAGGAGATTCAACCACGAACTGTACAGCGGAGCCTAGTAGGTGTCTACGGATTCAACGTCAAAGATCCATCTTTGTTTTTCAGTTTGATTGTTTTACCTACATGAATGTATTTAAACAAAATTCCCAAACTGAGCGATATCGAAGGTAATGATGGAAAATTGAAGAGAAAGTGTAGTAGAGTTGCTTAGGTTAGGTAGGCGGGCTACTTATGTATTCACCAGAGCATATTGGTCCATTGTGGTACCCATAGTCAGACTACTACCACTGAATGACTATTCCAGTGATAGTGCCGTTGATTTGATCCCAACGGCAAATGGTGACTGGACCAGATTTGAGAACCAGATAAAAGCGTATTAACTTTGCTGTCACTAGGACTCGAACCGGTGACCCCACGAAACAGGGCCAAGTACTTAACCAACTGCACCATCCTGTCGCTCAGCTGATGTAACACCTTGTGCTTCCTAGCAAGAACCATGCGGCCACTTACATTTGTGCCACTTACATGGTTCTGCCAGATTTATCCTTCGCCACGACCCATTGGCTAGTTGCGACTAGGAGTCTTTATTTAGTCCTCGTTGCATTCACAATCATCGCAACCTTGTCTGCCGTGCACTGGTCCAGCTCATAGAACTCAGAGTTTTCTCTGCCGTTTTATCGGCCGCTAACCAGGGGCATGCACTCTACCACTTGCGCCACCCAGAACTTGTAGTAGCTTTTCACTATTTAAAGGCTTTTGTCGGTACAAAAATTGATAAAGATACGATGAAGCTGGCAATCTAAATAAGCTGACCACATGGTACTTAAAGTGAAATGAACACCACCAGCCACTGAAAGGAACGAATCTGAATTTAATTTGTTTGCCCTTGTCAATCAACCAGCCCACCAATCAATCACTCAATAAAGAGTTAAATTTGACTTCGCCTTGCATACAATGTATCGCAGCCCACTTATGACCCGCGTCCACGTCCGACATATCCGACAAGCCGTCAATGAAGAGTTTAAATCCCCTTCCATGCGATCAATCATTTCGGAAATTCAAAAAAGCCACCAGCAATTCCAATGCGACATCCTCCATCAACGCTCTGAGTTATTCAACAATTTTGACAAGTCACTGAAGTGCCACTTATCGACGAACTGCGCGACATTCCGCACAACTCTACTCTGCGCTCGTGATTCGCTGCAACTTTGTTGTCGTTCGGAGAGACCACGTCCCCGCTAGAGACATGTCATAAGTATACGGCAAGCAGATTTCCTTTCATGAGTCTCGCATCTAAATGCAACACGCACCGCACGCTTGTATAAGCCTCAAGTTCGAGAGTGATTTTGAAATTCCCCTCAGAGGTCTTGCTCTGAATCCGGTGTGCTGAAACGGACGCAGTCGGAATTCTTAATTTCGAATTGCAACGCTCGCTCGTTCGAAATAATGCAATTCCTTGCAATCTCAAGCGTTCAACTGTCACTGCAGTGAGCTTGGGTTCTGTGAAATTGAATGTTTGCACGAAATGTTGAAATTGTGCAAAAAAAAACAGTAAAAGGGAACTTGTAGGGTACGTTGGGATTGTTTCAGAGTCCATTTGGCATATTTGTCCAGATTTCTTTCGGTGGACATGAGGTTGGGATGATTATCTCAACCACCACAGAACATGTGCGCATTCTCATAAAATCGACCCGATGAACTAAACAATGACAAAATCTATTCAATTGGCTTGGTGTAAAGGAGGAGCAGCCTCGGCGGATACGAAAAAGAATTGGCGAAAGTTCTCAATTGTTGGACGACACGCGGAACCACTGGCGCAAAGGACTGTAGTCAAATACCTGGGGATCTGGCTAGATCAATATCTAGATTTTAACAAACATGGAGATACTGCTCTGGCCAGGGCCCGAGGCGCTTTCGCCCTTACAAAGAGACTGTTTTACAACAGCCAACTCTGTTAGGGTGAATGTTATCTGCGAGGGTGAATGTTATCTGCTACATGGCCCTCATTTGGTAAATGCTCACCTATGGCTGTCCCGTGTGGTCCAACGTGAGTGCAAGCTTAATGAAAACAATTTGGTTGCTTGAGAGGGTTTGTCTCAGGGCTTGCCTTCGCCTTTATCGAACTCCAGAGTCCCAGTACAGAAATTTCTACTCCAATGAAGTGTTACACAACAGGGCAAACCTGATACAATTGGATTATTTCCTGTTGAAGTTGATTCGAGGTCACACTGCTAGAGCGATGAACTTGGTCAATAATTTGATCTCAGGGGCTTACTACCCCAATCCAGAATTCCACGAAAGGGTACGTCACAGTGGCTTCGTCCCCCCAGAAGCTTTTCTCCATTTAGATAAGTACGGCCTATTACGAGATATGAATGCGGTACCGCTCATTTTTTCCCATAGCCAGATCAACTGTGGATGGGCGACTCAACCACGACCGTTCCGTCGCACAACGAGCTAAGGCGGGTCCCTCCGGTTCAGTACGGCGGTATCCAGCCGAGACATTCGGGATGTTGCAAGGCAGCATCGAAATTTCTGGTGGCTGGGGAGCGAAGGAACTCCAGCGTCGAACTCTTTAGACCCGGGATAGAAAGGGTAGTGCGTTCCATTTTTGTCTAGAATGTAAGTATCTTATGAATTATTAAATTAAGAAATTAATTAAAAAAAAAACGGACAAGCAGGGACAAACTCATCAGAAATGTCTAGAAATAGCAATGCGGAGCAAACACTTCGACAGCGCTGAATAATAATAATAATAACAAGATGGGTGGCGCGACAATCCGAAACGGACCTGGGTTGCTGTAGAAGCTAGAGCAACCACTCGTGTTGTGCGCGCTATTGTTCTATCACGAGCGGATGGGACTTACAGTTTAAAGCCGACTCCGAACGGCGAAGTTGAGATGCTTTTTCTGGACGGACTCTCTGAGCATCATCAGTGAGTCGAAAGAGTTGGAGCCGTCAATAAAGAAAGGTGGTAAGTTCGGGTATCGAACCATGCACCCTTTGCGTAGTAGTCGCCGCACTTTTTTTTCCATGTAATTTTGTTTTAATTGTAAATAAATTAACTTACTTCCTAGACAAAATATACACAAAACTAGCTTAAATAACATATTTTATTTAATCCTAACTTACTGACCCTATGCGAGTACCCTAAGCTATTATGTTTATTATGTATGCCTTTCGGCTTATGTAACGTTTTTAATCTTTAGAGACAGTATTTTATTAATTTGAATTAGCAAGAAAACTTGAAAAACTTGGTTTAATAGAGTCAACGCTCTAAACCACTGTTCCACGGCGACCCTTTCTTGCCATCCAGTGCCAACACAACTTAAGCTATCGAATTAATAGACAGACAAATTATGCTGTTTTCTTGAGTTTCGATCATTCATAAGTAATGCCTGAAACACAATAGTGCGCTGCGCCAGCCGACTTCATGTTACGATGACGCACTGCGTTGAAATAATTACTCAATTTATCAGCTGTTCTCTCTTTCATCTATCAGATGAAAAATATTGCCGCCTTTCTGCATACACTCATTTGAAATTACTTGTCGTTAAATTATTTTTAATCAGCTGTTTTCGTTTCTTAAATGACATCTCAATTTGTAGGAAAACTCTCAATCTGGGAAAAAATCTCTCTCACAGCGCACCTTCTGTCAAAAAATATCCAACACGTTTTACGCAGAAATGATAAAGGACGAATTTGAGTGCCTTATTGACAGATATTCATGAATTTTTGACGGTTATTCACGAAATAACGTAAATGCTGTCCTCTGATTGGTCAATTTGGTTTATGAACACGTTATAAACAGTTGTCAAGAATCTTAAAGGGAAAGAGAGGTAGAAGTATATACGCCTCTTTTGTTGATGGTGCATAGGGAGCTTATATCACAGTCAGGTCATGCTCTCACAATAAAAATATCTCGGATTACGTTTAACGCCTAACATGAAATTAAATGTTCATCTTGAAAATATGAATGGGTCGCCGTGGCGTAGTGAGTAAGTGCGTCGACTCTTACGCAGAGGGTGCCAGGTTCGATACCCGAATTTACCACCTTTGATAATTCACGGCTCCGCCTCTTTCGAGTCACTGACAATGCTAAAAGAGTATTCCTGTCTAGAAAAAGCTTCTCAACTTAGCCGTTCGGAGTCGGCACTAAACTGTAGGTCTCTTCCACTCGCAAAAGAACAATAGCACGCACGACATGAGTGGTTGCTGAGAAGCTAGGCCCAGGTCCGCCTCGGACTGTCGCGCCACCCATATTATTATTATTAAACAGGAAATACCAATTTCTGCAAAATACCGAGTATTTGAATCTGTCATGAGATCTGTTATGTGTTACAGTGCGTAAGCCTGTGGGTACAAACAGTACGAGGAAGTTGAAGAACTTCTACGATTTTTTTAAAAAAAAACTTTTTCACCTTACGTTAACTACGTCCAATTACGTACGCACCTTACAAAACGGACTGCTCAGTTTATTTAATTTTACGTTGAAGTAACACTTCGATTACGTACTCAAAGTGCTAAAATAGCCTTAATAGAGGCTTCCACTCATGCTCACGAAATGTAATTTCAATAACAAAGTAGAATGGGTGAAAGATTGGATAGAACTGGCAAAGAAATGTGACACCAGCTTAAGTGTTCAATATGATGATTCTGTACTTCTTAAACTACAACTCTATAAAGCTTTGGAAATATCTGACATTATCCACAGAAATTAAAGCAAAATACAAGCGACATCTTCTATTAACAAGTTTATATACACTCAACTTAACTATGATGTTATTGATAAAAACTAGTTTTGGCATAAGGTCGATATCTCTAATATGTATGAGAAATGTTAAATTTGAATGGCGCTCCATTTAAATAAAACAACAACAAATCTTTGCACTAAATGCAACCTACAAATGAAAGAAGATACATTCCACTTCCTGGCAATATGTCCAATTACTAAAGACTTAAAGCTTATTTTCTTCGGGAAGTTGACATTAACAATGGAGCAAACAAAAACATACTTGATTGTGACAACGGGGCATTACTTCAGACTGCATCTGCGTATAGGAATAATAGTAGTAGATTCTTTGGTGGATGCATCAAAACTTCCCAGCCAAGCTCTCGCAGTTTTTTCCCGAGTCATCAAAGATGTGTGTGGTCTAGCGTTGTCCTGAAGCCCTTTCTGTTGATCAGGTCTGGCCGTTTTTTTTTTTCGATTGCTTGCTTCAATCTCATCAGTTCTTGACAGTGAAGTGTAAAATCAATCGTTCGACCAGGCTGGAGCAGCTCATAGTGGATGATTCCTTTCCAATCCCACCAAATACTCAGCACAACCTTTCGAGGCGGCAATCCTGGCTTTGCGACCATTTGTTGAGCTTCACCATTCTTGCACCATAATCTTTTTCGCACATTATTGTTGTATTTCATCCACTTTTCGTTTCCTGTTACCATTCGCTTCAGAAATGGTTCGATTTCATTTCGTTTCAGCAAAGAATCGCAGATGTTAATTGAGGCCATTCAATTTTTCACAGACAATTCATGTTGTACCCAAATATCGAGATTCTTTTTGTAGCCAGTTTTTTATAAATGGTTCAAAACCGTTTGATGATGAATTTTTAGTTCTTTGGCGATGTCATGGCTGCTTATGTGACGGTCCTGGTCAATCGTTTCCATAATTTCATCGAATTTTTCAACGATAGGTCGACCAGAGCGAGCTGCATTTTTCACATCGAAATTTTCAGAACGGAAGCGAGCGAACCATTGTTGTGCCACACGAACTGATACAGCATCGTCTCCGGAAACTTCATTGGTGACTTGCGTGGCATTCTTCCCTTTTTTGAACAAAAATTTCAAAATATAGCTAATTTCTTCATTATTTTCACTCATTTTTGAACAGCTGTAACTGTTTTTCAACTTCTCCGAATTTAATTTGTCACCTTTCCAACACCACATGGTATGACACAATGTGATTGGTAGCACTGGAGATAGACGACTCCAGCGACATCTATTGACAAAATACGAAAACACTTTTTCGACTACCCATTAGTAATACGTCATGGTTTTCAATCATTTAACCGCCGTTGCCCACTTAAATTATTTATATCTTATACCCGTTTCTGTAGGTACTGTATTTAATAATGTAAATGCAAAATGTAAGTGTTATTTGAAAACAAAATTAAATAAGAAATAATTTTAAAATCTTAATTATTCAGGTCATGCGTTCGTCTTCCCAAATTATGCAGATTATCTGGTGCAGCGTCACCGTTCTGAAGAGATTCGCAATCCGGTTGTTCCTCAGATTTTAAGGGCTTTTCAAAGTTGGAGAACTACTTTACCGACTGGAGTTGCGAGTCCCTCTTCCCCGATCTTGATCATTGGTCAGCTGCATCAAGCAGCTCCTGGAAGTGCTGCTTAAATACGTCTATTATTCCATTCGGTTGGATAACAAAGTCCTTGAAGAGCCTATGTACCGTTCCTAAGGCCTACTGCCAGTCTTTTGGCACTTTTTATAGGATGCCCGTATTTCTTGTTTGTCCCTAGATGAATATCCACATCGGTGGCTCTTCTTAGAAGCTTGTTTTCCTCCCTGACCTCTCCAGTCCCTCTTCCTGATGTGCTTTGATGCTTCAAGCAACAATGTAAAACCCAGCTCCTTCACATTTCCATTTGATTTGTGTTCCCTGCAACATCGTTTTGAAGTGAAATCAAATCTCGTGGCGAGCCGCTCTCTGTCACTTTAGAGCCGTTAAACGACTTCGCAGTGTGCCGTTACTTGCCACGATCTCACTCGTCACGCATCTGTCTCCAGCACCGGCTGTCCCCGCTCATTCTCTGTCGCCATACCGCACTCGTCTATCGACGGCCATCCATCTTGTAATCCGATCACAAGAACCCCGGAGAATGTCACAAAATTCTCAATAAAATCCATCATAGTCCACAGCTACTGTCCTTTGGCTTCTCACTCCGCACTACACACTCACACACACAAACACATACACAGACCGCCCCAAACCAGCGTCACACCACACCACATCACGCGGGGAATCTATGAGTCTGTGGACAAGTCTCCTTTGGACGGATATTAATGGCATTTAATTATGCGATAAATTCATTGTGACATTGAACACAAACGCTAAATGTATGCAAGAAGATATCTGCGCCTCGACGGTGCTGCACGTTGCACTGCACGTCCGTCCGCACGAAGAAGAAGAAGACGCCATCGTGGGTCCCCTCGGCTCCCAAATGCCGAATGCTTACGATTTACTGGTGGCGGATCGTTCTGCTCGGAGACTGAGAGCTCGACTGGGACTAGGACGATTCTAGTTGTTGTTTTTTTTGCACCCTGCCTTTACCGCCGTCACCGTCGCTGGTGATAGGCGATAGATTTTGCTCCCAAAAGACGTGTCGCAATTTGTTAATGTTTTCGGCTATAAATTTAGCGAATTTGTCCGACACTGTGGCACGCATAGTTCGCTTTGATGATTTACTGAGCGGAATGTACGCTGTGCTGCAGCAGAAGCGGCACCACACCAAGCCACGGCGCGAGGAGTCAAGGCAATGGGACGACCACGACGATGACGGCGACAGCGACGCTGTTAGGATGAGGGGCGAGATCCTTGGTGATCTTTCAACGAATGCAATTATATCGCAAATGAACAGGCAAAGATTAATAATGCAAGACATTGTCATCTGCTAAATATACCAAATGGAGGCACTAAAGATGTTTTCGAAGATGATCACCTCAGGACGTGCTGCAGGAGTGTTGAGATGTGTGTGTGTGCGATCGTAGGGTTGCCATCGTGACTGTCAATGGCTTTGAGGCGATGATCAGGGGGGACGGGGTAAGTAGAGGATGGTGTCTATTTTTGAAGAATTTCGCTTGTGAGGCTGAGAGAATTTTCCGTTGGTTTGCCAAAATGATTAATCTCACCTGACAGCCCTCTCAACTGGGATCGGCGAGAGTGTGAGAGAGAGAGAAGAGGAGAGAGAGCCCATCGCGTGCAGAGAAACGCTCTGCGTGGACTTTTGGAAAGCGTTTTGCAACGAAACTCAGTGAATTTAGCCAAAAATACTCTTTCCCTTAGATTCTCCTATTTACAAAACAACTGAAAAAGGTATTATGTGCGAGTAATAAGGTAGGGCCAAGAACACTCCCTTGAGGGACTCCGACAGTAATCTGCATGAATTCTGGCCCTTCTGCAGATCTGACGATTCTGTTTTACTATATAAGTAAGATTCTATGTGATATAGAAGTTTTTAGAATTCAGTTTCTCAATTAGGCTTAGCTAGGCTTTAAGCTACGCTTAAGGCGTTGTACCAGACTTTATCGAATACCTGGGAGAGGTCAAGGAATGGCTCAAGAACGAACCTATTTTTCCTACCAATTACTTTTCTAATTCTCTATCAATCGTGAAGTGTTTTGTTTAGAAGCCGAATCGGTGGCACGGTACAAGGCTTCTTTCTTCAATGACAAAGCTGAAGAAGCATAAAAGGGTTTGAATGCACTTGTTATTCTGTCCTCGATGTCTTTGCTCCATTTCAATTTGGAATCACGTCGTATGTGCTGATACTGAGACAAAGGATAACGTGGACAAATGTGAGACTATGGTTATTATTAGAACGTCTGTTCAATGCCCCCTACAGGTCAGTGGGGTCCCATTAAAGCAAGTGGAGGAGTTGAAGCATCTCAGGGTCTTCTTAACGATTGAAGGGAGAAGTAATGCTGAGCTGGGCGAAGCTGGGTCAATTTTGAAGACAAATTGGAAGACACACCAGGAAGGCCGATCTAGGTGTCAACGCCAAGTTAGCGGCTTCGACTCAGTATTTGTTCCAACTCACACCTATTGTCATGAAATTTGAGTGATGACCGAAAGAATAAGATCGCGAATACAAACTAGCCGCGATGAGATTACTTCGTGCTGTTGGGGGAGTTACTCGGCAATGTTGGGTGAGAAACATGGCATTGCGTGTGGAACCCACTGTTAGGCAGTTGATTCTTCGAACGGAGAAGGCTGTCCTTCGATGGTTCGACCAGGTGGTCATGGCAGTATTCATCATCTGGACTTCAGAGGCAGGGTTTGAGTGCGATTCCATCTGGAAGGCGACTGCTTGGCAGAACTAGAACGAGGTGGTTGAACCGAGTCCATAAAATAGCCTGGCTTGGACAAGACTGATGTTAGAGTAGGTAGATGAGACTGGCAAAGCCCTCATGGGTATTTGCCTCACTTAGACCTTTAAGGTCCGTTGTACTGTCACTATTCGGCTTTTCCCGCTACTTCGTTGACCTACTGCGCTCTTTATCACTTAAATAGTCAGCTCCTATTACGGACAACTCTCTCGAACAATCCCCTTGAGCGGACAATTTCTCGACGGACAACTCCCTTAGTCGGACAAAAGTGCTGCTCACAACAATCAAAGTCGTCAGAATGACAAAAGTTTGCTATCAGCAAACAGGTAAGACCTCTGGTCTTAATGTTCTGCAAAAAGAACAGCGGTATTTAGCGCTGGTTGACATCGCAAACAGCAAACATTTTAGCAAGAGAAATGTAAAGCATCAGTTGCATTACGCGAGGTAAATTTATCGTGTTAGTATGAAGTAAGTAGCAGCGCATGCCTGTTTTTTGAAGAATGTGGCTGCGCAAGAAAAGATTGACCGCTAGCAACTTTGCCGATCGAGTCTCCCTAAAGCTCTCAGAGAGTCGAACCCTGCCAGGAGAAACAATCGACGAACAATGGAACCGTTGTCAAAACGCCATCAGAAGAGCTGCATCTGATGTCCTGGGTTTTAAAACGCCACCCCAAAAAAAACCCCTGGTTTGACAACGAGTGCAGGCAGGCACATTCAGCGAAGCAAGCACCATACAAGGCTGGATAGAAGGACGAGAGCGGTTAGTGAGCTGTACGAACTAAAAAGAAGGGAAGAGCACCGGCTGCTCAAAAAGAAAAAGAAAGAGCATGAGAAGCGCGCGATCGAGGACATGGAGCGGTGTTACGGCAGAAATGACGTCCGAAAGTTCTACCAACGGGTAAAACAACTATCCAATGGATACAAAATTCGGACAGAAGCCTGTCGTGACGCAGAGGGACAACTCGTAGAAGATTCGCATTCGATGCTGAGAATCTGGAAAGATCACTTCTATAGACTGTTAAACGGCGAGGAAGACTCCAATACCGCTGTCATGTAGAATGTTCCACTTCAGACAATTGACGATAATCGACGAGAATTTATTTAGTCAAAATAGCGACGGGTGCAGGCGGACTCTTTGCGGAACTGTTTAAGGCAGCTAGAGATGAGCTGGTAAGGTACATGCACCAACTCATCTGTAAGATATGGTCGGAGGAAAGCGTGCCCGATGAGTGGAATCTCAGTATCGTTTGCCCGATCCACAAGAAAGGAGACCCCTTCAACTGCACCAACTACCGAGGGATAAGTCTCCTTAACATCGCCTATAAGATCCTCTCTGCCGTTTTATGTGAGCGCCTGAAACCATTCGTCAACAGCCTGATAGGTCCTTATCAGTGCGGTTTCAGGGCGGGAAAATCCACCATCGACCAAATCTTCACATTACGGCAGATGCTGGAAAAACCGAAGAAATGCAGATCGACACCCAACACCTATTCGTCGATTTCAAGGCCGCATATGACAGCGTGCATAGGGACGAGCTATACAACGCCATGTCTAGTTTTGACATTCACGCCGAACTTGTCAGGTTGTGCAGGATGACGATGGGTAATTATCGCTGCTCCATCAAGGTCGGTAACGAACTCACCGAGACCTTCAATGTCAAAAAAGTTTTAGACGAGGCGACGCGCTGTCATGTGATTTCTTTAATAACATCTTGGAGAAGATCGTGCAAAACTCACACGCCAACTCTAGCCGCACGATCTTCCAGAAGTCCGTACAACTGCTAGCATACGCGGATGACATTGACGTGATTGGCAGAACACAGCGAGTCGTCAATGAGGCGTTTGCTGGTATTGAAGCGGAGGCGGCCAAAATGGGTCTAGCGGTGAATGAGGGCAAAACTAAGTATATGCTGTCATCGAGAAAGGACGAACAACATCGACGACTTGGCCAAAACGTCACCATAGGCAGCTATAACTTCGAGGTAGTGAAGGACTTCGTCTACCTCGGCTCGCAAGTGAACAGTACGAACAACATCAGTACCGAGATTAAACGCCGAATTGCTCTTGCCAATCGCTGTTGCTTTGGGCTCAAGAGGCAATTGAGTAGTAGAGTCCTCTCTCGAAGGACCAAGCTGACTTTATACAAGACCTTGATCATCCCTGTCCTGCTCTATGGTGCGGAGGCATGGACAATTTCAAGAGCGGATGAAGAAGCACTTGCTCTTTTCGAGAGAAAAGTTGTGCGTTCAATCTTTGGTCATTTTTGCGTTGTTGGTTATTCGAGAAGGAGATTCAACCACGAACTGTACAGCGGAGCCTAGTAGGTGTCTACGGATTCAACGTCAAAGATGGCTGGGCCATGTGGACAGCACTGCATTCCCAAGAGTCTTCGACTCCGAACCAGTAGGACAACGCAATAGATGACGCCCACGGAACCGATGGCGCACCCAGGTGGAGAAGGACCTCAATCGACTTGGTGTGCGCAGTTGGAGACAACTGGCTAAAGATCATGCCGGCTGGAGAGGCTTAATGGTTGAGGCCCAGGTCCACCCCGGACTGTAGCGCCACCAGAAGAAGAAGAAGAAGGCTGGGCAAGAAATGTGTCTTGGCTGGACTTTCTGAGCCCGAATCCAATCAAAAGAACGTACTCTACTTTTTTTGGTGACGTTAATTCTCTAGAAATTGAATTCATTTACATACAATACATGGTATTTTATACAATTAAAACTTACTATTTTTGGCAGACTCGTGGCGGGACCGTGGACACAGAATTGCCGAAAGAAGCGCGAATTCCAAAGGCACGAATTTAAATATGGCGTAATTGACAGATTATTTACGTTTGTTCTATTTGAAGCAGAAATGAAGTATTACAGAGATGGCCGACTTCACACCTGATTGCCCCCTAGTCAATCAACGAATTTAAGTACCTTTATGACGGATTTTCATGAATTTTTGACAGTTATTCAGGAAATTCCGTAAATGCCGTCCTCTGATTGGTCAATTGGGCTTATAAACACGTTTTAAAAAATAGTTGTCAAAAATCTTAAGGGGAAATAGAGGTATAATTCGGGCATCTCTGTGATGCTTAATTTCTAATTGAGCCACAGGTTCCCGCCAGGGATGTTACAATTTTAAAACGAGGAAATTAATATAATTCTCAACAAAGAATCTTTTAGGTAGGTTAGGTTAGGTTAGGTTAGGTTGAAGTGGCTGACTGCAGCGCATACGAGCAGCAGACATACTTAGGCCAAACATAGGCCCATTGTGTTACCACACGGATTTACTAGGCTACCTATTCCGCACACCAATCTGTTTTTTTGATAAAGCGAAGAGGGCTGATTCTGATGCTGCTCAGTTCAGCCATGATGAGAGAGCACTGCAGTTACATAGGAAGTGTTCGATGGTTTCTTCATCATCCTCGTCCAAGCAGCTTCTACAGAAATCATTATAGGGAAGGCCTAGTCTAGAGGCGTGAGTTCCGATGGTACAATGCCCTGTTAGAACGCCAGTAAGAGATCTGAGATTTGGCCTGCTTAATCTGATCGAGCTACACGATCGTTTGGGATCGATCATAGGCAGGAGTTATTTGGTAATGAGGCATCCTGTGCCAGATGTCCATCCGCGGTTTGTTTGAGCAAGCGTTTCAAGCTTAAGCAAATGTTTAATAGAAGCGATAGGCATGGAGGGTGGGTCTCCACCCGGAAAGAGCACGGAGTTTGAGCCCTTTCTAGCGAGCTCGTCCGTTTTGCAATTCTCTGGAATGTCACAGTGTCCCGGCACCCACATCAGTTGGATGCTAAAATACTTGGCCATCTCGAGACAGGCGTCAATTAAGGGAAGTCTTGGAATTAAAGGTGACTGGAGCCAGAGATTTGATCGCTGCCTGGCTATTGGCAGCGATCATTGTTTATGGCTACCTTGTTTTTCAGCCAGTACAAGGCTTCCTTTTCCTTTGATCGCTGCCTGGCTATCGGAACAGATGACGATATCTGTGCGCGATATTACACTGTTTTTCAGCCAGGACAGGGCTTTCTTAATCGCTATAGTTTCAGCCTGAAAGACGCTACAGGGATTAGGTAGCCGAAAAGATAGCTGGAAATTTAGATCCTTGGAATAGACACCAGCACCCACACCTGCATCCATCTTCGATCCATCTGTGAAGATTCGCAGTGGACCTGCCAGTGTCTGGAAGGTCGTCTGCGTCTTCAGACTCCCAGTAAGATCTGGGCGGTATGCTGGTTGAGAAATTCTTCTCGAAGAGGAGTTTAGGTAGAGTGAGGTCTGTATCTATGGGTATAGAGGCAAACCTGCGTGGGGTCGTTGAATGTGGAGACTGCAGTTCTTTCCAGCTGCTCGCCGTGCTAGCTGCTGTCTGTCTGCAGGTCTATCAGTGGCAGGATTAGGAGTATGTTTAATGCTTCGGTGGAGGTAGTGCTCAGCGCCCCGCTAATGCATACGCAAGCCATCCCCTGCACTCTAGCGAGTGGGGTGATGTTGACTCTCTTGTCGAGTGCAGTCCACCAAATTGCGACACCATATAGCAGTGTGGGTCTGACTTCCGGCATAAATCCCCAGTGAACCATTCGGGGTTGTAGTCCCCATTTGCACCCAATGCCCCTTTTACAGCAGTAGAGAGCCGTTGAGGCTTTCTTGACATATTTTATGTAAGTTTGAACCTTGTGCGACATCAGCAAGTGATAGTAATCATCGCTTGAGGTGTAGGACTTCCGATTTTTTGCATATTGCGACTTTGCATAGATTTTTAAAAATGTACCCAAATGTACCCACTGGGAGATACGGCTTAAAACGTTCTCCAGGATGTTGCCTTTCAGAATTGTACAATTTCGTTGATCTATACCTCTTCCTCTTAGCAATCAAGCAAGAAAACAGCTCTGAAAATGTCTATCAAATCCGTTGAGAGGAAACAAATTTAAAGACATTATGTATCCACTTTTGCCCACCACTGTATGTCTTTCATGTATTAACATCGATTGTCCAGCCTTGGCATCAAATCGGCATGAGTTGCTGTAATTCGATAAACATTTATTTCCCAAGTTATTGAGGTCAAAAATGGAAAATAAATTAAGGGTATGTATACAGTGGACTCTCCCTAAGTCGAATCCTCTCTAAGTCGAAACTCTCTCTAACTCGAAATTTTTCGCCATATTTTACATACATTTGCCTCAATTTTCCATACAAAAACCTCTCTCTAAGTCAAACTCTCTCTAACGCGAACAAATTATGGTATCCCGTGACAATTCGACTTATGGGGAGTCCACTGTAAATACGAAAAAAGCTTATAACTTGGGACAATAATGCACACCCCTCCCACAGGTTCCGCTGGAACTATACTCTTCCCTTCCGAATTCCATCCACTATTCCCCACCTCCTTTTGAATCCCAGTTGATTCCACACACCACACGTGGTCAAGAGGCACTCAAGAGTCACTTACGAGCACAATAGTGGCCATTTCTTCCGATCGCGTCCAGCGCCCTCAACAAATGGCAACGTCCATTCCATTAAAGGCCCGTATCCTTTTCACTTAATTTGCGGACAAATGATGTCCATAAACGCCTCGTTTCTCAGACAAGCTTGACATCCACCGCCTCACGTTACACATCCCAATGCGAGCGCCCTCTCCCGATGCCACAGCAACACAAGAGGACACGTCCTGCTTTCGATGTACAGCCGTAACCGGATAACTCACCTGTTTCTCCGTCCATCCTCTTCCTCGTTTCCCAAACATGGCACGCAAGAGGACACGACACACCGACCAGACGAGCAGGAGTCTGTGTGGGCAAAGCCCCATTCGAGCGGGGAATTTGCACTCGAGTGCAATCATACGAAATCCGCGCGATGACTTGACCCGCACTGCGTTGGGGGCATACTGCGCATGTGCGCACGCCCGACGAAGTGCCTGAGCCTACTTAGAAGCCGTCCATCAAGCGCGCCGAATGCGGATGCAAATGCAGATGCGTTCATGCGATGTGTCCCGCAAAAATTAACGGACCAAGTGTATGTCCAGAACTTCAGGCAGATAGACAGAGAGAGAGAGAGCGAGGGAGGGAGAGCGGCAGAACCACAAGTGGACGATGGAGGTGGTGTACCCAGCGAGTGTGGACTCTCGCAAGCGGACGCCTTAATTGGCACGGCAACTGCCTGCCTCCCGGCTCGGCTCAACAGTGGCCCACTCGGCTGCCTCTCGCGATCTCGCTCTCCACAGATAATCATCGAAGAGGGATAAATAATGTTAATAAATTGTCAAGATTGCGCGTTCCGCCAACGGAGCTGGCCTACCTCCCTGGAGGATATTTGCTTGTGGTGGCCATTTGTTTTGCGCCAAGCACGAAGACGAAGAGCCCTCGCGTCAGTCGGTAGTCTGAGGCACTTTGCATTGTTTACACGACGACGCTGCTTCGCCGCCGCCGTCGCCGCTCAAATGAGACCCACATCACACTGCCAATCATTTTGTGTGCACTCGCGCTCCGCTCCGAGTGTGAGCCGTTCGCTCTGTAAGCAAACACTTTAACCCAGATCGAGTGTTATTATTCTGAATTACAGTTATTCCGTCGATGGGTTTCCCTTTCACTTTTGCGCACACCAGCTGAGGGAGCCCGCACCAGGTAGAGGCGAAGGATCGAATCCAGCGAGCGGCTCAGTTTGCTTTGAGATCGCACTTGTAGATCTCAACTTTGTCGCCTCATAAATTGACAGGTTACCCGGAGAGTGTTGATGATCATGGCGACGGTGGCGTACGACTTTCAAGCGCTCTGCTCAGTCAGTCAGTCAGTTCTCATGGATGTCTGAAATGAAAATGGATGTGACTGCAATCCATGTTTGTTGTGGGAGCTGTTGTCTTGTGTTGTGTGGAAACTTTGTTGCTGCTGCCGTTTCCATTCACTTTTGGCACCCGCCAGCAGTGATTGTCAGCGGGCCTTAGACGGACTTGTTTGTTTCTGTCAATAAATGACTGGCTGTCAATTGAGTGCGAACCGTCGTCGCGCCGAATCCGTGTCAATTACACAACGCCGACCAAGCCAAGCCCGCCGCGTTGCCACCATTATGCCACCTCTGAGGACCGTTTCTGGGATCAGAGATCAAATCGCAGCAGTTCGCAGTAATTTGCAACTCGCTGCCAGCTATCAAGATGACAAATCACTTGATGCCTCTGCCGCGATAAATGCTCGGACATTCGAGGCTGCACCCCGATGTGCGGCGCGCTCGTGTCGTCTGCAAGCGAATTCCTCGGCAACAGCTGGGAACACCTGTTGGCCCGCGAAGCTACCACCACTCTCCACGTTTGGAGATTAATATTTGATTGAAATGCACAAATTGAATTCGCCGCTGGAGCCACCAACCGAGTCTCTGGCGGGTGCAGGCGATTTGCATACAACATGCGCTTTGTCATTACGCCGGGCTACCTGACAGGTACCTCGCTAATCTTGGAATCTCTCTCCTCTCTCTCTTTCTCTCTCTCTGTTGCTTCGCGCTGATTGAGCTGTTGGTATGCGATGTGTGCGCTGCCACCAGGCACACACCCCAAGAGGCGGTGGGAATAGGGCCATCGTCTCGTTTCCCGAAACGCTTCACTCGTTCGGGCCGACAATTTGTCATGCTTAGGCTTGACTAAGTTTGGGGGTCTGTACGTAAGCCGCCGCGCTACCAGCGGTGCTTAGGCAAATGTCACGAAGCTATTTATTATAATTCCCGCGGCTGATTGGCCGCGACACAAGGGGTAAGCATTTTTATGCAAATCGTTCAGGTGGTCGTCTCACTCTCAGCCTGAGCCTCAGTCGCAGCCTCAGCCGCAGTCTCGGCAGTTTGTTTGCTCGTTGGCTGTGTGCGCTCCTGACAAATGCCGTTGTATCGCCAAATGATGTCGGCGATAAATTGTCTCATGTCGCCGGGGCTAGAGCAACGACGACGAGGCGCGCGACGGACCGAACACACCAAACAGACAGACGAACGGAAGACTAATTCAGCAGAGAGGCAGTCACAGGCGCGCAGGCGCGCAATCGGCAGACACACCGTGTGGCGCGGTAATTGCTTTTAAAACTCTCAAGGTAGGCATTCCTTACTCTCGCGCAGACGGTAAGACATGTCGACGGCTTAAATGTTGTTGGCACTTTCTCCCTCGCTCTCTCTCTCTCTAACTTGGAAAATAAAACACCTGCGCGCATTATCGCCAAATTTACTGCCATCGCGACTTGGGCAACTCCAACATTAGCTGCCAGTCGTCTTCTCAAACCGCCGCGCCGTCACTGCCATAACTGAAAATGATTAAGGATTTCGCTCGCGCGCACAAACACTCGTTACGTTGGTCTCCTTGCCAGCGCGCTCGCCCCCATTGGCTGCGCCGGCGTACTAATTTTTCATAATGACATTTCTGACATGTCATTGAGTACTGTTGGCAAGTGACGGCAACAGTTGCCCGTCGAGAGTTCAGTCGCGACCGTAAATCACAAAATCACATGTAAACAGGCCATTAAGCCCGCGTGAGATCGCCGATCGTATGTGGAGCATGCATTTAGCGCCATCTATGAGTGCTCGCCTAGCTGTCACCGCTTCTGGACGCTGTGGAAATGTGATTTTGCATTCACACAGTGTGGTCAGATCGTAAAACTCTCTCGACTGCAATTTGTACGTCGAGGCGCGGCGGCGCGGTGACAGCGAGCAAAAACCCAGCGCACTCGTCTTGACGTTCCCATAAATCTTCTTTGCACCAGCAGTGCCTGCTCTCCCAGCGTATCAATTAAGGCGAAGTGTAAGTACGTCTTAAATGCCGTACCCAGTTGCCAATTCCCTTATTAGACCATCGAAGTCACTTCCTCTAGCACCGGCCACTGACCACGGCTACTTTGTTGCAAAGTCAATGCGGTCAGCGTTCAGCGTTCAGCCAAATCGCTTTGAAGAATCTCTCCCAGGTGGCCTCTCCGCCGAGGTGACGAGCGCTTTGTTTTGTTTTTGACTTTTGAGCTACTGTCGATTGGTTGTGGTGCCGGTGGTGACGGTGGTGGTGGTGGATGCGTTCGTTCATAGGTTCCCAGTTTGGCAGCGGGCACTTGGACTAGTCCCCGCGCGCATGCGTGCATTTCCCCCCCACCGCAAACTTCAGAATCGCAATCGTAGTCGCAGTCGCAGTCGCACCACTCGCATCGTAATTCTAAGGAAATGTAAACACCTTGGGAAATTTTTGCCAAGCACATCTTTTCAGCATTCCGCTGCTAGCGCTGATACAATGGGAAACAAGCGGACCCCCAATGAGGGTATGATAGCCAGTCGAAGTGGTGTGACGCAGCGCGTCTCTGCACGGCAGGGTGGAGAGGGAATGGAAAAATATGTTTTCCATCTCCCCATATGGGAGGAAGTGGCCGGGTATGTGCTGGTATTTTGTTTTGCCTTCAAGTGAATTTCTGCGGAATTGGGTTGAATGGATGTGAGGTTATGTTGAGAAATAATTATCGCCAGCATGTTGCATGCAACAAGCAAGTGCAGCAACCACAATCAGTGTCGAGTAGCTGTCATAGTTTGATGATGGACGGCCATAGAAATGAACGGGACTCACTGCGATACCGTGCGGTGTGGACCTTATTTGGGTCGAGCGACACTGCGTTTTAATGGAAATGTTTAATTACTAGTTGCTTTGGACTTAAGCCGATCACATCGTGGTGGATGCACAAGGGGTTAAGATACGTCCAACTGGCTGCGGCTGCTGGCAAAGCTATCGGATGAGTTAACAGATTCAGAGAAAAATCTGAAGAAGGCTGATGATCACATGGGCAGAAAAGTTGAACCAATTTCAGTACAACTGTTTTGAGGATGCCAACAAACTCGTCGAATTTCGTACAGCAGAGGACGTCGGTGCATGGACAAAAGCCCACAAGACATAAGTCATAATAGGCTTGTGGGACATAAGTCCATAATCGATTTGTGGGCCTTTGTTCCACCTAGGTGGGTTCTAAGTCCATAAAATTCAGTTATGGACTTATGTCCCTGCACCGAGGACGTCCACGTACAAGGTAGCTCATCCAATTCAAGTGGGACCTCAGCCGGTCTCTGCGAAACTGAGGACCGCTGGCGCGAAATAGTGAGAGATGATGCATGTCTCAGATGCCTCAGACTGTGGTGCCCTTAGAAGAAGAAGATCTGTCTAAAGAATTAAATTTAAATTTCACTGTAATGAAGGCATGGGACAATGGTTTGATCAAACGTCAATCTTGGGTGAGTTCAAAAACTTAAGGATTACTTCTAAGGTTTTCATTTCGAAAATATGGCTCAAGTTGGGTGACTGTGGCATTGACAGACCACAAAGGACTTAGGAAGACTCAAGCTTAAAGGGTTGACTATGATCTAGAGTCAAATGCGCATGGGTGACTGAGCGAATACACTTACCCCTATGAGCCAACCTATAATTGCCGTCGACGAATGATTGAGAAAATTTCGTTAAGCATGTGTGAATTTGGCAGATGGGATATTGTGTGCACAAACCACACAAATGTTTCGTTAAGCATGAGCTAGTGCACTCTGGATCGCACTCGCACCTTCCAATTTGACAGATGGCACACAAACAAAAATGGAAATCAAGGAAAATAGCCGGTTCGCAAATTGGAAACGTCCATGACTTCGTGTACAGTGTGAGGAAGCACCCGTGCCTATTCAACAAAAGGAACCCTTTATATTATAATAAGTTCAAGAAGGCAAAATCCTGGAACTAACTTCAAACAGCTGCTCATCCTCATCCAAGAGGAAGGCAACATTTGAAAACCTTTGCGACAAGGTGTCTTCTATTGTAAGAACAATTAAGGAAAAAAGCTGCTGTGGAAACGAATGACTCTGCTTTCCTTAAGCAAATTGAGGTAATGATGAAGGATATCCCCGAAGACGAAAAGGATCATTTTAAAGAGAAGATTATCCACGACCTCAACGTTGTTCGGCGAGATGAATTATTACAATAAATTTAAATTAAATAAAAACATGTTCATAATTATTGAATTTTAAAAGTTTTGTTGTGTCAATTGTCGTGTAATTAATCAAGAAGATTGTTCCTTATTGTTTTCGAAGTGTTGCCACCATATTGATGAATATTTAGTGATGGTGCAATGGATGGAATAATTGTGTTCACTTCTTCTCGCCATAGACCTTCGTGTCGTTGTCCATCAGAGTCCTCCCAATCAATGTAGTTGTTGGGGCAATAATTTTCATTTTCCTTATTCAGCATGATGAAATTATGTAGATCAATACAAGCCAGAATTAGTTTCTCTGCATTATTTGTCTTTATACGCCAACGGGCGACCAATATCCCAAACGAATTCGTGCCCGAGAAAGTCGTTTATTGAAGTTTTCTTCTTTTGGACTAAGAAGAGCTCCAGGATATGGACGCATCAGATTAGGAGACAAAGGAAAAGCCGCATCACCAACAAAGTAATGGGGGACTTCTACTGATGAAGCTGGCAAGTTTTTGTGTTGACGAAATGGAATTTTATTTTGCAAAAATTTCTTTCAAAAGCGACTATTTTGAAATATGCCTGAAATAAGAAGCGTTATAATTATGTATGAATATAAAAGTATTCTGAAAAGCGTTTTTCATTTCTCACCTCCGTCACTCTGGCTCCCATAAGCTCCGATGTCAATGTATGTGAAGCAATATCATGCATCACATCCTGCATTTGGAACATTGCTGAAGTATTTCTTGTAATTGGAATACATACTTCCACTATTAGGTGGACATTTTATAGCAAAATGTTTGCCATCGATGGCACCAACACAATAAGGCATATTCTATAAATTCCAAAAGTCTTAACTTATTTGTTTATAGTCTTCGGAATTTGGTTCAGACACGTAGATGGGATACAAAGCTTTCCACAGTATCTCTGAAGTCTCCAATACAATTTTCCGCACAGTTTCTTTACCTAATTTGAATGACCAGGCCACTGATTGCAGAGAGGTTCCTTGTGACAAATAACTTGAAATTAAACAAATAGATTAGAAATGTGGCGTACATACTGAACTTAATACGACGTCTCATGAAATATGGCAACACTTACTATATAACATTTATTTGTATATAACAATTATGTATAACAATTATTTTTGACACTTGTCATGAACATGAAATAAAGATAGTAGAAGAATAGAGTTCGTCATAGTTAGTCACGCCACAGAAATATTCTAAGGATACTAGTTATGAGGGATTATACTTACAGTAATAGCACCGCCAAACGATCTTCCGGACTGATAGCTTCTTTTATTGATGTTTTAATCATTAGCGGTGACACTATCTCCAATAACACATTGTATATAGTCGGACTCATCAGAGTATAAATCAAGAATTGGTTTCTATCATGTTTCTTTATTCTTAGGAATGTTACTTTAAAGAAACCATTCCTTTTGCGGTCCCTATTTATTCGCCGAACACAGCAACTACGTTTGTTTTTGTTTTTGAATAAAGAATTTTCAATTTTTTTAGGAACACAAATTGCTTTAATTTTAATAACTCTATTTGGTCGTTATATGACATTTTTCGACTGAAGAATTTTTAACAGATTGATTTGCGCGCATGTGTTCATTATTGCTATATAGGTGTTTTGTGCAAACATGACGAAATATTTCGTTAAAATTTGACACTAGCTCACGTCTCTTCATGCGCGTTATAGTTGGCCCCCTAAGTAATTGAGCATATAGTTTCAGTTTCATCAAGTTTCGTTCATTTTTGCGAAAATTAATCGCTCTTTACCTAAGTAAATCACAGTTGAGGACGACTTTGACGATGTGGGGCATGAGTTGGAAAGACGTCTAAAAGACAGGCTGTGACACTGACAACCCGGTTGAGTATGTTAGCAATCTCGAAGACCAGGAAGAAGACTTAAGAAAGCGAGCGAGTATTCAGAAATGATACACTGTGACATGACAATCACTTTGTCTGGTTTCGTTGAGTTTCGTTAAGTTTTGATTTAGGCTTGATCAATCGCTGACTACGTACATAAGTAACAGGCGGAGTGCTTGATCAGATTTAATTAAAATTAAGCAATGCAGAGAATGCACAGAAATGACACCGTCTAGCCATGAAAAGCACTGTGCTCTGTTTCGTTTAGTTTCGTTCAGTTATGTTTTTGGCCACAATCAATCATTTCCTGTGTGCGTAAATAACAGTTGGATTTTCGCGTAAGCCTCCAGAAGCCATTGTGGGCGATCTGAAAATTGACGAGGCTTCTGAATACTTTTTGTTCGGTTCTGACATGGGTTGCTTAAGTCAATTATAGCTGCAGTTGGAGTTTGGCGTCCTCACAAAAATTATGTGAGTCGATCAAAGGCCCTGATTAACACTGTGTTCCGTTTCATTTAGTTTCGTTCAGCTATGTTTTTGCCGACAATCAATCATTGCCTGTGTACTTAAATGACAGTTGGAGTTTCGCGAAGCGATTGTGGGCGATCTGAAAATGTTCGTTCCGGCCTTACATAAGCTTAAGGTTGCTTAAGTCAATTATAGCTGCAGTTGGAGTTTACCGGCCTCACAAATCCCGAGAAAGACTTTCCTGGATGGGTAGATGAGTTGATCAAAGGTCAAGATTGTCGTTGACGCGTCAAGAACTGAAAGATGCTGTTGATCGTCTTCGATGCAGAATGAATTGAAAATTGATCTCAAATGATTTTGCAAACCGTGCAACTGACAGAAGAAGTCTGCAAAATGTGACAACAGTTCCCAGCTCCACAGACCACTGTATGGCAGCGGCTTGCCTTCTCAACCGCGTGTGTGCTGCATCTTCATCAATCATCGCACCGGCCTTAATCCTCCCCTCAATCCGAACAGACTTCCTTTCTCACCAGACCCAGCCGTCGCGTCGTGACGCACACAGCAACCGCCGCATTCCCACCACATACGGCTAGCTGTCATAAATCGTACCAACAATGCAATAATTTCTAAGTGAAATCAAAATAAATCATAAAAGAAAAAAAAAGAAACAGACATACACAGAGTGGAGTCAAACAATTTCCGTAATTGCCCTTCGCCGGCACAAGATATGAGACAAAGCACTTCTGTTGGCCAATAACACCGGCATCCAGAAGCTGCTGGCGGCGCATAAAATATGCAACCGCAGCGCAATGATACAACCTCGCACTCGTAAATCCTCGGCTTTTCTCATTTAATTAGCGCGCGAGCATAATGATATCAAAGCCGTGAACGGCACAGGCACTGAAACGCTCCCTCATACGGTTGATTGGTGCCCCATCGACGACGACGACCGCGACGTGGCCCAACGTCGAATTCCGCAGCCGCGTGAAATTTATGCGATTCCCTTAAGTCTGCCACAATGTTGCACTTTGCACAACCGAGCTAGGGGAGTGCGTTCAGACGATGGAAGGGGAATTTATTGACCTATTGATCGCGCCAGCGATGCATAAGTGTCAAAAGCGTCATATTCTCGCTGGCCGCAATCAACGCGTTGGTGGCCAGTTCGAACCGCATTCGTGACTCGGAAATTTGTCTCATTTAGCGGTAATGACCTTAAATTGAGCCCGGCCCAACAGGTTCACATAAATTCATTCGACGGCCGTTAAGGATGACACCTTTCGCTGCGGCTGAATCGGCGGATCAATTAGAGTTGAGCAGAGGATGGGCCGTCGGAGGCGACGCGGCGCGGCGCGGCTTCGGTTGGCGAACAGTTTCGGCGGATAATTGATTCTCTAATTGAGTTCGCCTGCCAGATGACATCTTAATTGGGACGATCCATTCTCGATGGCAACAGATGTGCGTGCACAGTGATGTCAGAGGAGTCAATTAGGAGGAAACGAGCAGCCCAAGATCTGTCACAGCAGTCAAAACGTTCCGATGCCAAATGTCAGATATCCGCTGGGTTTCTTTGTGACTCCCATCCATCATTAGCCCGGCGCAATGGTACCGCACGACTTGGACGGCTGCGGCGGCGCCGCCGATATGCAAACGCCGGCCGTCAGTCGGTCGCCACCGAATTTGCCGAATCTCAAATGTCGATCTGTAATCGCGTTCAATCTATGCGATCTCTGAGATCTATGCGCGCTGTTCGAAAGGAGTCATGCGGCTGCCGCTGCGACTGTACGTGCGCTGTGTCATGTTTACAACGGATTAATTTCGTAATAGGACATTAATTAGGCACCACCACAAGCGCAGCTTGGGCTGTTGTTCGAGCGATTCATCGATTCGCGTGCATCCGAATCCGAATCGGCGGCCGCGACTTGGTCTGGCATGAACCCCACATAATGAACTGTGCGAGGTTAGGTCGTAAGCTCGGCGCATGTGTTTCCTTTTTGCCTCCTCGCAGATTAGGCAGATTTCGAGAGGTGATACGTGGGCATCGTGTGCTGGAATGCCGTGGGAAACTTGTGCATGCGCCGCTCTCGACTCGACACGGCCCTCTGTGTGGTGTGCGACGAGCGACGTCGTCTGTGCACTTCGAGTACGTCCACGGCTTGCATAAGATGGCGAAGATTTTTTCTGCTTTTTTTTTGAAGATATCTATCGGGTCATGGTGGTGGAGTGCTGGGGTTTGGGCAAACTAAATTGCGAAAGATAATCGATGTTGATAAGGACGGAGGAGCAATTGGACGATGCCATGGAGGAGGCGTACTTCAATTAGAGTTGGCGGGCCATTATGCATGCTTCGGGGAGCTGGAAATTATGTTTATTGCCCGGGTACACCTTTGCCCGGAATGCGGCGGACTGGACTGGGCATCGTAGGAGCGATTGATTTCGAAACGAATGACGGCGCTACGGGGCGTCGGTGAAGAAGGTGATCGGGCAAATCGAATCCGGACGGTTTTCTCTTGGGATCACGATTTTTCGACTATCTCTTGGAATCTAGAGAAAGGCAGCCGAGGTGTCTCTGTGAATGATGTTGCGGGCACTTTCAGCAATGATTGGAACCCTTGATAATCGACCTGGCAACGTGCAGCTTCAAGTCGTAAATAGTTGACATGGACAATTTCGAAGAAAACCTGTTATGGAATAATATTCAAATAATCATAGAGGGTGGAAGATCGAGTAGATAGGTTTGGCTTGTCGGCATGAAAATGAAATTGGCAAGTAGGATGGCGGTTTCCATCCAGTGAGGACTGGAAAACCCAATAACTTGCCTCAGAATACCAATTTCTGATCTACACAGACGGGTCTAAGGCTGCTTTCACACTCGCTAAGATTCGTCGGCGATTCTTTCAAATTCCCTTTTGTGATCTCATGCCACTTTCACACAGGAAATCTTTCAGTCACTGCAGTTGAGATCTCAATGGTGAACCTTTTCTGTTTCCTACCCCCTCTCACACATACGTACAGCATGCTTCCAATACCCAACGTTGAAAGAAAAAACGAAGAGAGTTGAAAGAGAGAGAAAGAGAGCTGTGGAACTCGAGATTGTTAGCCGACCAAAGCTACAACCTGTCAGTCAATTGTGGATTATGTCTCGTCGAACTTCAACATTGATCCACTGAATCTGGAGTGTCACAAACTGATCAAAGCCGCTGTTGATGAAAGCTCTCTCAAATACATCAATTTTAAACTTGGTGTACCAGAGCATATGGTGCCTAACTTTCTCAATTCTGAACTCTGGCCGAAGGGTATGAGAGTGAGAGCCTTTCGGTTTCTCTCAAAAAACGGAATGAGCAAAGGCGAAATCGAAAAACAAACATAACACCGTCTCTTTCTGCACGCTATAATGCAGATGTTTGTTTCTCGCTCTATTACCATAACGTGGGAGGAATGAGAACTAAAGTTCATGATTTTTTTGTCGCTGCTGCTGATTGCTCTTATGCTATGATCGCCTTAACTGAGACCTGGTTGCATGAAGGCATTTTTTCTGCTGAACTTTTCACCACGGACTTTGATGTCTATCGACGTGATCGATGTTATGTTCAACTTGATAAGGATAGAGGTGGAGGTGTGCTGCTGGCTGTTCGTTCATGTTTTAAGAGCAGACAAATTGCATTATCAGATTTATCGGCTGCTATTGATCAATTGTGTGTGTGCATTGAATATTTTAATGCGAGTAATTGTACTTTGTCAAACATTTATGTTTTTGTTTCATACATTACCCCGGGCTCTAATAATGCAATTTATCAAGCTCATATAACTAACATTAAAAATATTGTCGATCATCTACCTGAGAATTGTTATACTATTGTGCTTGGTGATTTTAATTTACCTAATTTAAAATGGATTTTCTCTGAAGAAGACAAATGTATGTTTGCTTATAATGTTACTCAAACTTTCGAATTTGAAGTCATCGACTCAATGAATGCTATGTACTTTAGGCAGGCTAATACAATTTCTAATTCAATGGAAAGAATTTTAGATTTAATTTTTGTTGATCAAGATCTAGAGGCTGTTGTCTTGGAGGTTGATCATCCTTTACTGAATAATAGTATGTATCATAAAGCACTGCTAGTTTCATTTAATATGATTGTATTTAATTCATTTGAATCTGGTCCTTCCGAAGATAAGCCTAAGTTAGATTTCATAAAAGCTGATTACAATTTATTAAATAACTATTTCCTTTCAGTCGACTGGGATAAAACTTTTGATTTCCCAAGTTTAAACATAGTTTATACTAAGTTTCGAAACATATTAGAAGATGCCATATCCAGGTCTGTTCCTATTAAGATATCTAATAATTCCAAAAAACCCATCTGGTTCAACCGAAGCTTATGCAGACTCAAAAATGCTTTAAACAAGATATGTAAGAGGTCTGCTAAAGACAATTCACTGCGTGGCGTATTGTGTCAAATGCGGAAAGAATATGAATTCCTGAAGAGATTTGTTTACAGGCAATACATAATTTCTCTTGAGTCAAGGATCAAACAGAACTCAAAAACTTTCTGGACGTTTATCAATACTAAACGTAATTCTGTTGGAATCCCATCGAATATGTCCTACGCTAATGTATCTACTGATGACCGTAAGGTTATATGTGATATGTTTGCATTACATTTCCAGTCAAACTTTGTTGACTTAGGCATGGTCAGAGCTTAATCGCAGACATAGGGCGATTAGAATTGACGAATGATGATGTTCTTTCTGAGCTGTCCTCTTTGATTCTAGTGCAAGCCTAGCGCCTGATAATCTTCCCCCGCTTTTTTTAAAAATGTGTAAAGACGGATTAGTCAAGCCCCTGACTATCATTTTTAATATGTCACTGGCTCGCGGCGAATTTTTGGATTGCTCGAAGGATTCCCCCGAAGATCACCCCAATTCATAAATCTGGATCTGGACCACCTCCCTTGCCAACAAGATGGAAAAATCGCAGACGAAATTGTTCTGTGTGAAAGCGGCCTAAGCTCGAACACGGTGTAGGCTCAGCGGTGCTCTCGGAGGATTTGAATATCTCCAACTCATACCGCCTCCCAGATCACTTGACTGTCTTCCAGCCCGAAATACTAGTGATCAGAGAAGTGTGAAAACTTCTCACTAGTACTTGAACTTATGAAAGCCAAGGTGCCACAAGGGCCATCTCCTCCGTAACCACTAAGCCTCTAAATAAATCCTCTAATCGGTGCAAGAGTGCAAGGAAGAACTCAAACAGGCGAGTAACAGGTGCACTCTCCTCTGGGTTCCAGGCCACGGCAATGTAGAGGGAAATGAGATCACTGACGAACTGACCAAGCAAGGAGCTTCAGGAAACGCCCCCACTAAGCTGTTCGGTATCCCCTCATAATAATAATAATATAATATAATATGGGTGGCGCGACAGTCCGAGGCGGACCTGGGCCTAGCTTCTCAGCAACCACTGCGTGTTGTGCGTGCTATTGTTCCTTCACGCGTGGAAGAGACCTACAGTTTAATGCCGACTCCGAACGGCGAAATTAAGAAGCTTCTTCTAGACAGGATTAATCTTTGAGCATTGTCAGTGACTCGAAAGAGGTGGAGCCGTGAAATATGAAAGCTGGTAAAGTCAGGTAACGAACCTGGAACCCTTTGCGTAGGCGTCGATGCACTTACTCACTACGCCACGGCGACCCACACCCATCAACCACATCAAATTCATCATCTACCAACACTTTCTGCCTTAACTAGAAGAAGGTGCACTAGGACATCCAAGTACAAATTCTCTAGGAAAACCTGGCCATCCTACACGAAAAGAAGGACTGATGACCTCCTCAATAGAAATCGCTTTGAAATAGCTAGAGTCGGGGCCTTAAGGACTGGACACTGGATAATAGGCATCCATGCTGTTAGCCTCGGAGTACCATTCAAGCCACACTGTCGCCGTTGCCTCGACACCCACTCAGAGGAAAGTCGACCTCACTTCCTCTGACTGATTGTCCGGCCAAGCAAAGAGTTTGAGAGTTTCGAAATTCGAATTAAGAGGAGAATATATGGTATTGTCATGTAGTCAACGAATTTTTTTGCAAGGAATCCAAATACGTTTCGTTGCTGAAAGAAAATTGTGAACCCACTTAGTTATCTGAAAATGTTGTTGCTTCTGTTGCTTCTGTTTTTATATGAAAATAGTATTCAACCACAAACTGCATGGGCTACACACGCATGTCGCGTCCGGCCAAGCGTCTAAGATTTCAACACCTAATGCTATGGACAACACTGCTCCAGCACGAAGAATCTTCTACTACACCCAAGTGGGGCAAGTGGAAAAAAACACAAGTGCATAAGGGGTCCATCTTGTTGGAATACAATTTCCTCAGTTGGATACGCACACTGATCAACAAACTCAGGCAAATATGTTTGCAAGATATTTAGGTAGTCTTCCTTCTTCATTATTCCATCTATTTTATGGATAGGACCGACGTGCCAACAAGTGAAATATGCCCACGCCTTTATACTACCGCCGCCATGTTTCATAGCTTGTTTGACTTGGTGTTGCTGAAGCTTCTCACCGGGTCGGTGCCAATAATAAGATTAACCATCCGATAAAATACGATTGATCTTCGTTTCATCGGACGATATAATACGTTTCCAGTCTTCAACAGACCAGTTTTTGTACTCTCTACAAGACTGTAATCGACCTGATATGTTTTTCTAGGAAAGCGCAGACGCGATTAACCATATTCTTTTCAATAATCTTCTGGCTGTCCATTCGCTTGTTGGCCATTTGTTAACGTCCAGTGTAACTTATTTAGGTGTTAACTTGGAGCTTTTACGAAGCAACCGTTCCATTTCACGAGCGTCACTATCCGTCAGAATTCTTGGTCGCCCTCCAAAATCACCCGGAGACTCAAAATTATTTCGTTTTCGTATTGCTATCACTCTTGACTTTCCAACGCCAGTCTTTTCAGCTATTTTTCGTGTACATTCCTTTTTTTGCAGTAGTACAACGATTCGGTTTTCCAAATCTTAAGTGATTTTCTTCATTTTGCACTAACTGAACAACAATTTCACAATTTTTGGGTATAACAATATTAACTCGTCACCACACCACCATAATGATGAAATAATTAAAGAAACGCAATAAGCTCTTGATAACTTTCATAAAGATAACGGTAAAATAATGTTTTTTTTTTGCATACTGAGTCTTGCGTACAAAACTGGACGCATTGACTTTTTTCGTTTTTTCTAAGAAATGTCTGTTTTTATGTTAGTTTTATTACATTTTATGTTATTCAATGATGAGAGTAATAAATAAAGAATTAATAATTGAAAACCGGAAGCAAATTGAGTAATTTTTTTTTTTTGACAAACATCCGATCAGTTTTGCTCGCCACTGTACATATACACAGCTACACACAAATCATTCAATTTTGCTGAAATTGTGAATATTGAACTTTTGAATGGATTTTTTAAATGATAGATAGATATTTATTTCGTCATAAAATATTTACATTGATTTTAGTTATCGCACAGTATCTATTACAGAGATTTGATACATCATATATCCTACTACTGGAAAATGGGTTTAACTTATAATGAATCTAAATAAAATTGATAAGAATTAAATCAAACAAACTGAAGGAAAGACGACAAAACCTCAAATAAAAAAAAAAAAATATATATATATAAAAATATATTTCAGTATATGTATGTGTACGTAAGAAAATTGTAGATAAATAAATAAATAAATAAATAAATAAATAAATAAATAAATAAATAAATAAATAAATAAATAAATAAATAAATAAAAAAATAAATAAAAAAATAAAAAAATAAATAAAAAAATAAATAAATAAATAAATAAATAAATAAATAAATAAATAAATACATAAATAAATAAATAAATAAATAAATAAATAAATAAATAAATAAATAAATAAATAAATAAATAAATACATAAATAAATAAATAAATAAATAAATAAATAAATAAATAAATAAATAAATAAATAAATAAATCAGTAAATAAGTAAATAAATAAATATATGAATTTGTAAGTATATTAACAATTAATAAATAAAATAATAACATATACTGAACCTTATTCATTTAGGGAATTACAATTTGTTAACTCATTGACTAGCGGATTGTCAGCAAAAGCACATGAATAATTAAACTTATGTGTCAGTTTTTATAAACCAGTTCAACACCCGCTCTTTTGTGAAGTTTTAAGGTGGAATAATCACGTGGTAGGTCTAACATCATTTTTAAAAACTTTGTTCTGTGCTATTTGTAATTTTTTAATGTGGCAATGAGCGGAATTTCCCCATACAGGGCAACCGTAAAGAATTATTGCTTGGAATATAGATTTAAGAATGATTACTTTGTTGGGGAGGGACAAAAACGATTTTCTGTTAATGAAAGGGTAAAGTATTTTCTTTGCAATGTTTACTTTCTTAAGGGTCTGATTGATGTGCTCATAAAAAGTCAATTTACTGTCAAGATGTATACCAAGGTACCTAACGGAGTTCTTCCACTCAACGTTGATTCCATTCACCCTCAAGCTAGAACTAGAAAGAAAACAAGCTTTTCGTTTTTCGTGTGAAAAAGATCGCTTGTAATTTATCTTCATTGTACTTTATCTTCCATTTATCACAGTATCTAATAATAATTTCCATCGCAAATTTAAGATTGCTCTCAATGCTAAGAGCGAACTCATGTGATGAAAATATAGCTGTGTCATCAGCAAAGATAGCAGTTTCACATTCAGGTACTTCTGGAAAATCCGAGGTATACAAATTGTATAGTATTGGCGCCAGAACAGACCCTTGGGGCACACCTGCATTATAGGACATTAATTCTGATACACCAGCATTCACATGGACTTGGAAAGAACGATCAGACAGAAAACTTAGAACTATATTGCACAAATAAGGTGGAAAGTTGAGGTTGTTCAATTTGAAAATGAGACCATTATGCCAGACAGTGTCAAATGCCTTTTCTATGTCAAGTAAAATCATGCCGGTCGATTTATCATCTGCACGATTACTTCTTATGTGATTACATATTCTCTTAACTTGATGAGAAGTGTTATGATAACGCCTAAGCCCGAACTGTACTTTGGGAAAAAATGTTCCTATCGTCAACAATCTTCAATATTTTTTCTTTTAGTATCCGTTCATAAACTTTGCTCAGGCTGCTAAGTAAGCTAATTGGCCGGTAACTACCAGGATTTTCTGGAGGCTTACCAACTTTAAGAATTGGCATTACTTTAGCTAACTTCCATTTGTTTGGAAAATATTGCATTTTCAAACAGGCATTGACAACAAAAGCCACCATCTTAATCCCAATTTTCGGTAGTTCCTTTAGATAAGCATTCCTTATTAAGTCTAGCCCACCAGATTTTCTCGTTACTAGATTACTGATGAAGAATTCAATATCATCTTCACTTACACATTTTTTTTATCTAAAACGGTTAGATAAAATTTCAGAGCAAGACTAATTACATAATGTGTTACAAGATAGGCTAATTTTGTTCATGGTTCATCAAGTTTGACTACAATTTGCACAACAAGTGAACATCGCGCGAGTTATAAGTACAGAGAAAACACTTTGATAAAAAAAATCACAACTTTATTGATTCAATCACCAGACAAGAATGAATTTACCAATTTTATGCTTTACAATGAAACTTAGCTTTTGCCGAGGTGATTTCATGAATTTGCAGATTTGATATTGGCCGGAAATCCAGCAGACGCTGAGTCTTCAATTTCATGAAGTCACCTTTGCAATTACACAAACATCGGTTGCCCTTATCGGGTCGATGTCCACACGTGCGGTTGTTGTTGTTGTATGTAGTGCGGCTGTGGCGTGGTAACTCGTGCAGGTACATAGATGCGATTTCCAAGAACTTTTTTTTTTATGAATCGCTTTTTTTTTTTTTTCTTAAATTCATTTTTATTTGCGAATTCATGATATACTTAAATACTAGACAAAAATGCTTAAAACTAGTTAGTCGAACAATAATGCTAAATGTAACTTACTGGCCCTCGGCGGGCACTCTAAGCTAAACTTATACTTATTCTATGTCTTTCGACCTAAAACTAACAAACTATCTATTAACGCTAAACCTTAGATATTGAATGACAATTTTAAATTAAGAAAATGTATCAAAAAACTTAATAACAGAACTGTTTTATTAAAAGCTTATATACTAACTTACACACTACCTTAAAAATAACTTACACTACCTTATGCTAAGCTTACATATATATATATATATATATATATATATATATATATATATCCTTATATACACATATATACATATACATATATTTAATATGTATATACAATGCATACACAAAAGTACAAACAAGTGTACATAAGTGTATACCTCTCTTTTTTTTTTTATTTTTTTATTCAACTTACAACTACCTAACAACTACCCTAATATGTGTAAGTCGGCCATAGGATGCAGCAAGATAGACCTACATGAAACATGACATCTACACCACTGCAAGACAGAGACCGACTACTCCCCCATTCGGGGATACGCTATACCCTTTTTACCCCGGATCTAAAGGGTTCGACGCTGGAGTTCCCTCGCTCCCCAGCCACCAGAAATTTTGGTGCTGCCTAGCAACATCCCTAACATCTCGTCTTGAGACCGCCGTACTGAACCGGAGGAGACCCTCCTCAGCTCGTTGTGCGACGGAACGGTCGTGGTTGAGTCGCCCATCCACAGTTGATCTGGCGATGTGGTAGATGAGCGGTACCGCATTTATATCTTGTATCAATCCACTTCTGTCTAGGTGCAGGAAAGCTTCTGGGTGGTACTGTGGTATTGTGAATTGGGGTAGTAAGCCCCCGAGATCAAGTTATTGACCGAGTTCATCGCTCTGGGATGAACTGGAGTTCGACTCTGGAGTTCGATAAAGGCGAAGGCAAGCCCTAAGACAAGCCCTCTCGAACAACCGAATCTTTTCCATTAAGCTTGCACTCACGTTGAACCACACGGGACAGCCATAGGTAAGCATTGGCCGAATGAGGGCCATGTAGCAGATGACCTTCACCCTTGCATCGAGTTGGCTGTTGTAAAACAGTCTCTTTGTAAGGGCAAATGCGTCTCGGGCCCTGGCCACAGCAGCATCTACATGTTTGTTAAAATATAGATACTGGTCTAGCCAGATCCCGAGGTACCTGACTACAGTCCTTTGCGCCAGTGGTTGCCCGTGTCGTCCAACGATTGCGAACTGTCGCCAATTCTTTTTCGTGTCCGCCGAGGCCTTATACAACGGCGTCCTGAACAGAATGGTTTCCGACTTCTGGAAGTTGATACTCAACTTCCAGTCATCGCAACTTCTCATGAATGAATCGAAGTCACCCTGCGTGAGGGTAGTGATTTCCTCGATCTTTTTGCCTGATCTGTACACGATCAAGTCATCGGCATACGCAATTGCATGAGGAAGAGAACTTAAAAGATCGCTCAAGTAAATGTTGAACAGGATCGGCGAATTAACGGCACCCTGTTGGAGACCATTTTTAACTGAAATATACCTGTGGAGGTCACGTTGCCATTCTTGACTACGAACCGTCTACCGGTACGCATGTTACACAGTAGGTACAGCAGTGGTTTGCTAATGCCTAGCCGATTGATCTTGTAGAAAATACCTTCTAACCATACGGTGTCGAAGGCCTTCTCCAGGTGAATCAAGCAGGCACCCGTACATTGTTTCTGGCTCTTGTTCCATTGGATATCCGACACCAGTTTCGACGCAGCATGAATAGTGTCATGCCCCGCTTGAAACCGAATTGGTTATCCGGAATTATATTTTTGTTCTTAGTCCAGTTGATCAGAACTCTATTTATCACCTTCTCGAATACCTTGCTGATATTCGGAAGGAGACTTATTGACCGGAGGTTGCAAGGATTCGAAGAATCTTTTCCTCTCTTGGGTATGGGTTGCACAATAGCCGTTTTCCAATGCTCAGGATAATGTGCATTATTCAAAGCATTGTTAAACAGGATTGTGTACATGTTAACCACTTCCAGGGGGAGGTGTCTTAGCACAATGTTGGAGATCCCGTCGATTCCAACAGACTTTTTCTTCTTTAATGATTCGAAGACCGCTTGGAGTTCTGTCTTCGTCTGCCATGATATCATCATTGAACACGACAAAGCCAGTGTTCTCAGATCGCCATTGTTGCATGTCTGCTCGAAGTTGAGAGTTGCTAGCCAGTACGCGGTTATCCAAATCGTGGTTCGGGCGAACGCTTTCATTCACTTTGTACACTTTTTGGAAGACCGCGCCTAGTACCTCCATTTTTTCTTGCGGATCTTCGACCACAAAGAAGTTATCGTCGAGTACGGCGTTATCTGGATCAATACCTGCTGTAGTCAGTATTTGTTCGTTGTCCGTCGTTCTGGGAAACTTAAGACACGGAAGATCGCTATTTTTACTTCCAAAGAATTTATTTATTTGCGGGAACATGCTCGGATTGTTGGACCTTACAGCCCGAATCTTATCATTCCAGTACGAATTAACAGAAAGTCTGTAATTCTGGACAATTAAGTTTTGAATATTTTTGATGAGCGATTTCAGTCTCCTAACCTCCTCGTCTCGTATGTCAGTATACCGCCTGTACAAGGTTTTTAATCTTGACAGGAGTCCACTTTTTCGTTGGTGGAGTGCGTCGATTGTCGCATTGCGGTACAAGTTTTCGTTGTTTGTGCGTGTATACCGAGGTATGGTAATGTCCATCATTCGTTTAATTGTCTCGTCCAATTTAATTAGATACATGTCAATCTCTTCGTTTGACAAGTTTCTATTGGACGGTATGTGGAGCGCGTTGGAAGAGAGTGTTTTAGGAATCGCTTGATACCCCTCCACGTTGTGTGTAATTGGTATAGAAAAAACCGTAATTTCCGGTCCGTTTTGCTGCAGCACACATTGATAATTCAAACTTCAACACGGATGCACACAGTCAACGAATTGTACTCAGTATAAGTAGGGATGTGAATGAGGGATTGGGGCAGGGCATCAATGACAAAAGAAAATTCAAATTCTTCTCTGAGTTCTGGTTCGAGCAGTCTTATTATTGTTTTAAATTAAAAAGTGCGGAGTAAACATTTATTCAAAATCGTCTTCAGTGCATCTACAACGGAACACTTTTGCCGGGCAAAGCCGGGTACGAAACCTAGTTAAAGTATAACTTAAGGTCTTATCATCCACTATTGCTGCAACTTAGCTTAAGTTATACTTAGCGGATTTTGGGATCCACTTTTCGATTCGTGCAAACCGAAAGTTCAGTGAAACTTGAATCGGTAAGTGTAGTATCAGCAAACTGCCCTCAGTGAATATAATATGAATTAAGTGGCACTATACTCAAGCACGATGGTTGGCCTTTCAGTTTCAACCGATTTGTATGCCAGGGCCAATGTGATTCCGAAGTAAACGCCAAAATAGACGCCAACAAAAGCGAAAACAAATCATTACACCAATCAAGGACCATTCGATTGTGGCAGAGCAAACCATTAGGAATGACCCACTCCCAGCCATCATTCCTTGGTCGGGCATGTTCCTTTAATGGCGCGCTTGAATGTATTTCATGGTCAGACCCAACCCAGTCCCATTAGTACGCGCGCGTGTATTGTTCGCCTATCCAGTGGCGCAGCTGATTTCGGCTCCAATCACTCAGCAAATCCGCTTAGTAACCCCAAAATGGCCATTAATCTCGTTTCCTTTCGGACCCCATGCCAAACCGCCTCGGAATTTGATTGACCCCATTCGGGGTGCAGTGCCAGATTGAAATCCTTTCCACACACACACACGGTTAGGCGCACGCTCCGGGGCGATTTGTAGAAGCTGCACCCACATTGGCCAACAGAGTACCCCAGTGACCATAAAAGAGCACATATCACATACCCCGATCGGGGTTATTACGAGACCAAAACAATGCCAGGCCTTCGATACTCCCGAGTGAGTAAATCACCTAGCAGCCACCTCTACGTGACATAAACAACTGCGGCGATGTTGTGGCACTCTCACGTGTACGTGCCCATGTACTTAACCTCACACTCACACTCTCCGAGTGCGGAATGGGTCCCAGGTCCGCGCCGCACCGAAAATGGGTTCAAAAGCCATTGTGCGATTCATTTGAATATTCCCATATCGGTCGATGGGCAGAGGAATGCCCGGGCGGCACTGCGGCAGCACGGTTTCATCATCATCCCGCCCGCATGCGCACACGTCAATCGGGCGATCGGATGCAATATTTAAAAACTGTCACGACTCTCGCACTGGCATACTGGTGGCCGATGGGCCACTTATGGCTTCTTTAGGCCGCTCTGCGAGATCGAGCAGCCATGGCCGACACTTCACACGGACTGCTGCCGCCTAATGCCACCCGCGCTCACACATGCGCCTGATATGCGATCAGCGATCATGCGCGCCACTTGGGATTCGGATTCAAATTGCCACCAGCCAGAGAGTCACCTCACGTTTTCTATGATTCCCCGGCTCATGATTGCATCGAAATCGACTCGATCTCGGGTGCCCGTGGTGGCGGTGGCGGTGACGGTGGCAGTTGCGCGGCGCGGTTCGTCAGCCATTCGCGAACAAATTTATTGTCAAAGTCAAAGATGGCGCGCGTACTCCGCGCATAGATTCCAGCGGTACGTTCACGAAAATACCATTCAATCCGGGAATTCTCGCAGATCCTATGCCCGGATAAGGTCCCACCAGCAACGGTGCGACGGCGGCGGTGGTTCTCATCGTGCGCGAGCTCCACTCCACTGGTCGTCATCACCGGGCCATCGACTTGGAGGACGACCGACGACGCGACGCGACTGACTGGCTGGTTCGGCGATGATGGTGGCAATTGGACGGCCTGATCTTGGTATTAATTTATTCAGATACCGCACCGTGCCGCGCCGGGTCCGCGGGCTGAATTTATTCACAGACTCAGTTACACATTTAGATGGTGCGAGATATGGGCTCTTGAGCATTCCGCACCGCACAACGCCTCGAGGTGCATGTCGCCACCGTTGAGTGCTGAGTGCTGCCGCTTGCGCTGCCGCACTGCCGCTGTGATGGGCCCGTGTGCGAATTGATTTCCATGTGCGATTCCTCGGGGATGCATTACGTTGAATTTATTATGCATCAAGGACCTTAACGCGAAACCGAAGACCACTTCCAGCGATGCGCGGTGTGATATGTCGACGTTTCAGGAAGTATGACAGGAATTCGTATGGCATCCGCTGAGGAATCGGAATCCCATGCCGGAATGCGAGGGGACCTTAGCGTTTCAGATTAATAAGGGGTTTCGTTTGAAGTGCCGGGGGAGGGGTTGATCTTATCGACCGCCTTTGGATTGGTATCTCGCGGCTAAATGAGGAAACTTAAGTCGAATCGAAGCGATCAAGATACGCGCCATGCATATGCACCGCGTCGGGAGGAGCGCGTTGCTTAATGACAGGGTTTCCCACGTGAAGTCTGCTCCGCACTGGACTCGATCAACCGCTTGTCTGCGGCTTGGTGTACGGTTTGCATATTCAATTTGAGTTCGAATGCTCCGACGGAGATTCCTCAGATTGCCTTCCCATAATCTGAGGAGTGGTTGACATACTTGGCGTGTCAGTGCTTGATGGATCTGGAAGCTGGGAGGTGTCCTCTTGACAAGAATGGTGTTTCCCATCGATGCCGGAGAGGAGAGATGAATGATAACGAGAAGTTTTTCGAGGAAACACAAACTATCGATGGGAGAACGACGCGTTCAGGGCGCACCCTGTTCAACGTCCTTGCAGAGCCAAAGATGGGAGGTTAGGCACATCCGTCAGAGGAATGTTCGAAGCAACTCCAGGAGCGCAACGAAGGACAGCACAGGTGGCAATGAAACCAGGAATTCGACGTGCAACACTGGACAGAAAGATCCGCCAGAAAGAGTTGAAGGATGGTCAAGAATCGAGTATTGTTTGGGGACGTTCATCAAATTCAGTGGAGACAGCTTTGAATTGTTGCACTGACCTTATCCCTGGCTGCTTTCTTTCGAAGAGTACTCCAGAGACTCGCCACTGCTGGATCCAGCCATTTTCCTGTGAATGCACTGCGAAAATCGGAGCTCGGTCTACAGGGTGACCAGATAAGGATGATAGGAAAAAGGAATTTAAATAAAACAATAGCGGAGATGAGAGGATACAATTACTTTGGGCTTATTTATTTATTTTCAAGATACATTTATTATCGACTAGCCCAAGAAAGAACAAATACCAACCTGAAGTGGGTCCAAGGTCCTCTTAAAGAGGTCATCATGACGACTTCGACTTCTACGAGTCTAATAGCGGCAAAGAGGGCTAGATATCCGACTGTAGCCTCGGTTCACCTGCGAGTCACAGTGGCACAAACTCTGGAAGGTGTGAATATTTTTTTGTACTTCTTCTGCTGGTCCGGGGGTGGACCTGGGCCTCAACCAACAAGCCTCTCCAGCCGGCACGATATTTACCCAGCTGTCTCCAACTGCGCACACCAAGTCGATTGAGGTCCTTCTCCACTTAGGTGCGCCATCGGTTCCGTCGCCGTCTTCTATTGCGTTGTCTCACTGGTTCGGAGACTCTTCGGGCTGGACCAACATGGCTTAACCATCTTAGGCGCGATCCGTAGACGCCTGGCTAGGCTCATGTCGCTGTACAGCCCGTACAGTTCGTGGTTGAATCATCTCCTCCAAAAACCGTCAACGCAAACAGGACCAAAGATCGCACGCAGAGCTTTTCTCTCGAAAATACCAAGGACTTCCTCATCCGCTTTTGAGATTGTCCATGCCTCCGCGCCGTACAGCAGGACTGGGATGATCAACGTCTTATATAGGGTCAGCTTGGTCCTTCGAGAGATGGCTCTACTACTCAATTGCCTCTTGAGCCCATAGAAACAGCGGTTGGCAAGAGTTACTCTGCGTTTGATCTCGGTACTGATGTTGTTTGTACTGTTTACTGCGGAGCCGAGGTAGACGAAGTCCTTCACTACCTCGAAGTTATAGCTGCCCATTGTGACGCTCTGTCCAAGATGTCGATGTTGTGTGTCCTTTCTTGATGACAGCATATACTTTGTTTTGCCCTCATTCACCGCTAGACCCATTTTATCCGCCTCCGCCTCAATGCCAGCAAACGCCTCATTGACGGCTCGCTGTGTTCTGCAATCACGCCAATGTCATCCGCGTATGCTAGCAGTTGTACGGACTTCTGGAAGATCGTGCCTCTAGTGTTGGCGTGTGAGTCTTGCACGATCTTCTCTCAAGATGTTATTAAAGAAATCACATGACAGCGCGTCGCCTCGTCTAAAACCTTTTTTGACATTGAAGGTCTCGGTGAGTTCGTTACCGACCTTGATGGAGCAGCGAGATTTCTCCATCGTCATCCTGCACAACCCGACGAGTTTGGCAGGAATGTCAAACTGTCATATACGGCCTTGAAATCGACGAATAGGTGGTGGGTGTCGATCTGCATTTCTTGGGTGTTTTCCAGGATCTGCCGTAGTGTGAAAATCTAGTCGATGCTGGACTTCCCTGGCCTGAAACCGCACTGATAAGGACCTATTAGGTTATTTATAAACGGCTTCAGGCGAGTACACAAAACGGCAGAGAAGATCTTGTAGGCGATGTTCAGGAGACTTATCCCTCTATAGTTGGCGCAGTCAAAGGGGACTCCTTTCTTGTGGATCGGGCAAACGATACTGAGATTTCACTCATCGGGCATGCTTTCCTCCGACCATATCTTACAGATGAGTTGGTGCATGCGCCCAACCAGATCATCTCCAGCTGCCTTAAAGATTTCAGCGGACAGTCCATCCGCACCGGCAGCTTTGTTAGACTTCAGTCTTGTTATTGCTATCTTGACCTCGTCTAAGTCGGGGGGACGGAATTCTCGTCGATCATCGTCCATATTGAGTGGAACATTCTGCCTGACAGCGTTATTGGTGTCATCATCGCCGTTTAACAGTCTGCAGAAGTGGTTCTTCCAAATTCTCGGTATCGACTGCGTCTCTACTACTAGTTGTCCATTCTCGTCCCGGCAGGCTTCTGTCCGAACCTTTCCACTGGATAACTGGTTCACCCTCTGGTAAAACTTTTGGACATCGTTCCTGCTGTAGCACCTCTCCATCTCCTTGATCGCGCGCTTCTCGTGCTCTTTCTTCTTTCTTCTGAGAAGCCGGGTCTCATCCCTTCGTCTCTGTTCGTAGAGCTCACGAACAGCTCTCGTTGTTCGTTGCAGCGTTGCTTTGTAGGCTTCCAGCTTCGCTGCATGTGCCAGCCTACACTCGTTGTCAAACCATGGGTTTTTTCTAGTTGGTGCCGTAAAACCCAGCACATCAGTGGCAGCATCTTTGATGGCTTCTCGACAACGCCTCCAATCTTCTTCGATTGTTTGCGCAGGTGGCGACGAACTTAGAGAGAGATTCCGGGAGACTCGATCGGCAAAGATCGTTTATCATCGATGTTTAAGTTCTTCAAATATCGGATAATCGATGGGAAGAACAAAACATCGGTCTACTAATGTTAGCAAAATAAAACCCACTATGTGTTGTGGGGTCGCCACAATAGAAAGCTTTGAGTTTCTTGGTATTTTGTATATTCTTTCATTCTTGGTTTTTGACGTCCATACATCATGTAGGGTAACGGTACTAGTGGTCGTCCCCTTTCACTCTTTTCGTTCTGTAATATAAGAACCGTTAGAAGTTTTGAGAAATGTGACGGCGCCGATAATAGCAGGAACATGTTCTACACATCTGCTAAGAAATTCACTTTTTTACTTCAGCTGGTAGATGCAAATCAGTCAATCTAGATCTGCAAAAGTGCAAGAAAGTGGCGATTTCCTATTTTTTCGCTAGTGATGTAAGTTTCACTATAATTAGTTGCAAAAACAACACTTTAATGATTGGGCATAGTTGCTCACCGACTACCAGCACTCAATTTAATGCAAATTTCAGTCGATGGCCGAGCTCTATTTCGATGAACTTATGTGTGATGACGTCCTAAAAAATATAGGGTTTGATTCTTGTCCACCGTGTTTCATGTTATGCAAATGGCGAGAAAAAAGAATGAAAGATGAACCCGCTGGTCGCAATAAACTTACTTGCTAATCTGGTCTTTCTCCCGGGGAAGATGGCACAAGGACCATGGCTTGCAGAGGTTGCTTCAAGGGTATGAACAAAAGAGGATTGGTCACCTAGTTAAAAAAAGCCAAACGATAAGAACTTGTTCCTTCTACCTACTCCTAGTGGCGAAGATCAAACCACGGTAAAATGGGATCAAATCAACCACATTTCGAATCTATTCGACTTCGAGACCACCCTTTGAGGTCATTAAGATCCCGACTGGATCCCTTCCGCCACCAAGCCAAATCCAAATGAACCGATCAATTCCAATCCAGATCCAGCCCAACCCAGCCTGCCCTCATCCGTTTATCCCGAGCAACCATCTGGCTGCATTGCGCGACCACCCTGCAAGGCAAACTCTCTCGACTGCTTTCCCTGAAAACCTCAAAGACCCTCCGTCCAAAATAAGCCATCTGATAGACAATCCAATTCAGCATTATCTAACCATGACTCACTTCAATTCACAACCAATTTTGTCCCGAAAGAGTCTGAACACGACAACAGAGTGGGGACATGCATAGCATCCAGCCCCCCAAAGGTAAAGCCAATCTCCAGCCAGCCATCCAAGTGGCAACTAGATCCGTGTAAACAAGCCAACAGCATATGTGCAAATAGCAATTTAGTTCCGCTGTGTCTGTTGTTGTCTGTTGTCTGTAATTCCAATCCAACAACCGCGCACCAGTCCGCCGCCGAAAAGACAAAGAATCACAAACAAACAGCACCAGCCTCCGCGCTAGTTCCATGCAACGCCACGCCACGAAGCCAGGCACACACAAGCGACACAGCCAGAAAAGAGCAAATCTGTCGGAAATCATGCCACAGAGAGATATCCACAATTTTACGGGATAATTGCCGCTGATCACGACACGCCAGGCGAAAGTCACCAGAATACCCACCACGGCCTGGAGTGGTGCGGCGGACGGAGGCGAACGCCGCGCCGTCAGATGGATAGCTGAGGCCGAAGCCAAAGCCGGAGCAGACCTTCAATCAACCGGCCAAGAAGGACACACGAACACATGCACTCCGTCGTCGTCGTCGTGGTCGTCTCTAGCCGCCCAACCTACGACGGAGCTGACGCTGACAACGACGACTGCGCGCAAATTGTTTTCGCCACACGAATTGAATTCTAATTTCGCCGCTGCATCTATCAATCCCGCTAGTGCTGGTGCTGGAGCTGGAACTGGAGCCGCCCTGCCAAAGCAAACAGCTGAGCAGAAGAGAATTCCTACGGTGGCCTTCGTGAGTCTTGTTCTTTTCGGAACTGCTAGGCCAGCAGTCAATCTGAGGACGGTGCGCGGCTAAATTACAGTGAACGCCGCTGCGCGCAGCCGCACTCAGAAACCATAGTGTAACCGAAGGTGGCAGTGGCGTTCGCGTTTTCTGGAGCACGTGCCACACGAACTAAATTGATTTCGCCAGTAGGCGGAATTATAGCAGTCGCGCGCTGCGGTGCTTAGGCGCGACCACGGATGGATTGGTGGCGCGGCCGCCACTCAATCCTCGAATGAATCCCCGTGCAATTGTGGAGCAGCCGAAGCGGCAGCCACAGCCGGCCATCGGAATTGAGTGTGCAATTTGCGGATTTCGATTACGGTCCATTCGGGACTAAAACTCTATACTTATCCACCCAGGACCGTTGGCGGAGCCCTTTAATTTGCTCTGCGCGCAGTTAAATGATTCATTAGGTCCTGGTGCGTGGAATGACATGCCCGCTTGGCACGGAGGACAATGGTGCTCGCTGCCGGCTCAGTGGCCTTGCGATGACTTCCTGGATGTTTTCGGTCAGCACATTGTTGCTCTTGGGGATTCTCAAAGCTGGCACACGTGAATGCGAATTGTGGAGACCCTCGTCGAGACCTCTGGCATCGGTGACCCTCTCTCGGGGATGTGTTGTGTGGCGAAAATCTCTGCAATGCGGATGAGAGAACATGGTCAATGAGCTGGCTCGGGTGCGCTGAGCCGCTGGCTCACACTGGTGCACCGAGGCGGATGACTGTGTGGCTGCATTGTGATGGAATCTCTAGCATGCAACTGGATCGACTGTTGCTGCCGGCATCTGGAGTTATCTGAACCCCGGGGGTTAGAGATTGGCCGGCGCACGCTTAAAATGAATTTAATTAGTTCGGGTTGCATATGGGTCCGGCTAATAAGTGGAAATGGAATGCTGCCGCTGCCGTCGTCGTCGTTGTCGTTGTCGGTCGGCTCCGAGCGATAGAGCGACGTGTGGTATCTGAAAGGTTGTGGAAAGTTCACGGCTTACGACAGACAGACTGTGTGACTGGACCGTGCAAGCGAGCGAGCTTACGGATTGGAAATCGCGTTGAGTGAAGGAACCAGGTCAGCAGGTACTTCGCAACAATGTATCCGATGGGCACGGAGTGCGATGAATGCTTGGGATTAAGTAGGAAAAAAATGTTTAAATTGAGTCACTGACAAAGATTGCATGCGACGATATTCCGACGTGCAGCGGCGCGGCGTGACTAAATCCAGAGTAGGCTTGGCTTTGGGGAGCAGTTTATCCAGTGCACGGATGTGGCATGCAATTGTCATCTTTAATTGCATTTCTCTGTCAAATTCAATTGTCAAGGGTGCGACTTGGTATTATTGTCGAGTGACAGTCAAAGGTATGTTTGTTTAAAGATTTAATTGAGATGATTCAATAACGTTGACTGAGAGCAGTTTCTCGTGTTTAAGGCCATACCATCTGCGTTCCTGTGACCGTTAACGACAATGACTGCCATATATGTATGCATGTATGAAGTGTCATCAAATAACACACTTTTTAATCATTTAAAAGAAAAAAACGGTTCTAACGCAGTGTTGCCAGATTGTGGGCAATTCCCCTTTTCGTGGGGAATTCCGGTATGAAATTTGGTAAAGGGGAATCTATAATCTGGTAGAACAAAATATGGGGAATCTCAAATAAAATGAAACTGATTTGTTTGAAACTTGTTTACTTTACTCAAAAATCGAATTGTTGTCACTAAAACAAGTTCAATAGGCTTAATCAGATGCATACAAACGAGTTTGATTCAAGAAAATTTTTTTATTTCAAAAATAGTACTTCGAGTAATTTCAGTATATGTACAACCCACTGGTTATGTTGAGAACATGTTGTGAATACGTGTGAGCTCTTGAGACCAGCTGTGTAACAGCTGATACCCTTTCCCGCCTTAGTAATGGGGTGAATGAGACTTCTTATTTGAAACTACGCTCGTTATTTGAACATTTTTTTCAAATTTCTGTATTAAATTTTCAACACAGTATGGAGCAGAAGTGAAGTATCACAGAGATGCCCGGCTTCTACCTCTCTTTCCCCCTTAAGATTTTTGAAAACTATTTCTTATAACGTGTTCTTGACCAATCAGAGCACGGCATTCACGTTATTTCGTGAAAAACCGTCAAAAATTCATGAATATCTGTCAAAAAGGCACTAAAATTCGTCGATCGACTAGGGGACAATCAGCTGTGAAGTTGGCTATCTCTGTAATACTTCATTTCTGGTGTGGAGGAGTAAACGAACGAACAAAGCTTATGTTCATGAAGTCGATTCATTAAAACTTTGAGAAAGTTACAGTTTGAGCGTATACAGCAGACTTCATTTTTTGAGTTAATTTCTCAGGTATTGTTTATGATTAGGGTATATATACACTTAAGAATTAATTTGAGGTCAAATAGTTAGTTATTCATGAAAGTCAATATATCAATTTAAAAAATTCTGAAATACAAGGGATTACCACTATCTTCGTTGTGGACTGGGGGTATAAATGGCCGAAGTTCGATATCTCTATCATCCATTATCTCTGGTCGAAAGGTGGAGAAGATGGCCGAAAAATGATTATGACATTTTCATACGTCAACTTTGACGTAAACGTTAAGTTGGATACCCATTACAAATAGAATTTTTAGTTTTGCAATAGTTCATATTTTTTGTGTTGTCCAGATTTTGTTATGGTTTTAGAGTTAAGATCTAGTGGGATTACTTTTTAAAATATTTTGATTACTTGTCACGGCATACTTGTTGAAATTCAGAATTTGAGTATTTTTTCTTCAATCTTCCAGAATTTTAGGCTAAATGTGACCGACATCAAGAATTAAATGAATAATCTGCCCGGCTTATTTGTCCAAGTCCAGAGTTCACAATACTGACTGAAATGTCAGAGTGGCTAGTCACGTCTTTGGCTATCGGACATGACAATTACCTTGCAATTTATAACGTATTGTAGCCAAATTCCAGTTTCCCACATCTTTTAGAACATGGTTGACTGAAATCTCGTTTTTTTAATCAATCTGGCTAGTCACCTTAATGAAATGCCCTTTAATTCAACTATGATAGCTGGTAAGACCGAGTTAATCAAGCCCTATAAAATGGCAAAGCACATACAAAATTACTATGCAATAGCTATATTGCATTACGCAATTGTTGCATCGCTTTAATTAATTCGATTTTCAGCAACGAGGCCTCTGTTGCAAACGAGAAAAATATTACAACAGCTGAATTAATAAAAAAAATGTACTATAAGCTTTAAAACTACAGCGATAGCCGACATTTATGAATTCTTGATGGTTATAATAATAATATAATATGGGTGGCGCGACAGTCCGAGGCAGACCTGGGCCTAGCTTCTCAGCAACCACTCGTGCTGTGCGTGCTATTGTTCTTTCACGCGTGGAAAGAACATTCTTGATGGTTATTCACGAAATAATAGTCGTGTTTTTTTCACAAATCTATAAATAGTGAAGTAGGATTTTGCACGTAAAGCACATACAACAACCTACTGCCTATAACTGCATATAACATGTGAGAAGTGACTGCCTATAAAAACTCGAGTTCGAATTTTTCTCTCATATATTTTGACAGCGATTCGAAAATATAAATTGTTTTCTTCATATATTCTGACAGATAAAAATCAAAGCCGCTGCGAATCGTTTTTTGCATCTTATTTCACTTCACTATCGACAGCTATGAAAAAACACGACTATTGTGAATGGCATTCTCTATTCTCAATTAAGTTGGAGAAAACGATACAAAAAACACTTGTCGAAAATGTTAAGGAGCATTGGAGGTAGAAGTCGGGCACCTCTGTAATACTTAATTATCTTTTTAAATTATATAGTTCTTGTTGATCAGGTCTCATTTAGAATACCTACTCAAGGAGTTCAAGGGCTTAGGTTCAAAAGAGAAAATTGAACATGTTTGACGAAATATGCAAGATTATTGCCTGGCAAACCTTAAGTTTTAAGCAAAACACATGAATATAATATGTACGATCCCCAATGATCTCTTCGGGTGGAAAATATACTTTTCGATTGAAATCATTGAACAAGTTTTGGTTGCAATGAACCTATTTCTAGGTGCATAAGAACATTTGATAAGCTTTTGAAAGAAATTGATTTTAGCTTATCTCCTAGTACTGCCGCGCATCCTGCTATCCTGAGAAAGCGGGTTCCATTTCATTGCTTGGTTAGCTATGTACCTGTCACACTTTCGGAGTGCGGAACTTTCGTCGTCGTATGGTTGTGCCTATAGGTTCATGTCCCGTTCTCTGATAAATCTGTTCGTTAGAGATACGCTTGGCCAAAACTTGCATTTGGCCCACCCTGAAAATGATCAGAACCAAAAGAAAATTTTAAATCAGAGAAGAAAAAGTTGTGGTCGAAAAATGTTAATACCACACTTCCACCGAACGAAACCTCGCGATTTCATCAAATTTCTCCAAATCTACAATCTCTCAGGGTGTCGAAAACACGCGATTTAAGTGAAATCTAGTTGAATCCCCCTTAAGTTCATCCGTCAGTGAAAAGTTGTAAAATCGAACAAGCCCACAGTGTGAACTTCAGTTTATTTTGGTCATTTTGGTGCTCATCATCTCATTATTCTATATTCTATGTTTCCTGTCAACAGACATCTGTATTGGCAGCCATTTAAAAATTAAGCGCTGATGACCTGAAAATTGAGAGCTAATGGCATTTGAAATCATCACTTCAACTCGCTGCAAAACGGCCTACTGAGGTGAGAATTCATCCAAATCACTCGATTTCGGTTCGGTGGAAAGGTGGTATAAGGTTTGATCACACGCGATTTAAGTGAAATCTAGTTGAATCCCCCTTAAGTTCATCCGTCAGTGAAAAGTTGTAAAATCGAACAAGCCCACAGTGTGAACTTCAGTTTATTTTGGTCATTTTGGTGTTCATCATCTCATTATTCTATATTCTATGTTTCCTGTCAACAGACATCTGTATTGGCAGCCATTTACAAATTAAGCGCTGATGACCTGAAAATTGAGAGCTAATGGCATTTGAAATCATCACTTCAACTCGCTGCAAAACGGCCTACTGAGGTGAGAATTCATCCAAATCACTCGATTTCGGTTCGGTGGAAAGGTGGTATAAGGTTTGATATCAGCCATTGTAAATAGACACGTGAGGAAAATATTGTGCCGTTGAGAAAACTTATTCCATCGCCATTCTCAAATGCAGCCAGTCATTAAGTTCCTCAATTGCCAGGCAATTCATCGTCCGTCCGTAGCTCGACGTACCACTAGTTGATTGTCCGCTGATGACTATTCACACTGTGCCGTCAACTCAATGCTCATTAGTAAATACCGTTAAGAAAAAAGGCGAATAGAAATCGCCGGAACTGTACCGTGACATTGTTGTGGCCATCTGTCTTCCCCCGGTTAGCTGCAACATTACTCCGCCAGCCGGCAATAACAATAAGGAAAAACTTGAAAGGCTGGCATAAAATCCAATCCCATCATCGTCGTGCATTCGTGTGATAGACTGACAGCTGACATCCTGCCATTCGCCTTGCCTTCCCAGATGTGTACAGTTCGAGTCAATAAAATCCTTTCACTGTGGCGCTTTCAAATGACTGCCGCGAGCCTCCGTTTAACGATCTGCACGATACTCCGTCCCTTTCGATCGGCGACAATTTGCTGAGAGATCAAATCGCTGCGAAACAAACCCCACCGAATCCACGACGATCCCGCAACGAATCAGTCAATCAAATCTGCGATGGCTACCGCGGCGACTCCGATTACTCCAGCCAACTTGTCGTCGCCGTCGTTTCAGTTGGACACTCAGCATCGATCGGCTCCAACGATGGTGACGATGTACTAACGATCCGAAAACTAATTGGCCGTTGGAAACGTTGATAATTAAAAACCAATAAATATCTTTATGACTCCGGCGACGACGGATGGAAGCCGCAGCCAACGCTCCGGTCGCATGGTATCACCAGACGTAATCTGCGTGTTGCGCAAGGTAACGCTGCATCCATTTGTGATGATGATCATGACAGAGCCGTCCTCCCCTCGCAGACAGTGAACGCCAGTCGAGGGAAAAGTGAAGGCAATGCGATTGCGACTCCTTGGCAATTGTCCTCCTCGGCACTTGTTCGGGGAGCCCCTTGCCTGCCGCTCCACGGTAATTCACTTCTCTCAAAAGGGTGAAGGAGATTGTGCGCGCTGTAACTTTGTTTATTGGCTGAGTGGAGAGTGTGCCACACAGCGCCTCCTACACGCGAATTCGGAGTGCATTTGTTGTGTACACAATGCGTAGGTGGCGCTAACCATTCACTTTACAATCGAAAGATTGTTTTGTTAGTCTTTCGGTTTTCGGTTTTCCAGTTCCGTGTGCCCGCACAAGTGGGGGCTCCACGGAAAGAGGAAAACAAACACAAAGTGCTTGTGAACGTACCTCGTGCAGCTGTTGTAAGTGATAGGCATTTAAAGTTGCCTTTTCTTTCCGTGGGCGCTAATTAGCTTTTCGATTGAGGATAGGCTCCACTTTTTTGGGAGATCTGACATCGATTGTTATTTACGTTAAATGTGTGCTGTGATTTGAGTCACCGAATCGATATGAAAGCCAGATGAGCAGTGAGTGAGTGGTTGGCGTTGAGTGATCATTTATCGTTGACAGCTGGTGACAGTTGATTGCCGTCGTTGGCGTGGATGTAATTTTTGTCTGGGAACATTTATGTAAGTAGGTCATGGCTTAATCGATGTTTTTTTGGTTTTTATTTCCGAAATATGTATTACATCCGTCCAGTTGACGTCTAGTAATTGGTGTTAAGGATGCTTGTGGGGATACAATGATGTCCTGTGGCCACTGTCTTACAAATTAACGTTGAACAGGAAGTGATTAACGATATATTTACCATACATTAGACTTGGCTTTCTTTCCTGGCGTCTTCCTCTTGTTCCTGTTCCTTGATTTTCTCTTTTACGGAAAATTCGTATATGGGACCACCGGTGTTGCCACACCGGTATCACATTAAAGAAAAATAGGAAAGGCAACCCTCGACATGTCATATTCAAGTTTCTTCTTCTAAAATCATGCTGATAAACCATGAGCTGATGAAATATCTAGAATTGCGACAGCTTCTTAATGACCGGCAGTAAGGTTTCCGCAGCAACAAGTCCACTGGTGGTCTGATATCTTATCTCAACGAAATGTGGAACCAATCTTTGCACAATGCAGGCGAAAGCAAGATCGTTCCGCTTGATATTTCTTGGGCATTTGACAGAGTTTGTTATTAAAGTTAAGTTCAAGTCTGATATCCACCAAATAAATGCTGGTGTTCCCCAAGGTTCAGTTCTGTCTCCGATGCTTTTTCTCATTTTTATAAATGATCTCTTGTCTGCTGCTTCTAATCCAATCTATTCCTTCGCTGATGACAGCAGCCTCAGCTGTTCATATTCGTTCCAAGACGAACCACCCACTCTTCGGCCGTAGAGTGGGACAGATGCGTATGTTAGGCATTGAATTGAATTCCGATTTTGACACCATAATTAGCTATGGAGAGAGCTAGAAATAAAGTATTACAGAGATAGCCAACTTCACAGCTGATTGCCCCTAGTCCATCGACGAATTTAAGTGCTTTTTTCACAGATATTTATGAATTTTTGACGGTCATTCACGAAATAACGTAAATGCCGCCCTCTGGTTGGTCAATTTGGTGTAAGAAAAATTCACCAACAAGCCCCACCGAATCTTCATCAATCAATTATGGTATAAAAACGGTATGAAAAAAAACAGTTGATAAAAATGTTAAGGGACAATAGAAGTAGAAGTTGGGCATCTCTGTAATACTTTATTTCGGGAAATAACAATAGACTGGAATTCAATGCTTCAACAACTTAATGCTGTCTGCTGTCACTCAAGCGAACCCTTGTTAGTCAGCCATTATCCATAATTGGAGCTTGATGAAACCAGAAAAACTTTCCATCCTTGGTAGGTGTATGAACTAGTGATGTGACAACCCGAAAGTTTTACAATCTGAGTTAACCCGGGTTACGACTGGATGGCGCAGTTGAAAGAGTGCCTGCTCCTGGTTAGCGGGGTCCCCGGTTCGAATCTCAGTGAAAACAAAGTTAATACGCTTTTATCTGGTTTTCAAGTCTGGTACAGACACGATTTATCGTTGCGATCAAATTAACGGCACTATCACAGGAGTAGTCAATCAGTGGTAGTTGAATGGACGAACATGGTCTAAGTGTGCTAGTCAATTCACTAGCAGCCCAACTACCTAACCTAACCCGGGTTAAAATAGAAAATGGACCGAGTTGCAACGCGGGTTGACGAACTCTGTTTGATTATGAACCGAAAGCAAAAAATATCGATAATGGAATGGGGCAAATCGTATTGTATTGTCCAATTCTATTTTGTTTCGCGTTGGTTTCGGTGGTCTATGTGATTCATAAGACGATTGTGTTGGCAAGGGAAACGATAGGCACACGGGGTAGTCAAGCCAATATCGGCTATGTGTGTGAAAATTGTTTCAATTTTTCTCTCTTCCTCTTCTCTTTAACCATTCTTCTCATTTTCTTCAACGCAACTTACTTGCTTTGACACGTCACACAAAAAAAGAAAAAAAGAATATTATGTGTAGATACAAGGCACACAATATGCGAAAAGTTACCGAAATGCAGCAGCCTGCTGTGGAAGCTAATATGGAAGGAGGCAAATCGATTTGTACTGTCTAATTCGATTTGGGGTTGGTTTTTCGATATCCGGGTTGTATCGTCAACAGTTTTTTTTATGTATTCGGTTCGTTTCATCGGTTGGCCAATTCAGCTTGATATAAATGTTACTCGGTTTGAGTCGGTTTAGGGTTAAAAAACTGAATTAACCCGGGTACCCACTAGTATCAAAACAACATTTATTTGGAACGATCACATATTTGAGGCCTAAAATGCTGCAAAATATTTAGGTTTGCTTTATCGATGCAAGAAACATTTCACTCCCTTTGATTTATTTTTAATTTACAAGGCTTACATCCGCCCCAAGCTTGAGTAGGTAGTTAGTTGTTTGAAAACTTTATTTGAAAACTACCTTTAAAATTTACAATTTGATAATAGTAAGTTTAAAGTAATTTGGCCACAAGCCGTCTACCAGATTGACAATTTGTTTATTCTTTAATGTATATAATATTTATTGATTTCTTTTAAAAATCTCTTTCGAGGATGCGTTGCCTGAAATTGAGTGCTTTTATAGCGTAATTATCCATTTCCATTCAGGGCGTCCAAGCTACCCCAAAATACCTCAAACGGAAGACTTTCAAAATTTAATAAATATCAAAATAACTCAAAAAATGTACGCCACAAGTTAAGCCCCGATAAGGATAAACTGTTTGACTCCAAGCTCTTTTCCATCAAGCTATCAATTCGCTGTTCCAAACATACAATCTTGGCCGACATTTTCTCATACTTTGGCTTTTGAGGGCAGATCGATTATGAGTTGCTTGTTACTTTCGTCAAATAAATGGTTTAGGATGTCGACTGAGAGTGAAACAATTTTCGACCCGAAGAGTTCTGGTGATGGTAATTTTAAAGTTTCCTGCATTATTAGAAATAATCATCCCATCACAAGGAGCACCCGAATGAATTGCCATGAATTTCATCCGTAGTGATAAATTCCACTTGTGGGCTATTTTTTGCTGTCTCTCTCCTTCTTATTATTTCTTATGAGTTTTTCATTAATCATGGTTTGGAAGGTATTCACTGTTTGGAACTTATTCACTGTTTAGGAACATATCCACAAAAAAAATATGCGATTGCTATTTTTCATGCAATTTTTCATGATTTTAAGCTCAACTCTAATGTCCACCGCAGGGTGGAGGTATCACAGAAATCGGGTAATTTTCGTAGTATAAAGTGGAATGTCTTTATCCTTTAACGCCAACGACCTCTCCAGAACCGGCGCCTAGCTTCACTGTGCCAAAGATTCTTCGCAGAGACGGCGAACCTAGCAAATGCGGATAAATCCAATCTTATAAGATTTGTAAAGTGCACAGGGTGGTTCAAGCCATTACGTGACACAGAATAGGTTTATTCAGAATATGTAATCCACAGATGAAGGGATTCACAATGGGCTCTAAGGTCTCCGAGTGGAAGTGATGTTTTACCATCACACTCCCCTTCCTTAAGCTAACCTAACCTAACGCCAACAATTAATTACATATATTGAAAACTAGAAGTCAATTTTATATTTCGTATCCTATTGCTTTTTCAACAAGGAATGTCAACTGTTCTTCTTCATCTTCAACACCTTTAGAAGCTCTTCTCAGTGCTGGCAAGTCTCATATTCACACCTTTTCACAAGACATTACTCAAATCGACAAAGAAACGCAAGCTGACCTCACCTCGCACGCAGCAAATCCAACCAAAGTGTCAATCACAAAGCAGGAAACATTACTTCATGAATGTAGGAAACGATTTGCGATTTCCGTTTCTTGTGTCACGTCGATTACTTCAAAGGGCCCACGGCCGACAAACCCTCATCAATATCGAATAAATCATCTAGTCCATCTAGCCAGCCAACAGGTGAACACACCTCTGCCGCCTGAGTTTGATAAATTGCCCATGGCTTTGGGGCTCCTTTTTTTTGCAGCGAATCGCAGCCGCACCGCCACCAAAACTTGTCTCCTTATCAAGCGAAGCCCATCAAAGGAATCATAAATCATTGACGATATCAAGATTAAAACTCTTGACATCAGTTGCTCAAGCCGCAGAGTGTCACTTCGGATTTACACTTCAATCCGTGTAGATCTATTCCCGACCAGTTCCAACAAGATAGTCGCCTCTCGCCTCTCACCTCTCGCCTCTTACCGATCCAGGCACAGCGAGTGGAAAAACTGGAGGAGGAGGAAAAAAGTTCTTTCACTCTTGGCGTTCACATAACAAATGAGGGCTTCACGTGTTTGACGGTAAATTACGTTCCACGCGGCCCACAACCACCGTCGCCATCGCCATCGCCATCACCGGCCTCACCACCCAACCGAAGCCCAAACGACGCGCAAGTGCACAGAATTCTCAATTCCAATTTGTTGCGCCTGAATATTCACATTCGCCGCATGCGTCAGGAGCGGGCCGCAGGAACCGTAGGATACATCGACCGCCGCACCGCAGCGCCGATAACACCATTTGTCTGTTGGCCGCTGACTCTGTTGGTGGTTTCCACTCAGTGGTGATGGTGGCGGATGAGGCCAGCGAAAAGAAAACCGTTGTTGGCAGCGCTGGTGGTAAGTAAAAGCGATGCTCGGTGTGCCTGACGCCAGGGGGCATTGCATTTAAATGCCTTTGATTATTTCGTATTCCAATCGTCGAATCGCGCATCGGGGCGGTCCATCGGGCCCAGGCGTGTATTCCTTATGAGAAAATTTAATTTACGAATCCATTTGGCATTCTGCGCGGAAGCTGTGAAGCAATGGCTTCGGCTGTGTGATTGTGGCCGCGCCTGGCCACTGCTGACGGTTGTAAGCGTTTGATTTGAACTATTAATCGTATCCGCTGCCGCTGGGCACATCTGCGCTGCCCCACCGCCGACGGAGAGGAAGTGTGTAAACAAAAGGCTGCCAAAGTGCTCGCGCTTTGTCTGCTGCTAATGGAGGCCCGATTGTGTCGGGCACCGGCGGAGAAGATTGATTTCCGAAGATGATGATTTCTAATAGTTTTAGATTTCGTTTATGATCTTAGCAAGGCCCGCTTACGGCTGTCAGTGCCTTTGGGAAAAAAACAATGGGGAATGAATGATCTCCCGGGTGGCATGCTTTTGGGGCCAAGCTTAATCAAATTGATTCGGTTAGGAGAAACAATTAATTCGACTCCTAAGCCCGCCGGTCATTCTGTGCCTTAGACGAATGGATGTGGACGGATGTGGGAACTCGGGCGGGTGAAAGTCGTTAACTGGCTGAATGGCAGCTGCAAGCGTTCGAACTGGATGGAGTTTCATTCAAGGATTTCTTGGGGGAAAATGCTAAACATTGCCTTTTACAGCTGTTCCTCACGGGACTGAATTGGGTGAATCGCCGACCGGTTGATGATTAACAATCGTGACAAGAACTTAATTTTTGTTCTGTCATGCGATTCGTCGAATTCAACGCTACAAATCACAGATGATGTCTACAGTGCCATGTCTAGCTTTGACAGCTTTCCTGTCAAGCTGTCGTCACGCTGTGCAGGATGACGTTGGAGATTTCTGATTGCTCCATCAAGGTCGGTAAAGAACGAGGTGTTCAATGTAAAGAATGGTTTCAATAACTACTACGCGCTGTAGTGTGACTTCTTCAACATTGCAGAACTCGCAGGTCAACACTAGAAGTGCGATCCTCTAAAAATCCATGCGTTCAAGTGTTTTAAAGCAAATAGCAAACCGTCGTAGGCCAGGAGTGTCACAAGCTCACTGGCATTACCGTTCACGTATTATTAACGTTGTATTTTACTGTAGGTTAGGTTAGGTTAGGTTAAGGAAGGGGAGTTTGATGGTAAACATTACTTCCACTCTAGGCTCATTGTGAATCCCTTCATCTGTGGAGTGCACATTCTGAATAAATCTATCCTATGCTCTTTACAAATCTTATTCGCTAGGTTCGCATTCACTGCAAAGAATCTTTGGCCCACCGAAACTGGGCACCGGTTTTGGAGTGCTGGGCAGTGGCAAAGCAGATGTTAGATCGTTTCGGTCTCTTCCTCGTCACCGCAGCTCAGGCAGAGATCGCTGGATTTCGCATTCCATTTTCGGAGCATTGCTCCTATGGGGCAGTGTCCTGTGATCACTCCGACGAGCTTTTTCGTTTTGCCGTTTTGGACCTCTGTCCACGTTGATCTTGTCATGTGACAGTCATCTCATGAGTCAAGATGAGTTGGCTTCTTTAAGAATGGTGTCACTTATAGTTCGGAGCTGTGCACTGATCGGTGGCTGCAGTGATGTGTCCGCTAAGCTGACGTCCATTTCAGACCCTTGTCTGGCCAATTCGTCCGCTCTCTCGTTCTCCGCTATTGACCTGTGGCCCGGGACCCAGCAGAATTTGACTATGTGGTGACTGAGGGACTTATGTGATTTCATAACAGCCCCTGATCCTATTGATTTCAGTGTAGCCTGGCTGTCGACAAAGATGGTGATATCTGATGGTGGGATATCGGTTTTTTGCATGTGTTTAGCTGCTTTCTCTATTGCCATAATCTCTGTTTGGAAGACACTGCACATATCAGGGAGTCTAAATGATTCTTGCTTGTGCATGGAATCCGAGTAGAATCCGGCCTCAGTACCTGTGTCCATTTTGCATCCGTCAGTGAAGAGGGCAATTTAGTGGTCGTTGATAACGGCGTTGTCCCTGTCGGGAAACAGAATTGATATTTTGAGGGAGAAGTCGTTGTAAGGCATTATATACTCGGTTGTAGCCGTGAGGCTACTGGAACCTTGTCTCTTTCCCAAGTCGTCTTTTATTCTGAGAATGGACGCATGTCCATAGTTGGCTTGCTTCCATAGAGAGCACTCCCTTAATCTGATAGCATTTTATGAAGAGGTTCTGACGAAGGAGATGAAATAAAGATGATGATATATAGTACTTCTAAAAGCTCCCGTTGTACAAATAGCGACCAACCCTTATACTTTGTTGAGCTTGTTCGAATAGTTTTTTGTGTTGCTGGCAGTCCACCAGACAAGGGCTCCATAAGTTATAATGTTTCTAATGATTGTTGTGTACATTCAGTGAATAATGTACGGTTGCAAGCCCCATCTTTTTGCAAGCATGCCCATGCTTTTTACATTCAATCCTTTCTTTATGCTTTCCTCCACTATATTTATATTTAACTGTAGATTCGACATTGTGGACCCAGTGGGACAACGCAATAGAGGACGCCCACGGAACCGATGGAGCACCCAGGTGGAGAAGGACCTCAACCAACTTGGTGTGCGCATTTGGAGACAGCTGGCAAAAGATCGTGCCGGCTGGAGAGGCTTACTGGTTGAGGCCCAGGTCCACCCAGGACTGTAGCGCCACTTGAAGAAGAAGAAGAAGATTCGACATTATTGAAACTTAACTTTAACCACATACTAGACAATCCATGAGAATGGGATAATGACGCACTTTCAATTGCCGAATGTTTATTGTTCAAATTAGAGGGCAAAGATTTTTGTTTTCTACTTAATACGGTTTCCGAGATTTTTGCTTAAGCCCATATATTGTTTAATTTAATACGAAATAAGCAAACGAATGTTGAAGGTGTTGAGCGAGAAATCGAGTGTTTTCAATCTTGGCTTTGCATTGATTTTGTAAGCAAATTCGATTCCATTTTTGAAAGCACAAACGATTTTTCTGAACCTTCACGAAAACATCGAATATTCGATAATGACCTAAAGACTCAATATATGCACCTTTTTCTAGAAATAATGGACAATATTATATTTCATCTTAAGACACGATATAAATCTATCTTGGATTTAATTTTTTGGATTTACTCAATAACTGAAAATTCAATCATTTTGCGGTATTAACCCCCGGATGATATAATATCTTCCTTGAATATTTTTGTCCCGGAGTTTTCGATTTAACAGCGTTTATTTATTAACAGAAATCAAAATTTGTTTAGACAACATCTTCATTTCAACAACTTGATATTCTGTCGCGCTATAAACATTTGAGAAGTGAAATATTGCTTGAAAATCTTCCTCAAATTTTAACACTGCCAATAAATGTTCATTTATGGAATCACCTACCATCACAGGTACGGTCTAAGACCAAGTACAGACAATTTTGTAACGCTTGTTTCTCATATTTCTCCCGCTCGAACTGAAATAATTCCTAGTAACTTCAGTCTTAACTCTTTCTCTACACATATGTATTCTAATAACATTAAATTTTAAAATCAGAAATCTAAACTCTTAAATTATAATTGAAGTCAAGTTACTTCACACAATCACTAATCTCAATCATGTCACACAAAATAATATTTTATGTTATAATGTTCCTGTACTAGTAAAAGAACATATGATTCTTGAAGTACAGCGATAGATATTAAAAATAAATAAATAAAAATAAATGAAAAAAATAACTGTTGCATCTCTGGAACATCTGATGTGGAAACTTGGAAACATACCTTGGATGTCTCCAGAATCCAAGGCGAAAATTGTCTCTCTGACTTAGCACTTTCATCTACTTTTATCTAAAATATAGAAGAATAGACTTAGAGTACAAATAAGGAAAAATGTGTTTAAGAAAATTTTTCAGAATTTGTTTCCTAATTTTACTGTTGTAATTGACGGCGGCTGTATATTACAAGTTTATTTAAGTTTGCAATTTATTCTCATCCGTTGCTTTTGCTTTATTTTGGTTTTGTTTCTTGATTGTGTTGTGCTCCGTTCCCCTCGACTGATGAAATCCAACTGCCGTCCAGCCAGTCAACTGGATTTCAGATACAATTGGTTTCTCTCTCTCTCTTTTTTTCTCTGCCTAACAACTGTTTTTAATTTAAATTCCTACTTGTGACTAATATTTACTATTTTTATCTTTGTAAAATATTTACTTTTGTAGTTGTTTTGTAAATACTAAGTTTACTTTTTTTTGCAAGCGTATATACGCTTAAATTTCAATTTGCATGTAAAATACACTTGCAATAAATCCAATATCCGCTTAAGTTACTCATCATATCTATCGCCGCTTAAGAAATAAGCGCGGATAAAAACAATGCTTCTTCTTCTTCTTCTGGAGGTTCTACAGTCCGGGGGGGACCTGGACCTCAACCAGTAAGCCTCTCCAGCCGGCACGATCTTTAGCCAGCTGTCTCTAACTGCGAACACCAGGTTGATTGAGGTCCTTTTCCACCTGGGTGCGCCATCGGTTCCGTGGGCGTCCTCTATTACGTTGTCCCACTGGTTCGGAGGCGAAGAGTCTTCGGACTGGAGCAACATGGCTTAACTATCTTAGGCGCTGAATCCGTAGACGCCTGGCTAGGCTCATGCCGCTGTACAGCCCGTACAGTTCTTGGTTGAATCTTCTTCTCCAGTAACCATCAGCGCAGACAGGACCAAAGATTGAACGCAGAACTTTTCTCTCGAAAAGACCAAGTGCTTCTTCATCCACTTTTGAGATTGTCCATGCTGGCGCACCATAGAGCAGGACAGGGATGATCAAGGTGTTATATGATGTTAGCTTGGTCCTTCGAGAGAGTACTCTACTACTCAATTGCCTCTTGAGCCCAAAGAAACAGCGATTGGCAAGAGTAATTCTGCATTTAATCTCGGTACTGGTGTTGTTCGTACTGTTCACTTGCGAACCGAGGTAGACGAAGCCCTTCACTATCTCGAAGTTGTAGCTGCCTATGGTGGCGCTCTGTCCAAGACGTCGATGTTGTGTGCCCTCTCTTGATGACAGCATATACTTAGTTTTGCCCTCATTCACCGCTAGACCCATATTAGCCGCCTCCGCTTCAATACCAGCAAACGCCTCATTGACGGCTCGCTGTGTTCTGCAATCACGTCAATGTCATCCGCGTATGCTAACAGTTGTACGGACTTCTGGAAGATCGTGCCTCTAGAGTTGGCGTGTGAGTCTTGCACGATCTTTTCCAGGATGTTGTTAAAGAAATCACATGACAGCGCGTCACCTTGTCTAAATCCTTTTTTGACATTGAAGGTCTCTGTGAGTTTGTTACCGACCTTGATGGAGCAGCCAGAGTTCTCCATCGTCATTCTGCACAACCTGACGAGTTTGGCAGGAATGTCGAAACTAGACATGGCGTTGTATAGCTCGTCCCTATGCACGCTGTCATATGCGGCCTTGAAATCGACGAATAGGTGGTGGATGTCGATCTGCATTTCTTGAGTTTTTTCCAGGATCTGCCGTAATGTGAAGATTTGGTCGAAAGTGGACTCCCCTGAAACCGCACTGATAAAGACCTATCAGGCTGTTGACGAATGGTTTCAGGCGCTCACACAAAACGGCAGAGAGGATCTTATAGGCGATGTTAAGGAGACTTATCCCTCGGTAGTTGGCGCAGTTGAAGGGGTTTCCTTTCTTGTGGACAATGCTTCCAAACATTATTTTCTGCGTGTTCATTACTGAATTTATTCATTCATTGTTTAGGTTGCTGTATGTGGCTTACATTTGCAGGTGTGATTGGTATATTAGATAATTTTTAAATGTTTTGGCACCCATAAGTATGCAACTTTTGACATACTCAGAGTGTCTCTCCTATACATCCCGTTTATGTTTCGTAATCGATTCTTTTCATTTGATGAAAATTGTTTTTATTATATTATTATGAAGTCTTTTTGCTTTTAAATTGATGGTCACACTACAGTCACAAAACGAAGATTGTGACCATCAAAGATTAACCATCATCTTCCACGACTACACCAATGACTGCTTAGCAAGTGTCATAAATGTCGTCGGTGCTGCCAAGATTTTATCATTAAGCGCCGATGATCGTTTTTTTTTTTGTGCACTTATAATTTAAGCGTATATACGCTTGCAAACCTATTGTTAACGCCTATTATTATTATTATTAAGATTTCATCACCCTTCATCTTATTATGATATTAAACTTATTTTACCACAAAAAGTCCCTTATTCATAAAAAAATTATAGCCTTACAACAGTAGATCTGTGCGTTCTTCAACTCCATCGTCTAGTTCAAAGTCATAAGCTACAATATCGGCCTACGTCACTTTACTGTAGGGTGCACGGATATTTGAGATATGAGGTAAGGCATCATTCATGATTTTTTCAATGTCGGAAACAATCGACTTTTGCGAGGTAAGTCGGTTTCTTTCGAAGCCACTTTTATTATACTTTAGGTTCATTGTAAATGTTACATTTAATTACTTGGAGTAGACAAAATTGGCTTGAATTGCTTTACTTGTATGCAGCGGAACCACCGTGATTGTCCGCTGTGTAGAATTGTCCGTTCTAAAGGGGTTCAAGTACACGAATACCTTCATGCCGGGACCATGACGAATTGTCAGAAGAAAGGCGTCTCTTATAAAGGGGTGTCCGTTAAGGAAAGTTTAACTGAATATGGTGCCCTTACGGCTTTCTGGACTTAGACCAACGTGCTAAGTCCATTGTGAACTGAACTACTGAACTTTATATAAGACACTGATCATCCCAGTCCTGCTGTACGGCCCAGAGGCATGGACATGGCAATTTCTAAAGGGGATGAGGAAATCCTTGGTCTCTTCGAGGGAAAAGTTCTGCGTGCGATCTTTGGTCCTGTTTGCGTTGACGGTTTTTTGAGGAGGTGATTCACGAGCTTTACAGCGACATGAGACTACCCAGGCGTCTACGGATCAAACGCCTAATAAGGTTACTCAGTCTCAGTCCGGCCCGATGAGTCTTCGAATCTGAACTCATGACACAAGGCAACAACCCTCGTTTAAGGTGTCGCACCCAGGTGGAGACGGGCCTCAAGCATACTGGTGGCAGCTAACCACAGACCGGGCTTTTAGAGAAGCTTGTTGGTTGAGGTGCAGGTCCACGCCGGACTGTAGCGCCAAGTAAAGAAGTAGAGCACCACTTCTGACTCCACCACTAAACCTAAATTTTCCCGCCAACTCCCTCTGAATATACCCACGTTAACATCCATTAAAGCTCTAGTGGTTCATTCACATTGTCTTCGCTCCAAAGCTCAACTCGGGCCATCAATTAATTCCCACTCATTCACAGCGAACGCTCGTCGTCACACTCAAATGATCACCATTTCCAGTTCAGCAAGACGATTTCTCGCATTCCCATTCCCGTCGGACACCCGACTCCAAGGTGGACCTGGCCACTTCGCTTTTAAGAACATTTACAACTTGTAGACGTACCTCCAGCAGTGATTCCTTTAAGAGCCTGTCCCCAAACACGTTAGGGCGGCAGAGAAATAACCACAAAATGCTGTTGGTGTCTTCCGCCCTCCTTTTCATGTACGCGCGAAGGAACACAACTCCACTACAAGCCAAACACCGGGCAGAACTTTTAATTTCCCAGCGTGTCCACCGCCTCGAGTGTGCGCGCGCTCTCGCCGATAAAAAGAGGAAGAGAGAAGAGCCAAGGCGACCCCGAACGCCCCATGTCACTCTAGGCAAATCCAACAAGCGACGCAACAAAACAAAACACCTAGAACCACCAGCACCGCAGCAGCGACCAGCCGGGAGGAGAGCACCAGCACCTCCCGAGGGAACAGCTCCCATCCATCCAGTCAGACTGGTGTGTTCGAACAAGCGGAAAACAGCACTTGTACAGTGTTGTGAGTGCATGCGGCATCCACTGGCTGCGCCGCATTTTACAGGACGTCTAGGAACAAGAAACCAGAACGTGAGGAAAGTCACACTACGCCAGGCCATCTGTATGCCACGCGGAGACAGACGGCAGGCCGGCCGGCTGCAGTCGCAGCCACAGGCCACAGGCAACAGCCGTAGCCACAGTGCAGCCGCCTCCGCGTGCGCTGCCGTCGCAATCACGCGCTATCCTATAAGAAAATTGATTTACGATTATTGGCAAATGCCGGTGAAGCCATTTGGAGCTAGAGCTAGGACTATAAAGCTAGTTAGCTGGTTAGTTAGCCTGTTTCATGGGCAATTCCCATTGAGGCGCTCCGCTCCTCGCGCATGCAAATGGCACACATTAACCTGAGCTCTGCACAGCCTCGGTCTCCCTGCTGCTGCTGCGGGATGTTGTTTTGTCGTCATTTGCCTGCCATTTCTGGAACTGGAATAGCCATTAAGTTCAAGTGCCAACTGAGGGAATGTTTTTATTTTCATCATCGGTTCCGCGGCCTGTGGTGGATATAGTTTTCGCATTTTTACGATCGCGCACCGTGCTTGACAGGAGCGCGCAGCCGCAGCGCACCGGGCGGCTATGGCAGCGGTGGCGGCGATGGAGGATGCGTCCGACCGCGACGGCCAGGGCTGGGACCTGGGCATGAATAGAACAGGAATCGAGCTCAGGATTTAGGATGACGGCAACAAACTACAGGTTACATGGGGTACAGGTGTTTTAATCAAAACGCGAGACGAAGCACCGCGCCGGACCTGTAAATTGCGTCATGAGGCCTCTCGTAAAGCTCCGGGCCTGAATGGCGGAGTGAGATATTTATGGATCAATTTGCATTATGAAAGGAATTTCATATCTACACTGTCGTTGTCGGGAAATGGCGTAAAGGTTAGGGAATGCTTCTTCTGATTTGTAATCCTGTGGATCTGGTTCTGCGCTGGAGGAATCCACCACACCGTCGTCGTCGTCGTCGTGGAGGAGCATGTGTTCCGGTCGCGGGATGATGTACGCGATATCATTGGAACGTGTTGGGGGTGCTCCGAGGGTATTCAATGCCGGCAGCTAATTTGCTTGGTTTACAGGGAAACGCTACGCCGACAGTGACAGTGAGTGCTGCTCGGAGCAGATAATGGAAAACTGCTGTTAGGAGAGATAAGAGATCGCTATCTGCTGGCCAGGTGGAACTGCGCTCCTTTGAGGGAAGCTGGAATTAAGTGGAAGTGGAAAGCGATTCGCCGAAGATCAATCGGTCAGTGTACTTTTATGTATCTGCGAGTTGGTTGTATGAATGCTGGCAGGAACCGGGATGGGTGACATATTTCCGTTCCACCTGTTCTGTAACTGGTCGAATATATTTGTCAAGGAATTTATTGAGCGATGATCAATGGGCGCTGTGGTGTCAGTGGCCTGCGCTCACGAGTCACAGCCAACGCCCCGGGACACGGTTTTCGCAGTTGACTTAAGACGTAAATTTGATTTATGGACCATGTTGATTGCATTTCGACGGTGACCTTGTGTAGTGAAGGAAATGGGACGCAGTGTTACAGCTGGACTGTCGAACCAGTCGTGTCTTCTGTGTGTTAGTTTGCTCACGAGTATAAACAGGGTGGGCCATCTGGTGTTTTTTTTACTTATTGGTTATTTTGCACTGACAGCTGTTTCCCTCTCGAAATCTTGACAGAAAGTCATTATCATACCGCCGCGGAACGAAATGAGTCGCTTAACGCTTAAACAACTTCAAGTTATAACTGCTACTTCAAAACTTATTTTCAAATTGAGTTCTGTGCAGCGTTACCAGATTATTTTATTCAAATTTGCTAAAGGTAGGACAAAAAACCGCTAAATCGGCTAGACAAGAACGAAAAAACTGCTAAAAAAACTGTGTTCGATTTCACCTTAAGAAATCCGTTTATTTTTATGTCATAGTTTAATTTCAGAGCATTCACACAGTTGTGTTAAGTATACACTGCGGCGATAGTGGGGTTATGGGTCTGTTTTTCGACTTCTAAGCAACTGAACCAAGGTGTCTGGGTCCGCTTCTCGGTACGAAGAAAATAATGTTCTTTAATTTAACTGACCATGCTCAAAGAGTAATGCCTGAAACACAATAGTGCGTTTGCGCTTTCAACACACACAATTCAATGACCAAGCACAAAATACAGCGTCGACCTGCGTTAGTGAAAATTGACCTATCGTCATTTGACTTCAGCACCCCCTGGTGACATTTTTTACTAACTCATTTGCGAACCCGAATTCCGTCAGCTCATTCGCTCGAAGCAATTTGTATGGGAATTTAAAATTCGGTGCAGATCTATATTTGTTAAAACTAATATAAAATAAATGTTTTTGAATATTATTAATGGTGGAATACGGGGAAAAATGTGCCAGTTTTGTTATTAGTGCTTGTCAAGTTCTTGATAGTTTACTTGGCATCGCGTAATGAAAAATGTAAACAAACCACTTATGTACCAATAACTCTTCATTGTGCATTTTATCATTATGTGAATAGTGAATAATATTAAGTGTTGATTTACTGCATATTCATTGTATTATAATAGAAAAATGTCTGAAGGAGTGAAATATAGCTGAAATTCGCACATAACATACATTATTCCACAATACGTCCTACTAATATAGCAACAATTCCAAGGCTCTTTCTTTGTGTAATGCAAGTGAAGAGTTCAGAAATTGGTTTCCGTTTAAATAATAATAATAATATGGGTGGCGCGACAGTCAGAGGTGGACCTGGGCCTAGATTCTCAGCAACCACGTGTGTTGTGCGTGCTATTGTTCTTTCACGAGTGGAAGGGACCTACAGTTTAATGCCGACTCCGAACGGCGAAGTTGAGAAGCTTTTTCTAGACAGGAATACTCTTCGAACATTGTCAGTGACTCGAAAGAGGAGGAGCCGTGAATTATGATAGGTGGTAAATTCGGGTATCGAACCTGGCACCCTCTGCGTAGGAGTCGACGCACTTACCCACTACGCCACGGCGACCACGGTTTCCGTTTAAAGCAATAAGTTAATTATATGATACAAACAATTTCTTATAATTAATTCAAGGAATGAACGCGACAAACATAATGTATTATTCTTTCATTTTGCACAAAGCAAATGAAATATTGTGCTATTGGAGGATATGTACATACATACATACATATGTATGAATGAGTGAATTTTCAGCAGATTAAACTGCACTGAATAAGTTTAAATTAATTTGTTTAACAAACTATGACAAAATAACACTTAATATTTTTCACCATTCGATACAATGAAGAAGATAAAACAAGATAGAAGATAGTTGGAGAATGATAAAACAACAACAATTTCATGTTAAATTGGTGCTTTGTTTACCCTTTTCAAGGGAGCATTCCTCAAAAACTATCACAAAGAGACACTTGGCAACAGCTTAAATCAAAACTTCTGCATTTTAACTCGGCATTAGTACATTTATTAGAATAAAATATAATTATTTAATACTTTTTCTAATTTGTTAACTTTTCCAGTACATTTCACCATTTGTACGTAAATTCCTATCCCAGTTCTGACAGCTCAGAATACATCACGCATACAAGGTACCAAAATTATCCGCAAGAGGTATAGGTCGATCGGTCAATTGAGCGAGATGAGAGGATCGTAATTGACCGATCGACCTATACCTCTTGCGGATAATGAAAAAGAACTGGGATAGGAATTTACGTACAAATGGTCAAATGTAGTGGGAAATTTAAGAAAATAGAAAAAATATTAAATAAATATATTTTATTCTACCAAATGTTTTAATGCCGAGTTAAAATGCAGACGTTTTGATTTAAGGTGTTGTCAAGTGTCTGTTTGTGATAGTTTTTAAGGAATGCTGCTTTGAAAAGTGTAAACAAAGCACCAGCTTAACATGAAAAAAGGCCGAACGAAATCCGGACAGGTCATAAGCGGGAAGAAATTTGTGCGGGAAGTTTGAATTTGATTTTATTCTCGTTTTAATTCGCACAAAAGCGCGCTGAGTGCATTTTATATCACAATGTCGGTGATAAATATGTAAGTATCCAATAATGGTTCTTGTGTTGAATTACATTATAAACCAATAAGAATTTCCCTACTTTCAATTTTCTTTAATTGGATAGTCCAATTCCACAAGAGGAAGATGAGGACACAATACGGGTAGAGATACACCTCGACCAAGTGACTGACTACTTTAGAGGAACTATTCGGCCACTTCATGAAGGAAAAAAGTTGCTGGAAGGTGGCTGGGTGTATTCGCTTGGGATTGCTTCCAAAGAATCACCGAAGTCAAGTGGGAAGCCACATGAAGTTAACTTAAAAAATCTTCAGTTGAATGTTACCAAGTGGAGTTGTGTTTGCTCATACAAAGCTGGTGTAGGAGAAAAATGCAAACACATAGCTGCATGTTGAATCTTAGAAGTTGTTTCTTTAAGAATAGTAAATATATTTATTTATTTTTTATTTTTTCAACTGGTTTAACTGTTTGTTATTCTTTACGTTTAGTTTATTATTCAATAACTGAAAATGTAATGCATTTATATTGAATATTTTCATTTCTTTTCATCCCTGTAGAAACCCTTTTGTGTCCATCCTAAGTTGCACGGAAATGAAGCAGTCATGGGGCAAGATTGGCCGTGAAATGGCATCCTCACTTGGTGGAATAATTGTGACGAATGTGTGCCATGTACCAGCGAAGCAGTTCATCAGCCCTACTGATGTTGTCACCGATGTTGTCAAAAAAGAGCTCGTAAAATTAGTACTGGAGGGTTCGTGAATGTGAATAACATAAAATAAAAAAATTTACTAATATAATTTGTACAGTTGCACCTAATTCCGAATTTTCGAAGACCAAGAAGAGTTACAGGTCGACGATAACAGTTGTACAACCAACAGAAGAGCCATACGTAGAGGATTTTATTCAGATGGTATTCACTTCTTCTTCTTCATTTGGTGCTACAGTCCGGGGTGGACCTGGGCCTCAACCAACAAGCATCTCCAGCTAGCACGGTCTCTGGCTAGCTGTCTCCAGTGTCGCACGCCAAGTTGGTTGAGGTCCTTCTCCATCTGGGTGCGCCACCTTAAACGCGGGCGTCCTCTGTTGCGTTGTCCCACGGGTTCGGAGTCGAAGACTCTCCGGGCCGAAACTGAGTTGTCCATACGCTCTACATGGCCTAGCCATCTTAGGCGTTGGATCCGAAGACACCTGACTAGACTCATGTCGCTGTACAGCCCGTACAGTTCGTGGTTGAATCTTCTCCTCCAAAAACCGTCAACGCAAACAGGACCAAAGATCGCACGCAGAGCTTTTCTCTCGAAAATACCAAGGACTTCCTCATCCGCTTTTGAGATTGTCCATGTCTCCGCGCCGTACAGCAGGACTGGGATGATCAAGGTCTTGTATAGGGTCAGCTTGGTCCTTCGAGAGATGGCTCTACTACTCAATTGCCTCTTGAGCCCATAGAAACAGCGGTTGGCAAGAGTTACTCTGCGTTTGATCTCGGTACTGATGTTGTTTGTACTGTTTACTGCGGAGCCGAGGTAGACGAAGTCCTTGACTACCTCGAAGTTATAGCTGCCCATTTTGACGCTCTGTCCAAGACGTCGATGTTGTGTGTCCTTTCTTGATGACAGCATATACTTCGTTTTGCCCTCATGGTATTCACATCAATGGAAAAAGAACAGTGTTTGAAAAAATGTATTCCTCTTATGGAAGAATATTTCTCCAGTAATGTAATTTTAAATCTTTTCAGACACATTAAGAAGAATTCAACTGAGGCTACGCCATTGTGCAAGGAAACATTGTGCCAAAATAATCATTGCTGGATAATAGAACGAAAGCTTCGAATAACAGGTAGTATTGCTTACGATTTGTATACCTTTTCTTCGCAGGATGAAGAGGTCTGGAGGCAAGAACATACACTTCGTTCGGGGAAAATGAAGCCACAGCGAATGGACTTAATGGTGAAAAAATGCCAAACTAAAATATGGCAAGTTGTACCTGATTTTTGACTATGGTTTGGTTACTTCCCCGATTCTTCCATTGTCAGCGTGCAGCCCAGACGGTCTTTTCTTCAATGGACAGGAGAGGAAAAACGTCGAAATCAAAAGCCCAGTAGCAGGAAAATTTGAAAACGCGAATGATGTGATCAAAAAATTTAAGTATATAAAAAATATAAATGGTCAATTTCATACTAACCCAAGGCATAATATGTGTTATGGCCAAGTTCAATAAGGATTATGTATAATGAATTTATCTAATTTTGGTTTTGTTATTTATAGCTTTTTTGATGATTCAATTTTCATAATTAATGTTCCCATTGATATTGATTTTTTAAATGTGTTCATACCTAAGTTAATTTATGTTTATTTTCAACATGTGATATTTATCCGAACTCAATCTGTGATCTCAATTGTATGTTTTGTAAATAATGTACATATTGTAGTCCTCCATGTCCAACTACGGCTTCCACTACGGCACGTTGGGAACGCGCGACGACGTCGATGTCATATGCGTACCCCACAAGTTGAACTGATTTGTGGAAGAAAGTGCCTTCCGTGCTTACGGCTGCCCTCCGCACTATCTTCTTCAGTACCAGATTGAAGGAATCACACGACGGTGCCTCCTTGCGAAATTCGGTGCAGGTTTCAAACGGCTCGGAGGTCCTCGAACCGACGACGAACTGCACGCGTAAATACGCGTGGTGCGTGGTGCGACACAACCTGATCAGTGTTCCCGAGATCCCGAGTTCGGCCTTCGCATCGAATAGGTCCTTGCGATGAAGGCAGTCGTATGCGGCTTTCTATTCGATGAAGTGGTGGTGCGTATCGATTTGAAACTCGCTAGTTTTCCCCAGACATTTGGTCTATAGGCTATTTACCAGACCGGAAACCGCACTGGTGCCGATTAGTACAGTGGAATATGGCTTTAGACGTTCACACAGTACGCTGAACAGGATCTTCTAGATGACGTTAAGGAGGGATTAACCTCTATATTGGTTGCAATGGGGCATATGGACATAACCCTCTATAAGACCTTTATCGTCCCAGTCTTGCTATATGGTGAAAAGCCATGGATAAACTGACTGCTTTGAGAGGAAAAAAATCGATCACATCTACATACCTGGTGAGTGGAGGAGATTTAAGAACGACGTGTACGAGCGGTTCAGCGACATCGACTTAGACAGAAGACTGAAGGTCCAACAACTCAGACGGCACGTTCAAGTAGAGCGACGACGAGTAGAGGAAGACCGAGTCTCATTGGAAAAAGCCTCAACCAATTATGCGTGCGAAACTAGGGGCAACTAGCTAAATCTCGAGCTGGCTGGCTACGACTGTAGCGTCGCCTTAAGTAGGTAAGGTTAGGTAGTGGGGCTGCTGGTGAATTCACCAGCACACTTAGACTATATTGGTCCATTGTGATATCCCTAGTCAGACTAATACCACTGAATGACTACGGCAGTGATAGTGCCGTTATTTTGATCCCAACGGCAAATGGTGACTGGAGCAGATTTGAAAGCCAGATAAAAGCGTATTAACTTTGCTTTCACTGGGACTCGAACTGGGGACCCCGATAACCAGTGGCAGACACTCTACTATTGGAACAAACTTAACAACTTCTTTAGGAATTTTTAACTGGTCACTTTGCTTCCTCGATAGTGACGTGGATGCCGCTGCTGATATGATCACAAATATTCTTCTGCTGGGCATTAGAACCTTCATTCCTCACAGAGTGAAGAGTATCAAGCCCAAAGCAAACGCATGGTATGACTCGAGCTGTAAAGAGGCTATTAGGATGAGAGAGTTGAATTTCCGGACATACAAAGCCAACCCTACTGAGGAAAACCGGAAGAAGTTTAAACGGGCCAGAAATGACTGCAATGCAACTATCAGACGTGTGAAATTCTCTTATAAGCAAAAGTTGAGGCAAAAAGTGCTACAATGTCCCAAGGGTAGCAAAAGCTTTTGGTCATTTGTAAAAAACGTAAAGAATTCCGCCTCGTCTTCAATTCCCACGCTCATTTACAATGACATTCCAGCTGTCAGCTCTTTAGACAAAGCTAATCTGCTTGCGGCTCATTTTGCAGCTACCTCAACACTGCCATATTCCAAGTTGTCTCCACCTGTACTTGAGAGCGTTGATTTCACCATGGGACAAATCCACTTCCGCACTCGTACAGTTGCAAGAGTACTGAAAGATCTCGACGTGCACAAATCCGCTGGCCCGGATGGTATTCCCCCTATACTTCTGAAGAGGTGTTCTTCTGTGCTGGCAAAACCACTGCGTAAGCTTTTTCATCTATCCTACTCTTTAGGTCTCTTTCCGAGCAGATGGAAAACAGCATTTGTCCAGCCAGTCCCTAAAAAGGGCGAATCTTCGTCACCCACTTCGTACCGACCCATAGCACTTACGTCCCTTCTTTCTAAGGTCATGGAAACGCTGATAAATCGTCAGCTTATGAAATATCTTGAATCGCGGAAGCTTCTTAATGACCGACAATATGGTTTCCGCAGCGACAGGTCCACTGGTGATCTGATAGCTTATCTCACCGAAAAGTGGAACCAATCTTTGCACAATTCAGGCGAAAGCAGGATCGTTGCGCTTGATATTTCTAAAGCATTTAACAGAGTTTGGCATCAAGCTCTCTTGTCGAAAATGCGTGCCTATGGTATCGATGAATCTCTTCTTCTATGGATTAGAAATTACCTTTCGAACCGTTCAGTTCAAGTTGTTTTGGATGGGTTCAAGTCTGATATCCACCAAATTAATGCTGGTGTTCCCCAAGGCTCAGTTCTGTCTCCGACACTCTTTATCATTTTTATAAATAAGGATCTGTCGGCTACTTCTAATCCAATCCATTCCTTCGCTGATGACAGCACCCTTAGCTTTTCATATTCGTTCCTAGACTCACGACCCAGCCCTTCGGCCGTAGAATTGGAACGGCAGCGTATGTTAAGCACGTTGAATTCCGATCTTGACAGCATAATTAACTGGGGAAAAAACAATAGCGTGGAATTCAATGCTTCAAAAACTCAATGCTGTCTGCTGTCACTCAAGCGAACCCTTGATAATCAGCCATTATCCATGAATGGCGCTTGTGTCGATGAAACCGGAAAACTTTTCATTCTTGGTATATGTATCAACACAACACTTAGTTAGAACGATCACATATTTGAGGTCGCCAAAAATGCTGCGAAATGTTTAGGTTTCCTTAATCGATGCAAGAAATATTTCACCCCTTCTGAATTGGCTTTAATTTATAAGACGTACATCCGCCCCAAGCTTGAGTATAACGCTCATATCTGGTCTGGTGCCCCCAAGACCACACTGCACCTACTTGATAGAATCCAAAAGCGAGCGATAAAACTTATAGGAGACAACAATACCGCAGCGTCATTAGACTCGCTCGAACATCGACGTACCGTCTCTTCTTTGTCCGTGTTTTATCGTTATTTCAACAAACGATGCTCAAGTGAGCTAGCCAACTGCATTCCTCCTCTCCATGAATTCACCCGCAATACTCGTCCCGCCAGGAATGCCCATCAGTATACCCTTAAGCCTACTTTCAGACGCACAGTTAAATTCAGAGACTCGTTCTTCAGACGCACTGCACGAATATGGGATGCTCTTCCCAAACTAATATTTCCCACAGACTACAGCCCGCAGATATTTAAGACCAATGTGCACAGGTACCTCCTCTCCCGTTTTCCCTCTATACCTTCGGTCCGTGCTGTGTCTTGACCCCGGACACATAAGGGTATTAGCAATCCCTTGACTTTCATGCCTGACTTATTGAGAATGTGTAGTGGTTGGTACCCCTAAACGAGGCCCATAAGGGGTTCAAAACCCAAGTGAGTCGCATATATCAGCTAAACTTAAGATCACCTTCAGTGAAATCATTCCATTTTTTATTTAAACACTCAAATTAATACCTGTTGCTGGCCACTTTTTCAGTCTGACACTCCAAGGCACGTTGCCTGCAACTATTTAGACCAAGCCTTCCCCAATCCGCGATGACTTAATCGCCTTACGGGATTGGAAACTTCGAAATTAAATTGCGGCGATCAGTACTTACGATCTAACCTCAATTCGCGAAACGTGCTCAAACAACTCCGCCTACTACACAATAACCAATTAACACCCTTCGCCAAAAGTTCACCACTTTCTGATCATTTTACGATGCACTGAATCAACAAACCCACAGTATTTGCGGCACAAGACATCCACCAATAAAAGATCAAATACCGCTAATTACACGACGAAGGTGTGATTGAGCAGATGATGCCACCACATCTTGCACGGCCCCACCATCAGCATCCAGCACCCATCCTCGATGAAGAATCATGACTCCAGCATTACCAGCGACAGTTATGGCTCAAAGTCATTTTGCCACAATATCTCGCCTACGAGCGCGACGTCACAGCAACGACCAACGGCACACTACTGGATCTGAAAATGTTCCGGCTTTTCAAATCTATTTTACTTGGCTTCGACCGTAAATCTTCAATCGCTAAAGGTGACGGTCGTTAAAGGTGAAACATGAGAGCTAACAGCCAAACAAGAGCCGCCAAAAGCAAACCATCACATCCAGTTCGACGGCCAAGTGAGATCGTGTAGAGTAGCAGTGTAGCCGTGTAGACGTGTACCAGTGTAGCAGCCACACCACACCACCGCACCTTAAAGATTACACTCTGCTCTGGAGGAGAGACGGTATTAGCCACGTTATTACCAGTTAACGACGGTTGCAAATCTGGAAGATTACCTTTTTAGCGATCACCTTATTGCTGCTGCTGTTGTTGGATGGTGTTGGTGTGCCGCTGTCGCGATCGATGGCTCCGGTGTTGGTTGTCGTTACTCATGGCAGGATCTTGTCATGTCATCACGCCGGATGGTCATGTGGCCGCTGGTGGGGACTCTCACATGGTTTGTGTTTGCTTTGAGTGTCGCATTGATTTATGGTCTAGAGGTACAAGCTACGTTACCGTACATGTATTCCCCATTGGGGTGAATTCGAGGTGCGATTGTTATCAAAGTTTGACAGTTTCTTTGACAGATACAGCGTGGAATATGACACTTTGAATGCCTGCACTTGAACAAGTTGAGGTTTTCCTTTTTTAGGAATTTCTCTTGTAGTTGTTGGTTAGTCGGTTGCTGTGACTGTTAGAGAGGTGGACAGGTTGTTCAGTCAGAGAGAGAGAGAGAGATACATATCACTGTGGTCACTGACGAATTTAATAGAAATTCAAGACCCAATTTTCGAGTTGCTTATGCTTTTTTAAAGCCTTGTTTCCTTCAAGATTCCGGTCACCTGAATCGGTTCATTGCAAGCAGAGTCTTCCCAACTTACCACAACCCTTTAAGCTCGCGTAAACTTGTTCTGCTTCTGATTTTCTGATTGCCTCAAGGGCATTATAAATCAGCTAAGTAATTAATCACCACAAGTGGTGTTGCCGACGACAGACCTGTTGCACAAGATCAAGAGTACTGAAGCATGAAGTTGATTTGGAATGCATGCCCTTCTTACGCGACCTACAAGATATACACTCCTACGATTGAGTATCTATATCGTTAAGTAATTAACTTAAGTACGCCATCGGCAACTCATTGAAGTTGTCGCAGACGAAGTCAACGGAATAACTGTTCTGAAAAACAACTGTAATCAATGACCTTAAAACTCAGCTAATCGGGCATATAGTTGCATTAAAATGCAATTATCTTAAGCGCTTGGCGAAAAGCGGTTTTTAAGGGGCTTTAGAGCTACATATTCAACTCTAAAGCTGTCTGGGAATGCCACAAAATAGTAAATACACAAACTGAAACTGCTTTGGGTGCCAGGACATGAAAACCATGAAGTTAATGAAATGCCTGACATACAAGGCAAGTCAGATGCTCAGATAGGTGCCGTCAACAAAGGTCATTTTTATTAAAACCATAATGACGTGAAATAGGCACAATTAATCTTCACCTACACAAATGGGTCATTCAACAAATTAACCAGTTTTGGAACAGTCAAGAGAGCACTCAAAAATGGTCATGGAACAAGAATTCAAACTAAAACGAGCCAAAGAAGCTCTAGAATTCAACAAAGCTGACGTAAGTGTGCTATGTGGAGCACCGACTGGACACCAGGGCAGAAGTCTGTAGCCTCTTTGGCCAGGCGAAAGAAACTTTGGAACACATTCTAATCGACTTTCCACGACTTGCCATAGAGAAAATGATAAACAGAACTTCCATAATAGGGAAAGACTTCCAAGAAAGGCATCTCTTAAATCCTTGACCAAGAGAAGGGGGTACGATAAATTTTTATGGTCGCAGTACCAGTGGCCGCTGCGACACACTCTTAACGCTTTAATTCAATTCAATAAGTGCTTTAAGGGAAACAAGAGCTCTTAGTAGACCTTCCTTCTTGTTAGAGTAAGAATAGTTGAAAAATAGTCATGAGTCATGACACCAGGAATCTGAAGTTGTTTTGTATTTGTAAGATTTAAGAAGACTCATTTGACGAGATATTTTTACTTCACAGTGTGTTATTTTGCGCATCTAACGAAACTACAAACGTTTGGTATTGTAGACAGCAAAAAGAAAAATAAGTCAAAAAGAATGAATAAAATTCTAAGAACCAATTTAAAATGTAAGAGCTGCCGGTGATCTCTTTAAAATTGTCATCGCCAAGCATGCGGCGAACTATTCATTTTAACTAGTACTCATATTCATTAGATGTCAGGAGCACGAACGAAACGGTCGCAAATAAATTACTTATTATTTAAAAATCATAAAACTGAGTTTAATTTCTAGTGCTTACAGTATCAAACAGTAAATCCTCAAAAAATTACCTGGAAACGGAATTTTACATTGTTCGCAAACAGCACACATTTTTGAGCACAGTAAATGTAAAACTTCAGTTGCATTATGCGAGTCAAATTCATCGTGTTCGTTTGAAGTAAGTAGTAAACTGTGTCTTTTATTTTAATTTCTTGCCTGTTATTTGAGGAATGATTGATGATTTACAGTGGACTCTTCCTAAGTCGAACTTAGCGAGTCGAAACTCTCTCTCAATTTTCCATACAAAAACCTCTCTCTAAGTCAAACTCCACAGTGATAATTATCGTTTTTCTCGAAGGCCTTAAAATGCTACCTTTTTTTACATTGAAACAATGTATAAAGCTTTAAAATGTATCCACATGTGAGTGAGTGAGTGAGTTTGTCTTTACTTTTTCGAGTCATTTCGTTTTTTTGCTTATTTTTCCATTCTCGCTAGTTATAACGCATTTATGCAGTGTTGTGGAGCAAAAGAAAACCATGAAACACAAATGCAAACCATGAAAAAAAATACAGCGAACAATAGAAATTAAAACCAATCTGTTTCCTGGAGTACTTTTAATTTCGTAAATGTTCGAATTCCTGGAAGATTCGAATTACCGAAATCTTTAAAGGCTGAATCGCAAAGGCGCGTTCGCACGGTCGGTCTTTGATAGGCGTTGCTACGCGTTTTATAGAGCTTACGAGAATGTTGTGTCAGAAAGCGGCAGCCTCAGTTTTCCATATCGTAAATGAACGCGCGCGTTTACCCTGCTCGGAATTTTCAAGAAAAATATGAAATTACTGTAAATTAAATTCCTAGAACAAATTAATTACTTGCGTAAATAATCGTCTCAGTTCTCCAAAAATTCAAATTCAGAAATAAATTTTTAAAAAATGTTTCACAAATATCAAAAATCCCGAGTGACTGGATATTAGTTCCACCTAAAAATTTATGGACGGAATTTATCTATGGTCGCGCATACGATATAACGGTCTGTGAAAATTTAACTCGCGAAAGCCGCATTTCGACTTAAAAATATGATTTACATGTATCTTATTTATGGCGTTGCGATATGGGTATAATTTGTGAGCATCCACTACACTTTTGTTTTGTTTTTTTGGCATTTACGTAAATATTAAGGCAAGTGAATGAGTGATACAATTTTATCGTTTACCAGGCGCTTATATCAAAAGTTTTCTTAAATAACAGTACCCCGGTGGCCCACTTCGAGCATCGTGCTTCGCTGGATTAAAGGCTCCGGCACATAGAATACTTTACATACGTGAGCGTCAGCAATACTTTGACAGATACATAAAATACATGTGTTCTTATGGGAGGTGACACAAAGTGAGTCCAACGCTGACGCTCACGCGACGGATATAGTTACTCAAGAGTTGACAATCCTCACTTTGTGACATTTCAAGATAATTCGAATTTTATGTTAAAGTTTGAGAGTTGGTTCCCGTTGATGCAACGTTCAAAATAGATAAAAATTTAAATGAATGTTTATAATGGAGTACTTATATTAAAATACATATATTAACTCTGTATAAATAAGCAAAACAACATGAAATTTCAATTCAAACTTGAAACTGTCAAATGAAATCAGCTGTGCTTTGCAGTATTCATTATGTCATCCCCTTGCGTCAGATACTTCAGCGTGAACGTATGCTATGACGCTACGTAAGTAAAGTATTCTATGTGCCGGAGACTTAAGGGAATCAAACTGCCAGAAGGCAGGTCCCGCTCACGCAAATTCGTTGCTCCACTCAGGGTAGGTGCTTTTCGCATGGCAGGTGCTTTTTTGTCACCAATGCTCTTCATCAACAGTCGCGCCCACTCGTTTTTCAGAAATCGAAATCCAGTTTTAAACAGAATTGATTGAAAATCAGAAGTGATTCAACCTTTTTAGCTAGCTATACTTTGATCTTCTATCATCTCGTCTTTTGTTTATTTGTTTGGCTTCATCACAACGTTTCTTAAATACGAATAGAGGACATAAAACTTCGTTTAATTCAATCGGACGTGTCTTCCTGGTCCTTGGTCCTTCAACACATCGATTTTAATCTTTTCCACAGCACTAAGGGCTTTTGGTCCAAAAATGTTTATTCGAATTTTAGCTATGATGGTTACTCAAAATACTTTAACTATTCATTAAATGTGTCAATTTTCACAAAACATCCACAAACAAAGAAGATATTGAACTTTTACTATTCAGTTGACGCAAGTAAAAACGGCTAATTTTGGTATCTGCTGTGGTAGCTTGGTATAAAAGACACAAGCGCAATAAAAGTACAGTTAAATTTTTGAATTGAGTGAAGTAATACCTGAGATCACTGCAATAGTTATAATTGACGAACTTTTGAACGTAAGAGCAACGGAAGGAAGAGGAATTAAGTGAACAGCCGCGACGTCCTCGCACACACTGCCACCTCGATTTGACGCGACAAAAATGTGGTTCATGACATTTTCCGTAGAATCGCAGTCACATTCGCAGATCTTGTGATAAGTGAGCTTTGATTACAAGACCAGAATCTCTCACCCTGCAGTCATTAATTCAAGCCAACTGCGCCTGACAAATTTCCCCAATCCTCCTGCAGCGCTGACACAACAGCATTCCAGCAAAACACAAGAAAAAAAAAAACGAAACAAAGTCAAGTCCGCTGGCATGTGACCCAAATACCTCTTGCCTAGATCCATGACAACCATGAGAGAATTATGCTACTCCATTAATCCCGATTGCACAATGCAAGGTCACACCGAATTCACCAGCTGAACAGCATAACCACTCGTGTACTTACACAGCGCAGACAACCTCCTGAGGACACCAGGTGCAAGTACGAAAATAGCAAACACCCCACGTCGAGAACAATATTTCCACATTTTTGGGATACCTACTAGCTAGACACCAGCCTCCGGACAAATCTCACACCGGCGGTGTCAACGGTGCCGCTGCTGGTGGCACTCTCGCAGACAGCCTTCCAACTGGAGCACATTCCACGCGGGCGCTTGTGTGCTCCAGAGCTCCTCGCTGTCTCGCCGTGGCTGCCGCAATAATACCAAATGTCAAATGCATTAGATTCCGACCGCCGAACCGCGAATCAGCGGATCAACGGGTACCGAAGGCTGAATGCAGGGCGCAGGCTGCCAACTGCCGACTGCCGACTGACCGAGGTATTGATTTAAATAGTTCAATTTACTTAAATGTGCAATTTAGAATGCAAATTAAATGCCCTGGCCTTATTTATGGGTTTGGGCAAACTTTTCAACGCCACGGCCGGTTATTAACGGACCCAGCATCACAGTGGTGATGGCGTGGAGCATGCCTGGGAACAGGAAACGAGCGCATTCGGTGAAGTCCTCTGCTGGCGTGTGCTTTTGGGACCCACTGTCGCTCTAATTGGCCACTTTCCGGTGACTAACTCACAGTCGCAGATCACAGGACTTATGGGCAGAACACACATGCGCACCCATGACACTCACGCGACCCACACACGGGAACACACGGCCTATTCCGAAAGCAATTCCATCCAATCCAGTGCCATTTGTTGGCAATCGGAATGACTTGTTGTTGTGCTGTGTGCTTGCTGGCCAGGTTGGCTAGTGGCACCAAATTTATTGCCCACATTAATGCCTTCTTGTCCGTCGAAGTTGCAGCCGGCTCTTGATGTTGCTGTTGCTGGTGTCCCTTGTTGCTTTTGCTCTTTTGCTGTGTGGTGGCTGCAGCCGCAGCCTCCACAAATCTCTAAGCTGTTTAAGCCAATCCGCCATCACGGGAGAACAGAACCATTGAGCCACCTGGGCGATATGATTGATGCATAGACATGATTATGGTTTCTCTTGGCGACATGCCTGCTATTCGGGCGAGAGAATGATGACGCTGACAACGACAGATCTTGAGGCAACACTGTAATCGGGCCATTAGTATAATGGTCCGAATCATTCTAAGGCGGATGTTATGCCATAGCAATTTGATCTTTGTTCGCGTAGTGAAGACATCATGATCGCCGCCGTCGCCGCCACCGCCGCGCCAGGCAGGTGGATGACGACGATGATGCTGGTGTCTGCACAGCATCCTCCAATTCGCGCACAATTGTTAGCGAGTCCAGTACGTGACAGGCGACACCGACTGGGTTTATCGCCTACAAAGATGCACGTTCCACGACACGGCGCGGCGGTGTATTGGTGGTGACTCTGCAAGAGAAGATGATGATGATGATGACTACGACGACGACGACTACGAAGGCGAAGGCGAAGACCACGTTGGTGATGACGGCAACTATCGCGGCTGTGTGGCAAGGATTGGACTTTTAATGGTGCCGATTTGTTTGGAAGCCATGGTAATGTGACAAACTATTGATATCTCTTCCCGGGAACTTGCTGTGAATTTCTAAATAAACAGCTCAGAATCAAGAGTATTGCCTAATGGAGAAGGATGTCGGGTTCATGCGGCATGCGGTGCCGGTGGTTTTTTTTTCTTTTTTTTTTTTGCGTCTTCACACATGTGGGACATGAGGCACGATGTCGACACAACGACGATGCACGTCGCTCACATGCGGCGTGAATTATGGAATTTAGACAAATGATGTTTGTTACCACCGCTGATGACCCGGAGGTGATAAAGCATCATGCCGTGGAGCTGGTCGATTTGTCAACTTTATTTGTGCGCGGCTTTGACATTTCGTAATCGCACCTTATTTTTTTTTGGGAAACAAAACTGGTAAACCTCATGTGGTGTGTACTGGGAATAAGGGAACTGCACCAATCGATGGGTGGTTGAGGAGGACTCTTCAGACGAGATAATGCTGTCGTACATGCTGAAAATGACAGAAATAAGAAAGAGAGACAGTCATTCCAATCAGGGGCGGACTAAAGGGCCATTCGTATGAATATACGAATCGCGAACTTCGCAAACTGTGACACTTCATTCATGTGGAGCAGAAATGAAGTATTACAGAGATAGCCGACTTCACAGCTGATTGCCCCCTAGTTCATCGACGAATTTGAGTGCTTTTTTGACAGATATTCATGAATTTTTGAAGGTTATTCACGAAATAACGTAAATGCCGTCCTCTGATTGGTCAATTTGATTCAATAAACAGATATAAAAAACAGTTGTCAATAATTTTAAGGGGCAAGAGAGGTAAAAGTCGGGGGTCTCTGTAATACTTCATTTCTGATATGGAGTCTACGCATTCGCTAAAAGCTGTGGGTACAATTTGTGCAAAACACACACAACAGCTGTGTTTTTTTGCAAGCGTATATACTTTGCATGTAAAATACACTGACAACAAATCCTATATCCGCTTATGTTACTCATCATATATAGGCGCGGATAAAAACAATGCTTCCAAACATTATTTTCTGTGTGTTCATTCCTGAATTTATTCATTCATTGTTTAGGTTGCTGTATGTGGCTTACATTTGCAGGCGTGTTTGATGTATTAGATCATTTTAAATTGTTTTGGCAGCCGTAAGTATGCAATTGTTGGTATATCCAGAGTAGCTCTGCTATACATTCCTTTTAGGTTTCGTAATAGATTCTATTCATTTGATGTACATTGTTTTTTTTTTATAATTATTAAGTGATTTTGCTTTTAAAGTGATGGTCACGCTACACAGTCACAAAACGAAGATTGTCACCATCAAAGATCAACCATCACCTTCCATGACTACACCCCTGACTGCTTAGCAAATGTCGTCGGTGCTGCCAAGATTTTATGATGAATCATTAAGCGCCGATGATCGTTTTTTTGTGCACTTATAATTTAAGCGTATATACGCTCGCAAAAAAAACACAGCTAACATCGCGAATATTTTGGTCGTGAATGTGTGGATCGCGTTTGCCTCTGTTGTGTATTGCGATGCAAACTCAGTCTGACAGTTCGCAAAGAGAACGATTGATTCGTGAATAAAAAACATAAAATCGTTAATAAGGACACATAAACTAATTATTGTTAAGATTTTAGTCGATAGAAAAACTCGATAATTCAATGCTCATATTCATATTTTTCTGGAAATTGCTTATTTCTGAAAGTTCGTGTTCATATTAATGGCCCTTAAGAGACAGTGGCCGCGCTGCCCGTAAAGCAAGCTGATATGGGTTGTGCGACTCGGTTGGGCCTAGCATCTCAGGAACGACTCATATTGTGCTTGCTATTAATCTTTCACGAGTAGGAGGGACCTACAGTTTTATACCGACTCCGAAAGGCCATGTTGAGAAGTTTTCTAGACAGGAATACTCCTTGAGCATTGTCGAAAGAGGTGGAGCCATGAATTATGAATGTTGGCAAATTTTGTATTCGAACTTGGCAACCGATGCACTAACCCACTACTCTACGGCGACTAACGGTAAAGCAAGCTTACATACCCGATAAATTTAAGAAAAAATCACGTACAAAGATTGTGTTTAAGGGTGTATTATATTTTTGTGTGCTCCTTTTCGATTGAAAGTAGAGTTGAGTGAAAAATCATTTTCACAGTGAATGAAACATCACAATCAAAGTCTGTGATCGACAGTGATCGACAGTGAACAGGGAATACGATTCCCGCAGTAAATACGTGCCAAGCAGTGAATACGTTCCACACAGTGATCTCTCTTGGAACAACAATAGAGGTATATCCCAATATCCAAGTATACAAGATCCTGTCCAGCGTACTGTGTGAACGTCTAAATCCCACCGCACTTAGCGGCACGTGACAGTGTGGCTTCCGGCCTGGCAAATCGCCTATAGACCAAATGTTTAAACTACTGCAGAGCCTGGGGAAGACCAGCGAGTTTTAGATCGATTCACACCACCTCTTCGTCGATTTTAATGCCGCATACGAAAGCATTCATCGCAAGGACATATTCAATGAGATGGCCGAATTCGGGATCACGGGAACATTGATCAGGTTGTGTCGCACCACGTTAACAAGTACGCGATGCACCGTGCAGTTTGGCTCAAGGATCTCCGAGCCGTTTGAAATCTGCTTCCGATTACGGCAAGGTGATTCGATGTCGTGTGATTTCTTCAATCTGGTACTGGAGAAGGCACTATCTTCTACAAGTCAGTCCAACTGTTGGGGTACGCATATGACATCAACGTCGCCGAGCGTTCCCAACGTACCGTAATGGAAGATTACATGGCGATTGAGGAACAGGCGAGACGAACTTTTTTTTCAAAACAAGTTGGCTCAAAACTCCTGACTCGAAGGACAAAATGTATACTTTACAAAAATTTTATTTTTCCAGTCCTGCTGTATGAAACCGTAAGCTGGACGATAAGCAAAACTGAGGAGCTGATTCTTGGTGCCATAGAAAGAAAAATTTTAGTGGGATATATGGTCCCTTCTGCGAGGAAGGCGAATGGAGGAGAAGACGCAACCGCGAACTCTACGATCTGTACCAGAATGTGGATGCTGTCCGGAAGACAAGAATACACTGGCCACATCGAGCGGATGGACATCAAAGCTCCAGCTAAGAAGGCCTTCTAGAAGGCCTTCGAGCCTCCTGGTTCGAGAAGGGGAGAAAGAATGAACCTCCGGTATAAAGACCAAACCATCTCGGACGACAGGCAGCTTGGTCTTGATGACTGGAAGCAACGTGCCCAGGACCGTCAACGATGGAAGGCAGCAATTTGTTCGACTCAGACCCTCCAAAAGTCCCTGTCCTAGACAATATTTCGATTAACTCATTAAAATTGTCAGAAACGATATACCAGTAACAACCTTACCGAACAACTTACGATAAAAGAGGAAGAACTAGGCGATCCTCTGATCTCAAGTCACTTGCGGCAATCTTCCGATTCGAAGAAACTAGACTACCCAATTATTATTGCGAATTTATTGTAACACAATTTATTAATAACAATAATAATATGGGGGGCGCTACAGCCCGTAGAATGACAGGGCCTAGCTTCACAGCAACCACTCGTGGCATGCGTGCTTGTTCTCTCTCACTAGTGAAGAGAGAGCAGACTCCGGAAGGGCAAGTTGGAGAAGCTCTTTCTAGACAGTTATTACTCTTTGAGTATTGTCAGTTACTCGAAAGAGGTTCAAAGGGGCTGCCAAATTGCCTTTATTGTCCGCTAACAAGTCCTACATGTGGCCGACAAAAGTTTTGACGAGTAAGAAACAAAATAATGTACGTGAAAAAGCTCGCAGAGGGCATGGGCCTGTGCATCGAGAGCAAAGTTGTTGATTGCTCTTAACCCGGCGGGATGCCAGCATCGATCCCTGAAAATGCACAGGTCAAGTTGACATACAGCCTCCTGGCCGCGCCCTCTGGATAGCCTTTACAGCTTAGAGGTGAACAAATGTGTTCCCCTTTGTCCAGGGGCTTAAACCACGAACCGGTCCTCCAGGTTCGGGAGTTGAGCGTGGGTGTAATTTCCCCATCGTCTAAAAAAGGTTTATTTGAAAACCAAGGACTAGCCTCGGATACGTATGAACCTACTTCTAATGGCCATGGACAATGAAATGGGGACAACGATTTTCGGTTCTGCACGTGGAATGTGAGGTCCTGAACAGACCGACGAGTCGAATCTCAGTATCGTTTGACCGATCCACAAGAAAGCAGTCCCCTTCAACTGCGCCAACCACCGAGGGATAAGTCTTCTCAACATCGCCTATAAGATCCTCCTCTAAAACCAATTGTCAACAACCTGATAGGTAGTTACCAGTGCGGTTTCAGGCCGAGAAGTCCACCATCGACCAAATCTTCACATTACGGCAGATCCTGCAAAAACCCAAGAGATACAGATCGTCACTAACCACATATTCAACCAGAACGTCAGTATAAGGAACTATACCTTCGAGGTAGTGAAGGACTTCGGGTAAGGTTCTGCGTTCAATCTTTGGTCATGTTTGCGTTGATGGTTCTTGGAGAAGATCCAACTATGATGTGTACGAGCTGTACAGCGACATGACCCAAGCCAGTCAACTACTCATTCAACGCATAAGACGGATAGGCCACTGCTCCTGGACAACAATCCCCAATCAGTGGGACAACATAATAGAAGACGCCCACGGAAGCGATGGCGCACCCAGGTGGAGAAGCAGCCCAATCAACTTGGTATGCGCAGTTGATGACAGCTGGCTAAAGATCGTGCCAGCTGGAGAGGCTTGTTAGTTGAAGCCCAGGTCCACCCCGAACTATAGCGCCACCAGGAGAAAAAGAAATTTCGCAGCTTTAATTTATTTCCAAGGTTTTCTACTTTTCCAATGAAGTGGGGGCGATCAGATGCCTCGTGCTCAAATACCTTAGGGCTTAGCCTCCACAACATATCACAGCCAGCGACGAAGTGACTGTAACTACTACAAAATTCAACATAACCACGATTTATTACATAATTTCTCAAACTTATCATCTACTCCTCTGAACTGGAATCGCTTAACATTATCACATCTCCTTCAGTCGGTACTTTGAGAAAACTGATATCCATCGACTTCTCGAACTCATCCTCGTCACCACCGACCGGGTTGGCTTCAAAGAAATAACTCGTCTTCGCATTGGCTTCCTCTTTGATAAGCGATCTCCGTTTCGGCGTGCTTCTTCCGAGAGAATTGTTTCTCTCAAGAAACCGATCGATGTGCGTAAGTGGAGACTGCAAAAGACACAGATTCTCTTTGCCTGCAACGAGAGCATCTATGCTGTCGTCTAGGGAGAATCTCTTTGGAGAAAGATGCAAGAGTGATACCGAATTATTCCTCTTCTTTGACTCCATGGCGAAATCGAGGTCATCAACACTGCGTTCCCATTTGACGGCATCGTAAAGCAGAAGTTTTCCTGCATGTCTTTGTATCGGCGGGGCTGAGTTCTTGATGATTCCACTGATTATGTCCGACATGTCGAACTCATCATCATAATCGCTCTCGAGATCGGATGGTATGCACTTGGTTTTGGGCGTTGAGCACTGTGGGGCGGCATTTAAAGGCTTCAATGGCGCCTGCTTCTTGGGAAGAAGGAACTTATCGATCATTTGCAGACCCTTTTTCGGCTTAGCTTTCAGTGGTGCTTTTTTGGGTTTCGTTGTCTTGGCAATTTCATTTGCTGCTTCTAACAAGGCACTCAAGTCATTCAGTGAACCTCCCTCCTTAGCTTTGACTGCTGCCTTCTTCGTCTTTTTCGTTTTCTTCGGCTTTTCTTTAGAGGCTAGAAACTCTCGAACCATGTCAGGGTAGGCCTCCTCCATGAGATTCTGCGGTTCGACGCTAGTCCAGAGGTCTTGGACACCCTTCGGATTGTCGGCAGTAAATATTTTCATTTGCTCATCGGGAATCAATCCATGAAATATACCCTGCTGATCCTTCCATCGAACCTCCAGGCTAGCCACACCCTTCACCGTTCGTTTCTTGACTATTTCCTCGGGGGTGACATATGAAACCGAACCAGGCGGTTTGTCTTTGATGAATCGAACTTGCCATCGTGTGAGAATGGGGAAGAACTTCTGGAAGCAGTACACTTCTTGCCATTGCAATAGATGACCCACTTGTTTGATAAATTTAACAATATTCGGTTGCTTCCATCTCAGATCGAGACGAGGAGGAGTTGCTGGCTCAGTTAGGAATTCATTGATGATTTCCTCCGATGGGAAACCGGGATCTGCAAGTGCTTTTTTCCTTAAAGCCAGTTCCGATTTGAGTGACAGGCGTTCTTCTCTGTGGAAATGAAAATGTTAACAAGACGTGGGCACACCGAATTCGAGACTTACTTCCAAAGGCTTGCGTCACAACCTCGATGCGTGCGGCAAGATCCACAGCCGCTCTTGGTATGACACTGGGTCTTCCCCAGGTGACCACAGTTGGAACAAATGTTTTTATCATCCACTCTCATTTCCAGTTGCGAATACTTGTGATCCTCTCGTCTCCAAGATTTGATTCTGAAAGTAGTTGCATTAGGGCAAGTGGAGAATGTTTTTTGGTGTTTACCTATCTATGATGACATCGTTTTTGTATCGATTGAAGAGCTTAATGACACCGTCCCGTCCTACACCACCCACGCCGTCTGGACAATAGTCACAACCGCACAGCAATCCCATGACAATCACTTTGTTTTGGCCAAAATCTATTAAGGGATCAATATGATTTCAACAGAAGGGAGGACATTTAAGACTTACCCATGTCTTGGCAAACTTTTGCCATATCGTACACATCCACTGCTCCTCCTTGAGATGACGATGTGCCTTGAGTGGATACGGAAAAGTTTCGATAAACCTTCACAGCGCCGTAAGCAAAGCAATCGGAGTCCTGGCTAATAACACCATCGACCAACTGAAAGAACAAGGCTTTTACATGGAACATCTCCCAGGAGTTACCTTTGCCTTACACCCTTTTTGTTGAGGAAAGCGCAGTACGCTTCCGCTTCTCCTGGTCCTTGGACACATGTAATTCCCATGCTACGCAGTAAATTCTCACATTGTTTCAGCACATGATTGAATCTCGTTCGTCCTTTTTCCTTATCGACCACTTTTTCTTTTGGTGGTCCTGCATCTTGCGTTGGAGGTGATTCCTTCGGCTTTACTCCACGAAACTGCATTTCATTGCGTTTCGCGATCACTTGTGCTTTCAATTTGGGCGCTGTGCCCTCGAGTACAAAAACTGGAGTGACATCCTCCCAAATCAAATAGCAAGTACGAAAAAAGAGATTTCTAAAAACAAGAACTATCAGTCTGATGCATGTATAAGGGAGTTATTGAAACAAACTTTAAATGCTGCCGGGGGTGAATGAAATAGTCGACGACGTTGAGACTTTCGCAAACCCATCCAGCCAAGTCAATAGCAACTGTTTTGCCCCGAAGCTCGTAGAATGGCTTGCGATCGCAATAAGGAGTAAGCACGGTCCAGAGTTCTTTTATTCCCATTTCTATTAAATAAAACAAAAACTTAACATTTCGTACGAAACGACTGAAACTTGAATTTGTATCAGACAATTTGTTTACAAATTCTTAAACGTCAAAACGACGACATCTAGCTGTGAGATTCAAAACGAAAGTCATTTAACATCACGTTATGCAATGTTTCGTAGTGTAGAGTGGGGAAGCTTCGTACTGCACATTTCAGTTAACATTGAATTATGAGATTCACAGGACGCCTCGTAACTTCTCTTAGCATTGATTATATGAGATAATTATTTAAGGGCTAAGGCTTTAATATGAGGTCTTCCCACTCAACAAATATGGCATTTGTGCAGCTATGAAAATTTAGTGCACATGCATATGCGAAATACATAAAAAAAAAAATAGGCAAACATGTGCATGCTTCCATCTTCTGTTCGACATATCTCCCCTTCTATGGGTGCTAGTCATCAGTGATATACATGAAAAACTTAGACTAACGGAAACCAAGGTAATCTCCAACGCCGATGACGTTGTCATAATTGCCTGTAGTAAGTTTCTCGTAACCATTATTGAGCTAGTTGAACGCGTAATAAGGTGGGCAAAATCTTCGGTCTAGGGATCAACCCTGAAAGACTGAGCTGGTCCGCTTCACCAATAAAATGGTAATTCTGTCTTTCGAACTTCGCGTTATAGAGGGCGCGACCCTCACCCTGAAAGAAAGCGCTAAGAACTTTGGTGTAAACCTATACAAAAAAAAACTCAATTGGAAAGCAAACGTCAAAGAGAGAGTGAAGAAAGCGATCTGCGCCCTATACCTGAGCAGTAGGACATTCGGCTATAAATAGGTCACACAGCGATTCTCAGGCATATTCTGACATACGGCAGCGTAGTGTGTTGGCAGGCTTGCCCACCAATATAAGGCTGATAACCACTATACAAAACACGTATGTATTGGAGTGCCAGGAGCAATCTCCTCCACTCCAGTGGCGGGCTTAGAGTTTCTACCGGATTTTCTTGCACTCGACCTCTATACGCAGAAGACTGCTGTGAAGTCTGACCTAGGACTCACCCAAACCAAAGGCTGACGCTCATGTATACTCGACAAATCGAAAGTGACTACTCCCTCCCCTTCCTCGATTTTGAAAGACCTTACAGGTGTCATTTCCCAACAAGAGAGGAATGGAACTCTAAAGAACGCATCAACAACTAGACACCCATCCACGTCTATACGGATGGATCAAAGATGGAAAAGGCACAAGTGCGTGTATTTTCTCCGGAGTGTTACACTAGTACTGCTTTTTCGGATTACCTGGCTAGGCAGTGTTTTTCAAGCACCATACTTTCTGTAATCCTCCGTGCCCTGTTCGGGATTGAGCAGTTCCTAAAATTGCCTGCTCCATTTCCGCAATATTTATAAGTTATTAGAAAACACCACACCATCTTTGCATTTTACTCTTTCGATGATGTTGAACATCCTTCCACTGAGTTCGGCGATCCTATAGTCGCTTTCCAATTTCTCAACGAACTCCTTCCAAGTCTGGTCTTTAGCTGCTCGCATAGCCAATTTGCTAGTTCTTCGTGGCTCGGCGTACCGGTCTCTGGCCCCTATTGCGAGTGTCGACTATCGACCGAATCGCTTGTCGACAAATTTATCGACGGATATCACTTTTGGTATTGTGTAACTCAGTCGATAGATAGTTCTATTACTGTGAATGAAAACAGTTCATATTGTGAATATATTACAATTTGACAGCTAAAACTCCAATTGTTTGTACATTTTTCAAAGGATATTCTTTTGTTTGTGTGAATATTCATTATTAAATTTGAATACAATTTGAATGAATAGTGTAGAGTAATAAAACAATACATTTGATGGCATCAGTTGTGTTGTAAATGGGACGAAGAAATTTCAAGTGATTTCCTTGAAATTCCATGCAGCCGGCTAAGGGGTACTTCTATCCTTTGAAAATATCTGACAAACTGTAAGTAGGTTCGTTAATAATTCAGTTTATTTACTAATTATATATTCGTTACAGCTTTCTGGATTACTGTCTAAATAGGCATTCAAAGACCTTCTCGTTGAAAAAGAACCTTTGATGAAATACATGAGTATCAACACATATGTACCTAATATCACCTGTATAAAAAGAAAATAAATCGTCTCTCAAAACGTTCTTTGTTATCTGCAAACTAAAAAAAAGTGAGATACGTTGTTTATATTCTAGGTGTCAAAGCTGTCTGGCTTCTCCACTAAAATCTTCAATTGCTTCTTATTTGTTACTTGCAGTGACATAAAATCGCTTCACATTAAAAAAACCCAAACGATTTGCCGGAATATACTTCCATTTACAGTCTAAAATTCTTAGTCCACAACCAGCGACAACGAATTTGCAATCGCTAAAAACCTGCTGTCAAGTCGACAACTATCGACTGCGAACGACATTCGCAATACCAAACTTCAAAATCGATAGCCGACCGTCGACAACGAGCGATTATCATGCGAAAGTCGACACTCGCAATAAAGGCCTCTGTAGGTATTCTTCTTCTCTATAATGGCTTCCCGAACTCCGGGTGCTGGAAACAAAGCAGCTATTTTCTTACCACCAGCCGCCACTCCACAAATGACTTTCAAAAGGGTAACTGCTGACTGTTATTTGATTTGACAGTGAAGTGAGCCAAACAATTTGGCCTTGTTGTCGATGATGCGGAATCGTGTAAGAATCCCACAGGATAATTCCTCCCGTCTCGTCGCCTATAAAAAGAAGCACATACATGAAATTCCCCTCATGGGAAAATAATAAAAAACAACAATTCAAAGCGCTTCATCAACTCTTTTTTTATTTGAATTATTATGTAAATAAATACACACATCAAACTGTTAAAATTTAAAAGGGAATAGTTATCATACAATTCCTAGGTCAATACGAGTCATGATCGATTGGGTCTAAATTAAAACAGAGCATGCAGGCAGAGCTTGTATGAGCTCAGCACAACACCTATTGCTTTCGGTCGTGATTTGTTTTCAACGACAAGAAAATAAAAAAACAAATTGGATTATTTCCTAGGATTAAAAAAAAAAGAGTTCGTTTGCTGTCCAAAAATGACGGACTGAGAGCAAGAGAAGATATACTTAAAATAAATACATTTGTTTCTCATCACAATGTTTTTTTTTAGAGATTTGCAGACTATCATTGTTGGTTTTCATAGAATTTTCTTTTGTTTGTTGTTGTAATCAGTTCGGGAGGGTATGAAAAAATATTCATATTTTCAAGATGTTGAGGTCGCGTCTGGGTCACATGTTCCGTTCCGTTCGGTCCGGTCCGGTCTTTTTATTGGTTTGTTTTTTTTGTTTTTTTGAGTTGGTTGTTCTTGTTGTTTGTTGTGTGTTAAGTTTTCTTTTTTTCATTCCGTTATTGGTCATCTTGTTATTTTGTTGTTAATGTTGTTATTTGTTGTTGTTATCATAATTATACATTTTGATGTCGATTTCTATTGTTCAATTTGTTGTGTCGTCGTTCGTCGTTTGAGAGATTTAGAGAAGTAATACTGTCTGTGGAAAATAACAAAAAAAAATACGAAAAAAGAAACGTTACACATTTATTATTTTGCATGAAAACCGTTAGTCAGTTTTTAGTACTCTATTTTTGTTTTTTTTTTTTGAATCTTATAGCTAGCGATGCACTCACACTCATACTTACCCCTAGAGTGGCTGTCAGCTGGGTGGCTGTTTCAAAAAAGAAAGAAACAACGTGATTAGGAATCAAGGTACTTACATTGATTTTTTTTTAAACTCTTCGCAGACGCTTTCGATTATTATCGTTAGGCTCCTCAGCATCCATCACCTAGAGGAAAATGAATCAGAAGTTGCCATCAATTGTCAGTGATCAAGATTTGAAGAGCTCTTGCCTTAATTTTTGAACTGCAAATCTCAGCTCCATTCAGTGTGTCAATTGCATTCTGTGCACTGTCTCCGCGAGCGTACTTGACATAACCGCAATTACGATTGGGCAGTAAATAGACATCTATCAAGCTGCCGAAACATGAAAACACATTCTTCAAAATCGCTTGGGGGATACTCTGTACAGGGGAAACAGTCTTCAGTACTCTTCAGTAAAAGTGATTAATTGAATGGCTACATACCGAAGAGAGTACAATAAATAGTCTACGGGCCACTGGGGCATCCGCATTTGCCATTGGCGCTGCCGGGGGTAGGCTGACACTGCAAGCTGTGTTCTTACGATCAATAACCGACCCGTCCAGGCGAGGATTGATGATTGAGAACTTCACTATAAGACGTTCACCAAGCGGATACTCAAATCCGTGAATATGCTCTCTAAAATAGAAAAAAAAAACATTAATCATAGTTTGGCAGATCAACTAGAAAGAGAGACTCAATCAATTGTTCACAGAGAAGTTTCCACTTGTAAAGCGTGCATTACTGTATTGTTACGGTCGTAATTGAGGGTTATTTTCTATTCGAAGTCACGTTGCCTTCAACTCCAAGGAGACATCGTGTGTAATGACTGCAAGTTTGAACCTTTGTTTGATTGTTTGATCTTTGAACTGCGGCAACTAAAAGGCGACGTCGTGATTAGAACGCCTAAGCCATTGTTTCAGTCAGAAATATGTCACGAAGGGGGACTTTTCAGCTACCAACAAGTACTATGATGGCATCACACTATTGACATTTACACATTCAACTAGAGAGTACGAGAACCACTTGTAAATGTCGCTAGAACAAAGAAACTTGAATGTCACTCATTGAGATGAAATCAACGAGAGCCACTGGTTTTGACCTTTAACGGAGAAAAGGAAAAATAGTTTGCGAATGCAGTCATCGAGCCAGTAGGCGATAGATTTGAATAATCCTACGTCTATTGCATCACCCGTACGCAGTGCTCTGGATCACTGGAACAGGTTTTGCAAAACAAACTCCTACGGTCGATTACTATATTAGTACTTGACTTACTTTGCATAAATAGCTGCCTCCGGTGTGTTATAAGCTACTGTAGCTTCGTTAGTCCGTGGTCCATCTGCAAATACATGCATATAAATTTCCCCAACCACACGCAAAATGGAATTCTATTGGACTTACGTTCCCTCGTTATCTGACAATAGTCCAGTCCAGGAATTATAGCGAACAAGCGCCACAACTGATCCTGATTTATGTTACTACTACAAATCACGTCTAAAGTAGTAGTTTGCTGCCCATTTGAGTTCGCCATCTTTAGGAATGATGCCATCTCATTGTTGGCATTATTCATGTTTCCACTTCCCCAGTCGTTATTGTATCGATTAAATGACTCATCCCGATGCCCGTCACGAGGGTTACGGGCTGCTGTCTTTGGCTCTGCAAAAACCGCCTTAAATTTGGACGGGCAATTCTCATACGCCAAGGCGGCATGATAAAACCTTCAAATAAAATCAAGTCCAATTAGCACAACTAACACAAATTTGTTCTTCTGCAAATAATACCTTTCGTATCTCACATAGGCGAAGCCTTTCGACTGTCCGGTGTTGCGATCATGCATAATCGAAACGTTCTCCACGTTACCATATTTCATGAATTCATCTCGAATATCATCTTCGGTGGCATTTTTCGGCACCACAATGAACAGGCGAACGCACCTTTCTTGTTCGTTATCTGACCGACCTTGACTTTTGCTGTTAAAAGAAATGAACAATGCATTAAAGTCAATTTGATATGTCGCGTTAACTATGCTAATTACTTTGCTGCAACAAGCACCTTCACTGTGCGATCCGAGTTACCGATGTGGCTGCCATTCATCTCCTCTTGTGCCTTGGCGGCATCTGAGGTTTTCATGAACTTGACGTATGCAATTCCCTTATTCTCACCAGTCTGCTTGTCTTTCACAACCCAAAGATCTTCGATATCGCCAAATTTTGAGAATGCGTCACGGAACTCATCTTCGGTATGATCACGATTGCCGATTATGAATAGCCGGGACATTGGTGGATCATCTTCGTTAACTGCGAATCGATGATGATGATCATCTCTCGAATTTGATCGGTATTCCGACATACTACACACGCTTTTATTTATATTTCTTATCTTTACACACGAAAACAAATAGGAATTAATTGATTGAATGAGCTGCTTATATGAGATCTATTGGCGACGAGGGTCCCCTTGCGAAACATAAAAAAATGGAGTTTGACAAAAGGTGAAAGTGGTGGCAAGCTACGACGGGTTTATGGGAAACACTTGTGCTCAAGCTTAAGCGGTGCTTACATTTTTAAACTATAATTGTAGGTAAATATTTTATAAGAATTATATGAGGATGTCCCAGGGAAAAATATTTGTCAGATGATATGCAGAAACCATGATTTTTGGCAAACATGTTGCACCTCATTTATAACGTGTGTCTATAAAAGTAAAGGACCTACAAGACCACAAATCCATTGTTTATGAAAACCATGAGATAGTAGATAGGAAACATTAAACATTTTGTTATAGATTTCAAATAATCTGAAATGTAATATAAAATGTAATTTATCTAGACTCTAGAGGTGAGTGAAAGCGAAATCCAATTAGTAATTGTGGATATCTATTATTTTTAAGACAGAGTCCACGATGCAAACATAGCCTTAATGACGAATCTAAAAATAATTTTTTCCATAACATATCTACCTGTCAATGGAATGTCAGCTGTCTATCTGTCAAATCAAAACAAATTAAAAATCAAATCACTTACAAATTTCGCACATCGTGTATTTAAACACTCATTTAATTTCTAAACTAATATAAACGAGCAGAATGCCTGGAGAAATAGAAAATCTTAATCCAAATGTATACGGCAAATGCAAGGAGAGGGTCACAACAACAGAAGAGGTGAATGAAAACATCGCAGATCCATTTGACACCCGTGAAATCTTCGGTAAGTCTTCAATATTCTATTCTGCAGATTCAATGACCATCACGACATCCACAGACCTCATTAGAAACATCAACGATCCCGAACATCCATTGACACTGGAAGAGTTACATGTCGTACAGGAAGACCTCATAAAAGTCGACGATGAGTCGAACGAAGTAAACATTCAGTTCACACCAACCATCCCACACTGTAGCATGGCAACCTTAATCGGTTTGTCAATACGAGTGAAGCTACTTCGTTCCCTTCCTCCCAGATTCAAAGTCACAGTCGTGATCACCCCGGGCACACACGCCTCAGAGATGGCTGTGAACAAACAACTGGCAGACAAGGAACGCGTCGCAGCTGCTCTGGAGAACAAACACTTGGCAGAAGTCATCAATCAGTGTATATCGACAAAGGGCTGAGGGAAACCAATGAAGAATGCAGTAGGGATAGTGTTATTATCTATACATATATTTTTTGTTTTGGTATGAATCTAATAAAAGGTTGCCAACGCTAGTTATCTTTTTTCTTCGCCTCGAAGACCGTGGATGTTGTTGGGGGTGAGCCAGCACTCCTTGGTTTTGTGGGGTCGTGTTTGAACGTTTTCACCAGTGGCCCTTTGCCAGCTTTGGCGAAACGGATTTCGTCGATCCTCTGCCGTTCCTCGAGTTGTCTTGTGATCTTCATGTTGCTCCAAGCTGGAGAAGAAATAAAAATGTAAAGAGAAGAAATCGTAGGCGTCTCAAAGGTGCTTACATTCTTTAACTCCAGAAACGAAACCTTTCTTCTTGATTGGCAGGTTTTCTTGCTTGTGCACGATTAGCTTGTCGATCTTGAAATAGTCTCGCACAGCGGGTATTTTCAAGATAGCCACTTGCCCTAGTGAAATGAAATTACTGCAAGCCCAGTAACAGAGGATAGCTGCCGGGAAGTTCATGGTGAAGGGGAAAATCGCTAACGGAAGCGCTCGCAAAACATACTTCATTATCTGCATGTTTTGTGCGGACAAACGTGCACTATCTGTGCCGATTTCGATCGTGAGGTACAGTGTTGCGCTTGTAATGACCGGCAAAAGGAACAATGGATCGGCTACTGTCAAATCTGTGAACCACCAGAGACCTCCTTCCCGAAGTGACTCGACTGGTGCATTGGCCATCGAACGCAGACCCATGAAGAATGAAATGAAAAGAGGTGCTTGTGCCAAAGGAACTACCATGTTCTTGAGGGGATTCAGTTGCTTTTCTTTCATGAAAATCATCATCTCTTGAGCATACCGCGCTGACTCAATCGCATTGCCGGTCTGTCGGGCTTCGGTCATTTTTAGTTGTATTACCTGCAGCTGTGGCAGGTGATTATTCATTTTCGCGCCGTTGCGCTGTGCAACAATGACAAGCGGGAAGATTAAAGTACGCACAACCGCTGTACCAATAGCAATGGCTCCCCACCACGGTAAGTCGAGCCCAATATGCAGGTATTCCATGCAGTTTTGTACCAAACCGACTGGTGTCCACCCGCCAAGTCCTATGGAGGCAAATGTTGGTTCACCAGCAGCATTAAGAACCTCTACAACTGTGTCTGTGAGTGAAGATGATTCCGGAATAGGAGGCGCTTCTGGAATTTCGGTAAGATCAATGAGGTTTTTGTCCCCTGCATCCGCACTGGCATATCGCACTCCACCTAAACCGGCCAACGGTGTCAATCTTGCAATAAGTTTTGGATCAGTCGGTCTTATTGGTTGTCTACTGTGCGCGATGTGTAGATCTCTCGCGTTGGGTGCAGCAAGAGGACCCAAAAGTGACCGCGACACCTGCAAAACAGTGAAATATTCGAGGTTAGGCGGGTGTGCTAAGTGATTAAGGTATGAATACGCTTTGAAACTAACCTTCGATTGAAAACAAACGTAAGCGGCATTCTTGCCATTTAGTACAAGCCGAACTTTATTAGATAACATCATGAAATAAGTGTTATTTAACTTTTTTTACTTGATGAGAAATTTGGCGATACACTTCAGCTGATGCTTCTTGACATTTCTTATTTGTTGAAAAAGTTTCTCAGTTACTGAGTTTGTGATGATGTTAGGAGGGCGGTATTTTCATTCTTACAGAAATGCTGTTGTTGCCCTGCTTACAAGGAGGAATATAGATTGTTTAACATGTGTTATATCCTATCTTTCGCGTCTATATTCGTAAACGGCTGCCATGGATGTTCGTTTACATCTCACACTTTTACACCCTACTGTATTCAGCGGCCAGTAACAGTTGACTTGACGTCTTACCCACCATTTGCCATCAGCTGACTGGCCGAAGGTATACCCAATCGAACAAAGCTTTTTTGGAGCAAAAAACGAAACGAGAAACAAAAGTCCCTTCTCATAGGGAGGTGAAAATCCCCACAAGCGACGTCAAAACAAAATTCAGTTTTATGCTGCCGTGGTGGGTAACCAAAATTTGTTGTTGTTCCTGAGTTTTTTTTTCTAATTTTTTTTTCTCGTTGGCTCATATTCAGAAGGACAGATGAAAAACGAAACGTCAGAAAAAAGTGAAAGAAAAGTCCAAATCGCAGTTTTTTGTGTTTGCAACGAGCGAAGAAAAAGTGAACTTTAATTTGGAATTATCTCATAAATTCATCGAATAAACCTTGAAAATCAATTAAATTCCAATAAGATTTCGAAATAAACTCATTTGGCCTGACATTTGGCAAAAAGTGTATTTGTTAGCAACACCTGACACGCGATCCCACAAGACGAGAAGCAGAAGTTTCTGCAGGCAATAGCACCACCAATCAACAGAGGAGAACCACCAACGATCGAGAAGTTTTCTTCGAAACACTTATTACACAGTAACTTTTGTGTGGCTAGTTGCGCTAGTTCAACAAAACCAAAACACAAAATACCAGTGCCCAGATGCAGTGAAAATGCAAATTCTACTGCAAGTAAACGCAGTGAATTCCTTCCAAAATCTCATAAATCGTGTATTTGTTCGCAAAGTGAACGTAAGGGCGGATATTATCCTTGCAGCACCTCTCTAGGACAGCCAATTTACTGTAGAGGATAGAGAAAAATAATTAAGACAAAAGGAAAAAAAAAAAACAGAAATCAAAAATTTGTTGCCATAAGCGTATACTTTTCGTACCCCCTCTTCCGTTTGGCGAGAGCACACACAACCCCCCAATCGAATCCTACGTAATTTTTTACGCGAAACACAACAAAAATGGTTAAAAAACTTTTTATTTTTAGAAATACTGTTGTGCATTGTTAGCGCGGCAGCGAGACGACGATTAACCACAGAGACAGAGAGGACACGACACAACACACGAGTGTGAATCTGTCTGGCCTCTTGAATCCACGCGAAGGACCAAAAACACGGACAACCATTGTTATATATATTTTATATAATTTTTTTTTTTTGTTTTGATTTTCTCCTGATTTTTATTTGTTATTGTGAAAGAAGCAAAACACATCCGAGAGTGAGCTCAGTTAACGCGACCAAAAGAGAGACATCGAAAATTAGAGACAACAGCGTCCAGCAGTATTCAGCGTAATGAGTGGAAAAGTGCGATTAAAGGAAAATGGTGTACTTGATGAGGATCCACTGACATTAAAGGACATCTCCTATCAGTATCTGTCCAGTCATTTGGATGTGATCAGTTTTCGGGATGCATTGGGCTATCGGAACCTGAACGATGGTATTGTGCTACCAAATGACATTTGCGATCGTTTCGTGGAGTGTTACCAGCGTTTTCAACGTCAACTCGACGATAAGGTCATCAATTTGTTTCGTGACACGAATAGAACTTCTATTAAAATAGTTCATCTACGGAACAGTACATTAACTGGTGAAGGTGAGTCTATCATTAAAAACTTTCATTCAGCATTCATTGAATCATTTTTTGTTGTGGTTTGCCGTTCGTGCAAAGGAATTCTCTTGGGAATCAGAAATTGCCTTCTGCTTGAGCCACCCAGCAAGAGAGCATTGACTTTCGATCAAATTACATGCGCATTCGACGATACACCGATCGCACCATGGTGCTGCTTAATCAATACAAATCCTATTCATTGCTTGTGCACTTGAAACCGTACATAGGAAGCGTGTGATCGAAAAAAAAATCTGTGCATAGTCAAATAATTTCTTTGTATGACGTCCGTTTGTAGTTATTTGCGATGATAAGCCGCACTGCATCTATCTTTTAGTTTGTTTGTGGGGGTTGCTCAATAAAATCAACAAAATCATTTTCTAGAACTGAAATCAATTCAGACAAGTTCCGCTGCCTTATCATTTTGCTTTTGTTTTCTTTTTTTGTGCTTCTGAAAGCGCAGGGGAACTACTGTCAAACCGACATCTTGACATTGCACTTGAATTTGTCGAATGTTCTTGCTCAGTTTTTGATTTCTTTTGGATAGAAATTCATCTAGAGTGAGGGATATAGTGGACATATGGACGTTTGTGTGGTGGATTCGCTTTCAGATTACAATCCAAAGCGCAATGTTACCTCTTGTGTTGTTGATGTAGCCATCGATCGTCAACATCAACTACTCTTTGAAACATTGTTTCAATTTCAATACTTTCCACAGCCTCGCAGTCTCATCTTCGAAAAGATTCTTTCGGCGTCACAATTGTTGGCTAATGCCATGACACGTAAAATTCTGTATCATTGATTAGTCATAGCAAATGTCAGAAGCTTTTGGGATTCAATCAAATGATATGCACCTCTCAATCGCCTTGAAACATTATTGAGTCAGTGCTTAAAAATCGCATAAGTACGAGCACCCTCGCGGTTTAATTTGTATACTGACGTCACCCTAGTTGGCGTAACCACAAATTCGTATTGATTAATGAAAAATTGATGTGTTAACATGGGAATTTCACATTAAACGTGCAAGTACCCAATGTATCTTCCGGTTGGAAGGCATTGTCTTGTTGATATTTGTGGCGTCTTTTTAGTTTTTGGTGTAGACCATTTAGGGCGAGGGAATAAATTAAGGCGCTCAAAAAAGATGAGAAACATGCTGCATTGACTAGATGATTCAGTACGAGACTTCAGTTCAAGCTAAGATGTCATTCCTATTTATGTTGGAATACTGGGAATTTCGGCCGTAAACAAATGCTTGATGCCGCATTTTGACTGTAAATTAATGCAAATTTGACCGTCGTCTATTATGTAAATTTGCATTTCATGAGTTGTACTTCAACTGGAGATTATTTGTTATCCTTTTTCTATCGCCAGTGACACGCGAGAGGACATGCGTCATCGTTCAAGTATACTACTGAGTCTTAAGCATGAGCTTTTAAATGGAATGCGAGTATACTGCTTGGGTTCTGCCCGTTATTTCTGTTTAACATGAATAAGCAATTGCTAGTCAAAACGTCGCCACATGTGCATGTGTGTGCCAGTATACCACATCGATCCTGCAAACTTATATGTCCAACAACATATCCAAATCGCTGTAAACTCCTGTTCTCTGCAACCCTGTCATTAAAGAACATTGCCTCTTGGTGGATCATGTGGCATCCAACAAAACTGAGGATCGATGGATGAAGAAGAGAAAGCGCGAATTTCGTAGAAATTCAACGACTCAAGCGATCTATCGCCAGGTTCAACGCCATCTCATCTTTAACTCGAAATGTTTCCTAACTAGTGGTCATACCCTATTATCTGAGAGACAGTAATCAATCAACCTCAATCTACTTTTAAAACGTCATGCCAATCAGTCTTAATTCCTTCATTCCCGCAGGAGACGTAGGGCCGTAGGAAAAGATCTCCATCGTACATGGTTCTTCTTTATTTCTCCGCAGTTCTTGTCTTCCTCTTTCATTTCCGTTTTTTAAGGATATCTTCCAAGTTATCTTAGGGCTCCCTACTTCTCTGTTTCTTTTCGGCTTCCAATCTAGAGCTTGACGCAGGATGCTGTTGTTTGGCCTTTTCAGGGTGTGTCCTATCCACGAATACTTCCTTTTCTTGGCCGCTTCCAAAAGCTACAGTGAAACAATCAAGCTGGCCAAGAATAAGTAGCACCAAGAAACATTCATACAAATATTCCTCAAAATATTTCTGTATATTTGGCCAACTGTCTAGCTTGGTCGCACTTTTGTTGGCGAAATTTGGCCACAACATATTCGCCTGCTGGTCGCCATGTTGCGTTTGTATTTTTTGTGTGTGACAGACATGGTGGTAAAATAATGTTCGTGTTAAATCTTGTTGGGATATAGGTAGATGACTAAGGTTAGGTTAGTCGACTGGATGACGCAGCTGGTTGAGTGTCTGCCCCTGGTTAGCTGGGTCCACGGTTCGAATCCCACTGAAAGCAAAGTTAATACGCTTGTATCTGGTTTTTAAATTACAGGTTCAGTCACAATTTGCCGTTGGGATCAAATAAATGGCACTATCCCAATCAGTGGTAGTAGTCTGACTGTCGGTATCACAATGGAACAACATGGTCTAAGTTGGCTGGTGAATGCACTAGCAGCCCCCTACCTAACCTAACATAGGTTTAAGGTGATTGTCACAGCTGTAACCCACTTAGATCTTGAATGCATCCGTTGAAATATTACTGCCTTGTGCTTTGCACCGGTTCCTCTTTTATTCAAAGGGACTTCACTAACACCTGATAGCTACCTAACGGTATCCTAGTGGCTCCCTTGAATGAACCACTACTGTGCTGGTTTAGAAACAATTCGTTTTCCTGATAATGTCCTGAATCCTTAAGTGTGACATCCTCTGGGCTGCTAAAAAAGTAGTTGCCTAGTAAATCATTTCTTGTTCCTGGAGCTGGACAGGTGCAGAGGAAGTGAAGCGTAGTTTCCTTCTTTCTTCGTCTCTACAGTTTCTGCAGAAGTCATTGCGGGGACGCCCATTCTCCTGGCGTGCATACCGAGAAGACAGTGTCCGGTGATAATGCCCACAATATTTCTTATTTCACTTCTCTATAGTTTTAGGAGCGTTTTTGTTTTGTTTGAATTCATTTAAGGCTAAATAAACCTCGAAGTCCTACAAGTATCTAGTTCTTTCCATCTCCGATTAGCGGTGTTGATGGGATCTGTAAGTAACACTGTGTTTATTATTGATGTGGGGTGTCCCGAATATTTACCAATGGCAGACTCACCCCTGCTCTTGCTAACTCGTCGTCCCTTTCGTTGCCTGGAAAACCACTATGCCCAGGGTGAGGTTGCATCTTAACGCTATTTCCTTAAGAGATAGACGGCAAAGTTGTACCATCTTGGATTTAATTGATGGTGTATCCAGAGTGTTGTTTCCAAAACGATGAGGATTTGTAACCTCTTCCATCAGCGAAAATAATAAAAGCTAATTTTAATAACAATTGGTGGTAATTTAGGATAATTTATTATTTCATATTAAAGTTCAAAATGCTTGATGTTAACGAAAAATAAAGTATGTCTCTGATTGGTCGCTTTTCGGTTTATCAATCATAAACAAGCTTGTGTTTGAGTATTTTTTAAAACGACCAATCAGAGAGAAACGTTTATTCTTGATGAGTCTCCCTCTGGTGGTTATCCCTGGTGCGAATCGAACAGTGGAGTACAGCGGCTGCGGCGGTTGTTCAATTGACGGCTGACTTTCTATGTATATATCGGTAGATAACTCCTCTATCGGGTTGATTGACAGAAGGTAGATGACTTCCTTGCTGCAGTTCTATGTATATATCGGTAGATAACTCCTCTATCGGGTTGATTGACAGAAGGTAGATGACTTCCTTGCTGCAGTTTGTGAATGACTTCCTCCTGACATAACCTATAATATTATCCTATAATAGTAATAACCTATAATATTAATTATCCCTTGTCTCTGCTGCAGTGTTTCTCTGACTTTCGTGGAGAAAACATATCCGGTATACTAACGAACTGCGGACGCGAACTTTTAGAAACAACCAATTTCCAAGAAAATATAAACAACATGTTATACTTCTTTGTATGCAAGAAATAATCGACTAAAATCTTAACAATAATTAGTTTAAGTATCAATCGCTCTCTTTGCGAACTGTCAACCTGAGCTCGCAATACACAAGAGAGGCAAACGCGATCCACACATTCACGACCAAAAAATTCGCGATGATATGTGTGGTTGCTCAAATTGTACCCATTGCTCTCTGCGAATGAGAAAACTCTATATTAATGAAGTGTCAGAGTTTGCGATTCGTAGTGAGCTCATATAAATGGCTTTTAAGTTGGCCAAAAATACTTGCAGCACAGCTGGCCAACGAACCCAGGTTTCACTGTAATACGATTCTCAATATAGTCCATTCCTCTGGACTCGCTCAGTAACAAAACATGCATAAAATGAACGAGAAAGTGGTCTCGTAGTTCGTTCATCTTATTTGGACATCAGCTGATGAAGATCACAAAAGAAAGTCCATAAAGAACTGTACGTCTATGATTATTGGTGGTGTTGGCAATTGGCAACAGCCAGCCGGGTTTAATTTCTTCGTCCTGTGGCCTTACAGCCAGGGCTGGACTGACATTTCCTCTTCGTGTTGCGCCACAAACCGGATAGGACCAGGACCTCTGCTAACAACCTTCTTCAGATAGCGCCAACTCTCGCTAGATGGCTCTAGTTGCGCACACCAAGTTGGTTGAGGTCCATCCCTACGCAGACGCCACCTAGCCGTATTATCCCATAGCATCGGGATCGAACACAAGACACTACTCAGTTAAACTTCTAGTTGGAAATATTTTATGGTGTTGTAAACTTTCTCTGATTTGTGGAGCTCCTTAATAATAATAATAACAATATGGGGGGCGCTTCTGTCCGAGGCGGACCTCGGCCTAGCTTCTCAGCAACCACTCGTGTTGTCCTTGCTACTGTTCGTTCACGAGTGGAAGGGACCTACAGTTTAATGCAGACTCCGAACGGCGAAGTTGAGAAGCTTTTTCTAGACAGGGATACTCTTTGAGCATTGTCAGTGACTCGAAAGAGGTGGAACCGTGAATTATCAAAGGTGGTAAATTCGGGTATCGAACCTGGCACCCTCTGCGTAGGATTCGACGCACTTACCCACTACGCCATGGCGAGCAGGAAGGAAGGAGCTCCTTGCTCCTTCAAAATACTATCCTACACTGTAGGTGGCGCTAAAAAAACGAGATGGGTCTGGGTCCAACAACCGACGTTGTCCGTGCTATTGTTTCGTCACAAGAGGAGGTAACCTACAGCTTTAACGACGAAGCTTGAGAAATTTTTTCTATACACTTACATTCTCGGAGGGTTACCAGGGAGTCAAGAGAAGTAGATCCGTGGGTAGTGAATGTCGTTCATCGTGTCAAGAAATTCCACTTGGGCGTAGGACTGCACGTACCCACTACGCCACGCCGTCCACTGACTGCTTTCATCTGACAATTGTTTCCTACCACATTCTTCCTTTCATGTATGGGTTACGTAGGTCTTGTCTATCCCGAATGAGCTTCTCTCGTTTTCCGGACCTATTATTGTTGAAGTTTCTAAACGTCAGTCTGTATCCATTCGTCCATATATTTGGAATCTTTTCGATGCTTCACTCATCACACGTACTTGATTGTTATTGTTCTACGTGGGACCTTCATTTTGTTACCGTTCTTTAACAACAACTGAGAGTCTCATCTCATGTTCATTTATTTAATCTAACCTCATTACGATCCTGCCAATCAACGTTCATCTTCACAATGTATTTTCTCTCTTCCCCTTTAGGCTTGGAAATTCTTCTACGACATAATTTATACGCCCTCTCAATATGGTACTGCGATCGAATAACAGTCCAATCCCATCATCTCTTGGCGAGGTATGGAGAGAGTCTCCGCTCGCTCGAGCTAGGTTTAAGTGCACAACTACTGCAACAACCGGAACCGGATGACAAAGAGCCCGTTGACTTTCAACTCAATTGCCCGCATCTACGACGACTAGTTCTGAATGGTGTCGTTATGCATCATCGTTTACAGTTTGCCCATTTGCAGGATCTTAACTATCTTGATTTAACATCATGCATTTTGGCCAACTTCAGTCTGGAGGCACTCTGCGGTCTACCCAACTTGCATACGTTGATATTGTTCAACGTTTGGCCAATAGCGAATCAATTGCACGCGATTTGTCGGATGAAAAAGCTGCAAACGCTTGATATCTCAATAAGTGGTTCGAGCAACGGTCATGGAACATATGATCTTCCCGATCAGGTAACCTATACACCCTTTATCCGAAAATTAAAATTAATGATTTTGTGGTTTTGTAGACTCTGGAGATGCTGGTGGAAAATCTACCAGAACTGTCACACCTGGACATTTCGGGAACAAACCTAGCCGGCAACGGAGTAGCGCAGAAGGGAGCTTGTGAAAAGAACGAGAGAGTCTCCTCCAAATCTGGCTTGCCAATGAATTCGGATATTCCCGGCCTAGCAGGGAGAACCGAACGGCCACTACAGTACCTTGGTTTGTATCACACCGCGCATTGGGCTTGTAAAAGGCATGATATTCCTGCTATCGAGGTGAGTTTAATCAAAAATATGACATCTGTCAAACTCAAGAGATCAATTGAATTTAGATTGCCGGCGATGCAAATGAAAAGCAAATCCTCACAGCAGCTCTTTATTATTACGACAGACCAGCGGTTCTGACCAGGGTTAGTAAACTCCAAAATTGGATTTGAACAGATTTGACACACGTGTTTCGATTGCAGGTCCTTAATGATTTGTACCACATCTTCCGCTTCGAGTGTTGCAAAGAGATTCACACAGCACTTGACGTCGTACTCACAGCAATGGACCGTCATTTGAAATTCAAACACATGCAAATATCCGGAAGGTAATCATCATCAATCGTTCGCAGTCTCTGGAGACTTGACTAATCTCCAAGTCTCTTCCCCAGTGCCACACTCTTTTATATAGTAAAAGGACGTGATCGAGCGAAATTCGGAACGCCTCTCAAGAATCACATCATTCGCACTTTGTTGAACGGCATGGAAATGCACATAACCGATGACACGATGCTTCGAAATGGGTATCTAACGCTTACCCAATTTTCCATGCCTAACGATGTGGTATGTGACTAAGTTTGTGTGCTCTTGCACAATGAATTGAATGGGTTTGCCTATCTCTTGCAGCTCTTTGAGTACGAACGGCTCATCACAGTCTTGCTGCATGGCGTTTCGAAAACCGAGCAAGAAGGCTTTGTCCAGAGGATAGCGATTTACTTGTTGAACACCCTTGCATGCCAGGTCGATGGCAGACAAAAATTGTTCTTAGGAGATTTGGGAGTTGTTAGTGTAAGTTTCAAATGCACCTCACTTTTCGGTCGTATGGATGAATCATCTCTTGTATTGTAGACTATGTTAAGTTTAATCAAGGATCGATTGACGCGCTCAGTGTTTGACGATGTAATGGAAGTCGCGTGGTCAACAATGTGGAACGTAACCGATGAGACTGCTATTAATTGTAAGAGATTTTTGGAAGGCCGTGGCATGGAGTATTTCTTAAAGTGTTTAAATGTAAGTCGCCTCAAATGATCCAAATGCCACATGTTCACCTCACAATTTGATTCACTTTTCAGACGTTCCCAGACCGTGAAGAATTGTTGAGAAACATGATGGGTCTTCTGGGCAATGTAGCCGAAGTTAAATGGCTACGACCGAAATTAATGACAGCGGAATTCATAGAAGTTTTCGCCACCCTCTTAGACTCAGACAGTGACGGTATTGAGGTCAGTTAACCGGCGCCACCTCGCAATCAGTGCGTCAATGCAATTGTTTCTTGTTCTTAGGTGAGTTACAATGCAGCTGGTGTCTTGGCACACATTGCATCCGATGGTCCGGAGGCTTGGAGAATTCAGTCGCCATCCCGCGACGATGTCTTGCAACGCATGGTGAAGGCAATCGACCGTTGGAACATAAACAGCGAAAGGAACATAAACTATCACAGTTTCGAACCAATTTTGGGCTTGGTTCGCTGCTACGATACACCACAGTGTCAGCATTGGGCCGTATGGGCTTTAGCTAATTTAACATGCGTAAGTACAAGCCAGGCGTCTTGCCAAATCACAATCTAATCGGAAACAATTTGTATTTTCTTTCAGGTTTATCCTCAAAAGTATTGCCGCTTGGTTGAGCAAGAGAACGGTTTGCAAATATTGACCGATTTGATACTGCACCCAAATCCGTATGACAAAATAAAGGAAACCGCTCAGCTGGTCATAAAGCATTGTTTAAATCATGGTGCAACACTTGAGGGATAACAGATAGGAAATGCACGTCGATACCGACTCGAGTAGATACGTCCCCAGCAGCTGACCGATAAAGCGCTTGTTGTTTTGTCTCCTGTGTCTCTTTTTACTTCTCGTTTTTAGATCGTATTTAGTTTCATTATTTGATTATTTGAAAGAGAAATTATGCAACGTGCAGCTTAAACCTGGATTCAAGCATATGGGCACGGCTCTTGCTGCTTCCTTCCTCTAACTGAGAGCTACCCCTCCACGCTACCGTATACATTATGAACCAATTTATTTTTATTGTAAATATTTGCTGCGCAGAGAATGAAAACAAAAAAGAAAGAAAGATGAAATGTCTTTAAAATATATACATTATGTATTAGATTCAATTTCATTTGATTCATGCTTTGTTTCTGTTCCTAGTGAGACTAGCTGTTGCAGCCCTTTGCAGTAGATGGATAAACGTATGAACATACCATCCTTAGAGCCCTGAAGTGTGAAGTCAGCTAAGGTTATGCAAACAATTGGCAAACAAATGTGTACTTCACATTTTATTCCCTTGCGTAGAGACTTCATGTATCCTTTACATTCGCTTGCAATTCTCATCTCATCTCTTTTTATTACAAATCCTAAAAATGCAATTTTTGAATTTGTCAGGAATATAACTCACAGAATTTGCAATCTTTTGGACGTAGTCGCATTAGAGTAAATCTTATTTGTATATCTCCTTGTAGATTAAGAAGTTTATGTATAAGCACGGATCTTCAATTTAGTCGGCAGTCGAAAGTCACGCTTTCGCGGGTGAGTTTGCGGTAATTCGATCCGGTTTTGAGTGTCCTCTTGTCATGGAGTTCATGTTTAATTTTGTACAGACTACAGAATACTAATACGAGATGTGTATGTGTATGAATATTTCAAGATTAATGTAAGAACAATTCAGTAACTAGTTATACGTCATAAAATATATATGTATGTACGAAATATATATCGTCGTCTTATTATTTATGAACTGTTGGTTTTATTTTGTGAAATCCATATCCCCAGCGTCCCATCCCTACAGCCAGTAGTTGACTTGGGTCTAGTTTCTATAACAACGACTTGGGTAGTGCTTGCTACTGTTCTCTCACGAGTGGAACGTACCTAGCGCTTTATGATCCCTCGAAGTTTGACAATTTGAGTGGTGTTCTGGGTATATGGAACCTCCATGTCTAAGTTCGATTCGATTCCCTGTATTAACATCCAACTTAGGAGTCAACGAACGTTCGCCACAGCGTCATCTCCTCTCTAAAGTGCAAAACCAAACTACAAGTAGGTGTTTAACATCATATTTTTAAGTAGCATCTGAATGTTACTTTGAAGTAAGTATTGGATGTCCATGGTTTTAGACACTAGAGTTTTCCGGGAAAGGTTCAAGCCTTCTTTATTTAGCGCTACAGCCCGGGATGCACTTGGGGCTCAACCAACTAGCACGCTCTCTGGCTATGTGCCTCCAGTGTCGCATGCCGAGTTGGTTGAGCTCCATCTCCACCTGGGTGCGCGAGCGTCCCCTGTTGCCTTGTCCCACGAGTTTCAAGTCGACGGCTCCTTGAACAACTTTCATGCGTAGATCATCCAAAACTTCGAGGTCGACACCAGAGGCACGGTTATTCAAACTTCTATTCAACTGTTTGCACACGCAGATAACATTGACATTAGCAGAATGCAGCGAAATGAGATGTTGAACGTTCAGACGGATGCGGCTACATTGCGTCTGCCGGTTAACGATTGGGATGAACGAAGAACATCGACGTATTGGACAAAGTATCACAATGGGCAGATGTAACTTCGATAAACTTACCGACTTGATAATGTTAATATCATCATCACTGAAACCAAACAGAATAGGTGCTGCCAACCGCTGTTCCTTTGTGGATTACGAAGCGATGAACTGAAGAACCCTATTTCAATTGAACGAAGCCACGTTACATAAAGTGAGAATGTGGTTCCCAGTACTGATGTATGAAGCAGAGGCATGGACAAATTTAAAAGAGGTTGAAGAAGCCCTTGGCCGCATTGAGTTCTGAGTTTTGTTTTGAATCCTATGGCCCTGAAGATTCAGCCACGAACTTCACAGGCTGTATAGCAACAAGATCCAACGCCTAATGTGGTTGGGTAAAGGACAACGCAACAAAAGAGAGCGTCACCAATCAAGGTCGCAAAAAACTTTGTGTTGGATGAGGTGCCTTAGTGCGTGATAGGTTGACACACTTTAAGACCAGGAGCTGATTCAACAAAAGCGAGTAAAATAATATTCTCTATATCTGTACACTATCTATAACCGTATGCACCATCTCAGTCAGGGGGTTTCCCAGATGTTGAACATGGAAGTCCATCGAAACTTCCAATTAGTATGTATCAAGTAAGTAAATGGATGGAGCAGTTGGTTAGATGCCTGCTCCTGGTTAGCGGGGTCCCCGGTTCGAATTTCACGAACTATCTCATTCAGTGATAGTAATCTGACTGGGTATCATCATGGATCAACATGGTCTCAATGTGCTGCTGAATTCACTTGCAGCCCAGCCTACCTAACCTAACCTAACCTAAATGGATGAACAACTCGAAGATTTAAGTGAGAGTGCAAAGGGATATTATCTAATCTCAATTACAGGAGCCATTAAGGTAGGGAGTGCCTTTAAGGGGCTTGGCCACTCTGGAATCGAAAAATAGCTCTTTTTAACTGGCCCCTCAAAAAGTATGCCCCAAATGATTATGCTTGGGAAAGAATCTCTAATCTCTAAAAAAAAAACTTGCTTTTTGAATATTTGAACAAGGCAAATTGCAAAATTCACCCCTATTCCCAAATCCGCCGGAGGGAATCGTCCACCGATATCGAAAATTTTCGATTCCGAAATCCTATCGAAGTGAATCGTCCGCGTGTCGGTAATGTGAATTGAGATGCACTGCATTCTTAAATCCGATCGAATCGAATCACTCCATACAAACAGATCCGCATCAAAATCATTGCGGATTCCTTTGAGTTTAAGTAGATTTCTGGTAAAAAAAATTGGTTATTTGTATTCTGTTTAGCATTATTCTAATAAATGAAATTCTAGGAAGAAAACTACAAACAGGGAACAACTCAAAGGGCAGGAAAGGAAAAAAATATTCGGACATAGCGAAAAACATGAGAATAATACTCCATGAAAAGTAAGAGATTTTTGAGAAAATTTGCGATGAACGAAAAAGCCTGAATCAGTAGTTTTGTCATTGAAATATGCTTGTTTTGTTTTCGTTGCAATGCAATTTTATTTATTCGCTACGACGTACGATGTATGTACAGAATGTATGAATGTATGTATCCAACTTGCTTCATTTGAGTCAGATTGCTGACTATAGGTTACTGGCTGGCCAGCAGTCCTCCTTGGACATGATCGCGCTCTTAATTTATCCACTTCTGTTTTGTGTCATCAAAAAAGCGAGCACTAATATTCATTGTGTTCATTAAATAAACAATTTGGAAAAGAAAAACTCAAATTTCAATGTTTAAATTTCAAATTAAATTTCTTAAATCAGACTTCAGATCTTGGAACAGCTGACTTCGAAAAAGAGATTAGATGTCGATAATATGTGCATTCGACGGATTTAATGATAGTGCGAATCCGTTCACGTGAATCGAACGAGTGAAGGGAATCTCCGATCTGTCGGATTTGAGAATAGGGGTGAGTGACTCGAAAGAGGCGGAGCCGTGAATTATCAAAGGTGGCAAATTCGGGTATCGAACCTGGCACCCTCTGCGTAGGACTCGACACACTTATCCGCTACGCCACGGCGAAATTATTAGCTTAAAAAAAATCATGCCGATTTTAGAAAACGCCGGATCGAATTGGGAGGGATTTCATCCGATCCGCATCCGCAGTTCAAACCTATTATGGAATACGCCGGATGAACCACAATATGGGTCCGCCAAATGTTATCGATCCTTTTTCATAAGCTGTTTTCTGTCAGTTTTGTACTTTCATGTTTCAATTGTTTTGAAGAATAGTTATCTACAGTGTGAAATACATACACACATACACTGTATACACATACAATACAGTGATTTATTGATAAGATTAGCTATTTTATGAATTTATTATGGGAAGAAAATGATTCCAGAGAATGTCGTTGAAAAATAAGAAGTGTGTCTAAGGATATTCTATCGCTACAACAAAGTTCTTCGTTCAGCCTTTACGTATCAAAAGTCAATTTGTCATTCCAATTTTCCTTTAAAATAGAAGATGCTGGATATCATTTGTCGCCATGGCTTATACCACCATTTAGAAAAGCTGGTGGATTTTGGCAGTAGGTTTAATAATCGGTGTTTGGAAAAATTGGTGCCGGTGTTGCTTCGGATCTAGACAGCTTCATTATTTTCCATGGAAGGATATACAGATTAGTAATGTTGGCGCTGGACTGCATAACACTGCATAATACAGAAAATGTTCCCTCCGCAATCGAAAACGCCGGCGTTTTCTATAATTGAATCACCGCTGAATATTTCCTATTGACATACGGATATTGAGTCTCTTATTGTTATATTAAGGCCTCGGGCTGGTTGAGAGTGGTTTTCATAAATGTAACCAAAAGCTAAAAATAACTTTGATTGAGTTATTTTCACAGCACTTTTTTTCAACGAGCTATTACGTACAGTGGCGAGGAAAACTGGGTACATAAATTCAGCTTTTCTGCTTTTTCATCAATAAAATTGTTGCCTTACGACGAATTTGAACTTGTTGATTTTGACCGTTTATAGTCTTCTGCAGAGCAGATTTTACGTTATTTGCAGAAAATTAGCCGGGCCTATATCTTTTCCTTGTGGGTCGCCGTAGCGTAGTGGGTAAGTGCGTCGACTCCTACGCAGAGGGTGCCAGGTTCGATACCCGAATTAACCACCTATCATAATTCACGGCTCCACCTCTTTCGAGTCACTGACAATGCTCAAAGAGTACTCCTGTCTAGAAAAAGCTTCTCAAACTTGGCCGTTCGGAGTCGGCATTAAACTGTAGGTCCCTTCCACTCGTGAGAGAACAATAGCACGCACAACACAAGTGGTTGCTGAGAAGCTAGGCCCAGGTCCACCTCGGACTGTCGCGCCACCCGTATTATATTATATTATATCTTTTCCTATATTTTTATTATTTTTCGGAAAGTGCTGATTTTTTTGGTTTTATTGTGGAGACCAGGAGTTTTTGCCATACTGATCTTTACTTGATCATTACTCTACAAATTATATAATATAGGAATATCTAGTAAGTTTGGAATAGTGCTTGAAAATTTGTACGACGGAACTAGGTCTGCGGTTTGGAATGGAGTTGGTAGTTCAGATTGGTTTGAGCCGAAGATGGGCGTAAGACAGGGATGCTCACTTAGCCCGAATCTCTTTGCTTTGTTTATCGATGATCTAACTGATTCCTTGCCTGGTGGAATAGAAATGGCAGGAGTCTTAATAAAGCACCTTCTATTTGCGGATGATGTCTTTATTTTCGCTTACTCACCTACAACGTTACAGCGTTATGAGTAATCGTCACGGAGAATACTGTTAATCACAGAAATTATTAAAAAATTAAAACTAGATAAATCAAAGATAATGGTCTTTAAAAAAGGTCCTGGTAGAGCACTGAATGAAGAATGGCAGTATAACCATACGCCTATTGAGGTTGTTAAATCCTACAAATATCTTGGAGTAACTATTACAAGTAATCGAAGTATGGAAATCCACTTAAAAGATGAGCTATCGGAGGCAAAACATACAATACGTGAAATACAATGTATTCTTATCAGTGGCAGAATCAATTATGATATATGCAGTGTAGATAAGCTTCTAATGTACTACATAACGAGATGCTTTCGTCTACCCAGCAATACACCTAATTATACGCTACACATTGAAACCGGCTTACCACCTTTGTTTATCAAAACGTTAAAACTGCACGTGGATTATAAATTTTGGCATTATACAAAATCAGGCGGAAAAGCCTTTGGTACAAAGAATTAGAGGACCTCGCATCATATGATAACAACCAATTTTCAAAAAAGGCACTCTACGAATTTGTTTCCAAGGTGGACGAGAAATTGAGGCAGGATTACATCGACTGTACCAATAGGTCTGCTCATAGAGCAGTAGCCGCCCTATTCCCAAATCCGACACATCGGAAATTCGCATCACTCGTTCGATTCACGTAAACGGATTCGTGCTATTATCGAATCCGTCAGATGCACTTTATTATCGACATCACTTCTCTCTTCTTCGAAATCTGCTGTTCCTTGATTTGGTGTTTGATTGAAGAAATTTGATTTGAAATACAAACTTTGAAATTTATGAATAACATTAATGGATAGTATTTAATGATACCGAAGTGAATAAAAGAACAATGCGATCATGTTTGAGGCGAACTGCTGGTAATGTTATGGATTTGTCAGATGAATCGTAAGTTTAACGCTCCTATCCATATGCTATTATGGTTTACAACAAACGTCTTTTATTTTAAGATTCATCAAAAATTTCCGACTCAACAAAGTAGTGTTCTTATACGTTCTGGAAGTTTTTAAAAGAGAACTACCGATGAGTGAAAAATCGTTTTCCATTTCTCACTTCCCTTATTGGAGGATCCAGCTCGTTTAAGTATCGTCGCAAATTTTCCCAAAAATCTCTTTCTTCTTCAGGAGGTATTTTCGTCATATATTTTGCTATGTCGGGATATTTCTTGATTTCATCGACAAGCACTTTAAATTGTTCTCTGTTTGTAGTTTTCTTCCTACAATTTTATATGTTAAATAATGTAAATAAAATCTGTATAACATGTAAAAGCCAAATAATAAATCCATCTATCTATCTATTGATCCCAATAAGGTGATGACTAACCATCTTGGGCACCCACCTTTATTATCCACGATATCAATTTTGTTTTCCCTTTTCGTACTATAAGTAGTGTGCAATGGCATAGACCAAATTTCTGTACTACGTCCCATGATTAAGGACGTTTTGGAGACCGACACAAAGGCCATGTTGTTCTCAATATTTTTTTTATATATTTCATTAAGTATTTTATATTTTGAAAATTTAGTAATAAAAAGTTAATTTTTCAACTAGAATGTCCCTGCTACCGCTCAGTATGATGCCAAAATCAGAATGGCGAAGTATATAATAAAGTATGATACGCCAAGTTTAGACCTAACGGTAAATGCACAAAAGAAGGAACTAACAATCAAAACGTGCAAAACTGGATGCATAAGAACGGTTTGGTTTTTGTTTTATTTCAGCCGTTTTAATTATACGATTTCAATCAAATCCGCCATGAGGAAACAATTTTATTGATGAATAACCACAAAAAAACTAAAATGAAGTATCCAGTTTTGCTCGCCACTGTAAATTGTTATCCATTTATTTCGCACTAAAATTATTCACTCCATGCAATTCTCATCCAATTTCTGATTGTTGTCGCTTTGCTGTCGTCGACTCAAATGTGGTGTCGAAACGACTGTTGGATCAGATTTCATATTAATATCATGTTCATTTTCACTCAATATATTTCAATTAAGATTAGGTCGACATCATAAAGTTGTTATACCAAAATTTGAATTTTTGCGCCAAACTCCACAATTGTTTTATTCCATTTTAAAATTGAAGTACTAAAACCGAAGATTGTCACTAGCCTGAAGTGTAAAAGAATTAAATGAACTCTCTTGTATACTGACCATCGAACGAGTCAGGCTTTCACACAGAAAAATTTTGTCTGCGATTTTTCCATCTTGTTGGCAAGGGAGGTGAGACGTGCTAGGGGTAGTCCGCGTCTGGTGTGCTCGGGGTTTCCTTTTGAATTTTCTATTCTCTTGTATCTCTCTTCGTTTTTTCTTTGAGTTGCTTTATTCTTACGACGAATCTTAGCGGGTGTGAAAGCAGCCTTAGTTGTCTTTCGGTTTTCTCTTTTTTCTTTCACTCTTTTCGCATTTTCGCATTTTCGCTAATTTAGCTAATTCGAAAATATATTCGTAAAATTAAGTACAATTTGAAGTCGCACTGTTTCGCATCTTTTCGCTTCATTTCTAAATCCTTTGAGGAGAAATATTTTACATTTTTTAAATCTAAAAAGAGCGAGTGAGCTCATCCACCCGAACAACGACTAAGGTAATGAGGAAATGGAATAGATCAATGACTGAAAGCAACAGCTGACGTTTGTGCATGACAAGAAACGACATACAAAATACCGACTGTGTTCTGTCGTGTCGTTTGTTGTCGTTTACAACATAGGGAAACAAACTGGTTTCACAGTCGGAGTTGCACTGGGCCTTTACTTTCCGAAATGTGACCTCAGTGAGCCATCTGCTCCTCCTAGAGGAGAATGGACATTTCTCGTTCTAAATCTTTGCCAACATTAGCTGCTGCCTACTTACCCAGGTATCTAGATCACCACCCCAGGGCGAGAGTCAACCATTTTATTTTTTTCTCAAATAAAACACATCACACGATTTTCAGTTGGTTTTCTTTGTGTTTTTTTTTCTCTCATCAGCGTTTGACAACAGAGTCTGTTGAGTGTATCTTCTTTCGTTTTATTTGCTTTTTTGTTTTCAATTCGATATAAAAAATATTTCTAGATGTGTACATTAATAATTACATTAATCAGCTCTTACAACTCCTAAGCTCACTTACGCCTCATTCTTCACAAAACAGAAACAAAAACAAAAAACGGAACAAAACAAACATAACCTAATATTATTTATAGTAGTAATATCATATTTACAGTTCTATCATAATTTGTTTGTTTATAATTAACTTTAGCTACGGATTGATTGACTATCGGATTACGTGGCCGTGGCGACGTGGTAATCCGGCTACTGCCACCCCTATTGACTGGCGCCCGGCGTGTGAGGTGTGTTGAAGAGAATCTGCGATTCCTCCTGGGACATCTGATACGGCAGGATTTCCAGCTCGTTCGGCAGTTGATTGTTCTGCGTTTGGTAGGGGTTGAATCGATTCTGTGTCCCCGTGTCTTCGCTGCGGCTCTCCGAGCCATCGTCGCTGATGCCCATGGCGTGGTAGTGCAGATTGGAGGATGGCTCCGTTTGCATTTGCATGTAGGGCAGCAGGCTGTCGTCCCGTTGGTTGCCTAGCGAGTGCTGATTCATGGACATTGGCTGCTGCTGGAGATGCTGCTGCTGCTGGTGTGTTTGTTGCGGGTTCATTGTGGCCTGTGGTGGGGCGAGTGACGGTTGGAGCGACTCGGCGTTGAGGAACGCATCGATTTCCTCGTGGCCAAACTGCTCCAGGTCAGGTACATGTACGTTTCGCGACAGCATCTGCTGCTGCAGAGACTGGGCTTGTTGCTGCTGCAACTGGGCGTCGTGCTGGTTGTTCTGCAGCTGGTCGCTGGGATTCATGCCGAAGTTGTAGTTCACGAACTGCTGCTGGGACTGCTGGTCTATTGCATTGCTGGGGAAGTTGAAGGTTCTATTGGTGCTGGGACTGTTGTTGTAGCTGACGGGCACTACTGGCTGCAGGAGGGTGTAGCGCGCCATTAAAAGCTGCTCCGAGACTCTCCGCAACTCGTCCTGCTGCTGCATGATCAACTTCTGCAGCTCGTCGTGCTTCCGCTGCAGTTGATCCTGAATCTGGGTCTGGGTTGGGGTCATCACAACTGCGCCGGAGAGCATCTCCGATGCATTCTGAAAAGGGCAAAAGCAGACGCCTTGAATTGAAGCGCTCACCTCGGGGGGCAGCGATACTTACCGTCATCGGCGACAGGACCGGCGTCACTGGGAACGGTGCTATCACCGGCTGCATGGGTATTGCTGTGAGATACTGCTGCGGTTCCAGGAAGGTGTGGCCCATGAGCTGCGAATTCCGAAGCGGGTAAACGGGCTGCGAGAATTGGGTTGGCGGGCTGGACACTAGCTGGGTGCCTATTGCTTGCTGGGACATCATTTGATGTATCTTGTGGGACTGTGACTGCATGTGCTGCTGCTGGAGGTGCGGTTGCTGCTGCTGCTGGTGCGTAGCCATCGCCGTTGTCTGCTGCTGCTGATGCAGGTGCGGTGGCATACTGTGGCGCCCTCTTGCTTGCTAAAATCAAAAAAAAAAAAAAACAATTCAATTCGCAAATCAAGTCAAGTTCGCAAGTCAATTCGTTTCGTACCGTGCTCAGATGTGTCATAAGAGAGTTCCGACTGCCGCCCGATTCAGCTGGGGACAGGGACGTGAAGTCGGACTCGTTGCCGCGGGTGTGTGTGTAGCGTTTTCTCTTCACATTCGGCGATATGCTCGACGACGACATGTTGCCGTAATTCGAACTCTTGTTTGGCCTCGAATGCCAAGCCATGCTGGTGTTTATCCCGGGCGATGTCGTGGTTGTGGCCGTCCCAAATTGCTTGTCAATTGCGCCTAGAGTCACTATGGTCGAATTGCCAGTGGCACCGACCACATTTCCGGCGCCAACCGAACTCTCCAGATCCTTTAGCGTTATCGTTGCACTGGGATTTCTCTGGAGGTTATTGCTGTTGGAGCTGACGACCTTGTTGTGTCGTATAACATCGACATAGCTCACCACCTTGTGGGTGCACACGACGTAGTCAGGCTTGGAGCTGGACTGATGGTAGGATATGTAGAAGTCGCTTTGCAGCCAAATCCACTGTTGGCCCTTGGTGAGGAAGCGATAAAAGCAGGATTTCCCTTCTCCTTTTTGCATCACTGAAATTGAAGATGGTCTTAATGCAGTAAATTGGAGTTAAACGGGAGAAAGTGTGAGCATGGATGAAATTGCTAAAGCAGACTTGTGTAAAGAACTATTGAGAGGAATTCAGTTGGAAGCAATTCCACTTGGTAAGGTCTTAGTAGATTTATAGTTGCAAACTATTGCTGTAATGAGTGTTGAAGAGCAAGAATAAGAAACAAAAATACAACTTTATATTGACTTTTTTAGGGTTTAGTTCAGACTTGGGATCGAAAAGCCTATAGTGACTTCTATCCACTGGCTTATCAATAACAGTGATAATCTCGAAGCTTGGTAATACCACGATCCGCAAATCTGTGAACAGAGGCACACCGCAGGATTGTGTACTCTCCCCTTTACTGTGGAACATAGTGGTCTACGAACGACTAGATGGGATTGGGTGTAAGGTTATTGCCTATGCAGGTTATATTGCCATAGTTGTATCTGGGAAATATGTATCCACGATCAGGGATATTATGCAATCTGCCCTATCCAAACTAGTGAAATGGACTAGCGAATGCGGCCCAGGTGTCAATCCGCAAAAAACGGATCTAGTCCTCTTTACTAGGAAGTATAAAATTCCTAACTTTGACCCTCCCACACTACGCGGGGCCCCCTTAGTGCTAAGCGACAGCGCTAAATTCTTAGGTCTTATACTAGACACGAAGTTAAGCTGGAAGATAAATATCCAGGAACGTGTCAAGAAGACCTCCACGGCTCTCTACTGCTGCAAAAGGGCCATTGGGTGCAAATGGGGACTGCAATACCGAATGGTTCACCGGCTATTTATATCGGTAGTCAGGCCCATACTGCTATATGGTATCGCAATTTGGTGGACCGCAGTCGACAAGAGAATCAACATCATCCCACTCGCTAGAGTGCAGAGGATAGCATGCGTATGCATTAGCGGGGCGGTGAGGACTACCCCCTCCGAAGCACTAAACATACTCCTCAACCTGCCACCGACAGAACAAATCGGAAGACAGTCAGCAGCCAGCACGACGATCAGATTAAGATCGCTGAGCAGCTGGAAAGAACTGCAGTCTGAACATTCAACGATCCTACGCAGGTATGCCTCTATACCCAAAGACACAGACCTCACTCTACCTAAACTCCTCTTCGAGAAGAATTTCTCAAGCAGCATACCGCCCAGATCTTACTGGGAGTCTGAACACCAGACGCTGAAAGCTCCGCTGTGAATCTTCACCGATGGATCGAAGATAGATGCAGGTTTGGGTGCTGGTGTCTATTCCAAGGATCTAAATTTCCAGCTTCTCTCTGGAACAGTGACTACCTAATCACTGTAACGTCTTTCAGGCTGAAACTATAGCGATTAAGGAAGCCCTGTCCTGGCTGGAAAACAATGTAGTATCGCGCATAGATATCGTCATCTGTTCCGACAGCCAGGCAGCGATCAAATCTCTCAATTCAGTCACTTTAATATCAAGATCCCTTAATTGCCGCCTATCTCTTAACGAGGTGGCCAAGTACTTTAACATACAACTTATGTGAGTGCCGGGACACTGTGACATTCCAGACAATTGCAAAGCGGACGAACTCGCTAGAAAGGGCACAAACTCCGTGCTCTTTTTGGGTGGAGACTCACCCTCCTACTATAAGACATCTGCTAAAGCTTGGAATGCTTGCTGAAACAAACCGCGAATGGATATCTGGCACAGGATGCCTCATTACCAAACAACTATGGTCTGTGATCGATCCCAAGAGATCGCTTAGCTTGAGAATTAAGGAGGCCAAGCCACCTGAGGCTTATTGACGTTTTAACGGGGCATCCGAAGCGACGCCTCTAGACTAGGCCTTCCCTATAATGACTTCTGTAGAAGCTCCATGGACGAGGATGAGGAAGAAATCATCGCACACTTGCTATGTAGCTGCAGTGCTCTCTCATCCCGTAGATTCAGACTTCTGGTGGCCCATTTCTTTGTTAATCTGGCTGAACTGAGCAGCATTAGAATCAGCCCTCTTCTTCGCTTTATCAACGGCACAAAACGGTTTACGGAATAGGTAGCCTAGGATCCGCGTGGTAACACAATGGGCATATGTTTGGCCTAAGCTACGCCACGGTGACCACCAAACCGAGTTAACCCGGGTTAAAATAGCAACAAACCGAGTTGTAACCCTGGTTGACGCACTCGGTTTAAGCAAAAAATATGGATTATGGAATGGGGCAAGTTTCATTGTCCAATCTATTTTGTTTCTCGTTGGTTTCGTTGTTCTACGTGTATTCTAAGACGTTTGCTGGCAAAGGAAGCTATAGGCGCACGGGGTAACCAAGCCAATACCGGCTGTTTAAATTTTTCTCTCTTCTCTTTTATCTCTCTTCGTATTTTCTTCTATTTGCACCTCACAAAAAAAAGAAGAAAATAATGTATACATACAAAGCACACAATACGCGAAAAGTTACCGAAATGCTGCAGCCTGCTATGATGGCTACGACCCGAACCAATCGATTTGTATTGTCTAATTCGATGTGGGGCTGGTTTCGGTTTGCCATCATATGCTCACACCGTTGCTTAGTGGTTTAATGTATTCGGTTCGCTTCATCGGTGTTGCCAATTCGGTTTGAAGTAAATGCTACTCGGTTTGAGTCGGTTTAAGTGTAAACTACGCAAGAGACACTTTTTGTCTTATTTTCTTTTTCGAAAACCACATATTAGAAACTTCTGAAATTTTTTGGCTTTAGTACAATCATTATTTTACGCATTCGCTCTTCCGTAGAGTTCTAAAAAAGCTTAAAAAAATAAAAACCATGGAAAACACCACCAATATACACGATGCGTAGAAATCTACTAACAATGGAGGGTGATATGAGCGTTAACTCGGTTTTTAATCCGTGTAGACACACCACTTGTTCATATCATCTGTCTATTCATATGAGCTCACTACGAATCGCGAACTTCGCAAGCTGTAACACCTCATTTATATACAGCTTTCTCATTCGCAGAGAGCTGTGGTTACAAAGAGAGCAAACAGACACTTTATCCGAAATTTTTGAATCGCCTTTGCCTCTCTTTTGTATTCCAGATTCAAATTGACAGGTCGGAAAGAGAATGATTGATTCGTGGAGAAAAAATAAATAAAATCGTTAATAAGGATGCTTAAACTAATTATTGTTGGGATTTTAGTCGATAGAAAAACTCGATGATTCATTCCTCATATTTTTGTATACACAGGGTCGCTGAAAATTTTGAGAAAGTCACAACAAAAAGGGCACGGACAAAAAGAGTCGCCATAAGAACAATTACCAAAGAAAGAATCTAATTTTCAATGCTCTGGTCCTACCACGGTTACTAAAAGCAGAAAAAAACAACATCCAACTAGTTCTTTTTAAGCTTAATCCATCAACTAATTAAACTTCATTTCAATGAGGCATCAATGCCGCATCGATGTCGCATCAAGTTTGCATTATGTTCATATTACCGAAGGGCAATTGAGAGAGCAATCGAACTCAACTTTGCATTCATGAGAGTGAGATCCTCTCACTAAAAGGGTAAGAACAGAGAACTGTAAGGAATACAGGCGATTAGTTACGCATGGGAACAAATATTTTGTTCGATTACTAAAACCGGCTTTTTACCTGCTAAAACCTACTTTAGAAATAATTGCAATCCATTCACCTGAAGTGCGTCGACTCCAACGCAGAAAGTGTCAGGTTCGATACCCAAATTTACCACCTTTGATAATTCACCTCTTTTCATAAAACTGTAGGCCCCTTCCACTCCTGGGGGAACAAAAGCACGCACAAGTAGAAGTTAGGCCCAGGTCTGCCGCGGACTGTCGCGTTCACTCGGACTTACCAACAATTTAAGTTGACGTAGTCTGTTACTGTCGATTAAAGGGTTCCGTCCAACAGCAACTCCTGCCAGATGTATTGATATTTTTCCGCAGAAATTTGAACAGCCTTGCACTCTTCGTTTACAGTGACATTTCACAATGGGGAAGAATATCAGATGTTCACAACAGTTCACGGGTTTCAAAGAAACGGAACGAAAAAAAGGACGCTTTCAGAAGAAATAAAGTGGCGAGAGAGGGAGAAGCTGCTATCTCCTTACTCATTGATTTCTGATAAATAAACAGCTGCAACACACGTTTCGTATCGACTACGTTGCCATCACGGATAATCACCACGGAATGCGTCATCCATTCATCCTTCGTGGAAGTAAAGCTACAAGTAAAATGTCAAATGAGTGGGAAGTCAATGGGGATTATGTTTTGTCGTGAATAATTATTTTTATTATTTTGAATTTCATCCGAAATGCATCTGCTTGTGAAAAAAGCTTGTAAACCAGACTTTAAACGTTCAACGTACTCTGAGAGCACGTGATTGATTCTTAATGTCGTGAACTTAAGGCCTAGTAGCATTGACAGAAGCATTATCATATTTCCAAGATCCCTTATCAGCTACTGTGAACTTAAACAAAATTTCAATCCCGACCCTGATTAACGTATGTAGAAAGTGATTTATTTCGTTCCCACTTTGTCAGCAAAATTTATCGAAACTTAACGAAACTGAACGAGCTGGTTATATTAGTCACATTTTTATTTGTACATATGTGTTATATAAGTTGACTTAAGTTCCTTTATCTCCATTATGGTTGTGCCTTAAAGATTTTGACGGGAATCAAATGCCATCAAAATATAATTGTAGAGGTGGCATGGATCAAGTCACATGTTTTTCGTATCAATATATGTCACGCCATGGAATCCTTTAACCCCTCGGTTATTAAAATATGAGGAAGAGTATCCAGGGTTTTCTGTGCGGCTATTCATGAAATATCTAACAACATTGAACATGAACTCATTCGCAGATTGAAGGCCGCTGATAATAATAATAATATGGGCGGAGCGACAGTCCAAAGCGGACCTGGGCCTAGCTTCTCAGCAACCACTCGTGTTGTGCGTGCTACTGTTCATTCACGAGTGGAAGGGACCTACAGTTTAATAACCCGATTCCGAATGGCGAAGATGAAAAGCTTTTTCTAGACAGGAATACTCTTTGAACTTTGTCAGTGACTCGAAAGAGGTGGAATCGTGAATTATGAAAGGTGGTAAATTCGGGCATCGAAGCTGACACCCTCTGCGTGTAAGTCGACGCACTTACCCCACTACGACACGGCGATACTGCACTTAAATCTAATTTATAGCCAAGTTACACTTAAACCTTAAGTTCAACTTTACCTATTCTGCTTTGCTCGAAAGTATTTAAGTCGGGCTTAGCTAAGACTTTGTTTTTTTAAACGCAACTAACTTCACTTCTATTTTATATGTCAAATTTGTTATTTTTGTGAGTATACGAGTGTTCACGAGTGTGAATCACTCATCGGAACGAGGCTATTCGAAAGAAATATGTCTTGGCATTTCCCAGAGTTGTCTTCGGTATTTTTGAATGTTTATAACAACCGATCTTTGATTCACTCGAAGTGTGCACTCCTCCGAAATGTAATCTTTTGTAAATAATTCCTATCACATAAAACATCAATGTGGCAATAGTCAATTGATGAGTGGAATTGATTTGTTTCTTGAAAATGTATGTTCCTTAAAAATTTGCATTAGGGAATTAATAAGGAAAACCGTACCCGTTGAAGGGACATTTTCGATTTGAAAATTTGCTGTAAAACAATTATGGTTATGTCTTTGGTTAGCCGAAAACCGTTTGTAAATCGAAAGTTCCTCAAACTCAAAAAATTAATTTTGTAAAAATATCATCACTTCCTCATTATCTTCAAATAATTGGTACTCTATACTATAATTTTCAAATTCAGCATTCCTTTTTTATTCACAAATTTCTCCACGAATTCATGTCATTATCTGTATTAAAGTGCAGCTTAAGGTCAGATTCACTATTTCTTCCACTTAGCTTAAGTTAAACTTAGCCTACGTGCAAACCGATAAGTTCTTCTTAACTGGTTAAGTGAAACTTAGATCGCTAAGTTGAGTATCAGCAAACGGACCGAAGAGTTGGAGTTCCGAAATATATTTCGGCCTTATTTAAGCCAGTTTAATAAGTTTGAAAACTACTGCTCTTACCGAAGATGGGAGAAGTCTTAGTCGCACAAAGCAAACGGGACAAGGCATGGAGATATAGCCTCTCTAGGAAAACATTAAAAAAATAATGTAATTTTTGTTTGCGGTCTGAAGAAAATTAATTTTGAACATTCAAGGTGAAGTACATTTCACCCAAAGCCAATCCTTTTGTTGCCTTCATTGGTTATTTAGCCAGACGCAGATTCAGTTGAACCCTTTCTGAAATTCTCTTAAGTCAATTCTATGGACCACGTGTCAATTCAAGATACATCAGCCAAGAACTCACCACATGACATGACATGACAGCTAAGACAAACAAAACAAAACAAAACAAAACAAAACATAAAAAACTTACATTCCTCATGGCAAGCAATAATATTATCGAGATCATCGAAGTGATAGTAATCGTATCCGGACGTGCCGAGCACCTCGAACGGCATGTAGCCTATGATCGGCGGAGCTCTGTGATCCAGGAATAAAAACTTCCACTCCATACTGTGCTTCGATGTGAATTCATCCTTAGACGGATCGATGGCCGACATCTCTCGAATCAGCTGAGGCGTCTGTACGCGGCCGGTGCCAACGAATATGAGTCCTTTGTCCCCGCTGTCCGTCGACGAGAACGACCGCGCCTGAGTATTTGTGATTGTATTCTCTACACTAACATCGTTTCCTGCAAAGTAAAATGATTTTGATTAGTTGACAAGCCGGCTGGTATCAGAGACAGTTCACTTACTTAAATATCCAACTAGCTTAACCAACTCGTACGCCGTCGTGTCTACTTTGTCCAGTGCGCCGCGCTTTAGGTGAACAAAGAGAGTGATCTGATTGTCCGGCGAGAGTTCCGTCTTCAGCGGATCGATCACGGACGCTGGGTTCAAAAAGACGTTGTACAGATTCTCATGATCAATTTCATATGCTAAATCAAAGATTGTCATATTCAATAGATCGCTCTGAAATTTAGTTCATCGCTCTGATTCAATGGCTGATTTAAAATTGAATTTTCAAAAGCAAGATAGTTCGAAAGGCATACAAAGATTGTACAGAAAATCGGGGTCTCGGGGTTTGGGGGGAGAGGAGCTAGCTGTGCATTTGGATCTACTCACCGGCAAATATCCCAGCAGTGATGTAATACTTTCGGATGTGTAGTGAATGGATCCGCTGCTCGAGAACACGATAATGAATCCGTCCAGGGCCTCCAGCATCAGGTGGGTAAACTCGTCGTTGGTGAGAAATGTTGGCTTCCAGTCTTGCTGAATTTCGTGTACTTTTGATCGATCCGTTACGTCTGTGGAGTGGAGGGGGATTTTAATGTTTGCATTTTAACGGTGATGATGTGGCAGCACTTACCGTTGTGGTGCTTTAGAAATGCTATCGTCGACTTGAGGACCGTGGATTTGTCCATTTTCCTCGAGGTTGTTGATATCAATGCGCTTAAGTCGTTTACCAGCAAATTGAACTGATCGCGGCGCTTCTTCTCACTGAGATTTCTTGATTTTCTAGAAGTTGGAAGAAGAGGGTGAATTTTAGTTTCTTTTTGAAGTGTTTTGTTTAAGGAACGTGGGTATCAAAGAAACAAGAATGGGACAATACTGTAGTCGTTGCTCAGTGTAAAGTAATAACGGTAATTCATAGAATGGAGATTATGCCTAAAGTTTGACTTCTGATACAGTGAAACGTGTTTAGCCACCCTTGTAAGTTGGCCGAAATTCTTTGCACCGCAGCAGATTTTACTGTTATTAAATTTGATGTGAAAGTACATTTTTGTGGAATTAAATGCTCAGAACTGTCTCAAATGTGAATTTGAACTAAAGGGTCAACCATAATGGACGTGCGTTGTCTTAAGTCCTAATTCAAACAATCAAGCGAATATACCATGTGCACACTTTGCTCAGTTTCGTTCACTTCTTCAGACTTGATTGGTAACGAAATGAATCAATTTCTATGTAGGTGTTGGTTGGTATTGGATTTTTGCTCAGTTTTCCAAGTAATAATATAATAATATGGGTGGCGCGACAGTCCGAGGTGGACCTGGGCCTAGCTTCTCAGCAACCACTCGTGTTGTGCGTGCTATTGTTCTTTCACGAGTGGAACGGACCTACAGTTTAATGCCGACTCCGAACGGCTAAGTTTAAGAAGCGTTTTCTAGACAGAAGGAAAATATAAATAGTGTCAGTGCCTCGGTAGCGGGGGAGCCCTGAATAATGAGTGTTGGGAAATTCGGTGGTCGAACCTGGTATCCCCGGCGCAAAAGTCTGAGCACCAATCCACTACGCCACGGTGACCCACCCAATGGTAAAAAACCATCGTACAGTGGTCCCAACACGTTTGGTTTAAGTGATCCGCGGACATAAGACAATCAAGGCACCCAACTTAACTAACTAAGACTAGTCGCCGACATTTTTGAGGATGTGGTAGATCAATTAACATTCGTTCCTATTTGAAACTTCAGATCGTTTTTCATTTAGAAAATGCCTTATCAGTCTAAACTTTCCACAAGCAATCCATTTAAGAGGGAAACTCTTTTTCACATTCACGTGGGAACACATGCAAGCCGAGTACCTTAGGCAGAGGATGGATGTCAACAATGTCTGCGGATGACATTGGCAACTGCAAAATAATCTTACATGGAACGACTGCTTCAAGTCAGCACCGTACCTTTTTATCGATTGAACGATTTCTGTGAACATCCAGTGAATCACTTATGCATGAGACAGCTTTCCATAAGATGTACAGTGCGGGCGATGCATTGCTGCTTGCGAACTTGCAAGCTACTTGCTCTACTTTTCGCTGAAATTGGTTACGCGTGCTACCCATTGTTCTGACTTGTGAAAAAAGATATAAATGTATACATACAGTAGAATCTCTATAATGTGAACTAATTAAAACATGGCCAGTGTTGTATAACAAATCACTTTGAATTATTTAAGAATTATAATCATTATATAAATGTACACACAATTTAAAAAATGCAATTGAAGTTTTGCAATCTTAACTTTCTAAGTGGAAAATTAAACTTAACCCCGGAAAAATTCAAGCCATTTTTTTCACAAGGAAAAGAAGGCCTTGCTTTCTCCCGGCAAATCAATTAAGTGTTAATGGTCACTTAATAGAATGGAGGCCAAATGTAAAGTACCTAGGCATATTTTTGGACTACAAACTGACTTTCAATAAACAGATCTTGGAAACAATTAACAAAGTCAATCTTGCAATACGAATTTTATATCCGTTTATTAATAGGAAGTCCTTACTTTCGAAAGAAAATAAGATCATTATTCATAAGACGATCTTTCAATCAATTTTGCTTTATGGGTGTATGGTCTGGGGTAATTGTGCCAAATATAATATTAAAAAACTTCAAATTACACAAAATAAAATATTGAATATGATGCTTAATCTCCCTTGGTATCACTCTACATTGGATGTACACAATATTGCTAATGTTGAACTGGTCTCCTCCAGAATATGCAAACTTAATAATAATTTCAAGCTAATATATATATATATAAATAATAATTTCAAGCTATTTATCTTACATACTTATTTATTTATTCATGTATACATTATATATCTATTTATTTTTTTTTCTCTTTTTTTATTTATACATTTATGTATTTATTTATTTATTTATCTATGATTTATATATCGATTTATTGTTTTCTTTGTTAACTTATTTATTTGATTATTTATATATTTATCTACTTACCTTTTTATTTATTTATTTATTTTTAATTTATTTATTTCTCTGTTTTTATTTGTATTCCTGATCTTTAGTTTATTTATTTATTTATTTGTTTATTTATTTATTTTTTTCTTTCTAATCTGAGGTTTTTTTTTCCATGATTTTCCTCATTGTTTCAAAGCTGTGTGTTAAAGTGTTAACTCATAAAAAAATATTAGATAATGATCTAGTTGAAAGACAGTATATGTCATATTTCTAAAAATGTAATTTACTGTAAATTGTGCGCCAACATATTGTAACTCATGAAGCAATTAAAATAAAATATCTATCTATCTATAAATGTACACTGCATTACCATCTGTAATCTTATATGTCAACATGTCAAACAATGTCAAGTGTGTCAAGTAATCAAATATTTATATTCACTCGCTTAGCCATCACCAACCCGACCGGAGCAATAAAAGATTTTCGATTTATTAAAACGTGAACAAAAAGAATTTTCATTTCCATATATATCTGTATAGATACTTTAGCGAATTTTACATTTTATTAAATATTCACATTTGAGGAGCTGTGCACATTCAAGCATGCTTCGATTTGATTCAAGAATGTGCACAGCTCCTCAAATGTGTACCTTTCTTCCCCTAGTACTCTCTTGAGGTGGTACTTTACGGATTTTGGCGAGGCTGGAGGAATGAAATGCCATTCTATTCCTTCATTGGCAAGGAATCTGGCTGCGTCCTCCCATCCGAAGTTAGCGTTTGCGAGGAGCTTCCGTAACTCCTTATTGGCCCCGACAAAGTTAGTGCCGTTGTCACTATATATGTGTGAGCAGATTCCTCGCCTGGCGATGAACTGTCGCAGTGCTGCTATGAACGCTTGGGTGGTTAAGTCGCCTACCAGTTCCAAGAGTATAACCTAGGTAGCCAAACAAATGCAAATGGCAAAGTAGGACTTGAGTGTTTTAGCCCCTCGCCCTCTCCACGCTTTGACTTCGATTGGCCCCGCATAGTCCAGCCAGATCACAGTTTAATGTGATTCGCATTATCGAATAGGAGCAAAAGAATTTTCTTTGTTGAAAAATATACATTAAACAAAATGAAAACACATAGTCCTTAGATTAGCACGAAGGAATTCGTTCGCCGCAACGAATGCGTTTTCGCCTTAAGGCAGAATACCTTATTTTTTTATATATGTTTGTCTCTGTCTATTTCATGACAATAAAAATGGGGTACTTCCTTAGCCGATACCGAATTGCAAGTACGCGTCTTTCATTTTTTTTTGTTTCGTTCTCAGAATTATTTCAAAAGGAAGCCTTTTCGATTAAATATACAGTCCATACGTATAGGTAAGGTTAGGTAGTTGGGGTGCTAGTGAATTCACCAACACACTTAGACCATATTGGTCCATTGTGGTACCCATAGTCAGACCACTACCACTGAATGAGCACTCCAGTGACAGCGCCATTAATTTGATCCCAACGGCATATGGTGACTGTACCAGATTCGAAAACCAGATAAAAGCGTATTAACCTTGCTTTCACTGGGATTCGAACCGGGGACCCCGCTAACCAGGAGCAGGTACTATTTTTTTTCGTTCATGTAATTTTATTTATTTTGAAATGTGTTACTTACTTGCTAGACAAAATTACTTAAATCTAGCTTAAATAACTTAAGAATTTACAATGTAATTAAACTTAAACTTAATACTAACCTACTGACCCTAAGCGGGTACTCTAAGCTAATCTAATCTATGTTATAAATGTGCCTTTCGGCTTAATCTGCGTTTTTTTTTTAGTCTTTAGTGACAATCTTTTATTTATTTATTCCTTTGCCAAGAAAACTTATAAAAATCTTGGCTAAACCTAACTACTTAACCTACCTTATTCTAACTTACCCTAAGATAAAACTTAATACTATCTTAACTATGTCCGTAACAGTACGGACACGTGCACCAGGGCGTATATGTTGTGTATATGCCTAACATATATAATTTATACGCCGTGATGAACCTTTTTTTGTTTTTGTTTCATTTATATATTATTTTTTGATTTTTGTTTTATTATTGTTTTTTTTTTTTGGATTTTTTGTTTTATATTATTGTTTTTTTTTTTTTCTTAAAACTACCTTGAAAACTACGTAAGCCACTATGGTCATCTACCGGATCCTGTGGAAAAGCTAGCGGTGGCGGAGGCTGGTTTTGGTGTAACCACCAGTAAAATTGCCGTTCTTTGGCAGGCTCTTTCCTATCTCGAGCGGGGATCGCTCTACTGAACCGGAGGAGATCCTGGTGGGTGCGAACGACATCCGGTTCGTACTGGAGTCGCCTGTCCACTGTTCGAAGTACGACATGGAAGATGATAGGACATCCTTGTGGATCCTGTATAAGGCCAATTGTTTCTAGATAGAGGAATGCTTCGGGGGGAATAAAGCCGTTAAGGCGCACCCTTTCATGGTACATACTATTGGGGTAGTAAGCCTCAAAGATCAGAATGTTGGAAGAGGTGCTCGTGCAGAATGCCTTCTGATTAGCTCAATAATAAAATTATCTACCCGGTTCACGTTTGCCTCGTTAGGGTAGTACTTCTTGTACTCAGTCTCGGGTTTACGATACAGACGGAGACAGCTCCTAAGACACTGCCTCTCGAACACCCTCATCTTTTCCATCTGGGAAGGACTCACGTTGAACCACAATGGACAACCGTACACCATAATGGGCCGTACTAGGGCCATGTAGCAGATTACCTTCACTCTGGTAGCAAGTTGACTGCTGAAAAACAACCTTCTTGCCGCAGCAAAGACTTCTCGGGCTTTCGTCAGAGTAATATCTATATGTTTGTCAAAATACAGATATTGATCCAGCCAAATGCCTAGATATCTAACTACACTTTTTACAGCTAACGGCCGACCATGCGGGTCAACTATGCCGAACTTACGCCAGTTTTGGCCAAGGCGACGCACTTACCCACTACGCCACGGCTTTTGACTTAGACCCTGTTATAACTAAAGTCGACTTTAAACAGCTGACTATGAATTTTCACCAATAGCTCTAAAAATGTTAATTCAATGCAATATTTTAATTTAATGTTCTCAACAACATAACAAAACATAAACAGTTCATCAATGCAAAGCGTATATACAGTACTTTCCAGGCTAATTGTAACTGTACTACGTACTGCTATTTTTTCAGCAATCGGGTATTATTCTTCTTTATTTATCAATTGGGTGTAATTTTTCATTTTCTTTAAATGCAGGCAAGAAATGAAGGACGCCGTCGAAATATGGATTTTATATACTAAGAAATGAAGCCAGTAATGGTTATGGCGCCATTGGAAAAATCGCCAGTAAGCGTTCTGCAAGTATTCCGACAATAATAAAAAACTATAACGACAGAAAATACGTTCCAACAAAGGTCCTGGCTGGCCCGAATAGCTAATTTGCCATATCCTGGGTATCTTCCGTTAGGTAATCGAATCAATCCTCGAATGAGCATTCAAACATTTATAGAGCATTGAAAATACATCGGACAAAGAATATCACACAAAAGCAGTCATTTTATCTGTAAGCACTGATTTACCATTTTGTACTCCCATATTTCGTGATTGACTGCTGACTATGACAAATGTCACTTCAAAATATTGAAAATTTGTAATATCATAAGCTGAAGGTCGAATTGGGAGCATTAAATGGCATTATTCATTATTGCGAATTCTTAAAACATTTTTTTTAACAATGAAAAGTAATTGAAATAAAAAAAATAAATTGATCATTCAATAATTAAAAAATGAAATGACATTAGATTGAAAATTATTTTGATGTAATATACAAGAGGCAACCAATGTCCTCGAAGCTATCCGTAGCCAATATGGGACTCCAGCTGTCACAGCTAGCAAGTACAGCATCATAACATTCGTGGTCTGGATTTGACAGCCCTGTATCAATCATATGTATACATTTGTATATATGTCAAATCGAACAGTCATGTGAGTCTGGATGATTAGTTAAATGGTTGCCATTTTACGACATGGATGATTGAGAATGACTGTACTATAGAAATGATTTTTTCCGGAGTAGTTACACAATCGAGCGTTACGAGCAGGGTTTCGGTGGACATAGTCGTCCATCTGAGCATCCTTCATCGAGATTTGTGTATAAGTCTGGTTAAGTTAATAAGATCGGGATCTGTCGATTTAAAGGCGAGCTTATTTCACGGCAAATTATGGCCTATTTCTATTTGCACCTACACCCTAGCATTAAGACCACAATTATCAGCATCTGAAAGACTGATATGCAAATAACCTTTTCTTCAGCGAGGAGGCTGTTCCACTTGCCGGCAAACAAATCCATGTCGTTAAAAGGCAGAAATGTTGCATATGGGCACGTGAATGCAGACCCACATAATGTCATTGTGTGGTGTGCACTGTTGTGCCAAGTAGACTACAAATGTAAACAACATGATAAATAATTTAATGTGGACAATTCATAAGACAATACACTTTTTTAATAATATCTTCAAAAATTAACCTGAAGTGCTACAATTAAATAAATGTGGGATGAGCCAAACAAACGAACGAACAAAAATAACAACAGAGAAATCAACCGCTCCTAACGGACGACAAAAAACGAACATGACAGAAAGAACAAAAGAAACGCACAAATGAGTCAGAAGCAAAACTATTATCAGGCGATGCACATCGTATTCGTTTAAGTTTAACATCTTTTAAAAATTATTGTTTTAATAAACGGCAACTAAGCCAAGAATTATAAAGTGACATCAGTCTTTTTATTTAAATATTTGAACATAGAGCAGAATAGAAATTCTACATAAATATTCATTATTAAAAATGCTCAATTTAAACAAGAAACAATTTCTATGTCTACAGTATTATTTTTTTTTATAATTTGCGCGTGCTCCAGGGATTGTTAATACCCTTATGTGTCCGGGGTTAAGACACAGCACGAGCCGAAGGTATAGGGGAGAAAGGGAGAGGAGGTACCTGTGCACATTGGTCTTAAATATATGCGGGATGTAGTCTGTGGGAAATATTAGGTTGGGAAGAGCATTCTATATTCGTGCAGTGTGGCTGAAAAAGGAGTCTCCGAATTTAACTGTGCGCCCGAAAGTAGGCTTAAGGGTATACTGATGGACATTCCTGAATGGTGAATTCATGGAGAGGAGGAATGCAGTTGGCTAGCTCACTTGAGCATCGTTTGTTGAAATAACGATAAATCACGGACAAAGAAGAGACGGTACGTCGATGTTCGAGTGAGTCTAATTACTCTGCGATATTGTTGTCTCCTATAAGTTTTATCGCTCGCTTTTGGATTCTATCAAGTAGGTGCAGTGTGGTCTTGGGGGCACCAGACCAGATATGAGCGTTATACTCAAGCTTGGGGCGGATGTACGTCTTATAAATTAAAGCCAATTCAGAAGGGGTGAAATATTTCTTGCATCGATTAAGGAAACCTAAACATTTCGCAGCATTTTTGGCGACCTCAAATATGTGATCGTTCTAACTAAGTGTTGTGTTGATACACATACCAAGAATGAAAAGTTTTCCGGTTTCATCGAGACAAGCGCCATTCATGGATAATGGCTGATTATCAAGGGTTCGCTTGAGTGACAGCAGACAGCATTGAGTTTTTGAAGCATTGAATTCCACTCTATTGTTTTTTCCCCAGTTAATTATGCTGTCAAGATCGGAAATCAATGTGCTTAACATACGCTGCCGTTCCAATTCTACGGCCGAAGGGCGGGGTCGGTGGTCTTGGAACGATTATGAAAAGCTAAGGGTGCTGTCATCAGCGAAGGAATGGATTGGATTAGAAGTAGCAGACAAGAGATCATTTATAAAAATGAGAAAGAGTATCGGAGACAGAACTGAGCCTTGGGGAACACCAGCATTAATTTGGTGGATATCAGACTTGAACCCATCCAAAACAACTTGATTTGAACGGTTCGAAAGGTAATTTCTAATCCATAGAAGAAGAGATTCATCGATACCATAGGCACGCATTTTCGACAAGAGAGCTTGATGCCAAACTCTGTCAAATGCTTTAGAAATATCAAGCGCAACGATCTTGCTTTCGCCTGTCCACCATATTGTCGGTCATTAAGAAGCTTCCGCGATTCAAGATATTTCATAAGCTGACGATTTATCAGCGTTTCCATGACCTTAGAAAGAAGGGACGTAAGTGCTATGGGTCGGTACGAGGTGGGTGACGAAGATTCGCCCTTTTTAGGGACTGGCTGGACAAATGCTGTTTTCCATCTGCTCGGAAAGAGACCTAAAGAGTAGGATAGATGAAAAAGCTTACGCAGTGGTTTTGCCAGCACAGAAGAACACCTCTTCAGAAGTATAGGGGGAATACCATCCGGGCCAGCGGATTTGTGCACGTCGAGATCTTTCAGTACTCTTGCAACTGTACGAGTGCGGAAGTGGATTTGTCCCATGGTGAAATCAACGCTCTCAAGTACAGGTGGAGACAACTGGGAATCTAGCAGTGTTGAGCTAGCTGCAAAATGAGCCGCAAGCAGATTAGCTTTGTCTAAAGAGCTGACAGCTGGAATGTCATTGTAAATGAGCGTGGGAATTGAAGACGAGGCGGAATTCTTTACGTTTTTTGATAGTTGCATTGCAGTCATTTCTGGCCCGTTTAAACTTCTTCCGGTTTTCCTCAGTAGGGTTGGCTTTGTATGTCCGGAAATTCAACTCTCTCATCCTAATAGCCTCTTTACAGCTCGAGTCATACCATGCGTTTGCTTTGGGCTTGATACTCTTCACTCTGTGAGGAATGAAGGTTCTCATGCCCAGCAGAAGAATATTTGTGATCATATCAGCAGCGGCATCCACGTCACTATCGAGGAAGCAAAGTGACCAGTTAAAAATTCCTAAAGAAGTTGTTAAGTTTGTTCCAATCGGCTTTCTCGTACAGCCAAACTGTTCTTTTAGGAATTTGTTCTCTAACTATGTGTGGTGATAACGAGAATTTTGCTGATACGAGACAATGGTCCGACGAGCCTAGAGGCGACAGTATGTCAACAGAATATTTATCAGGATGAGAGGTGAGAAACAGGTTCAGGGTGTTGGCGGAATGATCTGCAATGTCAGGTATTCGTGTGGGCTCATTTACTAGCTGGGTACCTTCCTTCGGGTGTTGTCTGGCCTGAATGCCGAAGCGAATTAGAATTGTGCACATTGAAATCGCCCGCAATGGCAATTTCAGTGTGAGGATAAAGGGATACAATTCTTGAGATGGAATCGGATAGCGCATCAAATTCGTTAAAAGTTGAATTGCTATCCAAGCTTGGTTTTTTAACGTAATTTTGTGTTTTGATTTTTAACCGTTTTCCACTGTAACATAACTCTTGGTGTGAGGAATTTGTTTTCGTGACAAAAATTTATTTTTTCGCTCACATTGTTCTCTCAATGTGGCATAATCAATGTGTAATAATCGAGATTCGGAAGAATTTGTTGTAACATGTTTTCGCCAATGCGAAAAAAGAATTTCTTTTTGTAAATTCATTGGAATGTTTCTGCGTTGCAGTCTAAAAAGTATTTATTACCCTGAAAATATTACATTTGTCTCTATTTCCCCCTTTTTTTCATCTTATGTGCTCAACGCACATCACAACTTTGACAGTTCTTGTGATGCTCACAAGTTGTGTGGTTTTGCTCAGAATACGAAAACCTCACAATTCGGGGCTCACCACCCTCTTGTGAGGCAGTTGTGACTTGTGGCACATCACATAGGTGTGTCAGAATAGAACCATTAGCCTCGCTGCCAGGGTTCGATTCTCGGCCGGTACAACCGAAAATAACATAACACTGAAATATTCAAATTCTTTAGAAAAAAACACTTCCTTTTGTTTTCTTTTAGTTTTCTGATTTTGTAAGAACTAGGTTCAACAATAATGATTTGTTTTGTTTTCGTTCCAAAAATGTGTTTTTTATCACATTGCCATTTTCCCTATACAAACAGCTGATTTGACATTCATTTCTTATTGGAAAAATGTGATCCAGTAAGTGCAACAACCTCGGTTAGTGCGACTGCCTTAATTTCTATTAGTTGCGTAAATCGAGCTTGTATTGATAATATCTTCTAGCTTACAAACATCTTTAAACTATTTCAAGCAACATGGATATCTAATTGGCATATTGGTCATCCTTGGTGGCTTGTGCATTGACACATTCTTCTGCCTACATACCTAGGCAGTTTTTTCTTGAATGGCCTTACGACACTTATCATATCGATTATCGTTTTTCCCTTTCCCTGTAATTGCAAATTTACTTTATTCAATTTCTCCGTTATATCACAAAGAAAAGCAAGGTCAATCAAGTCAGTTCTTGTCCTCCAATTGAGGATTTAATTGCTCTTTTTGTCGTTAGAATGTGATTTATCTCGGGTTAAAGCTTAGCCACGCATTCTTCTTATGACGCACGAAACTGACGTTTTTGCAAGCTTTTTGTTGGCAAAAAGCTGACAACTTTAACGCAGAAAAGGGCTGTTCAAGAATAACACAGTGATATCTAGGTTAAGGGCGGTTTTTCTTCGTCTTTTCTTACAAATAGTAACAAATCGTATATCAATCCTGCAAATCATGGCAGGAGCTCCATCTGTTGTAATCGATACAAGCTTCTGGATGGGAGACTTTGTGTGATTAATAAAAGCCAGGAATAGTTCGTAAATATCCTGTCCTCTTGTTTGTCCCTTTATTGGAAGAATAAAAACAATTTCATTAAAAACATACATATAACTGTGCAGTGTCTGTAAAATCTGTCTATTCGTCAAATTGATATGACAGGAATAAGCATTTATTAAATTTCCACCAAGTTCTGACATGCCTCTGTTCGGCATGTTTTGCGCCACATCGACATGCTGAAGGAAGCCTGACGCACATTACAATTTTGTTTGCTCGTACATTTTCGAGTTGATTTCACTTTTGTTTCGAAACAATACACTCCGTTTCATAACTATATAGCCACTCCCAAAAATTCAATTTATCCCAATAGAAAGGAAAATTTCTCAACCCATGTGGACCATCGAGGCTGAACTTTTTCTCGTCCGAAAAGATTACCTAAAAACTGAAAAAAAAAATTAACTACAGTAGTTTAATATTTTTTAAATATTTTATTCCAATCGCGGCCTAAATCTTTGCTTTTTCTGTGGGTTAGTGCACGCCTTGGTGCTGGCCTTAATTTTAAATTCTTAAGCTTGCTAGACCTTACAATTGATTGTCGCACAGTGCATTTGGGCATATCTGACTAAGGCTCTCCGTGCAATTGCTTGACGTCTTTATCAGTTGCCTTTCTGTCTTATGTGCTCCATAACCGATTGAGTCTTTGTCAAAGCAAGAGTGGTGGCGACTAATTTTAAGGCCAATTTCCCTCATAGAGAGGCCTTGGTCTTAAAAGGCAAACATTTTGCCTCATTCTTATTCTGACAAGTAGCGCCCGCGTAGGATTGTAATGAATGGCATGACATTTTACTCAGAAAATTCACTCTCAAATTGAAAGAACCCATATTTTAATACTTAACTGGCATTATAGATATGAAACAGTAAAAAACTTATTTTATGGAAGAACTTGTGGCGTAGTGGGTTAATGTGCCGACTCCTACGCAGAGGGTGCCAGGTTCAAATCCCCAATTCACCATATTTCATAATTCACGGCTTCACTTCTTTCGACTCACTGACAATGCCTCAAAGAGTATTCCTGTCTAGAAAAGCCTTCTCAAACTTCGCCGTTCGGAGTTGGCATGAAGCTGTAGGTCCCTTCGACTCGTTAAAGAACAATAGCAGGCACAACACGAGGGGTTGTTGTAAAAGATAGGCCCAGATCCGCCGCGTCCTGTCACCGCCAACCATATTACATATGGAAGATCATTAGAATATTATATTTTTTAAAACATATTGTTCTTACTCTATGACTATTGTAAAATAAAATACTTCATAAGAATATTCCGTTAAACTTGATATTTTTGAGTGACTATATAGTTTTGAAACTTAGTGTATTTATGTATTTCGTATTTTTTATGTATTCATTTGTGGCACATATGGCGACTGTAAATGCCTTCGGCCTGGTCGACTGCGGTTTGACCATAGATGCTGTAATGTACATTCTGTGTTCGTCTTGGGCAATACTGCAGGATAACGCCAAAATGGTTGTTGTTTTTATGAGGATTTATGAGAGGTCATTTGTATATTCTAGTGAAGAATATTAGTTTAGTCTTTGATGAACTAAAAACCGACCCGAAATGATTCCCCAATTTTACTGTAATGTTCCGAGATGACTCCATGCCTTCTTTAATGATCTGTAGGACCATTACTTGGTTATGCCGATGGCTACATCATTCGCATAACAAATTGACTTGCATCCGGTGTAGCTCAGTTATTTCTTCTCATTCTTCTCCGTCTGGTGGAGATATAGTCCGGGAGAGCCTTAAGCCTCAACCAACTAGCCTCTCAAGCTGACTCGATAATGTGTTAATGCACAGATACTACGATATCTAGCCAGCAGCACGTTAGCACGCCGTATTTGCTGAGGTCTGTTTCCACTTGTGTGCGTCATCGGTTTCATGGGCGCTCTCTATTACGTTCTCCGAATGAACACACGGGAGGTCAGTGTTGTAAATGCGCTCATCATATGCCGAAGCAAGGATGATTAAGCTGTTACATAAAACTTTGTCCTTCGAGAGAGAGAGCTCTACTACTCATTGCTTCGTGAGCACACAGAAACAGCCTGATGATGCCTTAGACTTCCGCAAAGGTATATCTGCCCTTGTTGATGTTGTGGCCACGACGATGGTGTGTGTCGTACCTAGAAGACAGCAACCACCTTGTTTTGCCCTCTTTCACCAATTAACTCATTCTGGGCTTCCTTTACTTCCGAGCTCAGTTGCTTGAGTACTACTCACAAGGGTGGTTCGAGAAGAAAAACATAAGAAAAACGAACATATTGGAAAAGTGGCGAATTATTTCTGAACGTAGTCTCCTTCTAGCTCGATACACGATACCAAGCGTGGCTCCAACTTCTTTAACCAGTCTGAAAAATGCGTATTTTGGAAGTCGGCAAAGTAGCCCTCCGGAGCGACGATACCCTCCTGCCCAGCGAGTGAATTTTTCAAGTTTAGAAACAAAACGAAGTCGCACGGGTCTAAATCTGGAGGATACGGTCGATGGGACAGCAGTCGTAGTCGTAGTCGTAGCCTAATTAGACCAATTTGGCCGTGGCGACGGCAGCAGAGATGTGAGTCTGTCCGGAATGCGATGTTGTTCGGAGTGAGAAAACGCCAACGCCGCACCCATCGCGCAGACAATTCTCTCATGGCTAGTATTTCATGCAGGATATGAACCATGTGGTCTTTTGAGATTCCTACTGTCTCAGTTAACTCGCGCGCCTTTAATTGGTCTCCTTTTTGTCGCGTTATCCTCTGTGGTAGCTGCAGAAGACCCATGTAGAGACGAGGATGGGGAAGAAACCGTTGAACACTTGCTATGCAGCTGCGGTGCTCTCTCTTCACGCAGATTCAGACCTCTGGAGGCACACTTATTCGATGATTCAGCTGAACTGAGCTCACATAAGATCGTCAGCCATCTTCTTCGCTTTATTAAAGGCACTAACTGGTTTGCGGAAGGTAGGTATCCTTAGATCGGCGCGGTAACAAAATGGGCCTATGCTGGCCTAGGTTAGGTAAGGTAGGCGGGCTGCATTCACCAGCATACTGGTCCATTGTGATACTGATTGACCAGTGTGATCGAGTCCAGTGATGGTGACTGGACCAGATTTGAAAACCAGATAAAAGCGTTTTAACTTTGCTTTCACTGGGATTCGAACCGGGGACCCCGCTAACCAGGGGTAGGCACTCTACCAACTGCGCCATCCAGTCGTGATATGCTGGCCTAAGTGTGGCTGCTGTCCCTCTACGCAGCTGTCAGCCACTTCAACCTAACCTAACCTATCCCCCGTGGTAGACGTTTTCGGGGCACCTGGACGTGGCTCCTCAAAGAGCGATGTGCGACCACTGTGAAACTCGTTAAACCAAATGTGACGGTCACATCATCCAAGCGCTCTTTACTTTACAACACGATAGTAAATTTCTCTTGCGATAGTGGCGCCATCGGGGGGTGAGGCTAAGTACTTAGATTACGAGACGGCCTCGAAAAAGCACAACGTACGAGCGCTTCTCCCTGTGGTGTCTCTGAATACATTTCTTAGGACACAGTGGCTTCCTAGCTAAGTGCATGAGCCTGTTTAAGAGGACGTCGCTTAACGGAATTCTAGATTGCTTTTATTTATTTCCAACGTGCTTAAGGCGTTGTTCCTCCTCCAATTTGACGATGTCGAATGCTCCTTCTTCATCGACAAGAAAACACCGACCAGTGTGAACTCTTTTTCTTCAAGTGCTTCAATTGTGCTCCAGTTCTTTGATTTCACACGAAGGATTCCTTCAAAACCCACCTTGCTGTTTCCAAGGCATCTTCCTTCTTCCTTCTCAAAAACATTTTCCACCTGCTGCTGCATAATTCCCGCAGATGTCACCCTGTTTTCTCTTGTCACGAATCCAAATTCGACATCTTCTGTCCAGTGACATAACACCGTTAAAAATAGCTCGTTCCACCTTAGCGTTGGCCTATTTAAAACGCACCTGTCCAAGCAATCCCAACTCTTCACCCAAACACTCTCTCCCTCGACACAATTGGCTGTCTCAGGCCGGTCGTCTCCATTGTCTTGCCAGTCCATGCAACCGTTGAGTAACCCTTGCACTGAGGAAATTTCCATAGAATCGTCAATTGTTGTTCATTGTTAAAATTGGAATCCATCCGAATCTCAGGTGCACGACATTCCGTTGACAAATTAGACAAATCACTACAATTAGTCCACTTTTACCGGACGACCTTTGGGAACAACCCCCTTCCGGCAAGCCCGCCGACCGGGGTGTCATCGACCATCGACCAACGACCATGGACCAGAAGACAGTGAACACTGAACAGCAAAGCACACGGATATCCCGCTTGGGTGTTCGGTTGGATAGAATTTCGCTTGTTTTTAATTATTGCATTATATTCGCAACTAGCTGGCTGTCATGTTTCAACCCCCGTTACCTGGGGTGCAGAGCACTGCTCCGTTGGGGGTGTACCCGAGTGTATCAAGCGTGTATCGAACGGTGTACAGATGGTGAGCTTCCACTTCACTCATTCGAGTGCGTCTACTATTTTATTTGAAACTGTCATCAGCAGATTGCTGAGAAGAATTCCGCTGAATAGACGTCTGTGGACTATTTACTGTGGGTTTTGAATTCAGTCTGGCGTGGAATACCATTTCTGACAGCACACGTTGGCTATGTATTGTTGTTGTATTTACCTGCGCGCTTATTCACATAATGCCACTGTTATTCGGTTACGTAGCCTAACAGTGGGTTGTCGAATTTTTGCAAATCATTTCTGAAGTGTACACTTCCAGAGGCTGAACATTGGGAACAATTAAAGCGAATTGAGGTTGGCATAGATTCTTGTTTTGAAGTTTATGTCTCTTTAACGGGAAATTTGAACAGAACATTTTTCGACGAACTGGAATCTCAGATGTATGGAAGGGATAGTGTGCATGCTACGATTTTCATTTGGAAATTCCTTTGGTGGAGAGTTTTGAAATTAAATCTACTCCAATGAGTTCGATAGGGATAAACATTTAACAAGAAATGAAGTATTACAGAGATGCCCGACTTCTACCTCTCTTTTCCCTTAAGGTTTTTGAAAACTGTTTTTTGTAACCAAATTGACCAATCAGAGGGCGGAACTTACGTTATTTCGTGAATAACCGTCAAAAATTCATGAATATCCGTCAAAAAGGCACTCAAATTCGTCGATGGACTATGGGGCAATCAGCTGTGAAGTCGGCTATCTCTGTAATACTTCACTTCTGCATTCAACGTACAACATGTCAGTCATGTATTCCGACTGTTAAAATGCCTCTTGGGCGATCCCCAATTCAGCTGATTTTTTATTTACTTGTCTGGCTATTTTTCGAAGTCACGCTGCAGCAAGATATTTATTACCCCGATCTTCAGACCTGTTCTGCACGCTACTAAATCGTCGGCGTGTGCTATTAATTGCGGCAGAACAAGATCGGCAAACCAACCGCCCCCTGTTGCAGAACATTTTCAATGTCAAAGACTGTGCTAGAAGTTACGTCGCCATTTTTCACGACAAACTTTCTACCTGTTATCATGGCATGGATCATGTATAGCAATGGTTTACTTATGCCAAGCCTGACTAGCTTGACGAAGAGGCCGTCTAAATAAAGGGTGTCGCACGCCAATCAGACAAGAACCCTGTGCATTGTTGTTTGCCTTTATTCCACTGTATGTCGGAAATCAGTTTGGACGCGTCATGTATGGTCTCATGCTCCGCCCTGAATCCGAACTGGCTGTCCGGTATGATTTTATTTTCATCAACCCGTTGTTTCAGAACTCGAATGATTATCTTTTCAAAAACCTTGCTTATGCAAGAAAGAAGACTGATCGAACGAAGATTTGTCGGAATGGACTTGTCTTTGTCGCGTTTAGGGATCGGCTGAACCACAGCCGTTTTCCAGTGCGCTGGGTAATGTCTATTACTCAGCGCATTGTTGAACAATGTTGAGTAGAGTTTTACAGATTCGGAAGAAAGATGGCAAAGTACAATATTCGGATACAATCGATTCCGACAGACTTTTCTCTTCTTCAGCGATTTAAAGATACCCTTGAGAAATCAAGATGTGATTTGCATCGTTGGCGACGGAAAGATTTGCCATGTTAACGTCATTGAACCTGGTGAAACCTGGATTCTGGGATTGCCATTGACTTATCTCCTTGCGGAGATAGAAGTGGCTCTGTTCTCCAGATCGTGAGTCAGCCTACTGACCTCGTTGACCGTATACTCTCCTTGGAACACATCACCAATAGCATTAACCTTCTCCTGAGGGTCTTCATCCACGAAGAAGTCATTGTCTAGCACTGCCTCACCTGGATGGTAGCTTAAGACCCAATCCCAGAGAATCTGTCGCTTGCATTGCGCTTGGAATCCGTTGCGTGCCTTGCGTCATGTTAAAAAAATTGACAACTCAACAGCCCGTAGGAGAAGGAGAAGAAGGAGAGACAGCAAATGCAGCGCACATGTGAAATTCACCACGACCGCCGTGACGGATGGAATTGGGCAACTTTTAACTTTCTGTGAGTTTGACAGATATTTCCATGGAAAATTCATTCGGGTGCTCCTTACATAAATATGTGAATGTTTTTACGATATTTTATGAATGAAGTAATACGTTTTGTTTTTTTTTTAAACTGTTTTCGAATAAGTCCTTATAATTCAGGAACCTTAAAATTTCGAATTTCTTAGATATATGCAACGTACGTCATTGAGCATCCCTTTGCAACGATTTTTATGGATTCCAATCGCAACGCAGGCGACGGCTTCTATGGGCTTGGGCATATGGGCAATGCACGAGTTACGTTCGAGAGCGAAGCGTATACATTAAAAAAAAATAAAATAAACACGAAACATTTAAAAGAAACAAAATTTATTTCAGTATTTAACTACCGAATTCGTCTGTGGTCTACAAATGACCGAGGTAGCATAACAATATGATATAACAGTTAACAGTAGACTTCACAAAAACAAACATGTGGAGATAAGAAAATGAAGAGGACGCTCCTCGAAATAAACGTAAACCAATATGGGGAATGAGGGACAGAAAAAGACGTGTAAATAGACGCATTGTTGCTATGTATGTTGCAGAGCTGTGTTGCATGTTGTTGCAACACGTAACTTCCGCAAGTCATTCTATGGACCTGGGCCCTGACAGTATAAGGGTCAAAATTTAAGGCTGAATCGGAACGGCGTCTGCAGAGCTGTGTTGCATGTTGTTGCAACACGTAATTTCCGCAAGTCATTCTATGGACCTGGGCTCTGACAGTATAAGGGTCAAAACTTAACAAACGGCGCGTTGGCGCTGTCTGTCTTTGATAGCTGTTGTTACGAGTTTTATCGAGCTTACGAGAATGTTGTGTCAGAAAGCGGCAGCCTTAGTTTTCCATATCGAAATGAATGCACGCATTTACCTTACTCAAATGGTTTGAAATATAATTTTCAAGAAAATATGAAATTGCTGTCAATAAAATTCCTAGAAAAAAATAATTATTTGCGGAAATAATCGTCTCAGTTTGCCAACAATTCAAATTTAGAAATAAATTTTAAGAAATGTTTCAAAATTTGACTTGTGGTAAGTCACTAGCATACAGTAGGTATAGCAGAGGGCCAAGAGCAGTCCCTTGTGGTACACCAGAATTTATATTTTTAAGCGCAGAGTATTGATTTCCATGCTTCACATGGAAAATCCTATCCGAGAGATAGTTCGCTAAAATACTATAAAGTTTCCCCGGTAGACATAGGCAGTGTTTATATTTCAGGCCTTCATGCCAAACTTTGTCAAAGGCTTGCTAAACATTGAAAGGCTGGACAAACGAGATTGTCTAGTACATGAGTTATTCGATGTGCTTGGTCAATCGTTGAGTGTTAACTTATAAAACCGAATTGGTGATTTGGTGAACTTAAACGTGTAAGCCGATTTTAGACAGTGTCATGTGTCGGTACGAGGTGGATGACGAAGATTCGGACTTTTTAATGACGGGCTGAACAAATGCTGTTTTCTATCTGCTCGGAAACCTAAAGACCTAAAGAGTAGGATGGATGAGAAAGCACACACAGTGGTTTTGTCAGCGCAGAAGAGCACCTCTTCAGAAGTATATAGGCCAGCGGATTTGTGGACGTCGAGATCTTAAGTACTCTCGACTGTACGAGTGCGGAAGTGGATTTGTCCCATGGTGAAATCAACTCTCTCAAGTACAGGTGGAGACATATTGGAATCTGGCAGTGTTAAGCTGGCTGCAAAATTCGCCCCAAGCAGATTAGCTTTGTTTAAGGAGATGACAGCTGGAATGTCATTGTAAATGATCGTGGGAATTAAAGACCAGGTAGAATTCTTTAAGTTTATTACAATTGACCAAAAGTTGTTGCTACCCTTGGGACATTGTAGCACTTTTTGCTTCAAATTTGGCTCATTAGAGAATTTCACACGTAACTATCAGACGTATGAAATTCTTTAATGATCAAAATTTGAAGCAAAAAGTACAGCACTGCAGTCATTTCTGGCCCGTTTAAACTTATTTCGGTTTCCTCTGTATGCCCAGAAATTCAACTCCTGATAGCCTCTTAACAGCTCGAGTCATACTTTTGAGCTAGAGTGAAGAGTCTCTATGAGGAATGAAGGATCTCATTCCAAGCAGAAGAATGTTTGTGCAGCATCAACATCTTCTGTTTATTCCGTTCCGACATGTGGTAAGCTTCTTTTCAATTCTATTTATGAGTCACACCCACATCACAAATGAGTTAAAGTTTTTTAAAAAAACCGGAATAAATCAGATTAAAACCAGCCAAAGGACAGCTATTTTTCGCTCAACCTCGATTGGTCATTAAAATAATTAATTTGTATTTTGTGTGGCCAATTCTATTTTTTGTGAAATCCAAATCCAATGCAAGCATCTGGCATTTGAAAATCCCTTTCATTGTGAGTCGATTAAATAAAATATTTTTGCACAATTAGTGGAATTATGTTTGAATGTGTTGCTTTTAATTGGGAACAATTGTGACGCAACACAAGGACCGCCCCCTTTCATGGGGACCATTCATTCATCCACGGATACAATTTTATCGCACAGAGCTACTCCCCCTCGCTCTGGATGGATTCCCATTCGATGAGATACCATTTCGACAGCACTGAATGGATTAAGGATTTTTTGTTTATTCATTTCGTTGTATTCTCATTTCTTGTGTATTTATTCGCGAACGTGCATCTGTCGTCGACTGACAGGCGGCACTATGAGGGATATTTTTTTTGTGAAAGGGTACGCATGTATGTGTCTCTCTTAATGTCAAAGTACGCACAGAAGGAAAATTTACTACCAACAAAAGACAAACATTAAAAATAGGACGAAGATCTGATGAGACAAGTGTACATAGTTGTTCTCTTAGTTCGCTTTTCGCATGAATTCGAAGGTTTAACACGTTTTCGGGTCAGATTATCTATAAATCCGGACAGGGCTCCAGTTTTAGCTTCGTTTCTTTTGCAGTATTCTGGCGGAGATATTCTTACGTCAGCTGGGATCGAAATAGCATTTCGATTTCAAGCGCATATCAGTCAAACAGCTGAACCAAGGATGTTAACTGACGAGAAAGAGAACTTGTCTGACATCGAAACGAACACGTGTTTGAGAATCCTCGTGACTTGGGTTTTCTGAAGGAAGCACATCTCCATGGAGTTGCTTCGATTGTTTCTAATGGCTCTTCTAGAAGGATAACGATAATACTTTGAAAATTTATTCGCGCTAGAAACTTGTTGAAATGGTTTATCAACTGAACAACTAAGCTTTTGATTGGCTAAGTCAATCAATCCTTAAAATGAAAGAATTGAAGATTTGTTTTTGGCTAAAACTGAAAGCCAGTGAGATTTTGTTTAAGTTGGTACTTCAATGCATGCAACGTTGGAACTGTTATATATCTTACGATATTATACGATATGTTGCATTGCGATACTACCTTCAATATTAAGAATACTTCTCAATATATATAAAAGGAGGATGCGGAACGAACTACGGCCTCTCATGCTCCTGCCGTCAGTGCGTACACCTAATAAAAAGTCAAAGAAGCCTAACCACTAAGCAGCCTGTGTTTCCTTTAACAAGTGTACAACAGGAACTAATGGTATAGTTTTCGACGGAGCAGTAATAGTGTAAACAGATTTTTACGAAGATCCTGTTAGTTCGTTGTTCCGTGTCAAATTATCACCACCGAAAATCCCCAATAAATACGGTTACGTAATTCCATACGTATTTATTAGCCACGAAGCGTTGCCCCGGCAGAAAGAATTAGAGGATTAAACGTTTTTTCAAAATTCGCCTATTTCTGTCCATGACCTCATCAGCGAGGTTTTATTGGTCGTAGATAGATATGCATGTAGATAGGTTAGGTTAGGTTCGTGGGTTGACGCGGTGGGGCTGCCCCGCTCTGAGGTTCTATTGGACCCATTGTGATGTCCCAGGGGTAAACCTTCCTATCTTCTCACTCGCCGGATGATGAAAACTCCTGACTTCAAGGTGTTATTTGGTTATTGTCCTCCTTCCAGCCATCCAGAGATCCTTATCATCCTGCAAAGAGATTTTAGTGGGATATCTGATATATCATGGAGGTCATGAAGAAAAATTCCCCCAGGGTCTCAGTTTGCATTGACTGGGGCATTTGACAGTGGGATGTATCTTCAATCTCCTCTTCGCCCCACAGCCTCTGCAAATTCTGTCATGGGCAAGTCCCATTTTGTGTTCATGATACTTCAGATGATTATGACCAGTGACAGCTCCGACCATTATCCCCAGCAGTTTCCTGCTACATTGGAGGATCGAATTGGTTTTGGTGCTGTTGAACCTAGGCCATATCGTACAAGTGGTCTCACATGTGGGGATGGAACTCCACCTTTCATTAGCTGGTTCCATGATTATACTGTGCTTACTGAAAGCCATGGGATTGCCTGGGATGGGCTGGATTCGGCCCCTTTCCTATCAAGTTCATCTGCTACCTCGTTTACGGATGTGTTCCTGTGACCTGGGGCTCAGCACAAAGTGATCGAATACTGTGTGCCAAGAACCTTGAGCTCTTCGCGACAACTTGCGACTAGCTTGGACTTGATTTCTATAGCCGAAATTGCTTAGTGGCCGCTTGACTGTCAATTAAGAAGGTAATATCAGCTGGTGGTATTTCCAACAAAGATATCAATTTGGCCGCTTCTTTGACCGCAAGGACCTCCGCTTGAAAAACACTGCCGTAGTCAGGTAATCTTATAGAGCAGTGCATGTGTAACAATTCGAAGAAGATGGTCGCGCCTGTTCCATTTTCCATAGTTGACCCGTCCGTATAGACATGGATGGAACTCGAGTCAGTGATGGGTTCATTTGAGCTCCAGTCCTCCCTTGTAGGGGAATACTTTTTGAAGGATATTTCGAAGTCAAGGATGGGGAGAGAGTAGTCGCTTTTTATTTGTTCAATGTGAAGTCTATCAAGAATACATGCATGGCCATAGGGGCTGGGGTGCCAGTTTTTGGATTGTAAGTTCCTAATGGCTCCCTTTGCGGCAGTCATCTGTGTATAGAGGTCAAGTGGAAGAAGAACCAGTACCGCACCTCTAAACCCGCTGTGGGGTGGTCGAGATTGCCCCTGACACACCTAGGCATGCGCGTATCTGTATGCTTGTGAGCTGCTTTAAGTTTGAACTTTTCAGACAAGCTTGCCACCAATCTACACTGCCATATGTCAGTATCGGCCTCACAATTGCTGTGTACATCCACAGAATCGTTTTGGGGTTCGGACCCCATTTGTTACCAAATATCCTGTTGCACAGGTATAAGGCACAGGCCGCTTTCTTTAACCTCTCTTCTGTATTCAGTTTTAAGTTGAGTTTCCTGTCTAAGATTAGACCAAGGTACTTAGCGCTTTCTCTTAGAGTGAGGATTGTACCCTCAATTTAGGAAATCGGTATCTATTTGAGCGATGTTAAAAATTGTATGCTGTGAACAATTGAAAACAGATTCGGAAAGGCAACATCCAGGAGAACATTTTAGACCTTATATCTCGGTGGGTACATTTGGGTATATTTTTAAAAGTCTATGCAAAGTGTCACAACGCACAAAAAAAAACGAATAAACCTAAGGCCTTCAAGCCAAACGATAAATACGACCATTTGCTGAGGTCGTACAAAGTTGAAGCTTAAGTTGAAAATTCTTTAGAAATTTGATTTGAGAAATTTGAATGAAATTTGAAAAAAAATTAGAAAGCTACCGTTGCTACTTACTTCATACGAACACGATGAATTTGAGTCACGTAATGCAACTGATGTTTTGCATTTCTCTTGCTGAGAAATGTTTGCTGTTTGAGATGTCATACTACGACAAAAACTGTATTTGCAGAACGTTACGACGGGTCGTTCATTTGGTAACTTTATTATTTGAATTAAGTTCCGCTAATTTCGCAAAATGACAAACTGTGCACCGGACCATAAACCGTACGAAACGGGTGTATTTGGCAACCCGATTGTACCCATTGGACCAAATACCTCAGCTTTTTTTTATTCATACCCATTCAACCGATGTGCTTCGTCGCTGAAGACAATTTTTCAATAAGAAGGCTGATCTTCTACTAGCTTCCTACAGTTTTTCCACTTTTCAAAGGTAATAACATAACACCGTTGAGAAGAGAAGGAGAGAGTAATAAGGTATCACTAATGTGTATGAATATGTTGACTACTACGGCGTTGTTACAGTAAGTAAGAAGACTGAGTATATTTGACTTTGACAGGTGTCAGGTGTAATAATTCGTGAGCTGTCAAAAACAAAACACTGGAAACCAAACAGCTAAAAGAATCACCCATTAGATCTCTGGTAGCCACTATTTTCTCTTTCTTCCATAACGTTCACTTTCTTTACGTTCTTAACTTTAAACAAACAATTTTGGACTATTTTTATTATTACAGTTTGCCTATTTTGCCGTTATTGGTTTGGCATATGACCGCCTACCAGCCTTCCGAACTGCATATATAAGCCTCTCTTTCTGATATTATTGCTCCTCTTTCTCTTTGTCCTTCAACTTCGAAAATAGGTATGAAATTAATCTGTTATTGACGCATTATGCTTGCGCCGTATTTGTTATGCTGATTCCCTCTTCTTTTGCAGAAATGAAGCATTACAGAGACGCCAAACTTCTACCTCTCTTGCCCCTTAAAATGTTCGACAACTGTTTTTTATAAAGTGGTCTTAAACCAAATTGATCAATCAGAGGACTGTTTTTACGTTATTTCGTAAATAACCGTCAAAAATTCACGAATATCTGTCAAAAACGTAGTCAAATTCGTGGATAGACTAGGTGGCAATCAGCTGTACAGTCGGCTTTCTCTGTAATACTTTATTTCTGATTCTGTTGCTATGATTTTGGTTTTGGGTCAACACTTATGACTAAAGTATGCGATCTGTTTTGTTCTACATTTCGTCGCTCATTTTGTGATTTAAAAAACACTTTTGAATAAAATACATTTATCAGATTTTAATTTTCATGTATTGTATCCTGTCAATTATAAGTGGAATACAACATCGTCCTTACACAACAATGCGATACTGTCACCCAGGGACGGATCTGAGCTTGGAGAATCCCTGGAAATTTCTTATGCGCTCACGCCGCTTAGGTACGTGCGAAGAAAACTGAAAGACGAAGCCCTGAAAAGAGTAAAACTAGCTAGATGCCTCAGTCTGGATATCGAAGCAACGACTCTTGCAGGAGCTGTAGAGATGAGGAAGAAAAAGTAAATATCCAACATCTGCTATGTGTTAGGATGCCAGACTTCCCGCTCATTGCGGAACCGTCCCAATAAATGGTTTCTGTCCCGCTAGTGTCCCGCTTTGAAAATTGTCCCGATCTCAGCTTGTTTAAAATTTGCTATCAAGCCATAAAATTATTTTTTCAACCTACAAAAATGTAAAGTTCCCCTTAAGGTAATGACGATAGTTCAGTGGTTTCCGAAAGTTTGACATTTCACACTGATTGCCATTCAAAAATAAACTGAAATTGGAGCTGTATGTGCATACAATACAATATAAGTAATTGTAAGCATTAATTTTGTAACTCGTACATAAAATGTAAATTTATTAAATTAAATATTAAAAATGTATTAAATAAAAAATTTAAATGAAATTATAGAGATGATGAGATGTTTTTTTACGTTTTGCTACCAAAATTTTGAAGTGGGTGTTCCGACGCGGAAATTTCGAAATCTTGTATCCCTAGCTATGCGAGTGCCCAGCTCTAGCAAGAAAGAGGCGTCCGGGAAGTCACTTCTTTCTAGAGTTGGAAGATATGTGAGGTTCACAATTGAAAAGCCTCCTGAAGTTTTCCAATGAAACAAAATGGCTTTAGTAAAAAAGCAGAAGAGAAGATCCCATTGTAGTAGTCGAACATTAACATCTTGTTGGTTTAACTGAGCCACGGCCACAAGGCCGGAAGGTACGGGTGCCTACCTATCTTCCTCCAAACCTTGAACATGAGACCCTTTTTGTGCTCACTCAAACGAACGACATCGTTCTTGTGTCTTGTTGAAGATTTTCATCAACCCTGGCAAAAAAATAAAACAGTAATACCATGATACCACCGAACCCAATTGCACGCCACCTATGTCGTTCCGTCGTGTGTGTCGACATTAACAGTCTACTTTTTACCATCCGCAATTAGATTAGGTATACAAGGTCCACAATGTCAAAAATGTCAACAATGTCAAAAAGCTGTCCTGCAAAAAAAGCCAACCTGCACTGCAACTGCAAATATAGTCATTCGAGAAGGTAATTACAAGACGTGAATAAAAATGCTAAGTTGTTTGCCAGTGTGCTCGTCAATAGAATTACGAAGTGGGTGGAAAATAGAAACATTTTAAAGGAATTTCAAGCTTGTTTTCGTAGAAACTATTCTACCATGGATCAGATATTCTCGCTAGTAAATATTACAGAGATATACAAAATGAAACGTAAAAAATGATACGCTTTCTTCGTGGATTTTCGTGCGGCTTTTGACTCAATCCCGTGAGAAATGCTTTTCTATAAATTATATCAGTGCGGAATCTCGTCGCAAGTCATTAATGTTTTAAGAGCTATGTACAGTAATAATAAATCATGTATCTGGGATGGTTGCCATTTATCTGAGGACTTTGAGGTCTCAGTGGGCGTCAAACAAGGTTGCGTGCTTAGTACATTGCTGTTTATCCTGTACATAAACGATATAAGGGATGAAGTGAGAGGTGGAATAAGTCTCGGTGGAATCAATATTCCGGCACTAATGTTTGCAGATGATATAGTTTTCCTCGCCGACTCAATAGATACCATGCAGTTAATGATCAACAGGCTAGATACCTACTGCAAAATATGGAATGTACCTGTTAATTTAGAAAAATCTAAGATGATGATCTTTAGAGATGGAGGAGGAAAATGGAGATTTCAAGGCCAACAGATTGAGATAGTATTAGTTTAGATAGTTTTAGTTTTAGTATTTTCTTAGGCGGAATTTTAAGCTTCCTAGCAATTCACCTAATTACATGTTGCATTTAGAGACTGGAGTTACACCCCTGTTCCTGAATACTCTAAAAATACATTTCGTTTATATTTATAAAGTCAATGCGATGAGGCAGGAAAAAATTCCGAGGTTGGCACTTGCGCAAATGCATTGCTATAAGGTGAAGTGTGTCCAAGAATGGGAATCACTAGGATCAGAATGCGGTTAGAGCTTCAATTTTACACCAAGCGAACAACAGGAATCTTTAAAACAAAAAATCAACACCTTACTTCAGAAAACTGGCCACAGAATTTTTGACAAATTTGTAAATGAAGCCATCCTTGGTATGTGTATCACCACAACACTTAGTTGGAACGATCACATATTTGAGGTCGCCAAAAATGCTGCGAAATGTGTAATGCTTGAGTGTAATGCTCATATCTGGTCTGGTGCCCCCAAGACCACGCTGCACCTACTTGATAGAATCCAAAAGCGAGCGATACAATTTATAGGAGACAACAATACCGCAGCGTCATTAGACTCGCTCGAACATCGACGTACCGTCTCTTATTTGTCCGTGATTTATCGTTATTTCAACAAACGATGCTCAAGTGAGCTAGCCAACTGCATTCCTCCTCTCCATGAATTCACCATTCAGGAATGTCCATCAGTATACCCTTAAGCCTACTTTCGGGCGCACAGTTAAATTCGGAGACTCCTTTTTCAGCCACACTGCACGGGTATAGAATGCTCTTCCCAAACTAATATTTCGCACAGCTACAGCCCGCAGATATTTAAGACCAATGCGCATAGATACCTCCTCTCCCTTTCTCCCTCTATACCTTCGGCTCGTGCTGTGTCTTGACCCCGGACACATAAGGGTATTAACAATCCCTGGAGCACGCGCAAATTATAAAAAAAAAATTATACTGTAGACATAGAAATTGTTTCTTGTTTAAATTGAGCATTTGTAATTATGAATATTTATGTAGGATTTCTATTCTGCACTATGTCCAAATATTTAAATAAAAAGACTGATGTCACTTTATAATTCTTGGCTTAGTTGCCGTTTATTAAAACAATACTTTTTAAAAGATGTTAAACTTAAACGAATACGATGTGCATCGCCTGATAATAGTTTTGCTTCTGACTCATTTGTGCGTTTCTTTTGTTCTTTCTGTCATGTTCGTTTTTTAGTACTTCGTCCGATCCTGTCGTCCGTTAGGAGCGGTTGATTTCTCTGTTGTTATTTTTGTTCGTTCGTTTGTTTGGCTCATCCCACATTTATTTAATTGTAGCACTTCAGGTTAATTTTTGAAGATATTATTAAAAAAGTGTATTGTCTTATGAATTGTCCACATTGAATTATTTATTATGTTGTTTACATTTGTAGTCTACTTGGCACAACAGTGCACACCACACAATGACATTATGTGGGTCTGCATTCACGTACTTTTTTACCCTTTAACGACACGGATTAGTTTTCCGGCAAATGGAACAGCCTCCTCGCTGAAGAAAAGGTTATTTGCATATCAGTCATTCAGATGCTGATAATTCTGGTCTTAGTGCTAGAGTGTAGGTGCAAATAGAAATAGGCCATAATTTGCCGTGAAATAAACTCGCCTTTAAATCGACAGATCCCGATCTTATTAACTTAACCAGACTTATACACAAATCTCGATGAAGGATGCTCAGATGGACGACTATGTCCACCGAAACCCTGCTCGTAACGCTCGATTGTGTAACTACTCCGGAAAAAATCATTTCTATAGTACAGTCATTCTCAATCATCCATGTCGTAAAATGGCAACCATTTAACTAATCATCCAGACTCACATGACTGTTCGATTTGACATATATACAAATGTATACATATGATTGATACAGGGCTGTCAAATCCAGACCACGAATGTTATGATGCTGTACTTGCTAGCTGTGACAGCTGGAGTCCCATATTGGCTACGGATAGCTTCGAGGACATTGGTTGCCCCATGTATATTACATCAAAATAATTTTCAATCTAATGTCATTTCATTTTTTAATTATTGAATGATCAACTTATTTTTTTTATTTCAATCACTTTTCATTGTTAAAAAAAATGTTTTAAGAATCCGCAATCCTGAATAATGACATTTAATGCTCCCAATTCGACCTTCAGCTTATCATATTACAAATTTTCAATATTTTGAAGTGACATTTGTCATAGTCAACAGTCAATCACGAAATATGGGGGTACAAAATGGTAAATCAGTGCTTACAGATAAAATGACTGCTTTTGTGTGATATTCTTTGTCCGATGTATTTTCAATGCTCTATAAATGTTTGAATGCTCCTTCCAGGATTGATTCGATCACCTAACAGAAGATACCCAGGATATGGCAAATTAGCTATTCGGGCCAGCCAGGACCTTTGTTGGAACGTATTTTCTGTCGTTATAGTTTTTTATTATTGTCGGAATACTTGCAGAACGCTTACTGGCGATTTTTCCAATGGCGCCATAACCATTACTGGCTTCATTTTTTAGTATATAAAATCCATATTTCGACGGCGTCCTTCATTTCTTGCCTGCATTTAAAGAGAATAAAAAATGGCAACCAATTGATAAATAAAGAAGAAGAATTCCCGATTGTTGAAAAAATAGCAGTACGTAGTACAGTTACAATTAGCCTGGAAAGTACTGTACATACGCTTTGCAATGATGAACTGTTTATGCTTTGTTATGTTGTTGAGAAAATTAAATTAACATTTTTAGCTGTTTTGTCAGCTCATTTTGTCAGCTGTTTAAAGTGGATTTTAGTTATAACAGGGTCTAAGTCAAAAAGCCGTGGCGTAGTGGGTAAGTGTGTCGCCTTGGCCAAAACTGGGGTAAGTTCGGCATAGTTGACCCGCATGGTCGGCCGTTAGCTGTAAAAAGTGTAGTCAGATATCCAGGCATTTGGCTGGATCAATATCTGTATTTTGACAAACATATAGATATTGCTCTGACGAAAGCCAGAAAAGCCTTTGCTGCGGCAAGAAGGTTGTTTTTCAGCAGCCAACTTGATACCAGAGTGAAGGTAATCTGCTACATGGCCCTAGTACGGCCAATTATGGTGTACGGTTGTCCATTGTGGTTCAACGTGAGTCCTTCCCAGATGGAAAAGATGAGGGTGTTCGAGAGGCAGTGTCTTAGGAGCTGTCTCCGTCTGTATCGTAAACCCGAGACTGAGTACAAGAAGTACTACCCTAACGAGGCAAACGTGAACCGGGTAGATAATTTTATTATTGAGCTAATCAGAAGGCATTCTGCACGAGCTATGACCTCTTCCAACATTCTGATCTTTGAGGCTTACTACCCCAAAAGTATGTACCATGAAAGGGTGCGCTTTAACGGCTTTATTCCTCCCGAAGCATTCCTCTATCTAGACACAATTGCCCTTATACAGGATCCACAAGGATGTCCTATCATCTTCCATGTCGTACTCCGAACAGTGGACAGGCGACTCCAGTACGAACCGGATGTCGTTCGCACCCACGAGGATCTCCTCCGGTTCAGTAGAGCGATCCCCGCTCGAGATAGGAAAGAGTCTGCCAAAGAACGGCAATTTTACTGGTGGTTACCAGCCTCCGCCACCGCTAGCTTTTCCACAGGATCCGGTAGATGACCATAGTGGCTTACGTAGTTTTCAAGGTAGTTTTAAAAAAAAAAACAATAATATAAAACAAAAAATCCAGAAAAAAAAAAATAATAATAAAACAATAATCCAGAAAAAAATATATAAATGAAACAAAAAAAAAAAAAAAGGTGCTTCACGGCGTATAAATTATATATGTTAGGCATATACACAACATATACGCCCTGGTGCACGTGTCCGTACTGTTACGGACATAGTTAAGATAGTATTAATTTTTATTTTAGGGTAAGTTAGTATAAGGTAGGTTAAGCAGTTAGGTTTAGCCAAGATTCTTATAAGTTTTCTTGGCAAAGGAATAAATAAATAAAAGATTGTCACTAAAGACTAAAAAAAACGCAGATTAAGCCGAAAGGCACATTTATAAAGTAGATTAGATTAGCTTAGAGTACCCGTAGGTTAGTATTAAGAACATTGTAAATTCTTAAGTTATTTAAGCTAGATTTAAGTAATTTTGTCTAGCAAGTAAGAAATATAGAATGAATTAAATAAAAATTACATTAAAAAAAAAAAAAAAGTACGTCGCCTTCTACGCAGAGGGTGCCAGGTTCGATATCCGAATTTACCACCTTTGATAATTCACGGCTTCACCTCTTTCGAGTCATTGAAAATGCTCAAAAAGTATTCCTGTCTATAAAAAGCTTCTCAACTACGCCATTCGGAGTCGGCACAAAACTGTAGGTCCGTTCCACTCGTGAAAGAACAATAGCACGCACAACAAGAGTGGTTGCTGAGAAGCTAGGCCCAGGTCCGCCTCGGACTGTCGCGCCACCTATATTATTATTATTATTAAGTCAAAAAGCCGACTTTAACTTACGATATTTTTTGTTTTATATGTTTTATTAATATGTAGGCCTCTGCATTACTACAGTCATTGGCTAAATTATTTGTACAATGTATTTTTCATAGCAAGAACCCGCAATAAAGCGCTACAACTTCCTTAAAACTTTAATCACGTTTTGTTCCTTTTTTGTATCAATAATCTCTAACATTTTCTTAATAATATACCAAAAACCAAGAAAATAAAATTCCGGTGCTTATTGCATAATTCACTACAAAGACTGATGTAATATTATTGTCACATGACAAAAGACAGGCAAAATTATTTGCACAAGTATAAGTAACGGTCTTAAAGTATGAATGGGCTTATAAATCCTTCAACTTTCTTGCCTTATTAGCGAAATATTGCCTAGTATCTGGTATTTTTACCTTTCCCAGGAGGGGTCTAAAAAGTGTTGAAAATGTTCTTCTGAAATGCTACTCCAACCGATTATAAAATCTTTCCAAGTTGCTTCCGACGATCTTCAAATTTCTTGGGGAGTTTTGGGGTTTATGTCGAATTCAAAATTCCTATTACTTATTGTTTCTTTTTGGTTATGCTTCATTTTGGACGGCAATTTTGCTTCTTTCTTTGTAGTGAATTATGCAATAAGTAACGGAATTTTATTTTTTTGGTACGGTATTTAGAAAAACTTAGAGATTAATAATACAAAAAGGAATACAATATTTTTTAAAAATGAAAGAAGTCGTAGCGCTTTTATGTGACGTATTATGTGACATTTTTATAAAATCTTTATCTATTGTAAGGTAATTTTATTGAACAAACCCATTTGTACAACATTTGTGAATGCATGAATATTCGGGGGAAAAAAGCAGCAGTACTCTTATCGCATAAGGCGTGACAATCGCGTTTCGACGATAGATTTGCTTCATGTAAGCATACAAAAAAGCGTCTGAGAGATATCGTTTTACCCGCTTCGCGTAAACTGAAAACTGTCATTAACTATCGTGTCGACGACTGATTTTTGGCGATACCCATTTCAGTATCTTCTCCTATTAAATGAGAACAAGCTGTGTATACGTATCTTGGTCTACACTTTTGAGACATTTTTAAAGTGATAGGCAGAAATGAAGTATTACCGAGATGCACGACTTCTACCTCTCTTGCCCCTTAAGATTATTGACAACTATTTTTTATAACGTGACCAATCAGAGGACGACGTCTACGTTATTTCAAGAATAACCGTCAAAAATTCATGAATATCTGTCAAAAAAGCACTTAAATTCGCGTATGGACTAGGGGGCAATCAGCTGTGAAGTAAGTTCACTTCTGGTGATAGGTCGCATTTGTTTTAGTTTGAGAGAGATGAGAATGTGTTAGTGAAATTTAAGAGGAATTAGACCACCAGAGCAGTCAAACTGTAACGATAGGCTAGACGATAGTGAGTGTTTTATATGATGCAAATTATCGACAACGAAAGTCGTCTGAAAAGTTACGCGAGAGCCCAGGTGTTGCTACAGTGAAACCCCCCATAGGCGGACACTCTCTTAGGCGGGTAATCCTCTTGAGCGGACAATTTCTCACAACCTTCGTTCTTGAATAGAAGTTACATAAATTCCCATGGACGAACAATTCCCTTAGCCGGACAAACCTGTTGCGACCACCTATGGGTGCAATGACTGTACTTCTATAGGTCTGGAAGAGGTAGCTTTTTTTGTGACTGGGACAAAACAATAGAGGTGATATTCCAGCCGGCGCCATACTGCTCGCCCATGATCACAGTAAACCACCAGCGGCTGTGGTCTTCTTGTTCCTTAGCTTTTTGTTCATAATTCCAGATTGTGCTTATCTGCCTTGTAGTTTAAAATTAAGAGTTGATCTTCTGTCATAGAAATTATTCTTCGTTGAATTATCCAAATTTCATCTGAGCTCGTTGTCCTGACTTAAGCGCTGTCGTTTATTCAAGTAACAACCTGAACCTTCAAAATTTTACCACAGGATGTACGTGCCCCTTTTCGAAATTGACCGTCATTCCTTGTCGAACTGTGAGCGCATTTCAGCGACACGGATGTACTTCCCTTCCACAGACTTGCACGTGGTCTACAGCCCACGCAACCCGAGTGAGAGACCACGCAGAAACCCAAAAGAAGCCAATCAAAAATTGCAAACTTCTGCGACAACATAACAAATGCGACCGAAGTGAAAAGACCAAACTACACTCACTCACAGATTCGCGAACGCAATTGTCTTGCAAATCATAACCTCACTTGAAAAACCTGAACGAATTCATATAACCTCTGCGATGACCTTTGGTTAATATTGACGTCTTCAATGCAAAGTGATGATTGCAACGATCTAGATTTGTAACTGAAGTGAAAAGTTGTTTCGTCAAAAATTAGCCAGTATTCTTAAAAAATTAATGTTTAAATTTCTGAATTATTGAAACATATGCCGTCTCAATTTTCAAATTCCAAAAATATCCTTCGGGAGCACTCCCTGACCCTGTTCAGTCAGATGTGTGGACGTAGGACACGCACTAGCCGTTTCAATTGCATAACAACCTTTCTTTTTATACCGTTAATCCAGACATACAAGCACGGGTGTGTGTGTGACCTCTGGGGAGAAAAAAGATTCGTCTCCATCTGCCAAAGAAATCCACATAATTATGGGCAAGTTAATTGAAACACCTCTAGACGGAATTCAATACGCGCACAAAATGAAATGTACACTCCCATACCAAATACAGAACGGATAATCAATTAGTTGTTATCTAATTCTCCAAGCTGGACGCACGATGACATTGGTTTCTAAGGTGCTGGTGCTGTGGAGCTAAGGAGTCCTCTTGTTCAGGGGATCTTATTCTCATTTTTTTTTTGCAAATTTTGTCGCTTAACTCACCTTTTTGTGTCGTCCTTGTCGTCATTGTCGTCCTCCATTGTTGAAGACAGTTTGAATAAATCCACTTAAATCGCCGAACTGAATGGGTTTTTTTTTAACTCAAAACTTTATTATTTTTTTTATCACACTTTAATTATGTGTATTTTATTTTTTGTAACTTTGCGTCAAATTTGCGTACTCTTTTGGATCGCACACAGAAACACACGCGAAAAAACGATCAGGTCGCGTCAACGTTAAACGATGCAACTGAACTTCGAACACACATCCTGCAACTGCAAGGATATTCAATAAATTTTCATATTCCCACTCAACCTGAAACACATTCTTTCAAATTTTTGATTAAACAAATTTTCGAAACAACAAAATTGTTGATTTCCTCCAAGCGCACGGTTTTCAAACGTAATCCAACAGTGTTAGCGCACCGCAAACCGAACGTCGAGTATATGCAGATTCGGATTCGGATTTAAAAAACGGATATTCAACAAAACAAAAAAAAAAACAAGATGACGACTTCCATGGGAATCGTTCCAGGATTCGCGCGCGGGCGTGTATGTGTGCGAGTGTGCTTGAGAGAGTATTCGGTGTGTGCTTTCGCAAGCAACAAGTGCATTGGCAGTGTCGGTGTCACGAATGGGTAACGTATTCGAGTCTCGATTCGAATCGTATCCTGCATCTGTGTGCAAGTGGAAAGCCACTACTACCTGTGGCATGTGCTTCCCTCTGTCTGTCGCCCCGAAGCGTGTATTTTGTTGCGGGTTCCATCCAACCAATTACGCAACGACGATTTTGTGCTGCGCAGGCTCCTGCATCGCAATCGCGTATCCCCCCATACACACAGGACATGCCATTGCCATTGCTGTTGTTGTTGTTGTTGCTGTTGCTTTGCAGCGGCAGATGGAGTGGCGACGTCATATTTGGCACCACCCCTCCACGACTGTCTGTACATAGTGTGTGCGTATATATACTCGTAGATCCATCGGAGGGCAACGCTTGTGCCTCTTTTAGATATCCGCCTATCCAGGACATCCTTCACTATTTCGCTTCTCAGAAAATCAATTTACTACCGCCAACTTTGGCTGAGCAGAGCAAAGGAGCTCTGCAATCTCGAACGCGACTGCGGTTACCGTAGAAATGCGACAGTCGTCGCTGCTGTTCTCCGATCGTCAGGACATTGTTCAGCTCGTTACAGAGAGACGCTCAAACTCGAAGCCTGCTACGAAGAAAAAAGGGGTAACGCAACACACCACCACAAAGGACACCGCCATCGGGCTCCTTCAGCCAGCGAATGGTGGTGGAAAGATGGGAAGTGTTTATATAAAACAGTCCACGGATTCATATCGAATTGAGACGTTTCTTGTTTCTCGTGAATTCTGCTTTCCCGGGGAGACGAGGACGGACTGTTGTTCTGTGCGGCAACAAAGTCTTTGTAAAGTTCCTGTCGCACTGAACGGGTTGAAATCTTTGCAAGAAGTCGTGGGTGGGTGGAGATTTTCGCGGGTGGGGGGAAACTTAAGGCAAATTTGAGGAAGTGTTGAAATTACGAAAATTATGATATGTTTTGTTCTCGGCTTGCATTGGCTTCTCTGCCGCAGACGTGACGACTTGAAAGGAGCAGTTGTTTTGCGGAGGACGAAGAATGGGTCTCAAATTAAGGAACGCAATGCGGGCGGGGGGTCGTTTTGGTTATCAAATGCATCGGTTATGTGGTTGGCAGTGTGTGGGCTCGCCGAGATAATTCTGAATGATTGACATGAAAAGTGGCGCCCAACAGGATTCCATGGAACGTATGTGGGTGAACAAAATGTGACTGGCCTTGAAGTGAACCACTTCCACTTTGATCTTTGTGCCGTTGCATCAAAAAATCTGCGATTATATAATCGTATGGTCGAGAAACTTCTAACTGCTTCGGCGATGGCATGCTGTCAAATGCAGCAATAAATGTCGTTTTCTGAGGAAAACATTCAGAGCTGAGGGCAGGTAGCCAATCTGTGGCTTCCACAGAGGAACACATCTTCACGAGCCCTTTTTTTAGTAAAAATGCCTTCGAAGGGGTTCGTTGGTATGCCGTCAACTGGTCGTTGGTATGCCTATGGCTATGCAGCGGCATGAATCTCGTCCAGGCGTCTACGGATCCCTTGGGCATCCCACCACTGAAGCGAAAAGTCTTAGACTCCTAGGCTAAAGGACAAAGCAAAAGGTGATGCCCGCGTCAGAAGTTGTGCAAAAAAGTGGTAAAGGACCTTAGCTAATTTGGTGTCTGGTCTACAACCTCTGGCAATTGGAAAGACTTGTTGATCGCGATCCAGATCCACTCTAGACTGTAGCGCGCGGAAGAAGTTCAGATATTTCAAAATGAAATGGTGCAGATTCCGATAATACTTTTGTGTGTATTGAAACATGACATTGGGTGGTGTGAATAAAAATTGAATGTGAGTGTTTTCTCAGAATTTTTTTTAGAGAACACTCCATTTGTTGTGAATAAAAGAAAATGTCTTTAAGTTCACTGAAGACCATCCTTTCACATGTTTTAACAGATGAGTGTTGCCTCGAAATTTAGTGTGAATAAATATGAGATGTATTGAGTGAACGCTTGAAGAAGTTGAGTGTGCATTGGAGGTAACTTCAAGAGAGAAAAAGTTTAATAACGGAAAATACTGACTGATGGCAGATTAAGTGTAAAGACGCAAGGAATGCAGAGCGTAACCCTCCACCTATTCATCCACTTCAAGGCCGCATATGACAGCGTGCATAGAGATGAGCTGCACAAAGTCTCTGTCTAGTTTTGACTTACCCAAAAACTCGTCAGTATCGTTTGTCCGATCCACAAGAAAGGAGACCACTGTGACTGCGCCAACTATAGAGGGATAAGTCTCCTGAGCATCGCTTATAAGGTCTTCCCTGCCGTTTTGTGTACTCGTCTGAAGCCGTTTATAAATAACCTGATAGGTCCATATCAGTGTGCCTTCAGGCCAGGGAAGTCCAAAATCGACCAGTTTTTCACACTACGGCAGATCCTGGAAAACACCCAAGAGATGCAGATCGACACCCGCCACCTTTTTGTCGATTACAAGGCCGAATATGACAGCGTGCATATAGAGGGATAGATCTATACAACGCCATGTCTAGTTTTGACATTACTGCCAAACTCGTCAGGTTGTACAGGACGACGATGGGGAACTCCCGTTGCTCCATCAAGGTCGGTAACGAACTCATGTGACATGTGACTTTTTCAACATAATTCTTGAGAAGGTCGTGCAAAACTCACTCACAAACAGAAGAGTCACGATCTTCCAAAAGTCCGTACAATTGCTGGCATACGCGGATGACATTGACTTGTTTGTCAGAACGCAGTGATCTGTCAACAAGGCGTTTACAGGTGTAAAGTAATGAGAAGGGGGCAAGCTGATGATGAGCAGATGCAGAGCAGTCACCGCCGAGCGGCCGAAGTAATCACATCTCGTGTATAAATATCGATCATATGAATAAAGTGGAGCTTGAATAGAATCGGTTTATTTTATTTCTGTTCTTCACTTTACACAGGTATTGAAACGGAAGTGGGTAGGCTATCATCGAGAAAGGACGCAGAAAAACGACGACTCGTCCAGAACGGCTACAGTGACTCCATAAGTTCAAGGTAGTGAAGGACTTCGTCTACCTCGGCTCTGCGGTAAAAAGTGCAAACGACATCAGGGGGCCAATTATGTAACTCGATTCTACAAAATGATTGTTCGAATTCGAAAAGTCAGTACCATGAATTTATATATAGCAAATTTTATTCTGCGACAGTCGAAATAATCAAGTACTGCCAAGTTTTGTTTAGTTTCTTTTTCGCATATCTAGTACCATGTAATCCAAAAATAAAAAATAAAAAACTTGAAAAAAATTGTTCGACATCAAATGTGTTATCGAGTAGGAAGGAACAAGGATTTTGTTTTCTCCAAAATGTAAGTTATATTAATCTGCATGTTAAACAAGATCTGAAATAAGTAATAATAGTGTGGTTTATAAAGGGAATCAACAAAAACAGCTAATACAAAGGTCTCTCAATGTGAAATCCTCTTAGAACACACAGTACCTCACAAAATTGAGCATACACCTATCATTACTTCGACCACTTTTTTGTTTTATTTTTTTGGTATACAATCATAACTGAATACATATCTTAAACAAGAGTATATGCCAAATTCACAGACAGGCGACTTCCTACCGGTACTTTTCGCATGAAAAAGGAAACAACCCCTGAAATCGACACACAAAATTGGGCATACAGATGTCATGTGTGCGTTATACAAGTTAACAACCAAATTGCTAACCAGATTTTGTCGACGTAGCGTCTGGGAAATACACGCGCCAACGAAGAATGCATTGGTCACCCGAGTACCAATGCAACGGTCACCTGAGTATCCACGCCAGCGAGGAATGCATCGGTCACCTGAGTATCCACGCCAGCGAGGAATGCATCGGTCACCTGAGTATCCACGCCAGCGAGGAATGCACGGTCATTTGAGTACACACGCCAGCAATCTGTACTCGTAGTATTTAAGGTAGTCGTAAGATTAATTTTGTTGAGTTCAATTTTGGATTTGTAAGGGAAACCTCTGCCCAACAGGGGAACCAAATAAAAAATTATTTTTTTAAAATAAAAACAACAAAATAGTTTAATTTACACCAGCTTCGCAGAATCGATACATGCAAATTTGTTCAGGAATGAAGCAACAAATGTCCCTGATGATTATTTCTGCACACGCTTTTGAACTGAAAAGACCGATATTCTCTTCTTTGTGCGAAAATATGGAAAACATGCGAAAACAGACTACTTTGTCAACGAGAATGCTCATAATTAAGCTATTTTGGAAGGGGAAGATGCGAAAAATTGGAGAAACTGTAGGGCGATCGCATGCAACGGTACAAAAAATAATAAACAATTATAGATATGAAGGGACACTAAAAAACAGACCTGGAAGGGGAAGAAAAAAATTCCCCAGAAGCGAGACAAAAATCGAATAATTTATGGAGAAACTTGGCGAATGATTTAAACGCCGGTGAACCACCTCAACGCGATGTAGCTGGTTGGAATGAAAAGCAAAAAGAATTTATTCAATCCAACGTTAATTTTTATTTATTCAAGGCTTGGGCTCAAAACTAAGGAAAAATAAAAAGGCATTATCCGGAACTGGTGGAGGTCCATCAAAATATTGCTCCACATCAACACTTCAGCAACAACTTTCGATACCGTCTGTTGAGCAAGGCCCGCATGTCTGTCTCCACCAATTTGATTCTGATAACTTTCTGTTGCCAGGAAGTTTAACGTCGCTGCGACCTTGATAATGTTGGGGACAGAGGTTTGTTTTCGCGGAGTATTTAGTTCGGTGGATATACTATTTAGTACGTATATAAACGACTCTTTGAATAGACGGTAATTTTTAAGAAAACTGAAAATAAAATAAATACTTTCGGATAATAATGAAATCACATTTTGTGGGAGAAACCTATTTCTGTTGAGCTCCAAAATATTTGAGCTGTCTCTGACTCGCCTCCGTTCAATTTTTTCTTTCCGCTCCGTAATTTCTTCGTGGTAAAACCACAATGCAACACTATCCATATTGAGCACAAATCACTAAAATCAAATAACCAACAAATTTGTATTTACACTTAATAAATTTCTTTAGAATAATTTTTTAGTTTGACATGTATTCTGTCAAATTTAATACGATACTCGATCGAAAGTAGGAAATTTTGCACAAAATACTTGGCATAACCGGCATTCGATTCTACTTTCATACATGGTACCAATGCAGTGTAGAAGCGGAAACAACTTTCGAATGTCGGCCCCCAGTACCGACATCAGACGGAGAATAACTCTTGACAATTTCTGTTTCTATAGGCTCAAGAGTCAATTGAAAAAAATAGAGTCCTCTCTCGATTGACTCGGTATAAGATCATAATCAGAAATTAAGTATTACAGAGATGCCCGACTTCTACCTCCCCTTCCCCTTAAGATTTTAGACAACTGTTTTTTATAACGTGTTCATAAACCAAATTGACCAATCAGAAGACGGCATTTACGTTATTTCGTGAATAACCGTCAAAAATTCATGAATATCTGTCAAAAAAGTACTCAAACTCTCTGTAATACTTCATTTCTGATCATAATCAACCCCGTCCTGCTCTACGGCGCAGAGGCATGGACTATATCCAAAGCGGATGAAGAGGCTCTTGGTATTTTCGAGAGAAAAGTTCTGTGCGCGGCCTTCTTTCCTGTTTGCGTTGATGGTATTTGGAGAAGAAGGAGATTTGAAGAAAGGGTTCGAAAATCAAATGTATGGGCTGAGAAATGACATGAGTCTAGCTAGGCGTCTACGGATCCAACGACTAGGATAGATAGTTAGGCCATATAGAGCGTATGGACAACTTAGTTCCAGCAGACTCTGAACCTGTGGGCGACGCAACAGAGGAGGCTCACGTACGAGGTGGCGCAAATAAGTTGAGGGCGCCCTCAGGCAGCTTCGTGTGTAAAACTTGGGACAGCTGGAGAGTTATTGGGACGGCGAGGGGAATGTGAAAAGATGTTTTCATACATTTTGTTGTACTTATATCCGTGCTGGGATATTGGATTTTCTAAATTCTGGGACAGTTCTAGGTTCCTTCAGGTATATTGAAAACGAAGTGATTACTTAACCATTTCACGTTATCCAACCTGAATCTATACAGGTTCTTGAAGTTATCCCCTGTCCCCGAAATGACCAGAGTTGTGAGTAAGTGGGTCGACCACTACGCAACTTATCCTAGCTGCCTGGGTTCGATTCCCGCTAGGCACGACCAAAAATAATGTTCACGGTCCCAACTCTTTCGAGTCACTGACAATGCTCAAAGAGTAATAACTCTCAGAAAAAGCTTGGCCGTTCTTAATCGGCATAAAAAACTGAAGGTCGCTTCCATTCGTGAGATAACGCCAACACGACAGGGCTAGGCCTTGACCCTCCATGGGCTGTAGCAGCACTCACATAAGTTTGAAAATACAGTGGACTCCCCCTAAGTCGAATTGTCACGGGATGACATAATTTGTTCGAGTTAGGGGGAGTTTGACTTAGAGAGAGGTTTTTGTAAGGAAAATTGAGGGAAATGTATGTAAAACATGTCGAAAAAGTTCGAGTTAGAGAGAGTTTCGACTTAGGGAGAGTCCACTGTAGTTTTTTCTCTTGTTTGGTAGCAGGAAGGACATAATATTTTCCATTCAATATTTGAGGGAGAAAACTAGTAATATGGGTGGCGCTACAGCTCGTAAAGTGCCAGGATCTAGCGTATACAGCAATCACTCGTGTTGTGCGTGTTATTGTTCTCTCACAAGTGGAGGGGACCTGCAGTTTTATGCGGACATGTTTCAGATTGAGTCCCTTTATCCAATCTCGGCACAAATAACTTTCATATTTCACGACAGTAGTTTTCTCCAGCCACTGACAATGGTCTGAAACCATAACTGTCGAGAAGACGCTTCTTAAATTGCACGCATTTTTGAGCAGGTACACTCACAACACGAGTCGTTGCTGTAGAGTAAGCGTTTTTAGCTCACACCATTCTGAATATGCGCCTCGAGATGTACGTCTTGATTGGCCTTCTCGGATTCATCTGTCATCTGGAAGTGCATTTGTAGCTGTGTTTTTTTGCAAGCGTATATACGCTTAATTTATAAGTGCACAAAAAAAACGATCATCGGCGCTTAATGATTCATCATAAAATCTTGGCAGCACCGACGACATTTATGACATTTGCTAAGCAGTCAGGGGTGTAGGAGTGGAAGGTGATGGTTGATCCTTGATGGTCACAATCTTCGTTTTGTGACTGTGTAGCGTGATAAATATAAAATAAAAAAAATTTCGTGAAATGAAAAGAATTTTTTACGAAGCCAAAACGGAATGTATAGCAGAGACACTCTGAGCATACCAAAAATTGCATACTTATGGATGCCAGCAAAATTAAAAATGATTTAATACATCAACCAAATGATTGGAAGCAATGTTTTTATCCGCGCTTATTTCTTAAGGGGCGATAGATATGATGAGTAACTTAAGCGGATATAGGACTTGTTGTTAGTGTATCTTACATGCAAATTGAAAATTAAGCGTATATACGCTTGCAATAAAACGCAGCTTGTAATCCCAAAGTCAAGCCAGATGAAGTTCTTGTATAGCTCAAGCTGTACACGCTATCCTCAGTTGCAGGATTGGGCAGTGATGTTGTATCTGGTCCACTGAACTTATTCTTCAGGTCCACAGTTGCAAAGTTTCAGGTCTGCAAGTCTCCACCTTCACAATTCTAATCAACCCCACCAGGGTATCAAGGGTGCCAAGGCTTGATCTTTTAATCTGAACACTGACTTCTAAGACGTGCGAGGGTACACGCAGCAGTCGACACCTTACATTGTCTAAGACTCACTCAAATCCAATGACTCGTTAATCACCAAGGCCCTGTAACTATAGGTAAACACCAACTCCCGTCTCAGCCCTCATCAGCTAACGCACGATACTTCAACCTTTCATCTCGCGTCAAGCGTCGAGCTAAAAATAGAAAATATAGGCATGACAAAAAACTAATCTACCCCCAACACTAGCCCGACCCATTATGTCCAGTGATTTCCATTCACATATCCCTCGCTCGCTCGGTCGCCCATTGAGAGTTTAACCAATTAGCAAAAGCAGTGTATTTTTAATTACCGATTAATTAATCCATTTGTTGGCCAGTTGGAAACGGATACCACGGAAGGAACAAAAACAAAAAAAATGCAAAAATTGGAATGATGAGCTTGCAGTTTGTTTGACCATTTAATTCTCTCGCTCATTAATCAAATGCAACATAAGCCGATTACCGGGCCAGCGCTGTTTGGCAGTGACTCGCTTTGACAAACTGGACTACACTTGCAGCAGCAGCAGAGAGCAGAGAGTTTAACCAATTTTAACAAGCTTATAATTTCCCTGAGGTATCCTGCTAAATTCTGACCGAAGGAATGATCAAATGAAATGTGGCTGGAGAGACAGAGATTAACCCCCATTCATGGGAAATGGTATGTGCAGGTGGGGATTTTATGAAGCACGGCGCCTGAGGAAATGTGGCATCGTAGCAGAAATAAAAAAATGCAAAAAAAGATGATTTTGCCCTCTAATCGAGACTGTGGGTGGCAGATTCAAGCTTCTGTTGGGTGACAGAGGCTGTCGGCAATTGAGACGTGTAAACATTGTGATATTGGTGGCTCTTGGAAGGCGAGAGCGAACAGAGCGAATTTCATTGACAGTTAAGACGATCTGTCACACAGACAGCGCGCGCTTCCTGAATTTGCTTCGAGTTTTAATTCTCCTCTTGTTCTTTGTCATCGCCAGCCACTTCCGCCTGCCAAGAGCCACCAATAAGTATGCTCAATAAATAAAATACGACTACGGATAAAGCAATTGATAAGACGCCACCAGTTCGTACAATTCATGTCCACTGGCCTTGATGTAGTCAGCAGTTTTATCTGCTAACAACAGCTACTTTATTTATTTTGAGATAAACTAATGAAATGAGATTGAATTTATGCTTTGCCACGTATGTACGAATTGTAATCCGATATCAGCTGATTTGCCCTTTTTTTCATAATTTCCCTTTGATCTGTCAAATTTGCATATGCGCGGTGCGATTGAATTCGCACTAGCTCATGCTTAACGAAACTTCTGTGTGGTTTGTGCACACAATATCCCATCTGCCAAATGCACACATGCTTGACGAAATTTTCACAATCATTCGTCGACGACAATTATAGGTTGGCCCATGCGCATTTGACACTAGCTCATGCGCATTATAGTCAACCCTTAAAGATGGAATGAATGGAGAGCTCACTTGTTGAAGTTGAGTGTGAATAGGAGGTGACTTCAAGAGAAAAAGAGTGAAAACAATTTAAAATAATGGAAAATAGTGCGTCGGACGGGGAATACTTTGACGGATTAAGCCTAAATCTTTAAAAGGAAATCTGGAATGGACGATGACGAGCTCATCAAGTGTTTGCAATTTTATCCGTGCTTGTTGGAAACAAGCCAAACTCCAGACAGGAAAAATAAAAAGCAATCTGAGTTGAAGCCATGGAAGAAGAAATAAAAAAAATCCATGGGTTCAAGTTGAACATCTCGCAAATAAAGAAAAAAAAAAAGAATGACAACATGAGAGCCCGCATCAAGTCAAAAGGCGATAAGAAAAAGACGGGCAATCTTCCAAACTATCCAAAGCTATACCAAACAATCCAAGGTATAGCACCACGGGTTTCTTTCAGGAATATCGGAGAGTAAATGAGTACTTATTAGTACTAAGTCGTCGTGGCGTTGTGGGTAAGTACGTCGGCTCCTACGCAGAGTTCGATACCCGAATTTACCACCTTCGATAATTCACGGCTCCACTTCTTTCGAGTTACTGACAATGCACAAAGAGTATTCCTGTCTAGAAAAAGCTTCACCACTTCGCCGTTCGGAGTCGGCAATAAACTGTAGGTCCCTTCCACTCGTGAAAGAACATTATCCCGCACAACACGAATGATTGCTGAGAAGCTAGGCCCAAGTCCGCCTCGGATTGCAGCGCCACCCAAATAATATTATTATTAAATGAGTACTTAACCATTCCATGCTATCAAACTCGAATCTATGCACGTTCTTGAAATTATCCCGAAAGGGCATGGTGTCCTCGAAAGGGCATGAGTTAAGTTAGGTTGCAGTGGCTGACTGTCGCGCATACAAGCAGCAGGCACACTTAGGGCCATAGGCCCATTGCGTTACCACGCGGATCCTAGGCTACCTATTCCGCAAACCATTTTGTGCTTTTGATAAAGCGAAGAAGAGGGCTGATTCTAATGCTGCCCAGTTCAGCCAGATTAACAAAGAAATGTGCCACCAGAAGTCTGAATCTACGGGATGAGAGAGCACTGCAGCTACATAGCAAGTGTTCGATGGTTTCTTCCTCATCCTCGTCCAAGCAGCTTCTACAGAAATCAGTTTAGGGAAGGCCTAATCTAGAGGCGTGGGTTCGGACGCCCTGTTAAAAAGCCAATAAGAGATCTGAGGTTTGGCCTGCTTTATCTGATCAGGCTAAGCGATCGCTTGGGATCGATCATAGGCCAGAGTTGTTTGTTAATGAGGCATCCTGTGCCAGATATCCATCCGCGGTTTGTTTGGGCAAGTGTTTCAAGCTTTAGCAGATGTCTTATAGTAGCGATAGGCGTGGAGGGTGGGTCTCCATCCGGAAAGAGCAGGGATTTTGTGTCCTTTCTAGCAATCTCCCGGTTCGCAATTCTCTGGAATGTCACTGTGTCCAGGCAACCACATCAGTTGGATGCTACAATACTTGGCCATCTCGTTAAGATATAGGCGGCAATTAAGGGAAGTCTTGGAATTAGAAGTGATTGAATTCAGGGAATTGATCGCTGCCTGGCTATCGGAACAGATGACTATACCTGTGCGCGAAAATACATTGTTTTTAAGCCAGGACAGGGCCTCCTTAATCGCTATAGTTTCAGCCTGAAAGACGCTACATTGATTAGGTAGTTGAAAAGGAAGCTGGAAATTTAGATCCTTGGAATAGACACCAGCACCCAAACCTGCGTCCATCTTCGATCCATCGGTGAAGATTCGCTGTGAACCTTCCAGCGTCTGGTGTTCAGACTCCCAGTAAGATCTGGGCGGTATGCTGGTTGAGAAATTCTTCTCGAAGAGGAGTTTAGGTAAAGTGAGGTTTGTTGAATGTCCAGACTGCATTTTTTTCCAGCTGCTCAGCAATCTTAATCTAATCGCCGTGCTGGCTGCTGTCCGTCTGCCAATTAGTTATATCGGCGGAGGTAGTGCTCAGCGCTCCACAAATTCATACGCAAGGCATCTTATGCGAGTGAGGTGATGTTGATTCTCTTGTCGAGTGCAGTCCACCAAACTGCGACACCAGACAGCAGTATGGGTCTGACTACCGATATAAATAGTCGGAGTTGCATTCCCCATTTGCACCCAATGGCCCTTTTACAGCAGTAGAGAGCCGTTGAGGCCTTCTTGACACATTCCTGGATATTTATCTTCCAGCTTAACTTCGTGTCTAGCATAAGGCCTAAGAATTTAGCGCTGTCGTTTATCAGCAAGGGGGTCCCTAAAGCATAGAGTGGGAGGGTCAAAGTTAGGAATTTTATACTTCCCAGTAAAGAGGACTAGATCCGTTTTTTACGGATGGGCACCTAGGCCGCATTCGCTAGTCCATTTCACTAGCTTCGATAGGGCAGATTGCATAAAATCTCTGATCGTGGATAAAGGACATTTGTTATAATTCTTTGTTTTTCGCGTTCGTGTATTTAAAAACATGACTGCATATACTTTCCACACCCACGTTTAAGGGTGAGTGCAAAGTCGGTTAAAGGTGACTTTCCACACACCCTTAAACGTCAATAACTCTAGTTTTCAAACGTCAACTGAAGGGAGGGTACCTACTTTGAGGCAATTTTTTATTCACACCAAATTGAGTATTTCCTTGAACGAACATACTCGACTCATTCACACCACCCAATGTGACATTTTTGCAATTGCTGTCATAGTCGTACCTTGGATCAATCCGCATTGAAAAGCAAGCTATCTTCCGTGCTGAAGCTTGTTTACTTACTTACTTACTTATCAGGCTGACGACAAATGCAGAGTACGAGCCTGAGTGATAGCTGCTTTCCATTGTTGGCGGTCCTGGGCACGGTGCTTCCAGTCATCAAGACGGTCACCGGACCGATACCGGAGATTCGGTCTTCCTCTCCTTCTCGAACGAGAAGACCCGGATTCGAAGACTCTCTTAGCTGGAGCATTGTTGTCCATGCGCTCGATGTGACCGAGCCAGTGCAGTCGACGGATCTTTGCCTTCCGGACTACATCCACACCCTGGTGCAGCTCGCCGTTGTGTCTTCTTCTCCATTCTCCTTCCTCCGAGGTAGAATTTTTCTTTCGAAGGCACCAATAATCAACTCCACAGATTCCCTTATCGTCTAACTTTAGGCTCCATATAGCAGGACTGGCAGACTAAGAGTTTTGTAGAGCATGATCTTAGTCCTTCGAGGAGTTTTGATGCCAGTTCTCTTGACAAACCGAAGTAACAGCGGTTGCCAAAGGCGCTTCTACAGTGATGTCGTTTCTGCGTTTGCCTCGAGGTAGACAAACTGCTTTATAATAATAATATGGGTGGCGCTTTTCAGCAACCACTCGTGTTGTGCGTGTTATTGTTCGTTCACTGGTGGAAGGAAACTACAGTTTAATGCCCCGACTCCGGACGGCGAATTTGGGAAGCAGAATAAAGAAGAAATACTCTTTGAGCATTTTCAGTGACTCGAAAGAGGTGGAGCCATGAATTATCAAAGGTGGTAAATTCGGGTATCGAACCTGGCACCCTCTGCGTAAGAGTCGACGCACTTACCCACTATGCCACGGCGTAGTTTTACTACCTCGAAATTGTAGCTATCGATTGTGATGTTTGGCACTAGATGGTCTTCGGCGGATCGTTTCTTGCTCGACAGCATATATTTCGTCTTATCCTTATTTCGCTTCGCCTCTTCTTCAATTACTGTAAATGCTTCCACTACAGCACGTTGGGAAAGCGCGACGATGTCGATGTCGTCTGCATATCCCAACTGTTGGACTGACTTGTAGAAGATAGTATCGTCCGTGTTAATAGCTGCCCGCCGCGCTATCTTCTCCAGTACCAAATTGAAGAAATCTCACGACAGCAAATCTTCTTGCCGAAATCTGGTGCAGGTTTCAAAAGGCTCGGAAGTCCTCGAGCCGAACTAAACTGTACAAGGCGTATGTGTCAGCGTGGTGCGACACAACCGGATCTGTTTTCCCGGGATCCCAAATTCGGCCATCGCCTCAGACAGTTCCTTGTGATGAATGCTGTCGTATGCGGCCTTAAAATCGATAAAAAGGTGGTGTGTATTGATTTGAAACTCTCTGATCTTCGCCAGGATTTGCCTTAGTGCGAAGATTCGGTCCAATGAAGCTTGCTTAAGTTAATTCAATATTACCTATTCGCGAGGAGGAGACGAGGCTGGACAAGGCAAATGTCCTTGTATATATACCTTTCGAGGATAGTAACGTGGTTCACCAAATGACGGCAACGTGACGGGGGTGATGGCCGTCCGAATGCGCAGCAGCATGATTGATGATCTGTTTTTTTAATTTCAGCTCATGGCACACCGTTCGGATTAAGGGCGTTTAAAGACTATACTGGGTAGTTTGTAGATTTAAGGCTCCGGCACATAGAATACCTTACATGCGTGAGCGTCAGCAATACTTTGACAGATACATATGGGAGGTGACACATAGACCAACGCTGCCGCTCACGCGACGGGTGTATTTACTCAACTTTTAACTTTTCTCTCGCCTTCAGCGTTGACAATCCTCACATTGTGACATTTCAAGGGAATTCGAATTTTATGTTGAAGTTTGTGAGTTGAAGCAACGTTCAAAATAGATAAAAATATAAATGAACGCTTATAATTGAGTATTTATATTCAAATACATATTTTAATTGTGCGTAAATAAGGAAAACAACTTTAATTTTCAATTCAAACTTCAAACTGTCAAATGAAATCAGCTGTGGGTTGAAGTATTCATTGCGTCATCCCCTTCCTTCAGGCATTTCACCGTGAACGGTTACTTTGACGCTACGCATGTAAAGTATTCTATGTGCCAGAGCCTTTATCCTCATTGCACGTGTCTGTAGATTGGTAAGTATTTCCATCCGCTTCAAAGGATTTTGAGCCATGTTGTTGATCGCATCGACTCTGACATTTATCAGGACCAAAATTGCTCGTTCATGCTGCGTCAAGCCACTCCATTACCAAAACAGACACAGAAACAAATTCACATAAAATAATGATTGACAATTGGGATAAAATACGACGATGGTTGAAATAGTTAGCCTTATTGAAATTAGCCTTATTCTGAGATTTACTTTTATTCGAAACTGTGTCGAATTCGAATAGATCCCATTCTGAGTTTCGAACGATTCGAAACAGAAATGAAGTATTACAGAGACGCCAGACAGACAAGACCTTGATCATCCCAGTACTGCTGTACGGCGCGGAGACATGGACAATCTCAAAAGCGGATGAGGAAGTCCTTGGTATCTTCTAGAGAAAAGCTCTGCGTGCGATCTTTGGCCCTGTTTGCGTTGACAGTTTCTGGAGGAGAAGGTTCAACCACGAACTGTACTACGGGCTGTACAGCGACATGAGTCTAGTCAGGCGTCTTCGGATCCAACGCCTAAGATGGCTAGGCCATGTAGAGTGTATGAATAACTCAACTCCTGCCCGAAGAGTCTTCGACTCCTAACCCGTAGGACAACGCAACAGAGGACGCCGGCGTTTAAGGTGACGCACCCAGGTGGAGAAGGACCTCAACAAACTTGGCGTGCGACACTGAAGACAGCTAGCCAGGCCCAGGTCCACCCGGACTGTAGCTCCAATAAAAGAAGAAGAGACGCCATACTTCTTCCTCTCTAAAAATGTTTGACAACTGTTTTTATCACGTTTTCTTAAACCAAATTGACAAATCATTGGACGGCATATACGTCCGGACCACGCATTGGACACACATGCCGCCCCAACTGCGCACCATTTAATCAGCAATCGCAAAAATGCAGTCGCTTTCTTGATCAGCTAATTTGTTGTGAAATATGGAAAAATGAAATCCCATGCAGCAGCTGTAAATTGGAAACTTTTCCACGGAACACAATGCAAGTTACTCTCTCCCTCTGTGACGCGCAGAGTGTCTCGTTAATAGCGCTATCACGCGACCTAGCGCGTCAATTATTCAATTTCCACGTTGTCAGGCAACAGCTGCGCCCTTGATCCGTCATCCGCCCCATCCGCTCCTGTGCGCCACCATCAAACAGAGTCTCTAATCTCTAATTAAAACTCAAAATACCAGAAAATCATCTACAAAGGACATCCAGCGTGTGTGTGTGTCCACACTCGGATTTGGCAAATCCCAAAGGTGTCCCCGACTGGTCAGCGTTTGATGTCATCCGCACCGCGTCGTCGAAACGACTGAAGGATGACTCCGCCCCCATTTCGATTTCATCATTCCAATTTATCCGCATAAATTTATATTGTATTTACATTGCAAATAATCAATGCACAGTTACTTAATTGTTTTCGAATCGACGACGAGTCTGAAAGCCAACTTGACACCAAGCGACGGCCGACGACGACGTCGAAAAAGCTCCCAACAACATCCACACACGAGCGAAGGGAACAAAAGCCTCGAGCCCCACTTGTTTGGCGCGTCGACGGTCTATCTCTGTCGCTTGAGCCACTGCAGCCGGGCTTGTGTGCATCTAGCCCCACCGGGGTGCGAGTGTGTGTGCCGAGCGAGCGAATGCAGCTAAAGTTTTGCCATTGAACTTGACTTGGAGGCGCAGCACACCGATAGGCGCGCTCTCTGTGGAACAACTACATAATCAATGTAATTGCATTATCTGAAGTAACACTATAATCGGTGAATTGCATAATATTTGCTTGTGCCTGTGCTTGAGCTTGTTGCTTGCTCGCGCTTCGCCGCGCTGCGTCGCGCCTCGCCGTCTGGCTGTGTGGGTGAGGGTGCACTCGCACACAGTGGCTGGCGGTGGTTCAGCGCACGGGACTTAGCGACGTTATGTGCGAGGCGGTGGGAGAACATGTTCCATTTGGCAAGCGACGACGGACGGGCGGGCTGGCGGGATGGCTCAAGAAATGGAAATTAAATAATACGACAACGTATCATAAGCGGTAGTCACCTTGAAGCTTTTCTTCAACCCCAAGTGGCGGTTGGCACGGTTCGGTCTTGTTGGGGCCTCTTAAACTTGGCCTACCTTTACCTTCACACTACGCTGGCAGGTGGCGTTGTAATTGCCACCGACTGAGGTGAAGCTGCTGCAGTTTTTCGCGCCAGTAACTCTGGCGGGGTAGATTACTTTCTGCGGTGAATTGTTGCTCCTCGCTCGTCGTTCGTCGTTCGTTGTTGGTCGCTCACTTGACCGCAAATACTTTTGGGCGAGAGAGGGTGGATTGAGTTTCTGCGGCATGATGCGGCTGCCTGATTGTATAATTGAAGCGTCAGGTTTTTCTTTGAAGCGGATTAGTATACCTCATGTGGTTGTGCATACTTTGTTGGTTTGAATTTGAGTTGAGAGCATCTGATCAGACGGGCTGGGATCTTGTGAGCTATCTCTCAAGAGACGGGAGCATGTGGATGCTGTTGGTGGAGGTTGTATCGTCTGCTTTAAGGACATGGCAGCTTGATCTCGTGAATGGGCACACAGAGAGGACTGACCAGTACAGAAGTCTAGAATTTGCTTGGACACTGATACAAAATGAAACGGAAAACCTGATGCACTCCTCCCATTAAGGCAACTTCAGGGACTCTGCTATAGTCAGTCATCTCACTTTGTATCAGTCAGGTCAGGTCTCAGTAGCGACGCTGTCAATATGCTTCTGTCTGGGAATCTAGTCAATTTTTATCGCCGTCGCTAGTCCGGGTCCAGCAAGAAGACAATATGTGAGCTAACTAAGTCTCTTGGCTCGTTTGACGAGATCTTTCTAAGCCTGATCAAGAGAATTAGATTTAATTTATTATATACATCGCATTGGACTTACATTTTATAATTTTATTTTGCACAGCTGGCAGAGAGATAGGTCTTACAACTGAAAAAGAAAGAGTTCAAAATGTAGAAAAGTGCATACTATTAAAATGCTCATTGTGCGAAAAACTGTATGAAAAAAAACCCCAATTGATTGTTGATACGTAACTTGTGTAGTATATCACTGTAAATATTAATCTTCTTCTTTATTTGGCGATACAGTCCGGGGTGGACCTGGGCCTCAACTAACAAGCCTCTCCATCTAGCACGGTGTCTGGCTAGGTGTCTCCGGTGTCGCATGCCAAGTTGGTTGAGGTCCTTTTCCATCTGGGTGCGCCACCTTAAACGCGGGCGTCCTCTGTTGAGTTGTCCCACGGGTTCGGAGTCGAAGACTCTCCGGGCCGGAGCTAAGTTGTCCATACGCTCTACATGGCCTAGCCATCTTAGGCGTTGGATCCGAAGACGCCTGACTAGACTCATGTCGCTGTATCCGTCAACGCAAACAGGAAATATTAATCACTTCATTTAATTATTCTCAAGTCTAGTTCTCAGTTTAGTTCTAAGTTATTTTCATTAATTGTATATTTTAATCTGAAGAAGTTTGTATTCAATAAAGAAAAGACATGTCAACTTGTAGGAACTAGAAAGGTAACAGTTACCGAGAAAAACATATTAAGTCTAGGGACATTATTTTGGAATCATATTTACATCATGCGTTGACTCATCGTGCGTTGACTCTTACGCAAAGGGTGCCAGGTTCGAATTCCCAATCTACCAACTTTCATAATTCACAGCTTCCACCTGTTTCGAGTCACCGACAATACTCAAAGGGTATTCCTGGCTAGAAAAAGCTTCTCAACTTCGCCGTTCGAAGTCGGCAAAAAACTGTAGGTCCCTTCCACTCGTGAAGGAACACAACACGAGTGGTTGCTGAGAAGCTAGGCCCAGGACTTCCTCGGACTGTCGCGCCACATATATTAATAATATATGTACATCATTGTATAACAACAAGGAAGTAAAAGGACATAACTGGTATTGTATAACGAAGCACGTAAATGGCAAATACCTGCCGAATCAACAAACTTTAATCTTAATTTTTCAGTTGACAATGCGAACTCAATTCCAAGAGGATGAATTAGTAGTTGTTTCTGAATACGGAATCATCCGTTGTGTAAAATGGTCTTCAATCTCATTCAATTGGCGAAGACGGAATACCAATCCGATTCGTCAAATTTGTTTGTCCCCATCTCACGCATGTCATCAGTTGGTGTAGATACTATTACATCGACCTTTCCGCATCATGGAAAATCGGTAGATTTATCCCGATCGCAGAAGCTGAGTCTACAGCTGGCTTTAGACCAATTGTTATCTTGTCCTGCTTATCCAAAGTCTTTGAGGAAATTATAGCGAATCTGATCACAAAACTCCTTTACAACAAGCAATCTGATTCAGACCAAATCACAGCTGATGCACAGCCATGCTTAATATTCTCGAAGAGATGAGGACATTTTATGACAAAAAATTCATCTCGTTTTTGGGCCTCTTGAATTTCTAAAAGGCTTTCGACAAAGAAAACCATAATATTTTGTTCTGGAAGCTTCAGAATTACATTGGTTTCAGTGATAAAGCGGTTAGATTAGTGGATCGAAGCCATTACTGTCTCTAAGTGGCATAACAAGGTGTTCCGCAGAGTTCCCTACTAGGTCCGATTCTCTTCAGCATGTTTGTCAATGCTTTACCTTCCGTGTGTAAGCATTGCTCCGTATACTTGTGTTCAATTGCATCTGGCCAAACCATTTCCAAATCTTGATGAGCTTGCGAATCTTATGAACAACGACTTAAAACATATTTACGATTGGTCAAGTGTAAACGGGCTGCAACTAAACCCGATTAAGTCACTGCCAATACCTATTTCCAAACTGAAGCTTGATCTAGACCGTATCTCCGAACTGTTTCTAGGTTCCCCTAAACTTAAAACCGTTGGAAAACAACGTGTCTTGGATATGCAATAAGTATTAAGTTAAAAATAATGCTACCACGGGTAAACCAACATCCGTACCCTTTCGCGATCCAAAGACGATTGCCAATGCAAACGTCCTCTCTGATTCACCCGATCGTTGGCCACCCTCTCTTTCTCTCAAGAGGGTGGTTTATGTTGATGGTTGAGTCCATTGACAAAAGGGATAATTTCTATTTCTTGTGCAATATAGCTCAGCATAAGCAAAGATCTATCGGGATATGATCAGCAATTACCCCAAACTGCCGATTCGTATGTAAACATTGCTTGACAGGCTACCTTGTATAAGATCAGTTTATAATTATCACTAAGCGAAGATTTACGATTTATCAGCTGGCATAGAATTTTTGTAGCAATGGCCCCTATTGCGAGTGTCCACTATAGACCGAATCGCTTGTGGACAAATTTATCGAAGGATATCACTTTTGGTATTGTGTAACTCAGTCGATAGATAGTTCTATTACTGTGAATGAAAAAGTTCCTATTGTGAATATTTTACAATTGGACAGCTAAAACTCCAATTGTTTGTACATTTTTCAAAGGATATTCTTTTGTTTGGGTGAATATTAATTATTAAATTTGAATGAATAGTGTAGAGTAATAAAACAACACATTTAATGGCATCAGTTGTGTTGTAAATGGGACGAAGTAATTTCAAGTGATTTCCTTGAAATCGCACGTAATAGGAGTCGGCTAAGGGGTACTTCTATCCTTTGTATTCAGTTTATTTACTAATTATTTATTTATTACAGCTTTCTGAATTAATGTGTAAATAGGGATTCAAAGACCTTCTCGATGAAAAAGAACCTTTGATGAAATACATGCAGTATAATAATATCATCAAACTCTCGAAAACTCTGTAATTATGTGCTCAAGATTACTACCAAAAAAGGCAATGAATTTCGCGTTAGTTTAGTGCAAGCAACTGTATTCTATGTATTAAAATAAAATCCTATATAAAAAGAAAATAAATCGCCTCTCAAAGCGTTCTTTGTTATCTGCAAACTAAAAAAAGTGAAATACTTTGTTACATTACATTCTAGGAGACACCGATGTCTGGCTTCTCTCACTAAAATCTTTAATTACTTCTTATTTATTACTTGCAGTGACATAAAATCGCTTCACATTACAAAAACCCAAACGATTTACCGGAATATACTTCCATTTTCAGTCTAAAATTCTTAATCGACAACTAGCGACCACGAATTTGCAATCGCTAAGAAACTGCTGTCAAGTCGACAACTGTCGACTGCGAACGACATCGCACTACCATATTTCAAAATCGATAGTCGACAGTCGACAACGAGCGATTATCAGTCGATAGTCGACACTCGCAATAGGGGCCAATGTTAAGTTTGTTGCAAATATAAGAAATATGCTCACCGAGTGTTTACTTTGTATCCAGGAGAATACCGAGATATTTTACAGAGCTAATCCATGGGATATCATAAATGTTTAATATTAAGTTATTTGCGGGCATGAAACGAATCTTTATTTTCCTTCTGAAAAATAATGCTTGGCGCTTGGTCCGCTGGAAATATCTAAATATCCAGCTATCTTGCCGACTACCTAATCACTGTAGCGTCTTTCAGGCTGAAACTATAGCGATTAAGGGGGCCCTATCCTGGCTTAAAAACAATGTAATTTCGCGCACAGATATCGTCATCTGTTCCGATAGCCAGGCAGCGATCAAATCTCTGAATTCAGTCACTTTTAGCTCTTCCCTTAATTACCGCCTATCTCTTAACGAGATGGGCAAGTATTTTAGCATCCAACTTATGTGGTTGCCGGGACACTGTGACATTCCAGAGAATTGCGAAGCGGAAGATTGCTAGAAAGGGCACAAGCTCTGTACACATACCGGGTGGAGACCCACCCTCCATGCCTATCGCTACTATAAGACATCTGCTAAAGCTTGAAACGCTTGTCCAAACAAACCGCGGCACAGGTTGCCTCATTACAAACACAATGAAACAACTATGGCCTATGATCGATCTCAAGTGATCGCTTAGCCTGATCAGATTAAGCAGGCCAAACCTCAGATCTCTTTTTGGCGTTCTTACAGGGCATTCTGCCATCGGAACTCATGCCTCTAGACTAGGCCTTCCCTATAATTATTTCTGCAGAAGCTGCTTGGACGAGGATGAGGAAGAAACCATCGAAGACTTGCTATGTAGTTGCAGTGCTCTCTCATCCCGTAGATTCAGACTTCTGGTTGCTCAACTGATCAGCATGAGCATCAGGCCTCTTCTTCGCTTTATCAAAAGCAAAATGGTTTGCGGAATAGGTAGCCTAGGACCCGCGTGGTAACACAATGTGCCTATGTTTAGCCTAAATGTGTCTGCTGTCCGTATGCGCTGCAGTCAGCCACCTCGACCTAACCTAACCTGGCACGCCTGCGTTAACATTAGTTTTCCAATGCGAATACTATATTCGAAGATTTCATTTAATGCTCTCTGTAGAATATTTTCTATAATAGAAGGTTCATCATCAGAGGTGTTTAAGGCTAAGTCATCGGCATACATAGCTATTTCGCAATTTGAAGTGGATGGGAAATCTGATGCGAATATATTTTATAACATTGGAGCGAGTACTGATCCTTGCGGAATGCCAGGTGGGAGGTCTTTATTGGTGGAGTAGTTTTCATCAATATACAGTCGAACTTCGATTACTCGAATGTCTTGACTCGAATCGATTATTTGGCGTCACCTTCGATAAGTCGAATTCTTCGAATTTTCGTAATTCTTCGAGGGAGAAATACAACTGCAGATAGAAGTGATTTGAAGCTTGAACATTTTCTAGAAATATACAAGATGTATTTGGGTCGCCGTGGCGTAGTGGGTTAGTGCGTCGACTCCTACGCAGAGGGTGCCAGGTTCGATACCCGAACTTACCACCTATCATAATTCACGGCTCCACCTCTTTCGAGTCACTGACAATGCTCAAAGAGTATTCCTGTTTAGAAAAAGCTTCTCAACTAGGCCGTTCGGAGTCGGCATTAAACTGTAGGTCCCTTCCACTCGTGAAAGAACAATAGCACGCACAACACAAGTGGTTGCTGAGAAGCTAGGCCCAGGTCCACCTCGGACTGTCACGCCACCCATATTATTATTATTATTATACAAGGTGTAACGTAGGTATGATGGTTTTCTGCAGGTGAATGGCGAAGTTGTTACTTAGATGTTTGCCACAGACGAAGATATTGTTGAGATATTTAGATGTGAACAGCTCGATAGTAAGGACGACAGTGGCAGTGATGTAATAGTTAAAGACTAGGCGGTAATTGAGGATGATTTGATTTAACCACCTTCAAACGAATTGGCTGCAAATTCATTATTAATTTTGCTTTTATATCATGAAACAACAATCGATTCTGGTGTTTAAATTGGTTAAATGGTTTAAATTGGTGGTCGCCGTGGCGTAGTGGGTAAGTGCGTCCATATTATTATTATTATAAATGGTTTAAATTCCGTTGAAGATTTTTTTTTAAATACCACAATAAAAAATCCGCTCTTCAGTCATGTGCAAATAAATAAATAGTTAATATGAATCTTGTATTTTACTTGATAACTTGAATTTTCTTGTGGAAAGTGGTGGTTCGAGTTGTCGACCGTATATGAGTTGAGCTACAGCTCGTAGAGGACTAGGGCCTAGCTTCTCAGCAACCACTCGTGTTGTGTTCTCTCACGAGTGGAAGGGACCTACAGTCTTATGCCGACTCCGAACGGCCAAGTTTGAGTAGCTTTTTCTATACAGATATTACTCTTTGAGCATTGATAGTGACTCGAAAGAGGTGGGGCCGTGAAACATGATTTTGGTCGTACCGGGAATCGAACTTAAGGTTCAAAAGCGTGGGAGAGGAGGCACATATTATTAATAGAAACGAAAAGCTTCTCTTAGTTATAAATCTTTGAATAATTTTGATAATATATTCCTGACACTGATTTGATAAGCTTATATATTAAATTATTATGCCAGACGGAATCGAATGCCTTCAAGAGAATAAAACTACAAGAAGGCGCTTCCTCATCAACTCACTTAGTTGCAGCTTCAGGTTGACTACCGATGCACAGAGAATCGTTAAATGCCAGCGTATATGGAGATAAACTCAGGAAGATAGTCTTCGACTGGACCTTGTTTGGTTGTGTGCCACTGAGTCAGACATTTGTTGGAACTAATAACGTTATGCGCCTTAAGCGGCTATCTCTGATGAAGAGCCTTTATAGCCCCAAGACAATCGGAATGACTGAATTTTGTTCAGAATGCATTTTGGCGAATCGTGTTGCTGGTTCTCTATTAGATCAATTGAATGTCGCACATGCAGTGTGGAAGTGGAAGTGTGGCGTGGCGAAAGTCCGGTACAAGTGAATACATAATTCAAATTTGCCACAGTGCTTTGCATTTATCTGCAAGACAATCCTTGTTTACACTTACGGTACACAAAGAAATTTACGGTCAATAAACATGCCAACCAGTATTTTCTAGGCATATCTTGTTTTTTTGAATAAATTTGAAAGACATTTCTGCATTCTAGAATTTACTGCTTGCGGTTGGTGCTTGGTCTTGGACCATGAGGAATAGGATCCAGCTCTTGCTAAGGCTCAGAGCTGCCAAGGCTAGTTGGCCTGATACATAAGTAAGTACTATCTATGATTGGAATCAATTCAAGTGTGAATGAAAGTGTTGGCGTACCTAAGCTTCTTGCACTGTGATTGGAATCAATTCAAGTGTGAATGAAAGTGTTGGCGTACCTAAGCTTCTTGCACTGAGTTTGATAACATTCTCCTTAAGCTGAACATCAAGGCATCCTTTGTAGCATCCTTGCTGACAGTATTGTGCTCAAAATGGACATCAGGGAAGGGGGAAACGCCATATTTATTTATTTTTTCTTCGAAAAGGGCGAAAAAAACTTTTAGCAAGTCGGTTGAAAGTTTAAGTAATGTTTTTGGTCGGATACTGTAACAGTAAATTGTGCTCAGATTTTGTTGCGTCGATTGCGTTCCGGTAATTGCGATGTCAAAGATGAACCATGGTCTAGAAAGCCAATGTAAATCGTCAAGCCTGGCCGTCATGTTAAACAAAGCTTAAAATCGCACAAAAAACAGTTTGGAACCATTTGAACAAGGCTGGATAGAAAAATAAGTTCGATGTACGGGTACTGACTGCAGATGCTTGTAAGTAAGCTTGTTGGCTTGAGTTTTGAGAATGTCTAGCTATAATATCTAAACCATCGATGGAATATTCACAACACGGCAAATAAATCAGACATTAAAAAAAAACAACAGATCGATCACCTTTTCATCGATTTCATGGCGTGTGACAGCATCTATAGGAACGAGATATATAGAGCAACGTCTAGTCTTGCCATCCCTACCAATTTTAGAAGAACCTAGAAAGTGTCCATCGACGTCCGTTTGTGTAGGACGACGATGGAAAATGCACGCTGCTCCACAAAGGTCGGTAAAGACCTAATCGAGACATTTTATGACAAAAAAAAAGATTCAGACAAGGGGACGTACTGTCATAGTTCTTGAAAGAATTGTTCAAAACTCGCAGAGGAACAATTTTCCGTTCAACTCCTCGAATATACTGACGATATTGACATTATCGGTAGAACGCAGCGTGATGTCTATGGCTCTTTTGTGAGTCTCGCGATGGAGGCCGCGAAGATAACGGTAATTGTCAGCTGTCAACGACGACATCTCGGACAGAACATCCCAGTAGACAGATATAAGTCTGAGGTAGTCAAAGACTGTATACCTAGGAACCGCCATTACCTCAGACAACGAATCCACTGCTGGAATCAAGTGGAGAACAACTCGTGCCAATCGCTGCTTATTCGGGCTATGAAAGCAACTGATAAACAAAGCCCTCTCTCGAACCACCAAAGTAATCCTCAGTAAGACCTTAAACTCCCTGTCCTCCTACATGGCACAGAATGGACTTGGCATGAACTTTGTCAAAAGCGGACAAAGTTACTTTTGGTTGCATTGTGTCAGAAAACTTCTTGACGTTTCCCAGGCCTTCGACAGAGTCTGCCATGAACGCCTAAAATACAAGCTAAGCAGGCTTCTACGGACAAGCTTATCCTAGAATCCTATCTCGATAACAGGGTATTTAGAGCTAAACACGGAACTGAATACTTCAGTTTTAAAGAAATTCGAGCAGGCGTCCCTCAAGGGAGTGTTCTTGAGTGACGTACAACACACTGCTTTGCACTGACATCACCACTCCTCTGCCTCCCCCCTAAGAAACACAATACCATCTATTAACAAGAAAAACAAAACACGTGATGTTTACTGCAGGTACAGTCTACCAAATTCTAATGCATTTATTTCATGTGATCTGTGTCAAACTGCACTTCTTGTACTTTCATGCTCGTGGCTATCTCCGTCTCTTTCTTTCACTTGGCTTTCACTGGTTTGGCTTTGTGCTGTGTTACATTAAGTTCTGTTATTTTTGATTGGAATGCTAAGAGAAATTATGCATATTATTTTCGGAACTCAGTCAGTCTTGTAGCGGAGATCATTGAATAAACACCATATTTAAAAAATCGAAAAGAAAGTTTTGTGTTTTTTTTCTATTAATAAGTGAAATAAAGTGAATTTACATTACTCTTGGACCTACATTGTACCTGTTGCACATTAGAGACATACCTCAAACTGAGGGTAGACTTTTGGCTACATTTGCGGATGGCACAGCGATCCTGGCAACGTGAAGTTCAGTTGAGTCCTCAACTGAAAAACTGCAACGAGCTCTATACGAAATAAACGGATGGTCAAAACGCTGGCGCATTGCAAACAATGAGACCAAATCAACGCATATAAATATTAATAATAATAATAATATGGGTGGCGCTACAGCCCGAAGAGGGCCAGGGCCTAGCTTTTCAGCAACCACTCGTGTTGTGCGTGCTATTGTCCGTTCACGAGTGGAAGGGACCTACAGTTTAATGCCCACTCCGAACGGCCTAGTTGAGAAGCTTTTTCTAAACAGGAATACTCTTTGAGCATTGTCAATGACTCGAAAGAGGTGGAGCCGTGAAATATGAAAGGTGGTAAATTCGGGTATCGAACCTGACACCCTCTGCGTAGGAGTCGGCGCACTAACCCACTACGCCACGACGACCCACTATAATATTTACCTATAGAAATATTGAAATCTACCAGTTTTCAATCATTCTGTACAAATACCGTTCGCGAATGAAGCAAATTGTCTTGATATGGCTCTCAATGCGAAACTCAAGTGGAAGGCCAACGTAAAAAAGAAACGGGATGAGCTCGAACACCGGTATAGAGAAATGTACTGGTTACGTGGAAGGCATTCCAAGTTAAGTATGTACAATAAACTGCTACTATACAAGCAAGTCGGTCTAAGGTTCCTTGGTGCTCTGGCTACTAAGCTACTCTACAATTTTACACCCCTATTCTGGCAAACCTCAGTGATGTGTTTTAAGTCACAACTACCTCACAAGAGCATGGTGAGTCACAAATTGTGAGGTTTTCGTATTCTGAGCAAAACCTCACAGCTTGTGAGCATCACAAGAACCGTCAAAATTGTGATGTTCTCATGAGCACATCACAAGGAAAAATAGCAACAAAAGAACTGTCACACACAAGGAAAAATAAACAGATGTTGATTTTATTTTGGCGTTTAGCTCATCTGCGAATGCGGCCCAATAATTCTGCATCCTATTCGGGTCAGTTGGATCATTTTTGCCCAGAAGAAAATCGGGATTCTTTTGCAAGAAATTCGTATAATGGTCCAACTGCTCCTGGGATGTACGCTGATATTTTCTTGTTGCTGCAAAATATTCATTATTAATAAATACTTATACATATTTCATTAATATACACAATATTACCTTGTTCGCTACATTCTGCCTTTATTTTGTAGATACGCTCAGTGAGAAAAAAAAAGTGCGAATATAATAATTGTCAAAAAAAAATTTTTTTGACATGGCAACGAATTCACCTCACTATGGTGACTATTCTTGTGTGTATAGCTGAAACCTCACAAGGTAGGCATCATAATTTTCGCCTCACTGACATTCGTGCGTTGTGACCACATCACAACCAGAATAGGGATGTTAATTGTAATAGCAAGTACTGAAGCCTATATGGACTGGACGGCATACAACTATGGGGTTGTACCAAAACAAGTAATAGAGGATTTATTCAGTCCTTTGAAAATAAAATTATACAGGCTATTGTGAAAGCTCCCTGGTATCTCAGGAATTGTGATATACAAAGGGACCTAGGAATAACTATCGTCGAGGAAGAAATAACAAACTCGGGCTCGAGAGCTAAGAGACATCGTGGTCATTGTAACAGTGCCATTCTTCAAAATTTGGACACGAGACGTTAAGTACGCCAACTCCAACGTACGAGACTGCTCGATTTGGCGCATTAATTATAAGCCGCGGTTATTGCATGTGATTTTACCGAAGGTCTACCTTCGACACGCGAAAAGTTAACTACTAGATAACGAAACTTAGTTGTAATGCAGAAAAACAAAGCCATCAGCCTTCCCAAAAGGGAAGGGTGTTTTCTTCTCTTTCTTTATTTGGGTAGACATGGGCTCAACCAACAAGCATCTCCAGCTAGCACGGTGTCTGGCTAGCTGTCTCCGGTGTCGCATGCCAAGTTGGTTGAGGTCCTTCTCCAACCTGGGTGCGCCACCGTAAACGCGGGCGTTCTCTGTTGCGCTGTCCTACGGGTTCGGAGTCGAAGACTCTTCGGGCCGGAGCTGAGTTGTCGTTGGATCCAAAGATGCCTGACTAGACTCATGTCGCTGTACAGTTCGTGGTTGAATCTTCTCCTCCAGAAACCGTCAACACAAACAGGACCAAAGATCGCACGCAGAGCTTTTCTCTAGAAGATACCAAGGACTTCCTCATCCGCTTTTGAGATTGTGCATGCCTCCGCGCCGTACAGCAGGACTTTGATGATCAAGGTGTTATATAATGTTAGCTTGGTCCTTCGAGAGAGGGCTCTACTACTCAATTGCCTCTTGAGCCCATAGAAACAGCGATTGGCAAGAGTAATTCTGCGTTTAATCTCGGTACTGGTGTTGTTTGTACTGTTTACTTGCGAGCCGAGGTAGACGAAGTCCTTCACTACCTCAAAGTTATAGCCGCCTATGGTGACGTTTTGGCCAAGTCGTCGATGTTGTGCGTCCTTTCTCGATGACAGCATACACTTCATTTTACCCTCGTTCACCGCTAAACCCATTTTGGCCGCCTCCGCTTCAATACCAGCAAACGCCTTATGGACGGCTAGCTGTGTTCTGCCAATCACGTCAACGTCATATGCTAGCAGCTGTACGGACTTCTGGAAGATCGTGCCTCTAGTGTTGGCGTGTGAGTCTTGCACGATCTTCTCCAGGATGATGTGAAAGAAGTCACATGACAGCGCGTCGCCTTGTCTAAAACCTATTTTGACATTGAAGGCCTCGGTGAGTTCGTTACCGACCTTGATGGAGCAGCGAGAATTCTCCATCGTCATCCTGCACAACCTGACGAGTTCGCAGGAATGACGAAACTAGACATGGCGTTGTATAGGATGGGTGTTTTAGTCAGTAAAATTCTGGCAGTACTGTGTGGACACGGGTCACATAGTGTCTTGTTGAAGATGTTCACTAACCCAAGTGCAAAAAAAAAATTGGGTCGGCACCAACAACGAACTGTACGAGGTGTTCAGATACATTGACCTAGCCAGAAAAGTCAAGATCCAAGGATCGAGATGGCTAGGTCATGTAGAGCGTTTGGAAACCAATGCTGTGGCCCTCGAGGGACGGAAAAGTGCAGGAAGACACTGACTGGGGTAGCGCACACAAGTGGAACGGGGCCTCAGCCAACTACGCGTGTGAAACTAGAGGCAGCTAACTAAAGACGCTTGTTGGTTGAGGCCCAGGTCCATCTTAGACTGGAGCTACAAATAGCTCGCTTTTAACTCTTTGTTATTTTCCAACTAGTCTTCAGGGAGTGGGCTCCGATTTAAGATTAAACTTGTTGGTATTGGGTAGGAGCTTAACTAGTTCACATTTAGGAGAGTCTCGAAATTGAGGGTCACTGCAAAATATGCTAAATACATATAAATCTGAAAGACAGCTCGTTTTTGCATACATTTAAAGCTAAATAAACTCAGACAAATCTCCAGCACGAAAGAGGTGCTCAAAAGGGCCAAGTTGACAGTCGCACAAACGGAATAAGACCGAAACTGCGGTAAGTCATCGCGGATGCAAGAAAGCTTGGTCTTGGCGTCTGGAAGCAGCGTACACGGACCAGGTAAGCGATGGAAGGTAGCTATTACTCCCGTTCTGATTCTCCACGACTCGCCGGCCAGATAAGCGGAATAAGAGAACAATTGAAAGTAGTCTAGATGCTAATACGTATCCGCCCACTTTGATCACAAGTTGCGACTTAACAGGTCTTCGACAGCGGTTCACAAATACAATTTTCCAAGGAAATGGAACGTAAATGCTTTCTAAGACCTTACCTTGCAAGCTGCACCCTGTAATCCATCGGACAATGCATACATTTTACAGAAACAGAAAAGAATCTAAAGCTAAGTATCAACGTGTCTGGTTTTGAATAACTACAAAGTCACGCATACTGCTGCCCTCGTCTTAAACTACCCGCAAGCTAACATCAAGGATATGACGCACCAGCGTCATTGACTGCCACACACTCGCCAAATCCATTCAATCTTCAAATACCGCCCCAATTTGCACTTGGCGATAAAAAAGATGCGCCTCCCTCTCATCAATAAGCACAAATACGCTCGTTTATGAGAGCATGCAAAGCGCAGTCTGATCCTGACTTAGTACAGTCGCCGCCACCGCCGATGATTTATCAAAGGTCATACATACAGTCCACACCACTGACAACTGATATATTAAATGCCAACTAGCACTTGTTGTACTATTACGCTTCTATTAGATTGTACTTTTCTTCACGATTCGTATGATTTTATTTGCAAAATAATTAATTGCATATATTAACATGCCAGAAGCGAGCGAGAACCGCACACCGACACCGACGCTGACGACACACCGATTTAATTCAAAACACACACACACACAGGCGCACGCACGCACACAGTCACACACGCATCAAACTATTATCAAATGTCGCGTATATTTACATTACACGTATTTTATTAGATAATTAGAAACAGCGCTAGAGTTAAGGTTTATTTTCTTTTTTTTTTTTGCTTTGTTTTGAAAAAAAAATAAGGAAAACAACTTGTGAGAGAGAACAGGAAAAAAAAACAAAGATAACCTTAAACTTTATTACAAGAACAGTGTACCAGTGTGTTAGCAGGTTAGGGAGCCGTGGAGCGTAGATTGGCAAAAAAAAACGATTTCCGTATTTTTCAATTACACGAATTTACGCGACACTTTGCCCGTGAACATTGGCCGCAGTTGCTGCACTTGAACTCGCGACTCACTGAACGCCTCGAAAATCAATTTATATAATTAAATTACTCTCATTTGAACTAACGCGTTTGAATGGACTCGCGCGGAAGGGCGAAGCGGCGGCGAAAACCGTTAGAGATACACCCGAAAACGAGAACGCGAACGAAAACGCACACAAAAACGAGGCGAAAACAAGAATATCAGCCGAGACTGATTTGAACGGTAGCAATTCCGCTTGCAAGTCGAAGCTCCGCGGGCAAACCGAGCCTTCCTTCCCTGCATCGGACTAACTGCATGCCGCCGCTGCGTTCTAAGCTTCGCCTTAGTCCGTGCAAACAACAAACTTATTTTGTTCGTTTTTTGTCGTTTTGCACAAAATGCAACAAGTATACGACACAGTGTCTCGCACACACATTCTCTAACCGCGACGCTCGGTTCTCGGCTGTGTTCGTCGATGTTGCACGTGTGTTCGTGGCCGAGACTGTGTCGAAGCTCACCGGAATGACGCGAGAACGTTTTCCCAAGTGCAGCAAGAACAGAGCGCGCAGCATTCGCTTGACGGGGGCGCAATCGACGAACTCCGATAAAGTGAAAGCTCCGCTGCATCACGGCGGCGCTCGTTTCGCGGGCGATTTGCGGCCGCTGCTGTCTTACCTGTCTGACGTTATCAGATGCTAGTTGGCTGTATTACAACATCGGTCGGTGGAGCTTTGATTAATTCGTTCTCGTTGTAAAGCCGCTGCTGGAAAGGGGTTGCTGCTGTGCTCGACCGTCGTCGCGTCGCGAAGAAAGAGCCCAGGAGAGTGCCACGGAAATGAATGATTCAGGGACTGGGTTCGATAATGTATTATAAAATATACGCGGATTGCGAAATGCATCGATCTGTTTCGGTGTGCAGCAGCAGCGGCTGCAGCGGCCGAACGTCAGCAAAAGTGAACCATGGAAAAATCCAGAATTCAAATGTGTACCCCCTTCAGAACCGCCGATGGTTCTTCTCGCAGTGGCTTGGAATGCAGAAGGGAAATGGCGGAAGGTCTGTGCTTACACAATCAAGGGGGGTGCGACAAAGGACTGGCGGTTGAGTGCATTGTATCCGATTCTATGGGTTTCAATTGTGATTCGTTGCGTTGAGTTGATGTAACTGTCACAAAGGGTTTGTTGAACTGTCGTTGGGGAAATGGGAGTGATGTGCGATCTTCGGAATGCTGCAGTATCCGTTGCTTTTGCTGCTTCAGGAGAGGATGAATGCAGAACTAATTTGAATCAATGCTGATTGGAGGAGACATGGATGTGAGTCAGATCTCTCGCTTAAGCTGTCAGAGATCGTGAATGTTACAACTTTTGATCTCTTTCGGGTGGAACCAAAGTCTGTGATGTATAAGAGTAAAATTCTGGGAAAAAAGGCTTTTGGTTGAAATTCGTTCTCTAATGGACAACTCCCGTTCTCGGATTTTTGGCCAGCCGAACGTCGAATTAGGACGTGGTGCAGTGGGCGGCGGCTAGACTGCTAAGCCATTGGGTTATGGGTTCAAGTCCCATCTAGGTGTAAGACATATTTTTTTCTTTTACGTTCGTTGTTACCTACGGTTTGGGTTAACGGTGCTTAATCAACACCTTTCACCGTGGGCGTTGGACTTCGCCAAGGGTACGTCTTGTCACATTGTTTATATGGATTGGATGTTGCAGCGCAGGCGAGGAATGTTTTACATTGGGAGAGTTGAAGGTAAGTCATGTTCTTTTTGCGGATGACTTAGTTATCCTCACATCTTCCCAGATGGAACTTCAGCGCGCACTCGATAGGTTTGTGGCCGTATATGCTGATTCTGGGATGAAAGTGACGTGGACAAACCAGAGGTTTTGATAATTTCCAGAACGCCTGTTCAATGCACTCTACATGTTAGTGGAGTCCCATTGAAACAGGTGGAAAAGTTTCAGTTTCTCGGGGTCTTCTTCACGAGTGATGGGAGGAGTAATACTGAACTTTTCTGTAGGATTGGTCAAACTGGGTCAGTTTTGACACAGCTTTAGAGATCTGTAATCAGGAATGCCGAGCTTAGTGTGAGAGCCAAGTAAGCAGTTTTCAACTCAGTATTTGTTCCAACTCTCACCTATGGTCACGAAATTTGGGTAATGACGGAAAGAATAAGAACGCGAATACAAGCTGCTGAGATGGGATTTCTTCGTTCTGTTGTGGGAATTACTCGCCGGGATCGGGTGAGAAACACAACAGTGCGCGAGGAACTCAACGTTGAGCAGCTGCTTCTCCGAACGAAAAGAGCTATGCTTCGTTGGCTTGGTCACGTAACTCGAAAGTCCCCACCATCACGACTTCAGAGGCGGGCCTTAAACTCGATTCCATCAGGTAGGCGACCACTTGGCAGACCCAGGATGAGATGGTTGGACCAAGTCCATAAGCTCGCCTGGTTACGCTTGGGCATGCCCCCTGATGAGTTAGAGTCGATGGCGGAGGATCGAGTTGTCTGGGATCTCTCGTGCGTGGTTTACCCCCGCGACCCCTTGAGTGGACCATGCGAGTCAGAAGATGATGAAGATGATGTTACCAAGGGTGACCCTGAGATAGGATAACCATGTCAACGCAAGCAATCTCGGATATGATAGGTTCAGGGGTTACTCATACTCACACCCCCGCAGATAAGGATGTCATAGTCCCAAATGACGATGTGGTCATACGATCGCTAAATGGAACGATCGTTAAATATTAACTCCACTTGAACTCGGATGGGATAATATGCGATAGTAATGCGATTCAACCAGTAAGCCTCTCCAGCCGGCACGATCTTTAGCCAGCTGTCTCCAACTGCGCACAGCAATCCTTCTCCACCTGGGTGCGCCAAAGGTTCCGTAGACGTCCTCTATTGCATTGTCCCACTGGTTCGGAGTCGAAGACTCTTCGGGATGGAGCTGTGATGTCCATGCGCTCTACATGGCCCAGCCATCTTAGACGTTGAATCCGTAGAGGCCTGACTAGGCCCATGCCGCTGTACAGTTCGGACAGTTCGTGGTTGAATCTTCTTCTCCAATAACGCATCTCTCGAAAAGACCAAGTGCTTTTTCATCCGCTTTTGCGATTGTCCATGCCTCCTCGTCGTACAGCAGGACTGGGATGATCAAGGTCTTGTATAAAGTCAACTTGGTCCTTCGAGAGATGGCTCTACTACTCAATTGCCTCTTGAGCCCAAAGAAACAGCGATTGGCAAGAGTAATTCTGCGTTTAATCTCGGTACTGGTGTTGTTCGTACTGTTTACTTGCGAGCCGAGGTAGACGAAGTCCTTCACTACCTCAAAGTTATAGCTGCCTATGGTGACGTTTTGGCCAAGTCGTCGATGTTGTGCGTGCTTTCTCGATGACAGCTATACTTCGTTTTGGCCTCGTCCACCGCTAAACCCATTTTGACCACCTCCGCTTCAATACCAGCAAACGCTTCATTGACGGCTCGCTGTGCTCTGCCAATCACGTCAATGTCGTCCGCATATGCTAAGAGTTGTACGGACTTCTGGAAGATCGTGCCTCTAGTGTTGGCGTGTGAGTCTTGCACGATCTTTTCCAGGATGATGTTAAAGAAATCTCATGACAGCGCGTCGCTTTGTCTAAAACCTTTTTTGACATTGAAGGCCTCGGTGAGTTTGTTACCGACTTTGATGGAGCAGCGAGAATTCTCCATCGTCATCCTGCACAACCTAACGAGTTTGGCAGGAATGTCAAAACTCGACACAGTAAATGCGATTATAGACCACATTTTCACACTAAGGCAGATCCTGGAGAAGACTAGCGAGTTTCAGATCGATACACACGACCTCTTCCACGTATCTATTTAAAGCAAGGCGTTATGCGGTGCGATGTCCGAATTCGGGAAAACTGATCCGGTTGTTTCGCAAGCCGCTCAAGGACTTCCGAGCCGTTTGAAAATTGCACTGCATTTCGGCAAGGAGATTCGTGCTTCAATCTGTTACTGGAGAAGATATTGCGGCGGGCAGCTATAAACACGGAAGGCGCTATCTTCTACAAGTCAGTCCAAATATTGGGGAATAGAGACGATATCGACATCGTCGCATCTCATCGTCACCTGACCTCAACCCCACCGAAAATTTGTGGGCCGAATTGGATCGGCGAGTGCGGGAGAACCCTGTTTCTTCCGTAAACGCTCTGAAAGTTAGATTGCGGCAAGAATGGACTAAAATAAGTCCGGAATATATAAAAAAAAAAATTATAGTAAACATGACAAAGCGATTATCCCAAGTTTTGGAGAATAAAGGATACGGTACAAAATATTAATAATTTTCTTTTTTTGTGATTATATTAATTTTTACTATGTAAATTATTATGTAAATTAAATAAAATAGTTAAAACACCGAATATTAAAGAAGGTACTTTTTTCATAGTTTATCGTGTAAATTCAATACCCTGTTGTCATAGCAAGAGTTTTCTTAAAAAATTGCTAATCTCGAAAAAAATGAAGGAGCTTACCGAGCAGAAAAAGATTGGGTTAAAAACCATTTGGTTTCAACTTGTAACTTCAATTTTTCACACATTCGAGTAAAAAACCGAATATTAATGACACCCACTGTACATACATTCGTAGAAGCGAATAAATAAAATTGCATTTTTTCAACGAAAACAAAACAAGCATATTTCAATGACAAAAATACTGATTCAGGCTTTTTCGTTCAAACTTCATCGCAAATTTTCTCAAAAATCTTTTACTTTTCTTGGCGTATTTTTGTCATGTTTTTCGCAATGTCCGAATATTTTTTTTTTATTTTCTGTCCTTTGAGTTGTTCCCTGTTTTTAGTTTTCTTCCTAGAATTTTATTTATTAAACTAATGCTAAACAGATAATAACCTATTTTTTTTACCAGCAATCTACTTAAACTCAAAGGAATCCGCGACCATTTTGATGCGGATCTGTTTGTATGGCACTCCATTCGATTCGATCGTTCGAATTTAAGAATACAATGAATCTCAATTCACATTACCGACATGCGGACAATTCACTTCGAAAGGATTTCGGAATCGAACATTTTCGATATGGGTGGACGATTCCCTCCGGCGGATTTGGGAATCGGGGTGATTGACTCAACTTTCACACAGAAAAATTTTGTCGCCGATTTTTCCATCTTGTTGGCAAGGGAGGTGAGACGTGCTAGGGGTAGCCCGCGTCTGGTGTGTTCGGGGTTTGCTTTTGGATTTTCTATTCTCTTTTATCTCTCTTCGTGTTTTCTTTGAGTTGCTTTATTCTTATGTTCTCAATGTTGGGTATTGGAAGCATGCTGTACATGTGTGAGAAGCAGATGACGCATGTGTGAGAGAGGGTAGGCAACAGAAAAAGTTCAGCATTGAGATCTCAATTGCAGAGACTGAAAGATTTCCTGTGTGAAAGTGGAAAAAATCGCCGACGAATTTTAGCGAGTGTGAAAGCGGCCTAAGAATACTAGAACTAATTATTGTTGAGATTTTAGCCGATTGAAAAACTTGATAATTCAGTCGCCATCTTCTTGCATACCGAGGAGGATAACTTTTTGTTTGTATTCGGTGAAAATTGTTTGTTTCTGACAATTAGCGGGGTATATGAAGGGCCCGTAATAATTACGTTCCGTCAGCATTCGTATGACGTGATCCCAATACGTTCAACCGTTTGATGAGTAACATAATTTTTGTTCGTATAATGGACGATCGCGGACGATCTAGGACGAAAGGTAATTGACATGGCGACTTCCTCTATTTTACATGCTCTTACAAATGGGTTGCCAGGACTGGTTCATAATTGACTAGCAACTCCAAAATTCCCAGAAAATTCCATATCTCCATGAACCAATCACTTTATTCTCAATTCGAAAGTTTTCGACCGTGTTGTTGACAAGTAGATATGTATTTGTTCTTGCTTTTGTTGTGAGCATGATGACTTGCTTGGGGTCTGGTAATTTATTTGTTGCTGTTTAAAGGTCGATCCCAAATGCAGCTGGCTATTGATTTGAAATGTTTTTCTTGCGCCTCTGCAATTTTTCCGCAATCTGGGACCAGGAATATTGAAGTTCTAGCTCGAAGATGTTGAAAATGATGCTTATCGCCGTTGGACAGTGTTTGATGATGATGACGCTTTGGTTTTTGTTTTTGCTTTTTTCGCTCATCAATTGTGTGCCGCACTCATGCGCCTTGACGCCTTTCGATTGTATTCTCGAATCCGGCTTCCGGTCCGATTGACACCATCTCCGGCTTCGGATGCGGCAAATCGATTATAGACAAAATTTTCAAACCAAGGCAAATCCTGGAGAGGACCAACCAAGTTTCAAATCGATACGCACCACGTTTTTTATCGATTTCAAAGCCGCATACGAAAGCATTCATCGCAATTCGAATTCGGAATCCCGGGAAAAATTGATCTGGTTGTGTTGCACTACGCTAACAAATACGCGATGCACCGTGCAGTTCGGCTCGAGGACTTCCGATCCGTTTGAAACGGATCTGCACCGGATTTCGGCAAGGAGATGCGCTGTCGTGTGATTCCTCCAATTTGGTACTGGAGAAGATAGTGTGGCGAGCAACCGTAAACACGAAAGGCAGTAGCTTCTACAAGTCTGTTGGGGTATGCAGACGACATCGACATCGTTGCGCGTTCCCAACGTGCCGTAGTGGAAGCATTTACTGCAATTGAAGAAGAGGCGAAGCGAGCTGTTATAAGATAAATGAGAATAAGACGAAATATATGCTGTCGACCAAGAAACGATCCGTCGAACAGCACCTAGGGCAAAACATCACAATCGGCAGCTAAAATTTCGAGGTAGTAAAGGAGTTTGTCTACCTCAGGGCAAACGTAAACTCCACAAACGACATCATTGTGGAAGCGCCTTTGGCAACCGGTGTCACTTCGGTTTGTCAAAAGAACTGGCATCATAACTCCTTACTCGAAGGACTAAGATCATGCTCTACAAAACTCTTATTTTGCCAGTCCTGCTATATGGAGCCGAAAGCTGGACGCTAATAAAAACTGCGGAGCTGATCTTGGTGTCTAAGAAAGAAAAATTCTTCCTTGGATATATGGTCTCGCAGATGGAGGAAGGTTAATGGAGGGGAAGACACAAGAGCTGTAGCATGTGGATGTAGTCCGGAAGGCAAAGATCCGTCGTTTGCACTGGCTCGACCACATCGAGCGCATGGACAACAAGAGGGTCATCGAATCTGAGCCTCCTGGTTCGAGAAGAAGAGGAAGCCCGAATATCCGGTATAAGGACCAAGTAATTGCGGATGCAAGACAGCTAGGTCTTGAAGACTGGAAGCGAGTGAAGGCAGCAATTGCTCAGGCTCAGACCCTCGTATGCCTGATAAGACAAGAGGAAGAAGCTTCAAAATAAAGCCAGCACACTTCAATAAATGTGATCTAATAAAAAATAAATATTAAAAAATAAATATTACCAATGCCTCAAAGAGTATGTTGACAGATTTCCACACTCACTCATGAAGGTACTAAATATCTGAAATTAAGAGAGTAAAGAAATTGCCGTGGAGTAGTGCGTGAATGGTGCGTCTGCTCTAACGTCAGAGGGTTCCAGGTTCAATCCCTAAATTGGCCAACTTCCATAATTCGCGGCGCCATCTCTTTCAAGTCACTGGCAATGCTGAAGGAGTAATCCTGTATAGAAAAAGCTTCTCAAACTTCGCCGTTCGGAGTCGGCATAAACTGTGGATCCCATAGACTCGTGATAGAACAATAGGACGCACGACACGAGTGGTTGCTGTAGAAGATAGGCTCAGTTCCGCTTTTATAAGAGAACCTAAACCCAACCATTGACGCAGGCAATCAAATTAAAGAAAAGAAAATGCCATCAAATAAATGTTTGAAGATGTTTTTGTTTTTTGTTTCACATTTTTATTAAGTGTACTTTAAATTAAATTAATGTTTAAAAAGACAAAGAGAACTAATTAAAAACGCTACAACAATTACATTTAAATGAATTGAAAATGTTTCCATTCCTTAACTAAGTTTACATAGTATCGCATATAAAAAAATACAGGATTAATCTGATTGTTGTTTCTGTTTTCTATTTTCTGTTCTGATAAATACTTTATCTAAATGTCTAGGAAATTATCGTATAAAAAATATATATATATGTTTATAAAAAAAAATTGACAAACAACTTAACTAAGAGAATATAACACAAAACATTAAAAACAATTAAATATACGTAAACATAGAATAGTAGTTTGTAATCAGTTACCGAGAAGAATAAATCAGAAATTCATTTGTCAGGTTCGTTACGTTCTGCATAAACGTAGGTACAAAAAAAAATAAATCAAAAGAAAATAACAAAATCATTGTAGTGTATTATGTAACGAATAGTAAAAAGATACATTTGTATTCACAGCTTTTGAAGAAGTGTTGTCTGTTTCGATATTTTTTGTTTTTTTTGAATTAATCTAGAGATAAATAAATAATTAGTTTTGAGTAGTTCGAGATAATGAAATCAATTCAACAGTCGTTTGTGTAAAAGATTAAGCATCGATTCATCGTCGAGGAAGGGGTGATTGGGAGGTTTTGGTTCAGCTAGGGACTGGTCACGTCTTTGGTGTAAAATTGGAAAACATTCTTTCAGGTGATTTATTGGTTGGAGTAGCCTAGAGGCCTTTAACTCCGATGACAAGATAAAGGGAGTGAAAATGCAGTAAACACGATTAAATTACTGGACAGAATGAATGGCGTCATTGAGTTCTTTTGATTCTTACTTTTTCGTGCTTACAAGAGACAAACAATGAAGGCGTTTTTAATGCCAAGGCGGAGCAGAGAACAAAGTTTAAGCCCATTGTCCTTTTGTCAGAATCAGTGAATGTAACAAAGAAGACAGTGACAGGCGTTGGGACCTTATGAAATGAACGTCTTTTAGTTTGATGCAGCTTATTTTAAATGCATGCCCAACTAGGAAAAGGGGAAGTTACAACAGTAAGGGGGAACAAACATAACATACACATTCCACTAAATTACTAAATGACGCAGTTTGAAGCTGAGATCATTATCTTTGAAAAATGCTTACTCTGCTTTTCGTTATTTTATACATTTCTGAAGCTGCAAGGTGGGCATTTATGTAAGCAATCAACATTGCCGTCAGTCTAACAACCCAGCATCCAACATAATGCAAATCCACTAGCGAGATGAAGTGCAGCTGGCAATGTTTTCAGTTGAAGTTCAATTTCTCAGGTTCATGTGGACCCTGGTAGACGGTCTCTCTGATGCCTTGACTTAAGTTTGACAGTGACAGTCTATCATTGTGGCAAAGAGTTGATACCGATGGAGGTTGGAACACTCCCTGATCTATATGAACAAGTTACTCGTTGACTATGAACTATTCTGAGGTCTTAGTGAAGAAAAGACAAGAGTGGTCACTCCTTACTACATCTGTCATTACCCACAGTCTCTGTCTGTTAAGGCTCAGAACATTGGACCCTGGTAGAGGGTCTCTCAGATGCCTTGACTTAAGTTTGACAGTGACAGTCTATCAATGTGGCAATAAGTTGCTGCTGTTGGCGGTTGGAACACTCCCTGATCGATATGAAAAAGCAACTCGCTAACTATTATATACCTATGCAGAGGTCTTATTGAAGAGGCATTACATCTGTCATTAACCGCAGTCTCTGTCAGTTAAGGCTCAGAACATTGGGAGATTCCTTCATTCCTTACATCTGTGATTACCCACAGTTTTCTGCTTCTTCCATGACCTTCAAAACATAGCAAGTAACTCTTTACTGCGCCTTTTCATATGCAACAAAGTCTGCTGAACAACTGTCATACGTGAACACTGAACAGTACAGTGCTTCTATCCTACAATAGGACACCTTCGCCTTATAGGCACTTCATGGGATCTTGGCGTAAGACTAGGTACAGTGCTGCTCTACTACAATATCCCATAGGAACTTGCAGGGTCTAAGTGGAATCTGTCTACCGGCCTACTCGCCTACCTTTCTACTAAATCATTTAAGAAGACGCATCTGAAATTATATAGGAACTTGAAGTAAGTTTTGAAGTGTCCTAAGTGTCGTCTTGAGACCTAGTTATTTTATGGAAAATTATATTCGCCATCAGACAGATGGTCATGTTTTGCCTCAACCATAAACACGTAAGGAGACTTAAGTTAGCTTAAGCAATCCAGCGAAGAAATACATAAATATGATACAAACTGACCATGTAAACAACTCCATATAAGTTCTAACCAATTCCGTCAATTTCGTTAAGTTTCGTACACTTTTGCTTCTTCAACTGAGGGCAGTTTTGTTAGGCTTCATTTATTTTTGCTTGCTTAAGTGGGACTCAAATGTTCTGTGCGTCTTAAAATGGCATTTGGAGTTTAAGTTCTGCATTGTGAAAACTTTGGAACTTGACGATGATTCTCACTATTTTTCGTTCAGTTCGGAGACGAGTTGATTGAAGTCAATTATGATTGGGATTTAACACGTAAAGGAACAAGTAATATGCCCTTCTTGTCAAAATAAAGTTGAAATCTGCAAAAAAAAGGAACGCCTGTAAATGCGGAGAAGGAAACCGTTCAAGGACAGTATTAAAATAAGAAGTTGATGATCCCCCACCGAAATGCTAGCGATTAATCACATATGCTACAGATATGAACTGTTACACCATATCTGTGGAATTTGAGTAGAAAAGAAGATAAAGGTTCGACCATAATTCTAGCCATTTGCGTAGACAAAGACAACATTTGTGACAAAAGACTCTGTATCACGAATGTAAAAATAAATCGGAACGAATCGAAAGATGGCATTCAACTAGACATGCACGAATGATTATCGTAGCTTTTCTGGTCGATGGAAAAAAACGAACTCTGAAACCTACAAAGCCATCTAACTTGGCTTTCGTTTGACTATCTAACTACAGTCTGTCACTAAAAAGAAGGGTCTGTGAAGAGGACTGCACAAAATGATCTTAATCTCTTACACAAGATTGTTTTCAAGTAAATGTCAAGTTTTTTTCTTTTTTTTTAATTTAAAGCATTTTCATTTCGTTTCATACTCTAAGACAGTTTTGCTTTATTCTGCTCCTCCCCCACCTGCGGATTTATTCGCTTTACTAAATTAATTTCATGCAAAGGCATGAGGAAGAAAGTCAAAAACAAAACAATCAAAAGACAAAACTCCCTTGGGAATGAGAATTTGAGAGATAGAGACAGAGATAGAGATAGAGTTAAGGAACAGGAAGAGTTACATATATAGGACAAAGACAAAAAGACAAAATTGTTTCTCTTCTCTAACAATTATTACAATATAGTTTTCATGTTTTTGTTTCGTTTTCTTTTGTTTTTCTTTTTCTACTCCATCTTCGTATTTGAAACTTATGCATAATAAAAAGAGTGTTCAAATTGAAAATTGAATTTCTGTGATTTTTGTTTTTCATAATATTATTAAGTGTTTTGCTTATACATTTACAACACGATTAGAAACGAACGCGATGGCGCTTTTACAAGAGATTGTCATTCAGTTGCCGTCGATAATAAAATGTTTGTTATTTGTTTTTTGGTTTGATTTTCTATTTTTTTGTAATTAAACGAACATTCAATTGTTATTATTATTTTTGGATAAATTTTCTTTTGTTTTGTTTGTTACACACACATTTTGGAAACCGTGTAGTTTATTGGCTAAACGAGACTATTGACATACAAAATATATATATATTTACTATATAATATATAGATTTGTTTTTCTTAATTTTCTTTTTTTTTTTGTTTGCTATGAGAATATATATTTATTTTTTGTTTTCACTACCACGTCTAAATTGGATATAAGTATATTCCTTATATATGTATATAGATAATCATATATATGTATGTACGGTTACAATTATTACTTGTGTTCATTTTATTTAAATTTATTTATTTTTTTTTTCATGTATTTTTCGTTATATCGGAATGTATAAATTCTGTAGTGTGGAATAAGTGGAACCAATTTCTAGAACATTTCATCTAGTGTTTCATTCTGTTGATAAAAAATATTCTGTTCTTGTTGTTTATCCGTTTTAATTGTTTTTCTTTTCTGTTTTGTTCTTCTTCACTTTGTTTTTGATATAGTTTAAATACATATATATATGGATAACAAATTTTGTAATAGTAAGAGAAAGATCTAGCTAAAATTTGCATAAATATTTTGTTTATATATAAATATAAATGTATACATATATAATTTTATTTATCTATATAATTCCCTCTAAAAGTTTGATTGTAAGTTAAATTTATTTTTATTTTCATCTCTTTTCGTTTGTTTGTTGGTTTTTCTTCGTGTTTTTTTTTTCTTTTTTGGAAATAATTTTGGTTATAATTGAATTAGTTTATATAGGTTTTATTTGTTGTTGTTGTTTTTTTTTTTTTTTTGTATTTTCTTCTGATTTTGTGTTTTGTTTTAATTTGGCCCCCAAGATGTGTTCCTACGTTTGACGACGAAAAGTGTTTAGTTTTTATGTTTACTATTTTCTATTTTGTTTTTAAATTCACAAAAGAAAGAGACAATTAGAGAATATTTTTACGAAATGTATTGAATAACACCGAATTATAATATGTATAGGATGACGGCTCAATTGCACGGGCTAGAACATCCTTAAAGCTATGAAAGTTGGTTGATTCTTTTTTTGTTTTTCTTCTAAAAATGTTTACTCACTAATACAACACTAATTTAATTGATTTTATGTTTTTATCTTTTTGTTTTTCTATTTTGTTTTACATTAAATTTGATTTATATTATATAATATGTGTAAAAAAAAGGAGACGAGTAAGAAATTACAAATACAATAAAAAGGATGTTGTGTAGTTATATAAATGGTCAATTTAATAATAATAATAATATATTAGTAGCAGGAGTTGTGCCAGTTATATGGGACAACATCGTATAGTAGCCAGGAACTAAAGCATTAATTGTGAATGTTCACTTGTTGTGTGTGAATCACTGCTACTGGATAATTCGGATGAGGAACGTTGACAGCATTCGACCGCCTGACAGGGCTGTATACCCTCGTGGTGGACGACGACACAGCTTTGTTGGGAACGTTTAAAATTGCCTGATATACAGTCGAGAGTTTTTTCAATGGCACGTAATCGTTTCTCTAGACTTGTCGTGGCAAGGATGTCCACCTAAAAAACAACAAACAAATAGATTAAAATGGGCATTCTTGGGGTTAAAATGAGATGCTATTTAAGGATGGATACTGTAACTTTGGGGACTGATTTTCTTAAAAAATCTGAAGTCATTCACTAACCGCTAAACAAAAAATACTGATGCTCTAAGAGTGTCAATGACGTTTTTAAAAGTTCAAAATTGTTAATGACCATGATGCGCCTACGGATCAAGCCAGGTGGCTCTAGTCTGAGTCCTAACCTCGCAAGGTTGATACAACAACGGTCCTACACTGGCCTAAGTTTGTCTGCTACATACTGGTTGTTGTGTATGAGCAACACTACGATTGAGTATGACAACGTGGGAGGTGCCCTTCTGTATGTCTTAATACTCATGACATGCATCTTAGCTCTTATCTTTGTTGTATTGTGTGAATGTTCAATCTTGTCTCAGACCACTTGTGATTTGACCACCGAAAAGTTCAGACGTTCTTTTCAGACGACACTACACTGGTAGTCAGTCACCCAATCCAAGGTTATATTCAACGAATCCCTTTGTTTAGTCCTCTCATTGAACGCAATGAATGCTTGTACATTTCAAATCGGAGTCTATTATAAACAGTCACTCTAATAACTCAATTTGTACGAAACCCTTCGTCGTTCGTGGTTCCTTTTATACCATTTAAGCATCACAATCCCTTCCTAAAGGCTCTGGCACAAACATACACATACACAATAATTTACATGCGTAGCGTGGACGGAAGGGGATGACACAATGAACACTTCAACGCACAGCTGATTTCATTTTACAGTTTCAAGTTTGAATTGAAAATTTTTATTATGTATTTTAATATAAATACTCAATTATAAACATTCATTTATATTTTTATCTATTTTGAACGTTGCTTCAACGAGAACCAACTCCCAAACTTTAACTTAAAATTCGAATTCCCTTGAAATGTCACAATGTGAGGATTGTCAACGCTGAAGGAGAGAGAAAAGTTAAAAGTTGAGCAAATACACCCGTCGCGTGAGCGGCAGCGTTGGTCTATGTGCCATCACCCATAAGAACACATGTATTTTATGTATCTGTCAAAGTATTGCTGACGCATGTAAAGTATTCTATGTACCGGAGCCCTAACAAGGCTTCCTATCTACCAAGCTACTAGCAATATCGGCGAGAGTCTGGGATGGACCAGAGCTTAGCTTCCACAGCAAACACTCGTGGTATCTTGAGTGAAAGGAACTCTCTTGAGGGGCGTACGATTCCACTTGCGTGCATGGTCACTGAATGAAATTAACATTCGCGTTAAAAAAATTATGTGACACGTTACCCGTGACTTGATTTCACGGCAATCCAAGTACACGTGTATTTATAATTTTTAACCGGATTTCAAATTTTACTTTAAGGTTCATATCCATCCATCTCTCCAAACTTTTCACACAATTGGGAACAGATTTCATTGCAAAGGCACTCATCTCCAGAATAAGGTACATGAACGTACGTGATCCTTAAACTTTTCACGATGTTCACGTGATTACGTGAATTTATTGCCAGGTATATTTATGACGTTCACTTGTTTAAGGAAGCTATTTAAATTTACGTATATATAGGCCGCTCGCGTGATTGCGTGGAATTGATATGGTCCGACAATTGCGTATGGAACACGTGATCACGTGTAGTTATATAGACGCTCAGAATCTATGCTCTAGACATTAAGTTTTATGTGAGGTGAGTGCATCAAAGTTTGGGAACCTTTTTCTAGACATTTGTACCCTCTTAGTGTTGTCACTGACTCGAGAGATGTGGAGCCGTGAATTATGAACGTTCTTCGGAATTTAACTGTTTGCAATAAACGAGGCGGCACATCGCATTAGGAATAGAATACTCAAAAACAACAAAATGAATATATCCTCCGATAGCCAAGCGGCTCTTAAGGTTATAAGGAGCTAATCCTTCAAATCTAAGACTGTGTAGTGAATGTCACAAATTCTGGCGGAAAAAACAGATTGAAACTAATTTTGATGGCAGGACATGAAAACCATAAAAGTAATGAAAAGGCTGACTTTCAAACTATGGCAGGACCGCCTTCTTTATGGATTTAACATTACTGACTTATAACTTCACTTACATAAATGGATCATTCGACAATTGAACCAGTTTTGGAAAAGTCAAGAGGGCATTCAAGAATGTTCATAGAACAAAACTACAATCCCAAATGAGTCAAAGAAGCTCTAGAACCCTAGAAACAGCAAACCTTAGATGGGCCAGAATGACAAACTGTGCAGCATCAAGGAAAACATGGCCTGAATACAATTAATCCAAAACTAAAAATCTCATTCGGCGAACTCGTCATGATATTTCTAGACTGGTGGCGGTCTTTATAGGACACTGGCCGCTGACATCCCACACAACTCACATTGTCACAACTGCAACAACACAGCTGACAGGGAGACCCTAAACCATTTCTTTTGCGCCTGTCCGGGTCTTGCTGGATCCAAACAGCGAGCGCTTGGTAGACCCTTTTTTAACTCACTTGATGACATTCCTGCGAAGGAGATCAAGGAACTTTTGTCCTTCCTAAATACCTCAGGTTGGATTCAGTGATATCTGAAATAAACCTACACCTCCCTTATATATATATTACATATAGGCACATAGTGCTAATTAGCTTCTCATCGAACCACCACTTCTACCTACCTATCTACCTAACACGGCTGAAGAGAGCCATGTGAAGCACTAACAGGACACGGACCACTTAACAAGCAACTCTAAGAAATGGGCCTTACCAGTACAGAAATCTGTAGGCACTGTGGCCAGACGAAACAATGAAACGTGCATGAATCGACAGTCCACGATTTGCCGAGAAGGAGTCAAAGTAGTAAATAAAACACCCACAACAGGCCAAGACTTCCAAAAAGATCACATCGAGAGGAATTTCAAATTTCTGAAGGCAGCACTTAAATCGAAGGAACAAAAGAAGGAGGTACAATAGATCTTTCTTGTCGTAGTACTGGTGCCTTGTTGTGACACACCCAAAGTTCTTCAATTCAGTTCAATTCGTTTTGGAATTGAACCTAGGCACCCGCTCCTTAGAGACGACGTACATAGTGAGCTTAAATTCTTTGTCGATTTTTACACTACTGCATTCTGTTACAACTCTGATATCCTTTACGTCACGGTTACCAAATGATTCTGCTGATTCTACTGACTTCCACTTGATTGAACACTTGCTGTGTAGTTCCATTGCTCTCTCATCCCGTAGATTCAGACTCTTGGGGGCCAACTTCTTGGATAATCTGACTGAACTGAGCAATGTTAGAGTCAGCCATATGCTTGGCTTTATCAAAAGCACTATGTGGTTTGCAAAATAGGTATTCATAGGTCTGCGTGGTAACACAACATGCCTATGCTGGCTTAAGTGTGGCTGCTGTCCTTCTGTATAACAGTCAGCCACTTCAACTTAACCTAACTGACTTTTGCTCCTACGACTGCTCATACTTCCTTTAGTCAAAAAACCGTCATCTCCTCCTGACTTGACTCGAATCAAATTTAAGACAAAAAAAAAAAGAAAAAATTTACCTTCAACTGCTGATTGAGCGGCAACAATGCTATTATCCACCATGCCCACGCTGGGCCATCGGCAATACTCTCCCAATTCTCCTCAACGGCGGGCATTTCCCCAAAACTGCTCAGAATCTCCTCTTTCACTTTGGTACCCAAACTCTTGTACCATTCTATCGCCTTGCTCAGCACCGACGCATGCATGCTACTAATAAACGAAACATTATCCTCCGTTATAATCTCATCGTAGATGTATTCCACTTTAGCCGTATCGTATCCGTCCTTCTCATTCCTGGCAAGTATTCTGAATCGCTTGCATCCGATTGTGCTCAAGATGGAACAACCATCGCCCAAGAGAACACAGTCCCGAATGTCCAGTATCGTTCCCACGTCAAAGTATCTCGATTTGCCGCTCTGCGACTGAACAATACCGAATTGCTTTTTGCCCGATTCCACAGCTCGTCGCACCATCAGACGGTATCGTGGCTCGTACACGAACAACGGACAGGGCACATGGGGGAATGCTGTTGTACAAATGAACAACGGAACTGATGATTCCTGATTCATTTCCTGTCGGAAACGCTTCTCGTACCGCTCTGGAATGAATCGTTTCATGGCTGCCTCAAGGAATTTTGTCACTGGCCTCTTGGCCAACATAAAAGGAACTGGCGAGGATGAGCCTTGCAGCACTTTCACATGCTGCTCGACAAGTGGTGACATGCACAGTGGACATGATTGTGAGTAATACATGCTTCTGTCCAGGCACACCCAGCAGTAGGTGTGACCGCAAGGCGTTACCACGGGCTTCCACAGCGTCCGACAGCACAGCACACAATCGAAGTCTGTGGGATCGATTAGGTTCGGATTAACCGGCAGGAGGTGTTGCTGCGCCCGCTCCACGTCCGACTCTGACTCTGCAAAGAAACGAAAACAATGAAAATCCCCACTTCGCATAAGCGTTCAGATAGACACTCACCTCGGATTCTTTGTACTTCCTGTTGCGCCCTCTCCAGCACACACTCGAACCGAGTGCTGCCGAAAAAGTTAACCTGGACTTCTTGTTTTTGCTTCCTGCCGTAGGATTTCCTGCGACAATGCTTGCGGGAGCCCTGCCGCAGAAGGTCACAGTCTGTGGGCGCACCAGCATGGATTGTGTTATCCCCATTGAAGCCGAGCGGTAATCCAATTTGCTTCCTTCGTCGTCGACTTTCGGGAACAATGTCATAGGGTGCCGACGTGGGTGATGAATTGAGATGGATTTTCTTTGGAGATTGTGCCAATAGTTTTTGCAAGAGCTACAGCGGGCGAGACAAAGAGAATTGCAGCCAATTGAAAACCAGACCACTCGAGGGGGATTAGACGAAAGTTGATTTACCTTGGCGAGATCATGTTGAAAGAGTTCGGTTGAAGAGAGCATCGAGTTCTTGTCGTCCAGGCTGATTGCCACACACTGGGCAACAAGTGCTTCGTCGAAGCGGCCCAATCCACAAAGCGCCAGCGAGCGATGGTAGTGTGCCTAGACAGAGTGAGGGTGACAGTGAGTTGGCATTTGGATTACGGATTAAGTGTGCTTACCCTGGCCGATGAGGACTTTATTCTCAAGGCATGATCGATGTCCGCCAGAGAACTTTGGTAATGGTTTAGCTTCCGCAGGACCTCGGCCCGCAGCAGGAGACTGTTGAAGTTGTTCGGATCTGAAAGAAGAAAATAAAACGCAAAATTTAGATGATGACTGTGGACAAAGGAGACAAGTGTTGTAGGGGGGAGGTGCAGAAGTGGCAATCAAAGAGGATTTCCCTTCTCTGATTCGATGGCAAATGATTGCAGTTTCAGTTCGTTTGATTTTCACTCCTCCCCAGGGACGTCGTGGAGCGTCTGATATCAGGGGCAATAATGACATTCTTGCATGTCAATTGGTATTAACATGGTTGGACAGTGGAACGGAGAGGGAGGGGAGCAGTAAATTGGCCATGAAATGGACGAGGTATCGCCTTAAAGAGGAGAATGTTTCGCTGGCTCTTTAAGTTGAGTGCTTTGTTTGTCATTGCGAGTCGGGTGAGGGGAATTAATTGGACAGCTTCGGTTGTCAGTTTTGACTAGAACACAAACAATGAGACAAGATAAAATCAAGAACAGTCGTTAAGTACGACTGTTTGCAGGTTCCTTTTTGCTGTCATTGAAAGAGGCATCGAAGAGGCAACAAGTTTCTGGACTTTTTTAGTCTATTCCCTGTGAAGGGATTGACTAGACCCGTTCTTGTTTGTGTGGTTGAAATACGCGACAACCAAGAGTATCTCTCCAGATAGCTGACTAGCTTCTTCCAATCTCCCGCAGACTGCGATGACTGGATTAGATGGATGGTTTGTTACCGCAATGGTATCTACAAGCGATTTGATCAATTCGTCGCGACGTGGTCAAAAATCATCGCATTTAAGATGACTAGGAAATGTACACCGAATCTTCGAATCGAACCCAGGAGAAAACACAGCGGAGAAATAACTCGCATTACGCGGAGGGAACAAGTTAAAAGGGACTTAATCAGGGAAATTAATCATCCTTTCGCAAGATGTTCTAACTTTTGAAAATGGCGTCGTACATCAGTCGAACTTTGACATTTGTAAACTAGACACCTGCAGTTCACAAACAAACAAGCAATGGGGCTATACTCCGCAAGAGAGTTGTAGACTTGCGGCGATTTTTTTATGCAATAATGGTTCGGTGCAGCTTAAATTTCGTTTTCGATTTCCGTGTCGTTCAAACTGGAGAAATATTCCGGCGCTTAGCAGGAGCAGGGCGTGGCCGCAGGAATGCAAACAGTTATCTTCGGAAATCTTCATGAAAAATGCTTTTAATAGTGCACACATGTGACAGATTAAACATTGTTATGTGACTTAAGGGATATCATCTTTTCAACTTATCAGAAAAAGATTGTAAAGGTTTTCACTCAAAATCATTTTTGTAATTACACTCAAACAGTAATTCAAAAACAATTGCTTGATTATTTTTGCGCCACCTTGTAGTTAAGGAGCTGGAGAGGCGCCACCTTAGAAAGTTAGTACCATTAATCTGTCATCCATCGAAACCATGAAGTGCTCTGAAAGTTTAATTTTGCCAAAAATAAGATCCCTTGATGTCCACGTTATCAAGCTCGCATAGATGGTCATAAAATGCCCCTAGGCGTGCTCTTCTGGGAAATGATAGGACGCTTCTCTGTAACTTCGGAGAAGACATTAGCGACTCCCAGCTGTTGGCTTATCTACAAATGATGTTGTTCCTCGTACCTAGTCCTGAGAACCGGGCTCCTTATTTAGATCGATCTGTACGAATACACACCCGTCAACGTGGGCAGAATTTCAATTTAATGATGAGTATTAAATGCATTTCGACCACAGCTGTTGGTTGTGTTTGTAGATTAAATGTAAAGGGATCTATGCTGAGACGAAAAATGGAAGTTCAACAGCTCTTTGTGGACGATTTCTTGTTTTCTGGAATGTCATTATCTCATCGACGCTCAAATGAGGTACGTACTGTGTACTTTGAAATGAAATCAATGTCAAGGAGTTATTTGACATTTAATCACGAAATTATAAGTAAATGACATTCCTTTAAGTGCCATTCATATGGGTCGAGAACTGCGAACGCGAGCTTTCAGAAACAACCAATTTCCAGCAAATATAAGCAAAAATAATAAGGATTGAATTAATGAGTTTTATTATCGACTTAAATCTCAACGATAATTAGCTTAAGTATCCTTATTTCGAATTTGTTCTCCACGAGTGAATCCTTTGTGAACTGTCAAGCTGAATCCGCAATACACAAGAGAGGCAAACGCGATCCACAAATACAAAAAACAACATATGAATAAAGTGTCAGATTTTGCGAAGTTGGCGATTAGTAGTGCGCCCACCTGCGTTTGTAATAAAACATAAGTCGAAGGAACGGTTATTTGAGAAATAGAGAGAGAGAGAGAGAGAGAGAGAGAGAGAGAGAGAGAGAGAGAGAGTAAGAGAGAGCTCCGTTGATTTTTGGGAGCGACATTGTGCATTTTAAGCATTTAATGAAATTTTACTTTAGTTAATGTTTTTTTGAGTTTTGAAAATGAGGCTGAAGAGCATTAACAACAATTAAATTCAAATAATTTTTTCATTTAGTTCAGACCGTAAATAAGTTCAAAATCAAGCAGAGGACCACTTTGTTCACCCTTAATCCAGAAACAGTGCTGCGTCGGATGACATTTCACTTCCAACTAGATATGACAGAGTAGACTACGTAAGGGAAACTACTCCATTAATTACGTCTATTCGAATACACTACGACGAAATAAGAGTTAAAACACGAAATTTTCAGCCTGGACTTCGTTTCTAATACAGTGGACTCCCCCTAAGTCGAATTGTCACGGGATACCAAAATTTGTTCGAGTTAGAGAGTTTCGAATTAAGGACAGTTCGACTTAGGGAGAGTCCACTGTACATTCATCACATAGAGCTCTAATTCTCCCGTTCTTTAACTTAAAATTGGCAAAGAAACCTCGCTCTAATGATTATGGAGGTTCCTCCCTCCTCCATCATATTGCTTCAGCACTTTAGTTGCCTGATGCGTCGTTGCTAATCATGCCAAGTGATGTATCAATTTCACAAATCAACTGAACTGACGTTAAATTAACATTATTTTGACATTTATACTAGATTAAGTTACGTTTACTTAACTACCTCAATGAGTAGCAGACGGGACAAATGTAATAACAGTAGAATCTAGGTAACATGAACGGTTCTATAAGATGAACGGAATTGTAAAACGATTTTTTTCTGGGTGACAGTCTACCATAGAGCATTTTTTTTAATAACAACGTCTAAATAACTTGACAAACAACTTTTATTTTTGTTTGTTTTTTTTATTAAATAAATTAATTGTATTTTAGTGGATGTTGAAATAAAAACATTTAAAGAAAACCCGATCACTTTGAGAATATAAAAGCCGATACCTTTTCAATATGTATATATATTTTATTTGACGCTTGAGCTCTACTACTACTCACAATGAGTCAAGAAATTCAAAATTCAAGAAATCTTAGTGGATTCGTACAGAGAGAAACTATATAAAGCAAATTAATTTTTAACAGATATACATATGTTCTAATATGATTCTCGAAAAGATGAACGGAGCAAGTTTTATATCTGTTCATCTTTCTAAGATTTTACTGTATTCATTTCTGCCATATCTTCTTCCAACACAAGCAACACCAAAAATCCGGTCGAAATTCTGTGGCGTGTTATCGTTCTTACGTTTAAAATATGATTATGCACGGCTTACGGACAGATTATATATTCGGCTACAGTGTTACTTAACAGTTCATGAGAGTAAATCTATTCACAGTTAAGCGGCAACGAAGCATAACTCGCATTTGAAATTTACCTCGGAAAGCTTTATTCTGTGAGAACGATTTCCTACGAAAACCAATGATCTATGAACTGATATTTTCATATTTGGTTACTACCTAGTTACAGTGCTGCCAGGTCGTGGCAAATTGGAAGACTCATTTCATCGGTTCGAAGGTTATCCGAAAGTGAAAACAAAAATGTGTTCGCATTCATTGAGTGGTTTTCATAGAAAGTGGAACATATTTGCAATGTGGTTCCAATTCCTCCTACTGGCAGCACTGATCAATTTGTCAAGTCATTCTCTATACAAGATGGTTCGCACTTAACATCTTAAATTCCCTCGTCACTAGAAAGTGTCACCACATCATTGTGCAACAATGCGACCTTTGATTGGAAGATAATCGAAACAGAAGCCAATCAGCAGACGATAAGATTTCACTGCCCAGAGCTCACCTAATCGCCTTCTCGGAATAAAACTGCCTGACAAAGCAAAACTCTTGCTCAGTTTATTCCACAGCCCAGAAGCAAGAGCAGCAGGTTCAAGTGCCAATAAAGTCACTATCCGAAAAGCCCCCACAAACAAACAAGGGTGTCCCCAGAACCTTGTTCCCCAAGTTATCCGCTCTCTAAATCAAATCATTATCTCCCCCTCCCAAACGCGCTAAGTACATGCTGTCAAATCAAACGAAACGATTAATGCCACAAGACCTAAAAATAAATCGGGGCGAAAAAAAAATTTGAAAAAAAAATGTTAAAAAAATTCCCACCCGATAGCGGTACGTAAACAAAATTGAAGCCATAAACAGTTTATTGTCGACGAGCATTTAGCAGATAAGTGAACATCTGACCCACTGGCCATAGCCCACGTCACCGGCGACCTTAAGAGCGGCGAAAAGAAAGACTGCTCCGTCTTCCCACGAACTTCGATAAATCTCGGCGATTTCCCACGAAATGAGAAAAAAAAATGTCTCCAATTAAAAAAAACGATGTGTGACAACTAATTTTTCACTCACACATCATTTGACAAATCGAAGCGGAGGCAAAATGAAACAGATTGGTTGGCCGAGGGGGCATTTAGTGGAATAATTTCGCTTTTTGGAAGATTCCCAAAATAAACACCCCACCGTCCATCCAATCATCCATCCATCCATCCAGCTATTAAGATACACATGTCCTCTTGAGTTTAACAAGATTGTATGAATATTTGGCTGGTGGCCCATACGTTTAGGCTCCCCCTGCACGCAACTGTCAACTGTCAGAATAAATCAGACTTGTCCCACTGATCTGCCGCTGGTGCTGTGGCAGCCATCACAGCTACTGCTCTAGACAATGTGGTACATGTCGGCCGGAGTGATGTTCGAAATTATGAAAATTAGATAATTGCCTGCTGTACTCTGAAAGGTGACATAAGACCCCGACGCGGCGGTGCGAGGGGTACGCACTCAGAAATGAGATGCCATTCACCCGCTGCGAGCTGAAGTGTCATTAGGCGTGCTCATGACGCGTCGCTGTGCGCTGGCTCCTTACCATGGGCATTACATCTGTTCAACGCGAGAGATTGTACAGGCCGTGGCGGCATGGCGCGACTTGACGCGGCACGGCGTTGGCAATACAATGGCCCAAGGAGGAACGGCAGATGGCTTGGCCGATTGCGTTGCACTGTGGTTGCTTGTGCAACAGAAAAACCGCTCGCTCGCGAAACGCGGTTTCGTAAAGTGGAGGGAAACAGTTGCAACGCCGCCACCACCACACCGCGCAACCGGTTACGACAGTGCGACGACGGTGATTGGCCTTTGCTAAGAGATGGCGTTACGTTTGGGGGAGCTTTGCCAATACTCTTGTCTGTTGAGCTTTTGAGAAACATCCACTCTCTCTCTCTTTCACAATCTCTTCTCTTAAAACCGCTCGGCAGCATGTTGAGTAAGTGCATTTCGCAACACAAAGTTGCCGAGCAGTCAATGCCAGCGACTACGTAACCGGCAAGCAGTTACCGATGCCCGTACCCAAGCGACGACACTCTCAGACGCATGGAACCTTGGGGATCAAGTCTGGGAGCGGCGTCTTCCTGCGAAGAGCTTACTGTCGCCAGAGGAGCCTGCGCTTTTTTTTTTTTTGGCGTCTTGCGACACTCGAGAACGGACCGACTTCCGTTCGGGGAATCAATTGAGTGAGAAATTCTAAATAATTATGATTCACTCGGTCGGTGAGTCTGCTGGCCGGCCACCCGCTCGCTGATTCATTGATTCATGAGACGTTCGCTTTTTTTTGGGCCCGATGACAGTCGAATGGGCACAATGTTAGCGTGGCTTATATCACGACTCGGGCGCCTGGTGGATTATTGCCTGTGCGCGTCGTCTTCTTGCGATGTGTGGGTTCGGGCTCAAGCAGTTACACAACGCGGTCTTTGAGATACTTTGTTGCGTTGCACACAGCCGCGCTGGTTACGAGCGTACGCATGTGATTGCGCGTAACGTCGTAATTGTTCGGCAAATTAAGATGAGAGGGCATGGCTGGGAGCGGTGAAATGTGAAATGCTTCGCGGACTCGCGTCGCGGTACTGATATTTTCGGTTGATTGGGTGCCCTGTTGAGTGTAACAATTATTTTTTATTTTGCATTCATTCAAAGAGACGCAGACGGAGGCGGCACTCCACGTCGGGGAATGAAAGGCGTTTGTGTGGCATTTCGCGTTGGCCGCAACGCATGGGGAGCGACGACAATGAGGTCGCAGACTGGTATCAGGAATGAGATCAGTTGCGGACACACAATGAAAAGGTGGAGCGAGACAAGGAAATTGTGTTTAATGGCGCATGATTGAATGCGAGGCCATCTGCTGCTCGAGGGGAAGTGGATTGAGCCACGACAGCAGCAAGTTCTTGAAGATGAATTGCCGGCGCGGCGGCAGCAGTTGTTGCAAGACCACCACTGGTGAACGTCATGTTTAACCTTAAGATGGCGATTACGTTATGTGAGCGCCGATGGGTGCACGCACGAAGTGTATTCGTATCAAGAGAAAAAAAGGTGTAAGGTCAGCCGAAGGCGAAGAGTCAAGGGAATTTGAAAGTCGATTTATGGTTGGAAAGGGATCTTCCTCTGGTGCTGTCTGTATTTTTAACTGACTTTTGCTCAAATTTTCGAGTCTATTCACGGAGCCCGTGCGGCTCGACTAGCAATACAATCGACGGACAGAGTGGTACCTACAGAGAATTGTTGGGACTCCCTGAGGGCTGGGGGAATGGGAAACTCTAATGTGGGGATCTCAGTCCCCGAGTGCTAGTGTTAGTGACAAGAGCAGATTAACGTACATATGTACGAAAAAGTCTCAGCCGATTGTGGTGATCGAATAATTTAGGTTAGGTAGGGGAGCTGCTAGTGCATTGATGACAGTGCCGCTAACTCGGCAAATGGCGACTGGACCAGATTTGAAAACCAGTTAAAAGCGTATTAACTTTGCTTTCACTGGGATTCGAACCGTGGACCCCGCTAACCAGGAGCGGGCACTTTACCAACTGCGCCATCCATCGAGTAACTTACTTACTCATTTAATCATAAAGTATACAAAAGATCACAATTTGAAGAAAGCAATCGAATTGCGAGGATAGCTTATGAAGCTGAATGTTACTCCTTACTCCGATCTCCTTGTGCTCTTTATCCTGTGTCCCATTCATTTCACACCTCATTTGCTCATTTGCGTCACTAACTAATTACTTACTACTGACATATGAGAACTAGATAAATATAAGTTGAGTAGTTTTTGAGTTCTTTTCCTATTCTGATTATGTTCCTGATTAGTATTTCTACACAAGAACTATAAAACTCTCAAAAACATTGGATTATGTCCATCGCTAGTCATTATGTGCATTTGGCATTTGTCACGTTACAAAATTCTTAAAATTGAAAAGCAAGTTATGTCTTGGATTTATGTTCAAGAAAGATTTTAATAAAAACCTTGTCAAATTCGATGATTATTCATTCGGCAGGTTCCATACAGTAAACAGCATTTTGAAAAAAGAAATGAAACAGCGACTTCAAACTATTATTAGGTAATCGAAAAAGTCTTTTCGTATTTTGTCAATAGATGTCGTTGGAGTCGTCTATCTCCAGTGCTACCAATCACATTATGTTAAACCATATGGTGTTGGAAAGGTGAAACTTTAAGCATTTAACCAAAGAAAAATTGAAGGCATTAAGGCAACATTTTAAGCATTTAACCAAAAATTAAATTCGGAGAAGTTGAAAAAAAAATTACAGCTGTTCAAAAATGAGTGAAAATAATGAAGAAATTCGCTATATTTTGAAAATTTTGTTTAAAAAAGAGAAGAATGCCACACAAGCCAGCAATGAAATTCGTGAAGTTTACGAAGACGATGCTGTATCAGTTCGTGTAGCACGTATAGTCTTGCTAATACATTACAGTGCAAAATGAAGTTGATGAAAACAGCCGCCTTCGAGCTAGTGGAAGATGACGCAGGAATTTCGACTTGGGTGAACTGAGCATCGCCAGGTCACGTCAACATGGTCTATTTTGCGGTCGAAATTGGGCCGCCATTCAGTTGCAGTAGGCTAAAATGACGAGCTGAGCCGTGCAAACGCCGTCCTCCTCTGCCAGTCAGTCAGTCAAGCTGCTCACTTAGCCTGTTTCTCCAATCCGCATAAGATCATGACGCCAGAATTATAGCAGGCCATAGAATAGGGCTGAAAATGTTGGCAGGAGACGGATGCTGCATCAGTTCGTTTAAAACAATAATGGTTCGCACGCTTCCGTTCTGGAAAATTCGATGTGAAAAATGCACCTCGCTCTGGTCGACCTAACGTTGAAAAAGTCGATGAAATTATGGAAAAGATTGACCAGGACTGTCACGTAAGCAGCCATGACATCGCCACGGAACTAAACATTCATCATCAACCGGTTTTGAACCATTTAAAAAAAAGCTGGCTACAAAAAGAAGCTCGATGTTTGGGTACCACATGAATTGTCTGTGAAAAATTGAATGGACCGAATTAACATCTGCGATTATTTGCTGAAACGAAATGAAATCGAAATGAATGGTAACAGGAGACGAAAAGTGGATCAACTACGACAATAATGTGCGAAGAAGATCATTGTGCAAGTGTGGTGAAGCAACAAATGGTCAGGATTGACGCCTCGAAAGGTCATGCTGAGTGTTTGGTGGGATTGAAAAAAAATTATCCACTATGAGCTGCTCCAGCCTGGTCGAACGATTGATTCTACATTTTACTGTCAACAACTGATCAGATCGAAAAAAAACAGCCAGAACTGATCAACAGAAAGGGCTTAGTTTTCCATGAGGACAACGCTAGACCACACACATCTTTGATGACTCGGCAAAAACTGGGCGAGCTTGGCTGGGAAGTTTTGATGCATTCGCCATATAGCCCTGACCTTAAACCGTCGGACTACCATTTGTTTCGGTTAAGGCAGAACTCCCTTAATGGAGTAAAGTTGGCTCCAAGAGAAGCCTGTGAAAATTACTTGTCGCAGTTTTTCGCCGAGAAACCACAATAGTTTTACACTGATGGAATAATGCCTCTAGCGGAAAAATGGCAAGAGGTAGTCGACCAAAATGGTAAATATTTGGTTCAGTATAGTTCATTATAAATATTTAAAAAAATGAGTTGAAGTTTGATTTGATAAAATTTGATTACCTTATATTTCAAACATTTTACCACGAACTCAATCCAAAATTAACACATAATCGATCGGATTTTTCATAATTTCTTTTTTTTTCGGGCATATAAAAAATAACTGTTCACACATTCTTTACTTACTTACATATTTAGTTCTTATTAATTCGTAACTGAAGCAATAACTAGCAAAGTAAGTTCACACGTTTACTGAACTAATTAACGAGAAAAAAATCAAACAAATTCCAGAAAAACCTTCTTATTTTTTTTCTAGAGAAAATGGCGTGAATGCGTGCCTTGCGTGGCCTCATTTCGCACCTAGTTTATGTTCGGTATGAGTAGCGGACTTCCAAAGACAGTCACAGTTTGGACAAAGTAGACCCATTGTGGTATGACGAGGATTGACATACTTCACAGTTGCTGCTTAGCTGGCTAATGCTGACACTATTTACCTCTTGGAGATTATTGAAATAGCAGGCCCCTAAGAGTTCGTGCCTACGACTTGCCGGAGCTCTACATGAGCAGAAGAGGTGATTTCTGGTTTCTACCTCCTCTTCATCCATGCACATCATGCAAGCGAACTGCGTAGTCTCCGGTTATGACGCCGATGAGCGTCCTGAGTGTAGGCTAACTTAGCAGACAGAGTGATCGATTAAGAGTAAGTGGTGGCTATACTTTCCTTGTTTTAAATCAGGAGCTGCCTTCAAACCATTTGTGATTGGTCGCTTTGATTGTGTGTAAGCAGATAAAGAGAGCATTTATTCTGCTTGGCATACGATGAACAAGCTTATGACGTTCTTCTTTTAAGATTATGCCACTGAGTATGCAATAAATGAAATCCTGCGTTTAAGGGTGGGGTTCAGGTCTGAAAAAATAGGCCCTTTGTCTCGAAACCAATCGCTGAGCCTTGCTATCCCTTTTCCCCTTCTTCGAGCATAAGACCAGGCTTGGTTCAACAATTAAACGTAAAATGCGCTGCCATTCGATTCTCCACTTAAGCGGACACCGCTACCCTAAAAGAGTCCATACAGTCAGTCTCAAAAGTGTGAATACAGCACATAGGTGTTCACCGTTCTAAGTAATAATTTAATTCAAGGGAACCCCAAAGAAATAGCCTTAAATGCAATTTAATAAGCCAATTATGTATGTACTCCTTCGTCTTCGTCTGGTGGCAAACAAAAATAAGAAGAAACCCTCAAAAACTATGGCCTCGGGGTGGGTCATAAGCCAAAAATGTAACGCAATTTATTTCTAAGGATTTCATGGAACCTTATTTGACATTATTTTTTGTTGAGTACGCAGACACCTATGCTCTATGCTCACTTTTGGGGCTGACAATTGATTTTGGTTTCATCTGACCATACTGCACGCGAAGTTCTCAAAATAAGTCCGACAAACTGTGGAGAGGTTTCCAAATTTAACCCTAACTCAAATTTATAGCCCCACACCACCCCAATCTCAGCTCATGCTGAATAGCTGATAAACATGAATTGAGTCATGAATCTAGTTCAAAATTGTCGATCACTTGCATCGGGGAAGTCCGACAAACAGAAGGACCCACGAATTTATAAGGGTTTTGTTATGACAATATGGGTGGTGCTACATCCCGTAGAGGGCCAGAGCCTAGTGCTATATTCACGACTGGAAGGGACCGACATTTTTATGCCGACCCCGAACGGCCGTACGACAAATTGACAAATTGTAAGGAAATTTAAAACATTTTGTTAATCCAACATTCCGATGCTCCGGTTTGTATTTTAAAACTTCAATCCTCTTCCTCGACCTCCATGTTTCAGACAAAGCTGAAACGTATGAGCCCTGGCTTTAAATTGAATTTTAAAAAATACAGCACAAGTCGTGGTAGCAATTTGTTAGTGTGTTGAGTTTGATAACTCCTCTACTTCTTCCCAAGTACCAGAAAAATCAAGGACAAGTGGGATCATAAGGAGCCTGAAAATATTAACCATTCAAACAATTGAGACCCTTTCTAGAAATTGAATGAGTCATCGTCGACTGTTCTGAATAAATTTGGGACCTACTACATTTTCCGATGTTTAACACGAAAAAAAGGAGTTCTCCAAGGACTTCGTGCAAGTCTTACATGCACCAGGACATAAATAGGATTCAGAAGATGGTGAAAACCTCAGAGACATCTCCACCTCTGTGCATCACTCCATCCCTCAGTGGACTTGGACCTCAATCATCGACAAGTCTCCAGGTAAAGTGGTGTCTATCTAGCTGGCCCCAGTTGCACATAGGTGCGCCACTTTAAGTCCAAAGGTCCTCTCCACATGATTTACCGCAGGAACACTGCATTCGAACAGAGTCTATTTTAAGATCATTGATATTCAAAGCTCACCTGATCAGCATTCAACAATTTACATCAGATTCTAAATCAAAAAGTCGTACCTGCTCGTATATCAATTAACAAAGTTGCATTGAGTCATAATCAAGCTTCAACTTCCTAGTCTACAGCAGCTGCACTGACTCTCCTTTGTTTCGACTTATGTCACCGCCAACGCGGCCGCCAGGAAGTTGTTAAGTAACAATATTCTAACGTGTAACCCCGCTTAACTTATCGCACCACGAACATGGTCCCTCGATCCGCAACTCTGAATGCAAATCCGCTCAAGTCGCAGGCCACGCCCCTATTATATCACAGTTAAGTGCGATTCTATGACAGACCGATTTATAATTTCCATTCTTTTATGCAATCGCGCGAAATTCCAAAACAACTATCACAACCAACTCGGTGGCTGCAAGGCAAAGCGCTTACGTCTGGTTCGCGGTTCGCCAATCTGTTGACTCTGCAGCGCAGCGGGGAATAATGCGCGCCCCATGCACTATGTGTCATATTCTAGGTGCATTCTGTGGATACTGCTGGCAGCCAAGGCGCAAAGAGCGCTGCGCAACAAACTGGCAGAACGAAACTTGTCTGCCAGTTAAGACTCGTAATCCGATGAACTTTATGACCCGCAGTAGATAAAAACTTTATTTTTGCCGTTTTGTTTTGATTTTTATTTTTTTTTGATGAATGATCTTGGTGTGAGTGTGTGCAGTTTTGTTAATGGCTATTGACTTTGTTGCAATTGGAGGAACGAAGTGTGAAATTTGGAAATTCAAAAACACAGAAATTCCGCGAATCCCCCGCAGTCGAACGAACCGGAAGTCGTTTGAGTGAACGCAAGTCGTCGGCTGCACATGGCCGCAGATTCTTGGCTTGCTCGGGGGATTTTCTTTTTACGACTTCCGGGATGGATGTGTGAGGTATTGGGTGTATTTATAGTCGATTCATCACGAAGCAACTGCATCAGCCACCAGTCTCAACAGGGCTTATTCTCGATGATTCTAGGAACGCCTAGCTATTGGACTTGTCAAGCAGGCTTTGGGACAGAGAATAGGCTATAATTCCCAACAGGACCATCTTTCATTCGCTGCCCCACCTCTCTCAAGTCACTGACACTGACCAGAGAGTACACCCGCTGAAAGAGAGCTTCTCAAACTGTTGACATAAAATGGAAAGTACCCTCCTGTCGTCGTGAGATCAATAATATGCCCAATACAGGACAGGTTGCTCTAGAACCTAGGCACATGCCCCTTCTGTCTGCCAACTGAACACCAGACCAATAAGAGCTATCAAAAAAGGAAAATCTGACGTTTGTTTACGTCGTTTCCAAAAGAAGCTGCATCAGGATGACAGCTTGTCAGTTCTACGTCATGAAACTGACAGCTGACTACAAAGCTATGCAGGAAAGACACACTTCACCAGGAAGATGCTTCGTCAGACACTTTGTTAGCGAAAGAACGGACAGAAATGAGTAAAATAATTTTATAAAGATGGCGCTGTTCTCCGGGAGACAGAACTCCATCGACTCAAGTACACCGGCACCAGCACACTGACTGTCTGTCGTGGACATCGTGGGTCTTTAATGCCATAGCCCGGTGCATAAATACTGCTCTGGCATTCGAAAATGATAGCCGCTTACTCAACGCTGTTTTATGAGAACCTCGTCTGAGCAGTTGCTTAATTGTTCTCGTGTTATAGCCCATTTCTTGCGTTTGTTGGAACCCAGTTGAATAGAAGTGTAAATCAGTAAAGCTCCGAACCCTAGGCTAATTGATGATCGTCCACCCGTCTGGATCCCGACGGGAAGGACTGAGATCTTGGTACAAAGACCCAGCCATGGTGGGTTAATTGTTGAAAGGCTTGGTATTGATTTGGACTCGATATTCCCACCTCGACCATCCCAGAGACGGAAGCAGAGCTAGGTTAATTCCAAATCGCGTTTACAGTACAATGTCATTGCTGATGCTTCAGTTCTTTAGAACTGGACGAGAAATCTGCAGAATCTATTTAACCTCGATCCTTGATTAAGGACCACGGGATCAGTTTAATCTCAGACTCCATCCCATGAGGCAATTGTGTAAGGTACACAGAAGCTAAAAGAGAATTTCCTTTCCCAGTTAGTCTAGTTACTGAAATGAAGTTAGACTGAGTCATAATTCCCAGCGTAACAGAATCAGATGAGCAAGTCGAGGGTTTATACAGAAATATACTTAGTCACTAAAAAGTCTCGTGTAATGTATACTTCGGGTGTAGTTCTCGGGGTGAACAAACGAAATATGGCTCGAAGGACCAATTTTTACACATACTACTAGGAAATCTGAAAAGAGTTTGAAAAAGCACCAACTCATTGAATCTAAGACTCAAGCTAGTCGCAAGCTTGTCTTCGCAATACACAACATCTAAAGGCCAAAATCTAGGCAGCTAGAAGCGTAAGCAACTTTCAAAGTGCCAACATATGCTTCTAGGAATTTACGCGAAATTTCAATGAGAACTATCGTACGTATATAGTGCTCTATTTCGTTCCGATTTAATGAAACAAATTTATCGAAACTTAACGAAAACTCAACGAAGTGGCTATCATGAGTTCAAACCTAATTAAAAATATTTAACGAAACTGAACGAAGCGCCTATTATGTGGTCTCACTTGAGTAAAAACTAAACGAAACTGAACGATGTGGCTATCATGCGTTCCTACTTGAGAACGCCAAAAATATTTAACGAAACTGGATAAAGTGGCTGTCACGCGTTTGTACTTGAGTAAGAATGAAAAACCTTAACGAAACAGAACGAAGTGGCTATCATGTGTTCCAAAATAATTAAAAATATTTAACGAAACTGAACAAAGTGGCTATCATGCGTTCCTACTTGAGTAAACAAATGGGTATCGTGCTTTCCCATTTAATTACAAATATATAACGAAAATATTATCTCGTGTCCCAACTTGAGTAAATAAAACTTAACGGAACTGAACGAATTGGCTACCATGGAATTCCATCTGAAAAAAAGAAACTTAACGAAACTGAATAAAGTGGCTATCATTCATTCCCTCCTGAGTAAATAACCCCCGTCCCGGCATAAGGCGATGTGGCTATCATACGTTCCCAATTGACTAAAAATATTTAACGAAACTGAGCGAAACTGGCTATAATGCGTTCCCACTCCAACTTGAGTAAAACAAAAAATACTTATCGAAACTGAACTGAAGTGGCTATCCTCTTCCCATTGCGCAATTTGTATGCGCTCGCTCGACACTCGGCTCCGTACCTCCACCAGGACGCCCGTTCACCCGTTCACCCGTTATCCCATCAACACCAGAAAACTCCCCCAAACCACTGTCATGTCATTCAGCCATCAGACAGCCGTCCAAAATCCAATCTCTGTCCAATTGACAAATCGCCTCTAAGTGATCGATCAAATTCCAGGAAACATTCCCGAAATACCTTGATTTCCAAGCACCCCCATCCCGGTCACGTACGCGAGAACTCGTAACACGAATGCTCTCGATTGAGAGTGGACTGTCCTTCTATCTCTGACCCAATTGTCCAATCTTGGTCAGCCAAAACGAAGAACGTCCATGACTCAGATGCACACAAAACCCGCGTATCCCCCTCCATCACAGAAGTCAAGTTTCCATTCCACCTGACTGGAGCCCATAAACAACCGCTCAGGTGCACTACTCCCCCTACCGCCTTCCAACCGACCAAACAAAACTGGAGCATCCAAACAACATCTCGTAATCTAAACATAATGCAGTGAGCGAGAGGGGAGCTGAGGCGTCTTCAAAAACGATTTCGTATTTCATTCACTGCTGCTTCTTCCTCTGCCGAAAAAGGCCGAAACTAGGTCACATCAAATGGGAGAAATAGGAAATCTTCAAAACCACGTTCACACCACACACACACACACACGCACACATCTGCAGTTGGCATTAAATTTTACGAGATGCATCCCATGTGAAGCGCACAGCGCTCCAGTCTTCGTTTTCTGTCCAAATCCACCATCACCGCCGACACCAGCACGATGGGGGCGAAGTGATTTTTCAATTTCCCAAATCGCAGGAAAGGCCTCGCCTGACTTGCACCCCCGCCCGCCCCTGCGGCTGTGAGTGTGTGTGGGTGGTGATGTGGAATTGCCGAAAGGCGCCCACCAGAGCCAGCGAACGAAAAGTCATTTTTGACAAATGAATGTTTTGAACGGATGCGATTGGGATCGTTATTGATTGCGCCAACGGTGCAGCGGGTGTATCCAGCCTCCACTCGCCGCATGCATTTCACATAAATGACACTCAAGAGATTAATCGAAACGTCTGTCATGTAAGTCCATTAATGACCACAGACACATCAGTTTCTCGACAATTAGGCACTGAACGCACCCCCGCTGCTCACGGTCGATAGGCACTTGCGGTGAGTGGGTGAAAAGTGACGCAATTAAAGTGGAAAACTGTCATTCAGTTCGCGATAATGGGGGTCAATGATGAAATAGATAAATGGACGAGGCTGATGATGAAACCCGCCGAGGAGATCGTCAAATTGCGCTTCGACGTGCCCGAGGAGTTTCGCAGAAAAGCGATGACCAAACATTTGCCACCGGAAACGTCATCCAATTTCGAGAACAGAAGCTCGTCGTAACATATGGATGGCGAGGCGGTGACACGTTCGCGTTCTCGATGCGGTCACTGGAAGGGAGAGGGTGGTGACATTCCTCTGTGCGGCTCTGTGACTAATGGGGATGGTCGTGGGTACACGACCGTGATTTGAATCTAAGAGAGAATTTGCGAGAGAGTTTCGCCACTAGGCAACTCTGGGAACGAGAGGCATTGACGAGTGAGTGAGAGCTACGATGCGATGAAGGAGGTGTTGCCATTGTCTTGCTGGCTTTAGTGGGACTAGGGGATTTACAAATTTACTGTGATGCACTTCAGTGGTTTGATGTGGTGAACCATTTGATATAACAATTGAGAAGAACGACAGAGTATCGATGAGCTGATCATTCGTTCTTAACATAGGAACCCTTTAACAAATGCTTCGACGTTTGTTTTTAAGAATTCAGCCACCTCCGCAGTCCCTTCAGCTTGTCCTTGTGCAGATGACTGATCAAACATTCAGATTTGAGGACAGCTGGTTACGTCCAAATTGTCAAACGGTTGCCGCAGCGTTGCCAATTTTCGCAATATTTATTTTTTTTGATGCACAAAAAAATGTCGAAACAGAATGGCCCAGATGGCTGTCAAATATTCACCCACAGACCAATTAATATTACGTAAGACATGTGTTGGCAGAGAGACTAGTGTAGAATTGTTGTCTGTTCAAGGAATGTCAACGCAATGCGAACACACCCGCGGTTGGTTGCAAAATTCTGGGAAAACTTAGAGAAGTGGATGTGTCACATTGATGTGCTTAATGTCAGATTAAAAACCGAGTGAACGGTCATTGTTTTCGATGGTGTGCTGTGGAAGATGGAACATTGAATGTTTATGAACACAGCCGTAGGGTAGCTTTAGCATATTAGTTCTGGGGGGCGATGAATCGTGTACAAGTCAAATGTTTAAAATTGCCTCACTGCTAAGTGACACAGATGAACTGGGATAATGAACCTTAAACTTCCCTTAAACTGGAAGCTGAAAAACAGCGTCTGGGGCTCACTCCAAAACTTGAATGTCAACTAAATGATTTGACATGTCAAAATTATCTCAACAGCTGTCTGTGCTATTGATCTATGAAATAAAGGCAGCAAAATTCTTTGAATCGAATTAAGGTTATGCACATTGATTTATGAAAGGCTTTCAGTGAAAGACCAAGAATAAGAGAGAAATGCTTACTTTGGCCATACATTTTAGCTTTTGACAGACAGAGTCTTTGAAGCCGGCGAATGGCCAAGAGATTTTGTAACGCTAGTCATGCAAGAGAAAATTATTATTATTTTCGTCATCGGAAGTTCTGTGGGCAAGAGAAAACCACCGACGTCACCACCCGATGTTTGAAGTTCTTCTGGATGTGCAGTCTGGTGTTGCTATAGCTTGGGTTGTACCCAGGCACAGGATGACCGCAAAAATGACAAGAACCAACTTCAATCACACGAAGAGGAGGACGCAAATAAAGAAGCTTGCACCTAGTTACAGCACGGATTGTGGCACAAATATCTTTGGAGGAAAAAGAAGAGCTATCAGTGCAGTGAAAGCGTTTGGAGGCAACTCTCTTTGACGGACAATCCCCTTGAGCGGACAATAGATACCCTGGCAGGCACCTAGTATCAGAGGAAGAATTGAAGTCACTAGAACCACCTCTTAAACTAGCTTAGAGAGAATTCTGTAGAATAAGCACGTTTGCGCAACATGAGTCCATAACCATTAATACAACTCTGAAAAGAGGAGCATGTGAGGAGAACTCTTAAGAAAACAAAGGTATGAAAAGGGGTACAATAGTGTATTATACCCTGAATAATAATAATCTCCTTTAGCGGACAGTCTCCTGAGCGGACAGCTACTCACGACCTTGGATCTGGAATTGAAGTTGGATTCATTCCCATGGGCGGACAAGTACATCTGCCGGACAAAAGTCTCACGACCGTCGCTGTCCGCTTGTGGGAGTTTTCACTGTATTCCGGATATCGGTTCATTATTTGTTTTTTAAGAAATGAGCTATTTCGCTCGCCTTTCATCCCTAACCCTTCCCTACACATTGTTGTATTGTGTACAGACGTCAATCATTTAACGGAATGAGCTCTGCCTAGAATATTCTAGATTCCTGGCATGTCCCACGACACCTGGTTGCGAACAACTCTCAGATTTCAAGTAACCCCTGCACCACTTTTAGACGTCGTTTCTCATCCAAAGTGGGTTATCGGCCAATTCGTCTCTGTTGCGAATTAGGGACTAACAGCGCGGTTTGAAGTCTCCAAGTGGGTTGAAATTCCACAAGCGTTTCGCAAATCATATTTCGCGCCACTACTTCCCGCTACACATTGTTACGAAAGCGTCGAGATCCACTCAATCATCGGCATCAGGCAACTAGAACACAAGCACTCTAACCAAATTCTCGAAAAAGACAAAACCAAACAAAATAAATAGTGTTAAATAAAAGCAGCCTACACCTGTGCATTCCAGTAGAACATAGATCTAAAGTCCAATTCAATTAGCAATCATTAGTCACACAAGACATCTGCCGTCTTGACTTCGTGTTCGAATCAGTGAATCATGCTGCAGACTCCTTTCATAAGCAACAACTGTCAATCTGACGCAAGATAGATTTCGTATCAAAGCGGCTCTGTTCGTAAAGTCCTCTCAAAGTCTACCACACAACACAAAAGTGGCAACACCATCTGCGCTGCTGCTTGTTGAATAACAATCCGATATTAGTTTTTTTTTCCCATTTTTTGTTTACACCACAAAAACGAGGTTACATCTCAGGGAGAACCATAATATTTGGGTTACTCAACAAAAGCCAACGAAACAGCGCGGCAAATCGAAGAGACACCGCGTTAAGCGCAGTTGCGCAAAGTTACGTGCAAAAGATCTCTCTTTTCGACGATTTTATAGAAACTGAAAGCTTCTTCTTCTCCTGCCTCAAAGAGACACACGCCTCTTCATTTAAGAGCATTCACCTATAAAAACGACACACATGGTCTCGCACACAGAGGGAAGACAAAAAAATAAAAGAAAATACACAAGTTAGACGAAGGCGCCATCAAAAGCAATTGAACAGCCGGCATATCGTGCAGATACCGCCACCGTAACAGAATCCAAACTCAGTCTAAGAGAGTGTTTAGCGGGGGCTGCGCTGGGGAGCCATTTGAGACTGCAAGAGAGCGGAAAGTGTTTTGTGAGACCAAACATCGCACGAAACTGCTTTGTTTTTAGAACGCCAAAAGAATAAACACTCAGTTTTCAATCAAATACTGTATGGAAGGCATTTCCAGAAAGCTCTCCTCTTTTTCGTGTCACGCCTCACGCCATCCACGGCGGCATATTTTTTTTTTTTTTCATTCTCACCGCTCTGCTCTCTCTCACACTCTGTGTGTGCCCGCCTGCCTGGCCTGGTGATGATATAACAGCCTAAACAATTAGGGGTTTTGGGGTTATTTAACTATTTTTTCAGTCCCTTAGAGTGCGCGGGTGGTATTGTGTAGACGCTTGGTGTGGCCTGAGCTCGGTTCAGTCAGTTTTGACATTTGAGTTATGTCAGATTTGAGCTCAATTTTTGATTTTTCCATTCCATCTGAAGCGGCGCGCCGCGTCGTCGTGTCGCTTGTTGTTGTGTAATCAAAACGAGGCGGAAAGGGTTGTGTAAAAACAAGCGCACAACACATGTGTGTGCATTTGTATTCTGCGACACAAACTGAGAGCGAGAGACAGACTCTGTGTATCCAGCGAGAGAAGAAAGTGAGAATGTTCTGAATTCTGATTGAAAACCTTGGCGCAACACTAAACCACTGTTACGTCATGTCATGGATTGGTTTTAGGTTTTGTGTGCTCTGTTTTTTGTTCCGTTGCAGTGGGGGTCGTTCCGCAATGGCTCGCTTCACCCCCTCGTTAGTCTGTCTACAGGGTGGACTTTAATGAGAGCGATTTGTTTTTTCTTTCAAGTCAAGGAAGAGGAACCACCCAATAAAGGACTGGAGTGTTTATTACTTTTTTGAGCGTCCGCTTTTGAAGGAGCTATGTTTTGTGAAGGCAACGACTCAACACTTTAGCACATCCGTCTCCGAGCAGCGCCGCCAACCCCAACCGAATCGACGAGAGATAGAGAGAACGCGCGCAAAGGCCGTGGCCGTTGCGTCGTATCCGTCGTCGGCCCCCTAAACAGCTGCTGAGAGAACGAACGACACAAGGGTAGGCGAAGAGAATGTGCGAGTGAGACGAAGCGAGCGTGAGTGAACGGGCAAAAAGTGGAATGAGACGAGAACAGTTTGTGTGTTGTTTTATTGCATGTGGTGGGTATACAGTTTTTCTTGTCGTTTTTGACGTAAGTGGGGTGGATGACCTGCTTGATGTGAACAGCACCAACACAGAAAGCGCCCATTAGCCCCTGCGGGGGGTTGCTGTAGCAGCGCCGATGGGCGATGAGGAATATAATCACACAACAGTTGAACACCGGACGGTCGAAATGACACTTCCATGCCACCCGCCACTGCCCCCTGTCCCTAAACACGATGTGTTCGGGCGTTCTTCTCATTTCGGACAAGAGGGGGATGAATATTGCGGATAATGATGATTCTATTATACGTGCTGCGACGTGTCCCTGTGTGAGTTCTCGCCCAAGAGAGACATTTCTTTTCGTTCGTCCCACACCTTCAGACTGGAGAGTGAAAAAAAAACAAAAAAAAAATCACCACTGTCACTGACACTTATTTTGAAACGCAGAAAGGAAAGAAGAACTAGCAAAAACCATTCGCCGTTCTGGCTTTTGTTTATTTACTTACTTATCTTTCCTCGCGGTGAGCGCCTCACGCCGCACGCCCCACACCTCGCGTCTTGCACCGCTGACGCTCGCGCTCTTCGCTTTTGTTGTTCGCCTATTGTTATTGTTATTTTATTCGTTATCAGCGCGCAGTTCTGTTGTCAACAACATTTAGGGGGTACACGTAAAACGTTTAATTATATGAATTTGCTTAAAAATAAATTAACTTTCTGTACAAGCGACAGTGGTGACGGCGAGGGGTTGCCGGCAACAGAGCGGTGGCCTGAAACAGAAGCACCGGCCGCGGCAGCTTGTTGATTGCGATTTGAGAGTTTGTTCGACACAGCTTTGTGGTCACGAAAACAGTTATTTTTTGCTAATGGCCCGCGGAGGGGGTGGAGATAACGAGGTTTTGTTAATGACTTTTTGAGGGAGTTTTTTTGTTTTTGTTTTTTTTTTTTTTTTTTTTGGATAGATTTGGGGATGTGTTTGTGTTTGCGGTTCGGTACTCGCTGCGGGTGGTAAAATTCTGACAGAAGTTAGAAAGGTTGGGTGACGGAGGGTGGTGAAGGTTATACACGGTGCAGGAGAAATTTACGCGTGGTGAATGCTTTGAGGCGTGTTGTGACTTTTGATGGAGTTTTTTTTCATCTGACACTGAGCACCTGTCAAAAGAATGTCACTCATAAACTGACAGCCATGACAGACGGTTGTCTTAAAACAATTTAAAAACCCGGAAATTATTCAGAAAGAGTTAATCCATGTCTGTCTAAGATCCCACTTGACGTTAATCGTATCTGTCACAGAAATGCCACTCTAATTTTCTATGGAGAATATTGTGTGTAAATTAAAATGTTAGTTGTTGATCAAGTTGATCAAGAGAAACATGTCGACGAACTCTGAAATATGCTTAAATTGACAGTTGACACATTCGGTATCTGTCAAACAATACATCTATACATCTTTCATCTATGGCTCAAACCACTTAAAAAACTAAGAAAGGTTTTGTGAATAGAAGAGTGTCCAAAATTCCGTAAGACACTGTCACTTTACCTCCCTGACAGCCATGACAGATGGCTCAAAATAGCCCAACAACGCAGAATAAGTGCACAAAAAATTCTTAGAGAGAAAAGCTTAAAACAGGAACGGTGTCCAAAATTCGGTAAGACACTGTCACTTTACCTCTCTGACAGCCATGACAGATGGCTCAAAATAGCTCAAAAACCCAGAATGAGTGCACAAAAAATTCATATAACTGCAACAGTGTCCAAAATTCGGTAAGACACTGTCACTTTCTCACTCAAAATGGAGAAAAAAGCATAAAACTGCGTTTGATATTGAGAATCTGTCAAAAGAGTGTCATTTAACCATTTTCTAATCCATTGTTTAACCATTTTTTTATTTAACGATTCTCCGTCCCATAAACTGAAAACCATGACAGATAGTCAAAAATAGCTCAAAAACACGGAAATCGGTTAAGAATCGTTTACCAGCTGTAGCATGTCTAAGATACCGTTTGAAATTGCGAACCTAGCTGTCAAACCAATGTCACTTAACTCAGTCAATACAAACTGACAGCAATGACAGATGACTGGGTCAAAATAACTCAGCAGCCGCGAAATTGTTTAGAATGAGTTTGTCAATAACAATTTCTTTAAAAAGTGAAGACTGTTTTACAAAATATTTAACAATAACAATGACCACGTATTCGATTGTATTCTTTGAAGCCTTTCAGACCACCAGACAAACAAAGATTTCTAATTTTCCAGTTCCAATGAACATCTGTCATAATCATAGTTCCTCTGACTTCTTATTCTGATGACACGACATTTCCGGATGGCACTCTGCATCAATCAATAAACATCTCCATTGGCACGATCTTTTGACAGCTGGCTTTAATTATGCGAGTTTGAAGAAGCGTACATCTGTCAAAAATAAGCCATTTGAGACATGACATAGCAGGCCTAATTTTTAATTAATAGTGTTCTATTTACTGTAAAATGTACGTCTGTCTGGATAGGAACCAAGTGAGACGTACAAAGGCTTCAGTCTTGTAAACTTATTTCAGACGTCAAGTGATCTCACCAACGTCAAACTAGTTCAGTCCAAGCTTATTCTAGGTGAATCAACTAACTTGTAGCGCCTAAATATTTGCGAAATTATTCAAAAAAAACCTCAAAGATTAGGCCGTCACTCCAACAAAGTTAATAAATTTTTCCCAATGTCAAAAGTGACACGCGACACATCAACTTGGTGTGTCAAAGACCCGTTAAAAGGAGACAACTGTAGTAGTCCAAATTAAAACCGAAAACAAAATGTCTTTTAACAACGCGCCTCGCGCCAACCAAATTACCATTTCGTTCGTTTTGCGAACCATAAATGAGCAACATTCCAGGCGTTGCGAATTCATGAACACATCCATTTCACAGAGTTATGACTCGCAGTTTACAGCACAAAATAATGGCTGGCCTTTTTAATCTCTTCTGAAATTTCATCATCAACTGGATGTTCTCTCTGACACTGTGTGTATGTAATCAGAGGGTGTTCTGCAAATATTTGCACATAAACAAGTATATGCCTTGACAATAAGGCCGTAAAGAAAAGCCATTAGGTAAATGTCAAGCAGATGTAAGCAGACACCTTAAATTAGACTTTGCCTTCGGCTGCCGTTCTCTCAAACCTATTGAACACATCCTGTTACATAATGCCACCTGCCACCTAAGCACACATGTGCGTGCGGCACACTCCAAGGGAATGTCTCAAGTTGAACGCCTCGCCGAGGCATGGATGGGGAATTCCATTACATCGGAGATATAATTAGGTGTACCGAAATATCCTTTTGAGTGCGTTAACGTTGTATTGATTATTGATTCGCTCCAACCACCCACCCGCGCACAGTGTCAAAAATAAATTACCATGGCTTGAAAATGCCATCGGCCATTCGACGTGTGTGGCTGTGTGCATGGCCTGATAAGACTGTGGTCACAAATTCCATTACACTAATTCGATTGAAGTCCATTGTGTGGAAAATTTCATTAGTGCCATGTCCCGTCGACCTGGCAACGCCCGACCCACAAACTTCGGCGTGAACTGTGGAGGGATGTGTTCATGTCATGGCACAGCGGCCCGGTCAAGGTAACTGTGTCGTTAATATGATGCATTACTGTCCGTCGGCATTTAACGATAATTTACCTAAACAATCGTGCACGTCTGACAGCAACCATCGAATCGATTGGGTTTTTTTTTTAAACTGACACTTGTGTGGTGTGAGCGACAACTGTTAGATACGAAGCACCACCACCGCCGGACGCCAAATCAAATTCATCAGCAGCAAAGACTGTGCGCACTAAACACGCAATTAACTGCACTATGTACCTACGCTCCTCATAAAGTGACACACACCATCTGTCAGGGCGCGAGAGTGTGGGTCTGTGTCCCCGCCTGTCTGAGGGGTGGCTTCCATTGCAAGAAAGTCTCGCATTGCTGGTGTCCATGAATAATGCTCTCACGCACACGGCGAACGAGATCACGACATCGACAGCAGCAGAGCGCTGACGAGGTGATGGTGCGAGTATACGAACGAACCATTAACGCTAACGCCAACGACCGAAGAACGTATCCCCAAGGTTATGACAAACGAGGCGTTTAACTTTGGAGCTCTTTGTGTACGGCAACGTCGATGGATAGAGGGGCCAGAGCCAGTCATTTATTCCACCCCCAGCAGCGCCGCGTTTCGGAGTTTTTTGGTCATGAAATGTTGTTAATTACCCGTTTCCATGAAAATCGCTGGTCACACTGGTAATTAATTGAAGAAAATAAGTGTACGGCTGCCCCAGCTGGCCAGACAGCGCTGGGGACAGGGGGAGGGAACCCCAGCGCGTAGGTACACATGCGGTTCTTGGAATCTGATATTAAGTCGTATCGACAGACTGTCCTTGGGCGATCTGCGAGGAAAGGCAAACTGCGCCGCATTTCGAGGCCGATGCACGTCAATAGCGAAAACGTCTCTTGCACATACACTCACTCAGATATGTTCTCCCTCTCGCACATTTAGCGTCAACGTGTACGTGGCTTCGACGCTTTGTTTATCAATTAACCGGAGCACATTGAACCACACGACCGTGGAATACACGAGAATTATAAATAATTTGTTATTTTTTCTTTCTTTTTTGCACCTAATGCGCAAATGAAACGGTAAATAGTCATAGGCTATCGCTGACTCTGGTAAAAGCTTTACGCTAGTAGGTGGACAAACCGTTGTGTTGCGCCATCATACCCACAAGCGTCATTTGTGTTGTTATCCAAGTCGGAACATTGATTGGTTACATGACACAACAACAAGTTGTTGCTTGTTGAACGTCGCCACACAGTCGAGTACGTAAACGGTTCGCTCGAGCTTACGTGTGTGGGCATGAGAATTTGAGAATATTCTACGGTATAGTTGCGGACAAATTTTTTTTTTTTGACACAACATCGATTGGCTACGTAGGTATTCGCAGGTATTTGCGTCCATAATTCAGTAGCAGATTTGTTTATTTTCTTGACGTTAAAGGATGTAGTTTGACATGTACAATGACGTCGTTTTATGCTGTACAGTGGGAGAGATAACAGCTCGCTGTCACAAACATTCTACCTACATTAAGTGTCCAATTTTTGCTGGCTAATGTCAAACTTGACAGATGACACAGATGTGAGTTGAATGTCGGTGTAACAGGGACCTTACGCATCGAAGGACGTTCATGGATTACGTGCCCGCAGGGTTAAATCAGTAAGTGTCATAACTGTCATAGAATGACAGCTAACAGCGTCATCATGACAGATGCCATAATGTGAGTTAAACGGCGGTGTTCTTACGTACTGAAGGACGTTCATGCTGCTGCTGCTGGGTTAAGGCGGCGTCATAAATGTCACAAATGGCAGACAACAGCGTCTGTAAATTGAAGTTATGCAGACAACAGAAATAGTATTGTCTATTCAGTCTGACGGGGGAATGAGGCCGACAATGTTTCATAATTCATTTTAAATCCGCTGCTGACAGGAGATGTCATTCTGAACATAACATTTAGTTTCTGAAACTGCAAAGAACGCGATACGTCGTATTTAACACACAAGACAAGATAAGTAATTAAAAGCTTAATGAGACAAATGACAAGTGGTTTAATTTGACAGATGACAGCTGTCCTCACGTAAGAAAGATTTTGACGTTTGTGTAGTTTTCTTCGTTGACATTGAATTTCAAAATATGCGCAAAACGAAATTTTTTGACAGTTTTGAATTTTCCTCTGACACGTCTGTCAGGTGTCAGACACGTCATTCCCTAAACACATCCTTCAACTAAACCGATTCATGTTGAAACAATGAAATGCTGACATCACTGACAGCTGAGTGACACGGAAGTGTCAAAATTGGCGACGATATCGTCAACCCTTGTTCGGCACATTGGTGCACGCATCCGGACATCAATCACCCAGAATGTGAACTCCATCGGTTCTCGAACCGGTGCTCGGTTCCTCTGTGACACTCTCGCTGACATTTATCCTCGATTGGAAGGGGTGTCGTCGCCGAACTTATGTAACTTGTCAGAGTTACTTTAAAAATTCATCACTGGCACCTTCACTTTATTTTTTTCTTTCCTGTGTTTCGAATCAAGTGATAAGGGTACACACACAAAGCACAGTCATCGTGTTTCGGAACAATGGCCTTCGTTTCGCTTTTCATTCCTTTTTGCACTCCCTTCACGGCAAATAAGTGACACATGGATGGGTGTGAGTGTGCGCCAATATTTACCAGCAATAAATTTTAATGCCAGCAACAACACAGTACGCGTGGATTCCCTTGACCTAAATCACTGAGATGACGCAGAACGTGCCCCATCTTGTCGGTTTGGCGCACAGGGAACCGAAGCAGTGACACACAATTAACTTCTAAGCTTTTATGTTTGTCTTCTCATTGTTTCACTGTCACTTGTCTGTGCACTTGTCGCCGTAAAGCGAACCCGCATAAATAATTAATAAAAATAACTTCATTATTATGCATGTTGTGTGAGAGGCTTAATTAGCGGAGGCGCACTGTTGCCACGACCGCCCGCGCTTTGATTCCCAATGAAGACGCAATGTCAGCCACAACCTCTCCATTCAAGTGGTTATGTGGGGCACAGCAGCAGCCGCATTGTTGCTTGTGAACTCCTGTCAGAGGAGGCTGTAACTCTGAGGATATTTAAGGAGATACTTTGCGCGGCACTGAAGTGCTTCGAATGCTTGAGTTGCTGCTCAGGCTGGAGGTACACAATTTGTGCAGAATTCCAGACAAAGTAACCCCTACCCCCGCCAGGAATGGGGAGCGTACCTTTCTGTGTGCAGACGAACATTTGTTACATTGTCATGGAAATGGGAAAGGACGGACGGAGAGGTTTTTGTGTGCGAAGACATTGACCCAGAAGCGGGAGTGTATTTTCTCTTATTGCCTCTATTAGTCCTCTTAGATGGAATCCGATTTGCCGCTGAGGATGGGCAAATACTTTAAAGTGAAGCGGAGTGGGAAGTGCGTAAGCACAGACACTTGAATTGACGTAATCTAAGTGAATTGCTTGTGACGTCTTTCTTCTTTGAGTTTTTGTGATTGGTAAGTGCTGTCGGATTTTTGATTTAATTTCGTATTCATAAGAGGCAAGAGATTCTTGTCATCCGTATGCGATGGTTTTGGTCTGTGTTTGTGGGGCGTGTTCGCAAAGTGGAAACTCATCTGTCAGAGTGATGGTCACATCAAATGGAGTAAGGAGACGCGGGACCACTTAAGGAATTGAGCGAATACACAGAAGAGATTCACGGTTTCCCAGAAAACCATTTTTTTAAGTTTCGTCAAGTTTCTTTCAATTTTGGTGGTTTAAGTGGGAGCGTTGTGAAGGTTTTTTTTCGTATGTAAATGACAGTTTGTGTTGGAATTCCGCTATAGTTTCTTGAAAAGATCCTGAAACCCACTTTCATAAGATTCTTTCGTTGAGCTTCGTTCAATTTTCGTGGTTTAAGTGGGAGCGTTATGAAGCACTGTTTTCGTATGTAATTGACAGTTTGAAAGATTCACCGTGACCCTAAGACCCACTTTCTTAATATTCGTTCGTTGAGTTTCGTCCAATGTTTGGTGGTTTAAGTGGTAGCGGACTGAAGCACTGTTTTCGTATGTAATGGACAGTTTGTGTTGGATTTCTGCTATAGTTTTTAGAAAAGATTCATTGCGTCCCTGAAAAGCATTTTTTAAGTTTCGTCGAGTTTCGTTCAATATTGATGGTTTAAGTGGGAGCTGGCCGCCAACGTAAATTACAGTTTTTGAAATTCTGTAAACATGAGATCTACACAGAAAAGATTCACTGTGACCACCAGAAGCACTTTCGTAAGTTTCGTTGAACTTCGTTCAATCTTATCAACTTAAGTGGGTGTGGAATGGAGGGCCGTCCACGTCCACGTACATAAATGAAATTGGCTGCTGGAATTCATCGTTAGTTGTCAGAATGGCCCCTGCGTATTATGGGAACTTTTAAATTTGACGATATTCTGGTTAGCTTTCGTTCGGTTCCGACAAGAGCTTATGTCAAGTCAATTATATTCGAGAAGTGAACGAAAAACAACTACTTCGGTAATTAAAGTTCAAGACAAGATGGTTCCTCATCGGAGGCATTTTTATGACACCAGTGAAAAATACCCCGCAAGACTGACAGTTCATTAAATTTGACAGCATCCCTGTGACATGTGAAAACAACCATCAGGAAAATACTGATTCGAAATACGTCCCAGTATTTTTATTGTTACTGGCAACAATGGTCATGGCGTGCCTTCCTCTGAGATGTCATCCAGACGTTTCGCCATTGGAAGGGTTATTTTATTAAATTGATAACCTTGGCAAAAGCTGTACTTGCGGTGTCACCCACACGGTAGGTGTGTGCTCTCTTGAGCTGAATACAGCCCCACTCAGTTTTGTGGCGCAGTATTAGAAGTTGTGATTGCAGCGCTGCTTAATAACCGAAAGATGGCATGTCCACAGACAATAATTTAGTTTTAACAGACATTTTAATTTCAAACGCATAATAAATCCGTTAAAATTTCTCTAATAAAAGGCACATCTAACGCAAAAATAATTTTTCAAATCGGGCTGGTGGTTCCCCCGAGGAAGGGAAACAAACAAACTCCACAGCTTTGCATATAAGAAACAAATTGGCGGTTCGTTCAAAGCGCCACCTTATTCATCAGGATGGTTGACAGACAGCAAGCGTGGCAAGCGATGGGTAGAAAAAAAAGGATAATTCCAGGAAATTTTCCAGCCGGGTGATGGATGACAGCAAAGTCATCGAACTGTCATTTCAAAGGGAACACAATCTAATTAGTTACTATAAAAATCCCAAACGGAGAAAGATTTCGATGGCACCAGTGAAAAATCCCTGCAATGACTGACAGCTCATCAAATTTGACAGCATGTGCACTCAACCATCAGGAAAATGCTGATGTGAAGTACGTGTCACCATTGTCCGTAAGAAAAGTCAATATCATTTAATGACTGGCGACATTCATATCAAGGCACGACATCTCGCCGTACAGTTCATATCATGAATTAAACATCCAAAGCACTCCAAAGTGGCGATTTTCATAGTTTATGTGCCTATGACAAGCCGTGAAGTCCCCCTGCCCTCGCTATCATAATTCGAATGATTCATCAAACTTTATTGTTTCACTTTTAGTTCCCTAAACGAACAGTTTTAAGAGCTCTCGCGTGCACATAAAACCTCCTCATGAGGTCGTAAAAGTAAATGTTCTCTCTCTCTCTCTCTGTCTCGCTCTCTCGGGCCACACTCCTTTAACAACTGTTAACTGACACACTTTAATCGATAATTCGATGTGACATTTTGAACAATATTCGATATGGCCGCCACAACGAAGGCATCTGTCAAAGTTCTTTCAAGTACCACTCAAAAATCTGACTTCCATCGCTAATGTGTCAAAGGCTCAATAAAACTCAACTCATTTACAGTGAATGGTTGTGTGGAGAGAGGGAGCGGAGCGACTGCTCTTATATCATTTTACGCCCCAATAACAATTGACAAACCCCAAGCATCGTCGAAGCATCTGACAGGACTGAGGGAAAACTTGGGAAAACTCTTTATAGTTTTTCTACCCATCCAGCTGCCACCGCCACCAGCCAGCCCCATGGCGTGTCCTTCCCAGTTCCCAAAGCTAATTTCATAATCCTAAAATCACTCTCTGTGAGGGATGAGGGGAAGAGGAGGGAGAAGAAAAGTTCCAAAGCGATCTCCTTAGGCTCATTCAATTTCGTCATGGCACTTGCCAGAGCGATGTCCTTGAGTTCTATTTTCACATTTATGCGGCTGGATTTACGGCCTTCCGTTTGCGGTGCGGTTTTGGGTGTTTCCTTGCGATACACACTTCGCCCATAAATACAGTGCGACCACACCGCAGCACGGCCTAAATCTTTGAAGCGTCTCGTGATGATGATGTGCAATTTCGCCAGGGAGAGGGAGAATACAAATGACACGCCATTTCGCACACTCAGTGTGTGGACTGTGGAATGCCTGCCGTTCGATTCACGAGACCGGCAGTTCCTTGAAGATACCCGACACCAGCGAGAAACCAGAACACATCATCGTCAGGCGTCAGAATATATGGCTTTCTAGGCCATAAACCAGCCAGACGCGTGTACAGAATTCCGCATCCAAGACACCACTCTCATTTAATTAGTGCTGAACGCCTCCGTGAAACACCGGATAATTAGAGCGAATTATTGCCGGGCCCAGTGTGGAGAGAAGACGGGCGACGACGGCGAACATCTTTTTAAGGTCGTGATAAGCATTTCATCCCTCCCTCCGTCCACCCAGCCATCCAGATACGAGCGCGTCTGTACACCACTCGCAGACCTTCGATTGCAATGTGAATTGTAAAACCGACCGAATAACATGTTCCATATGCTGTGCAAACGTTCGAAAACCACTTATGGTGATGAAGATTGGCCTCGAGTGTACTACATGCTCCAAGCTGCTCTGCACGCGTGTGTGTGCGACACGGTGTGGTGTACATTTAGGTCTGCGGTTGCATGTTGTTATGCTATTTATGGGGCCAGTTATCGCGCGCCACTATACCCAGCTAGGTGGAATCAATTTTCGCGGCAGTTGTAACCGTATACGAGCGCGTAATGCCATTTGAATGTCATAATCAGTAATTCACAAATCATATACTCATTAGATGTATTGACAATGAGATACATTATTGCTGCTCGCTATCTCTCTCTCTCGCTCTTGCTCCCTGGCTGGTGTTTCCTTCAACCCCCTCCTCTGACGGTGTGCTCAGATTGTACGTGCACTTGTTGTTTATGCAATTCGAGTACACGGAAAGAGGTTCTTACATAATTGATGATGAAGTGAATGCAGGGCTGGAGAATACCGAAGGAATCGCGATGAGCGCGGCCCGAGATAGTTTTGTGTGGAAGGCTGCAAATAGATATCCCCTCGTCGTCGTCGGTGTTATGTAATGAGGCTTCGAAGGCGAACCGATAAATCGCGCATCACGTATTCTCGGGGGAAATAGAATAAGTTTGCAATTTTTTTTCTTTCGTAAGGACCTTCGGTGGAATTGTACATGTCATGGACATCGAAGACGTCATGCACAATGGCGGTTTATGGGTGGTAAGCCCTTGTCGAGAACAGAGGGGCACCGGCACCGCGATTTGAAGTTGAGTGAAAATCTGTCGAAGGCGTGTGTTCGAGAATCGATTCTATTTTTGGGAATTCAGAGGAATTTCCTTCAGATTGCTTGTCACATCGCGGAGTGTGAGAGTAGCCTAAGCATCAAGATAAGTCACTCAAAAGTTGAACAAACGGGCAACCATTTTAACTCGACCTCTGTGTTTTAACCACTCTCCTTATCCCGAAAATGTGTCCATTTCAGATCTGCCTGCCCTCTCAAGACGTGCTCTAACAAACATCTGGAGTCCCTCAAGGCAGTCACGTAGGTCCTCTTCTTTTCACTCTTGCCATGAACGAGGTGGACTGATGATCGCATCAAGTACACACATCTCACTATATGCCGATGCGGCGATACGAAGTGTGTTCAAAATAATTTCGTTGGAACATGACTTCACTCGCATTCCATAAGACTTGAGTCAGGTGACAATGGATAACTTTGTGTGGAGCTACAGACCGGTGTGGGCCTGGGCCTCAACCAACAAGCCTCTCCACTTTTGTCACTCTGCCGCGACTTTTAGCTAGCTACTTCTAGTTTCGCACGGCAAGTTAGGTGAGGTCCTTTTCCACTTGGGTGCGCCGAAGCAGACCCGGGCGTCCTCTCTTGCCCATGCGCTTACATGGTCTAGCGATCTTAGGCGTTGGATCAGGAGACGACTAACTAGGCTCATGTCACTGTACAGCCTGACGGATGTCTCAGTTCGAATGTCATAATCAGTAATGAAATTCACAGAGAAGAAGCAACTCTTCCAGATCTAATCAATGCAAACAGGGCCTAAGTTCGTACACAGAACCATTATTTTGAAAAGACGACTTTATGTCCATCCTTCGTCGTCGCCTATATAAAGTCAACTAGGTCATTCAATAGACGGCCCAATTGGCAAGAATTCTACTGCTTTTGATCTCGGAACTGATGCTATTCGTATTGTCTAGTGCGGTACGGAATTAGATACCTCGAAGTGATAGGTGCTTGGTCATGATCAACCAAGTAGATTCGCGATCTCGGCTCAACTTGCGTTTTCTGACGGACTAAGTATTTCTCGAAGGTAAATCAGCACGTGTCCAAGGAATTTGTTCACCCTATCGCCACCCGTTCGCCCTTTATAATCTTCGTTCGTCTTCTCCTAGAACAAGGCAATCACATATTCCGAGTAGAAAGAATTCGAAGTCATTTCGCCGATTTTTTCTTAGAGGAACATCTTTGGCCGAACTTTTGTAAGTGGCTGCCTACCAAGACCACGGTCCATTCTAAGCCCTTTAGCACCTGTTGGCAAATAAATGTTTGCTAGAAATGTGCTAAAGATTTGTCGTTTAAACCAATCAACACAAAATATTAGATGGAAGTTCACTGACAGCATTCCGGGTCGAAAGGGTTAAGTACGCAAGAGAAGGGGTGAGATATTCTCTTAGTCGTGTCACATGTGACAAATTTGTATTCAATTAGTCACATAAAGTGACAAGGGCAGTACAAATTTGTCACTTGTGATATGTGACACGACAAAGAGAGTAAGGGTGATTCTTTTCTTTCACTGATTGCCAAACTTTCTACAACTCGGTCTTATTCAGAACCAAGCCTCGTCTGCTCGAAGTCAATAAATTTCGTTCCGAATGTTGGCCTGGAGCTCGTGTAAAATGGTTAGCTTGTTAGCGCAGACTAAGAAGTTGACGTGGCCTTAGAGAAAATAATAGTATGACGTCACGACGCACAAAAGCAGCGGCCTATTGATGGACACTCGTCTTGAGATCTCCCAGTCGCCAAATTTTTTCTTGACAACTCCTAGCGTTAAGTGTAATGTGGTCTTGATGATACCACCACAAGAAAGATATTGTGGATCTCTGGTCACAGAAAGTCGGTTAAAACTTTGAATATACTTGAGACCATTGACGTGACGTCGCGCATTTACATCTGAGCCGATAGTCACTTTGATTCTCTTAGTCGTGTCACCAAAAAGTATGTGTCACTTTGACAAAATTTGCATTTTCTCAGTCACTTTATGCGACTTTTGTCACCCAAACGGTGCTCAGATTTCATAAAATGTGACTGAGGAAATACACAGGATCACCGTGAAGATGACAAAAGTCACATGAGGTGACATTTGTTTTTGGGTGACACGACTAAAAAAACCAGCGTGAATATTTATAAAATATTTCTTAACTAATTTCGGCGTTTTCAGCAAGCGTGAAGTGATGCATTATGAAATGGCAAAACTGGTAAATACTGGCTACTTTGACAGCTGGATGATATAGGAAACCTTGACAGTTGCTGAAACATTCATCATAGCTGCCTGGTCGCCTTCTATAATTCTCATGTAACAAGGTTTAAGGATGGTGAAGATTTTATCGGATTTCAAAAGACTCACTCACAGCGCTTCTACTTCAACCAACACAATAGCGGAACAGGATTGGTTTGCTGTCAGAAAAGTGACAGTCATTTGGACAGCAATGTTAAGAGGCAATTTGTGCATGGCAAATCATTGCGGAGTTTATACATTTTTACGGATGACACAACGATTTGTCGGAGGAGGCGTGGAATTTTGGTATTTGTCTTGAGTAAACTCAACTTGTCCCTGTCACATATTCAGTGTTTAGTTCGAATTGGTGTCTATATATATAATATTGGTGGAGGCGGACCTGAGCCTAGCTTCTCAACAACCACTCGTGTTGCGCGTGCTATTGTTATTTTTTAAGAGTGGAAGGGACCTACAGTTTTATGCCGACTCCGAACGGCAAAGTTTGAGAAGCTTTTTCTAGACGGGAATACTCTATGAGCATTGTCAGTGACTCAAAAGAGGTGGAAGCCGTGAATTATGAAATTTGGTAGATTGGGGATTCGAACCTGGCACCCTCTGCGTAGGAGTCGACGCACAAACCCACTACGCCACGGCGTCTAATGGCCGAAAAATTGCGGATACAAGCCGTGAAGATGAGATTCGTGCTTTTGCCGTGATAGGATGAAAAGTGCGGCAGTACGCAAGAAACTCAATGCTGAGCAGCTTCTTCTTCGAATGTCCTCACCATCAATTCTTCCTAGGCTGATGGCTTGTGCATTTAGTCGAGAGAGCGGTCTATTTAGTTCAAATCGGTTTATCGGTGTTCGTCCTTCTAGTTAATTTTATTCAATATAATTCACTGTTCACGAAATTGAGTTTTGTGCGATTTTCACCGGTTGCTCGAAAGGCGAAATTCGCCTAGTTGAATACAGGTCCGGAACTACCCAAATCTAGAATACACATTTTTAAAAATTGCCTTCACATGCCTACACCACCGTCAACTCAAAGATGCTCGATGTGCCCGTGCTTTGGAAACAAAAACAGACCTGACCCTAATTTGGGAGAATCGCACACAAAAAGTAAAGCACTCAATTTAGTTCAGTTTAGTTCGATCTAGTTCAGCTATTTTTTTGAATACAAGTATATACACTGAACATTGTCGAATGAAATAAATAACATAAAATAAAATGATATTATGAACTAGTTCACCGCACTTGTAAGAGCATAGGACTTACAAGAGCGGTTTTATGAACTAGTTCGTTCGTGAACTACACAAGCGTACTTCCGAGATGTGACTTGAAAAGGAGTCCATCAGGTACGCGACCGCTTGACAGGACCAGGACGAGATGGTTGGACCAAATCAAAAAACGTGCCTGGTTGCCCTTAGGAACAGTCGGTGGTGCGTTACAGTCAATGTGGAGAGGATTTAATGGCATCTATGGTTCTTGCTTTGCTCTCGCGATCTCTTTAGTGGATCATTCCGGTCAGAAGATGATGCAGATTTGTTGTATAAGATGCTGCTCTTTGTCTTGAGTAAACTCAAATAAACTATCAAAAAAAAAAAAATGCGGAAATGTATAGCTTTGTTTACTATATTCTATTTCTGAAAGAATGGACTTGCTCGTCCGGTTTAAATTTATGGGAAAGCAACGACGACGTTAATTGAAAGGTAGTCAGGCTCGTTATGCTTGTTTTCGATTTTGTCATGTGATGATTTAAATCCATCGAGATGCACGTCAATGCTTTAGAGTTTATTTTTGGTTCAGTCTTTTGGAGGTCTTGAAAATGTCAATCGCCTTAAAAAGAAGATGAGGCCTGTTCTCTGAGGAGTTCCTAAATTTTGAGATAATCTGATAAAAGCTCAAAATGTCCCTAAAAATTGTATTCCTCCTTGAATAGTCACCCTTTTCCATTCTGTTCAAATACAGGCCCCAACCCACAACCTTGTGGCAGCCCATAACCAATAGCAACTGAAATACGTGAACTCAATTAATCACCTTGTGAAATCACGAAACATCTTATCTAACGCAAGTGGCAGTTCCGTCGGAGGGAAAACAACCCGAATCGGTTTTCGATGAATTATTCGCAAAAATTCTCATGACAAACCGCCTTTTATTGCTCGCAATACCGATCAGACATGTTGATTCATTGAGAATCATTCTTTTGTTCGTCCCGAGAGCTCGTCAGGGCTGCGAATAGTTACCGCTGCCGGTTACGACGTACCTGTTGTACAATCACCTCTCGTAACAGATCGCCCGTGGGGGAAGGTAATCGTCTAATCCGCTCGAAGTACCCGATGTCGTTTCATCGGATTAAGTCGTTGACGCATTCATTTGTCACTCCATACATTATTTTTTGTTTCTCTTCGTCCCCCCTCCCGTCTGCTGTGGGAGGGAGAGAGCGTGTGCGTATCCGCGGCCGTGACAAGAACAATTCAAAGTAATTCAAACGACACGTCCGTCGCAAGTGAAAATTCGTCCGATAAATAAACAGATAAATTGCAAACATATGCGAACGACTTTTGATTATGCCCGCGGTGCGGTGGCCCGTTGGCCAGGGGATCCAATGATGAGGTGATGCTCTCGATTTATCCGAGCTTTTTTGCGCCGAAGATGAGGCTACGCGATGGAATTGTGCCAAGCGACGGGGAGATCATGTATCTGAGGTGATCCGCGATGATTTGATTTGAGGACTTTGCACAATGCGAAGAATTCAACTCAGTGTCTAGCCTGCGGCGGTAGGCGGCTGTGCGGTGTGACTGTGTGGACCCGACGCATTAGCGCTCATCAAAGCGACGCGACGCACACACACTGCCGCCAGCTACTCAATTCCGAATGTATCCACAGACGAGTATGATAGCCAGCGTGATTAAATTATACTATCGTATGATTTCTTATTTTTGTTATACTTTGTTGCTCGGTGCTTTGATGGCTGGTTATGTAAGATGGCCGCTGTTGCCAGTGCTAGACGCGCTCGATTCGGCAAAAACGGCCAGTGTGTGAAGGCGAGGCGAAAATAATTCGCTGGCGCATTGGCAATGGCCTGTATTTGAATTCGAATTCGTTGCTTTTCGAAAAGTAAGTCTAGTTCTGCCGAGGAGGTGTGTCCGGCCATCGTCGTCGGCGGCGATTGAGAAGAATAATTTATTTATTTCAACAATTTTCCGGTCGTGATTTTGCCGAAATGCTTCACTTGAGCTTATGTTTCGGGTCATATTTTACGACGGGGTTTGCCGCTTTTGCGGCGCTTTCCATGGGGTGTGCGTGCACGTGGCTTTCGTGTGATCGTCTTTTGTTTTCCCATGTGCGGGACACATGTTGAATGCGGGACGGATGTTGGACGGATTTTGCTACAAGTGATGTGTTGAAAATCGAATGCTTCCTCATTGAGGTGGCAGCGAATATTTTTGCGAGAATGGCTGTCTTCCTCGTTCTTGACAAGTGAATTTGACGTGAGAGCAGACTGCTCGAGTGTGAAGATTGCATAAGATTTGAGGCTGCACGAAGGAAATAGTTGTTTATTCGAAGAAGAATGGAATATTTGGCTCTTCTGAGATGAATGCAGGGGATTCACTGCCGCGTTGATGGGCTTATGCAACGCATCGGCCTTTGGTCAGTGCCGATGTGAGGCGCTTTATTTAAGGCGCACGATATTGATTTGTCGAATGGCACATGATCAGAAATGGACAAGAGAAAGGATGTTAATTCTGATGCTCGTAATTTTGACAATGAATTTTTGAATTCATTAAATATCAACTTCACATCTTTCCTAATTTCCAGACTGATCCCTGTCAAAAAGTGGTAATCTCGCGGTCCCACTTGAAGTTGGTTGCCCTTGAATTGCTACGAGAAACACCACACTGTTATAGTGCTGCCAAGTGAGCGAAACGTTAGGAGTCCGACAAGGCATACTCGACAATTCAAATGATATCAGTTGGCACGAACGAAATGCCTCAATTTGTAAGTGTCAACGGGACAGTCTCTCTCACGCAAGGGCTTCAACATATCGAAACTTTGGAGTGAAAGAGTGCGGTTTTACGTTGCTCTCATATATTTTAACAAACCTACGAATGTAGGCGTAACGCAGAACGTTGGGTCATGCATTTGAGATGCTTATTCTGGAAGACGATGGTAACACCAACACAGCATTGAATGAGAGGTCCCCTTGTTTACATTTATGAACCACAGAAGATATTTTTTTGACCGAACCACCAACTGTCCTTGCTGTGTTTGACGAACGACAGAACTTCTCCGGATTTGTAAAGAAAATACATTTTTCTACTTCTTTGACCTTGTCTCTGGGAAATGCGACTCACGTCATCTCATCTGCAGTGATCAACATGATTCACTAAGCGGTCGCGGGGCCCCTCAATCCCCCGTCACCCACACATCAGGAGAGTGACAGCTAGTCATGTCAATGATTGAGCATGGACACTCTGGACAGAAGTCGACAAATGAAACCCACCACGCTACAGAGGCTATTTTTGCAATCTTCAAGGAGTCATGGTACACTGGAGATACTCTGAACGACGACCACAAGGTTCAAAACAATACCACGATTTGGATAGTTGATACTTCAATGTCAGCCAATTATTATTTTTGTTTCTCTCAGGGCTTTGAGTCAAAGCTACGTTTTATGCAAATTTTACGCCAAAAGCCAGCCGCCTCCCTCAACGAACACCTCCACTCTCTCCATCAGCGACATCCTTCACGTCTTCCCTCAGCCAAGAAAAATTCTCTTCGCAAAAACCATTAAAATGTCATTAACAGCCATCCCGTCGTGGCTCAATTACAAACTCAATCATTCAACTCCACCATCAACCCACTCAGGCTCACAAAGAAAAATGCCCTTCCATCGTTGAAATTGCCGCTTCAAGACAAAAGCACATCTCTCCCTTCACTTCCATCGTTTGCAGATCGTAAAGCGTGGGCGGCAAGTTACCTCTCATTACAAAACTGTCCGCCTTAAGGCCCCACCCACAGCAACCCCGCTTGTTGCTAAACGCTGCAGAAACCATATCCCACCGAAATGGAAAACAGGGAGACGATTACATCGCCTTAAGCGTCTATGCCTCCACACTCCATGTGCAGCTCGAGCCCATTTAGCCAGGAGGACAGACAACCAAAAGAAGTACGCAAGTCGGGCCTGTAGTCAAGCACAGACAATTCCCACATCAATTATGTAATATTCCAAAAAAAAAAACTAAATGAAGCAACAAACACACGACGACTCGCAGCAAACACTCTAAAAAGTATCTCTCATCTAGCCTGTGTGTGTGTGTGTGCGATGAGGGGGGACGCTGTGTGAGTGTGAAGTCTAAATTTGGAGCAAAAATTGCGAATGCCATGCTGGTTCGGGCCCCACTCCCCTCGACCAGTGAACGCTCCAAAACAGAAGTTAGTTGCCTCCGCCGAACAGAAAACACGTCAAAGCAACCAGTAGCGCGAGCAGATACTGTATCTACACTCTACAGTCACTTTGCAGGCAAAGTATGTGTGTCACAACGGCGCGTCGTCGTCTCCTCTCTTTCGCTCTTCATCCAGTGTAAAGAGCAAACGATTGAATCTCTGAATCTGCTCAACCAAAGGTGACAGCACGTTGCACAAAAGCTAAAGTTTCAGCTTCAGCCTCAGCCGTAAGCCGAATGAGAGTAACGACAAGAGTTATGCTGCTGCTGCTACTACTACTACTGCACACAACAGCAACAACAGCACCAACACCCCCACCCCGCACCAACCGTGATGTGTTGCTCATGAAAAGTATGTCAAAGTCATCCGTCGCCGGACTGTTACATAAAGCAAAACGAATGAACGAACGAAAAAACCGAAGTAAATAAATGCCTAAATGTGCAATAAGACTGCCACAAGACGAGTCCATGCGAAGGGGGGCCTGGTTTTTGCGTTTTTTTTTTTTGTTTTTTGGTCTTTCGTTGCGATCGACTGCAAGACAAAGTGTTGAGTGTTGAAAAATGAGTAGCAATCGAGTGCGCCATAAGGTGAGCGGTCTTAACTCACGGGTAGACTAACAGTCCATTCGAACGACGCGACGCGACGGCAGTGAGGTAATCTCAAGAGCGTGGTAACAACTCTGACTTAATTAGGTTCGCATACGAATGATACACGCCACTCTCTCTGCGTGTGTCTGTGTGTGGTGATGTGCGCTCATTTTTTTTTTTCATTCAGTTAAATGGCAAGCACTTAATTTATTTATAGCAACGAGGAGGTGGGAGTGTTGTTTATCCCATAAGAACCACTCCAAAAATGAAAAAAAAAAAGAAACTCTGGAGAACATTATGCGACAGTGACAGCGCGACAACAACACACAGAGACAGCGCCACCAGAAGCCTTGAGTCGCAAAGACGAGAAATGAAAAATCGAAGCACGACGCGCTTCGTTGTCGCTGTCGCCGTCGTACAAAATTGAACGCAAAGGCAGCAAATGATTGCGATAAATGAGAAAAAAAAATGCACTACAAAGCAACGCGGGAGGAAAAGAGTGAGGGTGAGAGAGAGAGGGTCAGAGGAAGAGGGAAGGGGAATAAATAAAATAATATTTAGTAATTGTAATTCGCTTACAAGGTGACTTAATCAATGATTGCGCGAATGCAGCTAGTTGTTGCGACTGTCCCACTGTAGTCGCAGGCACACACCAAGAAAGGAGACAACCGCTAAGCGAACAGTGCTATGCCTCCTGTCATCGGGTGCACATTAGAATTTACTGCTGTCAGACGTTGACGCTGTCGTCGTCGTCGTCGTCGTCGTCATTGCCTGGGGATTGCATAACGTCTCAGTTTTGTTACTGCAAGAATTTGCCTTTTCAGTGTGTGTTCGCAATTTGCTTTTGGCCTCATTAGTCAAATAGGGAGTGTTGGTGGGGGCACAGGAGGAGAACCCCCCGATTTTTGATTCGAAAAAAAAATACTTCTGAATGAATCATAAACATGACTGACTGACTAAGTGCACGTATTGGATTTCTTTGTTCGAGAGAACACACGAGATGCTTTGCTGTTGTAAGACGACGACGACGACGTGGACGACCAACGCAACGGGACTAAAGAACGTTTAATTGCGCGAGCGACGTTCGCGAAGTGTGCAAGTTTTTGTTTTCTTTTTGCATTTTATGATAATATTGTGCTTAATTGAGAAAACTTGTCTACGCTACTCTGAGGGAGACGGGAGGAAGAGAGTTCATCTGTTGATTGCGTGTTACTGAGTCGGTTGACCTTGCAAGACCGTTATATAGGCATTCAGCGTGGGAGGCAGTCGTTGCTGTGATTTGAATAACAAGGTTCTTTGCATAATTTTGCAATATTTTTTTTATATTTAATTTCAGTGAACTGATTCTGTTAAGCTTTTTCGTGGGGATTAGGGGGCGTCTGATGCTGACGTTCGTCTCTGTAGCAAAACAAAGTGTCTGTCAGTATAGAGTGTGTCAGAAGATGAGGGCAACCTACTGGGTGGTCCATATTTAAGGCCCACGGAACCGATGGCGCACCCAGGTGGAGAAGGACCTCAATCAACTTGGTGTGCGCAGTTGGAGATAGTTGGCTAAAGATCGTGCTGGCTGGAGAGGCTTGCTGGTTGAGGCCCAGGTCCACACGGACTCTAGTGCCACCAGAAGAAGAAGAACTGTTTACACCTCCAAGAGGGCGTCGTCAAATAAGGCTAAATTGTTAAAATTTGATGAAAGTGAAGGAAAGTCTATTTTGCCGTATTAGGTTAGGTTAGGTTAGGCAGGCGGGCTGTTAGTGCATTCACCAGCAGCACCACCATATTGGTCCATTGTGACACCCATAGTGAGACTTCTACCACTGGTTGTCTACTGCAGTGATAGCGCCGTTAATTTGATCCCAACGGCAAATGGTGACTGGACCAGATTTGAAAACCAGATAAAAGCGTATTAACTTTGCTTTCACTGGGATTCGAACCGGGCACTCTGCCAACTGCGACATCCAGTCGTTTGCCGTATTAGACTTAGAACTAGTGATGGACATAATCGAATGATTTTAAGAAGCGAGATTTTTAGTAATCGAATGATCACTCGAGATGATCGCATTCGAATGATTATTCGAGTGATTATCGATTAGAGTAGAACATGGCGATTCTTGGAATTATTTGAATGACTACTAACAACTAAAAACACTGTACTCGGTGTAATATTTGAGTTCTTTTCCTTTGTTGTTTTTTCTTTCATTCTCCTTATGTTCCTGAGAAGTAAGTAGTTCTTGGCGAGACTACTAACAAAACTGGACTCGATAAATGTGTTTATGGATTAATAGTTGAGTTCTTTTCCTTTGTTTTTTTTTTCTTGAATTTTCCTTATGTTCCTGAGAAGTAGTTCTTGATAAGAACTTCTTTTTACTCGTTCTCGTGCTGAAGTGAGACATTTATGTAGTTCTCATGTGTTAGTTAGTAGTCAGTTGGTTAGTAGTTATTCGAATCACTCGAATATTCATTGAAATGCCCCCTCACTACTCTGAACACAGTGCTTCTTTTTTTTTAGAGGTGGTGAACTTTTTATTGACTACACTGTTTTCTGTGACAGTTGATTTGATAGTTCTGGGTTGTTTTGAGGTTAGTTCGGTTTGACAATTCACCATGAATAGACTCAAGTTAGAACAACATTTACAACCTGTCAAATCTATGTTTATGGAAGGAAACTTCGATTCTCAATCAATCAGAGACTTGGAAGCCAGCATTGGATTCGTTGCTGCCGAAATACCAAGAGAGAAAATGAATAAAAGATCACCAAGAGGTTTCAACCAGCTTTCACGGAAAGCGTGAGGTTTGTGGACCTGACCCAGGCAGGGGACGTTAAAGGCAGTTGTAACAATCGTGGTTGTTACAGTTACTGGTCACATTTTTTTTAATAAGAAATGATAAAATGATCAATATGATGGATCATTTTTTTTAAATCCGTAAACGAACGTTTATAACGTCAGACAACAAGACAGTGACGAGAAGTGTAACGACTTAACTGTTGCGAAAGTCGAATAGTTGCGCAAATTCTTCTCCACCTTTCATTTCATGCTCTCGCGCAGGGGTCTGACCACAATAAAGTGGTCAGCATTGGAAGCAGCGGGCTGAGATGAGAATGGAACACCCTTCAGATTCTTAGGAGGCCTTAATTTCCATGCTCCTAACAAGTTGACAAGAGAAATTGTCCAAAAGCAACCGACAAGGGAAGAGGTCAATAGTTTCAAGAAGCTTGTTAAAGCAAGTTGAGTGCTCTAAACTCAATTCACGCATTCGATCATGACCAAATTGGCATCGTCAAGCTTGTGAGTTAAAATTTGTTGTGCTCTTCTTCTTTGAATTGTCATCAGAAGAAATCCAGAGACCCCTACTCATCAAACTTTGCTTTTACGGACGTATGTTCCCAGGGAACGTGCGTCCACTCAAACGCTGCGTTTCGTTTCAATCCACGATTCATATTCATTCACTCCACTTTTCACAAGCCATTGACTAGGCTCTGAGAGAATTCCTGTCAAGAGAAAGCTTCTCAAGCAAGGGACCTGCCAACAATCTGCCAAGTTAGGATGTTAAATTATTGGCAGGTCCCTTGCTCGAGTTTAAGGCGCTGAGTTATTTGTTGGATGCTTGTCTAATGCTTAGGTAAGTAGGTAACGGGCAGCCTCTGACTTTGGATTCTTAGTTAGACCAACGTCTTGGGTCCATATTGCCCTAACGAGAGATAGCTTACTACCGTGAGACCTGCTTTTATTCCAAACATCGAACACGTTTTTCAGTTCCATACCGCTTAAGTCCTTCACCTCTACGAAGACGTGTTCTCCTAAGAAATGCGTCATATTCCTTCCTAGGGATGGACATTCGGAGATAGATTCTGTTTCTGGTTCATCTCTACTTCCCATAGTTCATTGAGTAGGAATCGCTCTCGGTCAGAAAAGGGTTGCCCTAGGCCTAAAGCATTGTCAGAGGCTTTAATCTGGTCGCTGATTCCTACTAACACGCGGTTTAAGCTTGACCACGCGGTTGGCCATTTTGTGGAAGCGTAGCAGTGGCTGTGAGTTAAACTCGAATTCCGGGGAAGGGTCAAGATTATCAAAAGCTCGTCATGGAGTTTTCCACTATTACCCCTTCTTGGTCGTGTGTGACTCTGTGATATGAAGGGTAACATCTTTTTGCTCAGCTGCATAGGGTGCTGTCCCCCCAGAGGCAAGATCTCGAGCTTGAGGCGTCTTGCACTCCTCTACCAAGCCTCATCCTGGTCCAATATGTAAGGATTGTATCATTTGACATGCATTATATTGATACTTGAAGTAAAAGGCGTTGGTTCAGCGCCGCTCTCGACTCTAGGCTGAATTAACGTCTCGCTGTACGCCAGGAGTTCACATTAATTCAAACACTCACTTGTAGGGCCTCTCCACCCATGAACCGACACGACCAACGCACGCAAATCACGAGTGATTGTTGAAGAGGCTTGCCACTGCACCGCCACCCACATTATTACCACCGTCCGCCGTCAACCGGATGGGCGACTCTAATTGTTGTCAAAATTCACAGAAACACATTGCCCCTGCTGGAATGGTAATCACTTGATAGGATGTCACAACAAGTAGATAAGTCCATTCGTTATTAGTTTCCGGCCACAGCAACAAACACTCGTGTCATGGAGATGATTAAGCCCAGGATAACGTCGATGTGTTCCCTAGAACCCACGTATCTCCCCACCAGAGGAAGCCGCAATCGACAGTCCACCACAACAGCACCGCACTACAAGCGTTTACAAATCACGCAGTGTCATGTCACCCTGGCAAGCAAAGGGAGGACAACGACGACAACGGGGGAGAAGTTAATTAACATCTCCCCCTGCTCCCTCCCATCGGCTCAACCCACCTGATGGCGAACAAAAGAAAAGCCTGTAATCACCCGAGTGCATATGGCCAACCAAAAAGTACACAAGGAAACCGCTCCGAATCGACAAGCAGAGCACATGACCCACTTCGACGTGAATGCCGTCAGTAAGTACACAAGCAAACACAGCCCCAGCGATCCGAGGACGATAAGAACGCGGCATGTGCCGGCTTCGCCAAAGAGATTGCCTTCGCCTTGCCGTGCCACCTTCCTTTTTTGTTTAAACCATTTTTTGTTTAATAATAAACAATTTGGAATTACATTTTTTTTTTGTTCGTGGTTGCCGCCTCTCGTCTGCCAACCGGCATGCGGGCTATTTTTGGAAGTCCCAACAAGAGAACGTTCGAATTCGAAAAAAAAGAAAAGAATACAAAAAACAACTCGTTTCGAAAAACTATTGACCCCATGCCGCACTATTGTTGATGATAATTTTGAGAAACGAACAAACAGAGTTTTTATTTTATTTTTAGCCGTCTTATACCACTCGCGTGGCGGGGAGGAGGCGGCGAATCTGCTCGGAAGACACATAAACCGGCCAATGAACACATAGTCATTAGGACAACATAGAGCGCTGCGGTAGAAGAAAAAAAAAATGCTTAATTAATTAAACAAAAACCCAAGGGGGAGCAACAAAAAATGAGGAACTACACGTCGGAGTTGTGTTTTCAGATGAAAATGAGAGATCTGCCGGGTGACTCACACCAAAGGTCATTGCTTATTTAATAACTTTTTTCGGGGCGATTTAAGTAAACCAAAAAAAAAAAAGCAGAGGCCAACGCAAAAAAGGAGAAGATAACGACGACAGCGACGACGATGACGAGAAACGAGAATAAGCTGAAATACTCGTTTCGTTTCATGAACAATGGACGCATTAATGTTCCTGGGTGACATTTCAACTTCACTCAGCTGTCAATTGAGCACTGGCTTGGTTTTGACTTATGTAACACCCACCACTCTGTGACTCTGTGCTCGTTGATAATGAAATTTTTTGTGGGATTTATGAAATGGCTTTAGTTCGATGGACGAGATTGTAAAAATAGATTATTTTGCGTATTTTTTCGTTGCTGTTGTTGCCACTGTTCGTATGCGGGGAATTCCATGTTTTCGGTGTGTAGCAACAAGAGCAAGTACTTTGGTCAGTTGCTGGCAGAGCAGAGGCCAGCATATTCAAAGTGTGTCATGTGTCAAACGCGAGACAGACTGGGGACGCATGTGATTGGTTTTTGTGCGCTACCGTTGTGAGGAAGTGCGCAGAATTGATGGGATTTCAGTTGTTTTTGAGATGTCAAACAAATTGGCGAATCAAATTCAAACAAAAATGGTTTTGTTTATGACGTTCGATCTTTGTTGATTCGGTTCTGTCAAATAGAAGGGATGACGACAAGCTCGTCGTCAAGCAGAGGTGATGTCCAATAATGAACGAAAGAGGAAGTCGTCAAATTTCAAAGCTTCTTCGAACTTAAGCAAAATTCCAATACCTACTGGAACTGATATTTACCTACGCAGAGACCGATTCAAATCGTTCCCACTCAAGCAAGCAGAGGTGAACGAAACTTAACGAAAATAAGCAAAGCGGTACCTATACACTGTCAGATTGGATAATTTTTGTGTATTCTATATAACTTGACTTCCACTCCTGAAAGAACAATAGCACGCACAACATAAGTGGTTGCTGAGAAGCTAGGCCCAGGTCCACCTCGGACTTCGCGGCACCCATATTATTATTATTATATAACTTGATTATTATTATATGACTTGACGTGCATTTTTCATGGAACGTGATTCTAGCTGATGGTCCAACTTCTGCCCATGACAGCTGTCAAACATGCGATTTTGACTTGTACTCGATAAAATTAACGAATCTTATCGAAATTGATTATTTTGAAAATTGATACAGAAATTGTCATAGGCGCACTCGATGGGTGAAATTTTTCAACTTTTTTTTTTTGAGCTGAAATTAAATAAAGTTTTTGATTTCATTTGAAACCAGTTGAAGAGACGCACTTAACCCTGACTGGTGTATATATACATAATTCAAGTTAATAAAATTACTCAAAAGACGAATGACAGCTTAGGAGAAGACATGAATGTACCCATGTCATCATCTGACAGAGATGACATGATAATACTGGAATCTGAAGCCAACCTTGAACGTGGAAGATCAATACAATTTTTCTTTAGTAATAGACTCATTCTTTGGAAATATTTTCCTTCTTGATCCAAGTGAGTTTGGTCATAAGCTGAGATTAACTATGAAGATCTAGAAAAAGTTCTAATGAGAAAATTTGTGAAAACTCCCTTTTGTGTGGAGGGTGGTATGAACATAGAAAGGATAAAGGCAGGAAACTAAGCAAAGCGTTCATTATAGTCACTATTCAATTGTTTACTTGAGTGGGAACTATTTGAATCGATCTCTGCGTACGTTCCAGTTCCAGTTCCAGCTGATATTGGAATTTTGTTTAAGTTCACAGAAGCTTTGAAGTTTGACGACTTCCTCTTTCGTATCATTTCTGTGTATTCACACGATTGCGTTGACGTCCATCATGGTTGTGCCTTTAGAACGAAACCAATCCAAGGTTTTCATCTGGCCATGACATCTGTCAAATATGCGAATATTATGACAGTGGAATTGTACTTCGATGAAATGAACGAAACTTATCGAAGCTGAGGAATGAGCAATTCAGCAAAAAAAAAAAAATAACTAAACGCGTGATTTCCGTAACAGGCTTGTGATACATTTTACAATAGTCTTGAGATGGAAAGAAAATGGTGTTGATTTCATAAGATGAAGGATGGTTGAAGGGATTCACTTAGTTCCGACTACTCCATGTAGATTCAACTCGGAATCGGTGGGGATACATTTGAAGCTTAGAATGATGCGAGGTAGATTTTTACCATCGGCACCTTATTCGAGAGGCAAATGCCGTGAATCGTAAGTTCCCATGATCATCTGCGACACATTAGAGACGAGAAAATCAGGTGTGGAACAATTTGCAGTTCGCCGTCCTTCACGCAGCTCCTGTAGGAGTCTAGATGAAGCACAGTCTCTGAATGACTACAGGATAGGGAATAACACAAACTACGAAATTTATTCTGTGAAAGCAGCTGCTTAGTTTATTTGGAGAACAGTCTGGGCCAGATAGGCATGAAGGTGTATTTTTTCGCAGAAGTAATTTGCAATTAGAGGAGTCGACTCCGCTTATATGTATGTATCTTATATGTACTATCTATCGAACATCGTTTATATAAAATCTCAGCTTAATTGCAACACATTTACTGCATTTTTTGGGTTTGCAAAAAAGCGGAGAAGACTGTATATAAGTTCAAGAGCAAGAGACGGGATCAGATCATCAAGGCCTTGAGGGACTGGGCCACTTTGGTATGCCTCTATGCTCTGGTACCCATCACATGCCAATATTAAGCTCCTCTGTCTTCCCCTCCAGAGACGAAAGCCTACTTGCTACTCCGCAGTGACTATTGAGGGCTCTTGATGATAATCCTTCTTGAACATGTAGCGATCTCTAAACTCTTGGTTGAGGGCACGTCAGTCGCACGTCGTCGAAACCAGTTTTTGTGAACCTATTCCCTTTCAATTAAACTCAGTTTGATATAAAGTCTTGATCAATCATGAAGATCTGATAGAGATCAAGCGGATAACTACCTTTGGTGTAACCGGCTTGGTCGATCAGGAGATCATCGAAGGCTGAAGATCTTCATAAATTAGAGAAAACCATATAAGTAAGAGTTCTATAAATAAATGACTGCATTGTTTTTCAAATGATAGATCAGTGGTTTTCTTCGTGACCGATTCCACATTACAGAGAGCCATGTATTTTCGGATCAATTCGACGATCGTCAGGAAACGAACATCTTCAAGTCGAATCCTTCAAGTTGAATCTCTCCTGAGGACGTTTTCAGATAACTGAAGGAATATATTCTATTCATTCGACAAACTTGAAAGACTGCAATGTAAGGCCGTCTGTAACTTCGCGGGGCTGTACATCTTGTCGCGGTGCGAAAACTTAGTAAAGGCCAGTGACTCTTGGGCATCATTCACTAAGAGGAGACATGAAGCTAAGTTACAGCCAGCCTGTCCCTCTCCTGGTACCTTATCCTTTCCTTCTCCGCTCGTGGGCTGGATCACGGTGTCGTGATGATGGCCAACTTGAAAAAATAGCTTGGTCGAGAACGGTGTTAGCTACGCATTGTGGATCTCTGCGTAGTCTGACCGTTCCTTTCTCCGCTACTCGTGGGACCCTCATGAATCTAAAAAAAGAGAAAGACACCGGTGCTCCGTCACCGACTGGTCGGCCAACGGCTCGAAGATGTTTAAAGAGGCTGGCATTGCTTCTAGTACCATTGAGCCAGATCGGCCATATAGCGAGGTTCTAACAGGGGACCTTACTTGATACGTAAGAATGCGTAGCAGTCAACAAGTCCAACCTAACCTTAGCTGACTCAAAGATCGATGATAGGCGTAATGAGCCCAACCCAATCCATGCGCATTGTCCAAAGTGAGTTGAGAGATGCTTGGACGTAGGACTATGAAAATGCACTTCAGACATACTTGTTCTTTAAGACTCTGTGACTCTTTTCTGTTAAAGCCTGGTACGTTGGTTTTTATGAATAAAGAACTCTTGTTTGTCAGTCTCCTGCTTCTTTGAAAACAAATTGTTGAATGGGAACCTCGCAAATGTGCTTCCATTTGCGCATCCTCTGCTCCAATCATTTTCCGAGTGTGTAAGTCGGATGAAACGAGGTGGAGACCGCGTGTGCTAAAATTTAAGGCTCACCACATCCTCACCAACATTTTAAGACCACGCAAGGGAAACATTTCTGTAGAAGGCCACAGATGGATGCTAACTTATCAGTGGGTAACTTTTTTCCATTCCATCCCATTGACAGACGAAAGCCCCAAAATTTGTTTATCGATGATCGACCATGGCCAGGACTTGAATGGGACTTTAAATGCGAAGCTATCATTCTCCAAATTGATGAGAGAAACTAGAGATGCCATGGCAAACAAGTGAATCACTTTCAGTCCTATCCCTTGCTTTTATGAGCGCTATCTATTTCTCCCCAAATGGCATTCCTCTTAAGGACCTCCTTTTGCAACTGTGCTCCTCAAACGTAAGCACCAATTGTTCGTCAATTTCCCGCTCCAAAGCACACTGAATAAACAGAAACATCATCAACCAACCGACATTTCTTTTTCCAATCAGAAGCGGCAGAAAATGAGAACCCTTCAATAAAAAGAAGGACTCTCCTCTTACCAGTCGAACGATGGAAGGAATCAAACGTTTCAAATTACGCCCTAAAAAATGTAGGTATACCCAAACCAACGATTTTCTGGGGGTGGAGGGGTAAAATCGGAGAGAAAAACCGAAAGAAATTTTCCTGTTCTCCTGCAGGCAGCAATCACTCTCCTTGAGGACTATTTACCTTTAAATTAAGCGCCGCAAATGCTATGCTCCCCCTTTCAACAAGTGAATGCCAACAAAAGGGCACAAACGAACGAGGCCTTTCAAATTCAATTTCCAAGTCAGTTCGGACCGAGCAGAGCCACAACCCAAATTCCGGCATCGCATCAAATATTCATTCATCACAGGCCAACCGACCGACCACAGCTCCTTCCTTCACTACCTACCACAGGGTGGCTTACAAGCTACAAGAGAATATAAATAGCTCCTTCCTTCACTACCTACCAAAGGGTGGCTTACAAGCTACAAGAGAATATAAATATTTTCCAGTTCGTTTTATAGCGCCGCACAAAAAGCAGCCATAAATCTGATGGAGTATAGGTAGGACGAAAAGGACGATAGAAGGAAGAAAAAAAAAATGCCAACAAAATGAAAACTCATTACAAAGAACAATAGAAAATGAGCTAAACGCCAAATATTTCACTTAATTGCTTGCTTAAGTGTGCTCTCCAGCTCGCATATCTAAAGCCACTGTTATGCACTCTTATCTCGTTCACCCGAACCCCTGACGAACGAACGAACGGGCTGGAGTGTGCGCTCGTGTTTGTGTGCGACCTCATTTTGACACGAGCTCAATGACATTGACAGAGGGGGTTGGCAGGCGGAGGTGGTCTAGGGTGGGGCCACCCTAAAAAAAAAACTCCCCACGAGCAGCCAAGCTCTCCCCTATAATCCAATATTCAACAGGAATGCGTTGACATTTATGGGAAAAATGACAGAAATGAAATTATGCCATAATGGGAGAATCCAAAGAGAGCCAAGAGGGCGTGAGGCTGATTGAGAGAGAGAGAGAGTGAGCGAGCGAGAGAGAGAGAGACAGAGAGTGAGTATGAGGTGAACACTGACAGCAGAGAGTTATCATCGCATTCCGGCTCCACCGCCGTCCCGGAAGAGGAAGTTCTGTTGCTGCCCTTTTTTATTTACCCATAATTACCGTTGAGTGAACGAGCAGAGACAAAACGAAAATTATTCGCATAACTGGATTTGTTCATAAACTTTTGAAAATGTCAAACTGACTCGTAGAAAGGGGAGCACACCACGCAAGAATGAAAAAAAAAAAAACGAAGCAAAAAAAAAACCGACCGAAGAATCTTTTGATTGCCATTGGCACAGAGACGACGACGAGGTGCTCTGCGAGCAGCAGCTAGCGCTTCGCAGTCAGTACGTGACAGCGGTCGCACGTATTGAATATTTTATTTTTGTTTATGTCTTCCGTCGTCGTTGTCGTTGTCGTCGTCGCCAACAATGACAGTGACAACGGCGACGGCAAGCGATGGCGGTGGGGGTAAGACACTTTGCGGGACCCGTACCGTGCTCGGTGAGAGTGAACAGATTGTCTGTCTACATGACAGACGGTTAATGTGATTGCGCGTACACGTATTTTATTTTTTTCATTTCGCATAAGCTCGCATCGTGTGCTCATTAGATTTCTATGGTTTGGGATTTTCATGCTCTAAATTCGCGAAGCAATTCGATCTCATTCTCATCGCTTTCACTGTCTGTGTCGCCGCCGCCGACGGCAGTGTCTGCCACCATCACCACCATCACCAGTTCGCCTTGAAGGGTACGGTTTGAACTTTTAATGAACATTTTTGCGCATATTTACGTAAGACAGTCAAAGGCGAACGAAAGCTGGTTACCCAGTCGCTGTGTCCTTCTGGGCCTGTACTGGATACTCCCTCGACTATGTGCACCTAACGCAGCCCGAACCAGGACAAGGTAAGCAAAGATCTGCGTCATCGTCTCATCAAAGCTTACATATGTACACACACAGACAAATCCGAAGGTCGTTCGACTAAAGGTTGGTATACACTTCAATTTGCTGCGTAAGCTATGCGGGGTTGCTTATTCAGGGCACGACTGTGGAACAGCAAAATCCGTGAGTTGTGACACGGGGAGGAGGTGAACTTTTCGTTTGATGATTTGGGTCCTCTGGGGAGACAGCCAAACACTTATTGACTTTTAAAGTTCAATTGGTACGTGAAACGAGAGAGAGAGAGAGCGAGAGATGAGATGTCGCGAGAGAAGGTGGACGAGATTTATTGTGGATACATGTTTTCACCTCTGGTTGGGTGACCCTTGAATAAATGAAGATTTCAGATGAACGAACGGCGGAGGACTGATAAGTGACTTATCGTGCGTCAAATTGGGAACTCTCTGAGAGTTGATTAGAGGCCCTGATGAAATCTTTTCAATTTCAGTGAGTTCGAAGGGATTTCAGCAAATTGGAGAGTTCACGATGATGATGATTGGATGGCATTTGTTTGTGGATGGCTTTGTTTCGTTTTTTGTGTCTGATTTTGTGGTGTCACCCTTAAGAATGTCAAATCTTGCAAGACCATAAGCATGTGACATCCCTGTGCGTCAATCAACCCTGTTCGCTTTGTGCCAAGTGGAAAAGGAAGTGGAGACAGAGTTTTGAAGATCCAATAAAATCTTGAACATCCTTAAGCCTCGTTACATCACAGTTCTATATTTAGAGGGGGAAATGAAATACTCTCGTGTGCTCCAAGCGATTATTTAGAATTTGTTTATTTTCTACAACATCTTCTGGTTGACATTTACGTGACGTAAATGTCCATCAATAGAATAACAGTTTCACACATCCCCCTACAAGTGTAGCCACTCCAATCGCTGACAAAGCAATTCAGAAAGAAAGGAAAAACCAGTCTCGCTCAAGCTCACAGTTGTGAGAATGATTCACATCCGATGTGATGGCCTACCTGACCATGAACATGATCAGACAATCTGTCTTGCGTCAAGCTAAAATCTTTGCGATTAGTCGTTCGGTGACTCGGTGCAATCAAATGGTCTCCACACGAGAGCAAAAAAGTCACAAGTGAAAGGTTCTGACATTTGATAAGAAACCCTCGGCGATATTCAGAGTAATGACATATGTTTTCTGTTTTTAAATAAAATTTTCAAATCGAATGCCATTGTCCAACAGTCAAGGTCAATGCCACAGATACACTTCAAAATCAGAGATTAAAATGCCAAAACCGCAGCGGAAATGAGTTCGTTTTTTCCACTGATACAAGGACGATGAGGTGAAACAAAAAAAAACATAAAGGTTCCCTCGCAAGATTTACTCGAAATGTGCAGTTTATGCATTAAATGGCAATAAACCGTTATGACAGTTTTGAGTGTTTCATGGGAACTTATGGAAAATGCAAGAGAATAGAAACTGTGGGAAGCTTCGTTTACTGATTGCCATTTTGATTGATTTACGAAGTGTCTGGTTAGAAATGTCATTTGATCGCTTTTCCCCGAATGAAGTGTCAACCGTTTGCAATGCCCATCGGTTTAGCCCCCCGTTTGATTTCCTCTTGGATATTTCTTTAAATATGTCAAATGAAAATGAATAGTGTGCAAATTGATGACGGCATAATGACAGATGTCACTTTTATCTTTTCAAAGTGACTCCAGACACAAATTCCGATTGTCGCTGTGCTGTGAAGATTGTGTTGATTTTGTTCAGTGTATTAAGGCCCTGTCACAATGGCCTTCAGACAAATCACCCTTCGTTAAGTTTCGTTCAAATTTTTTCACTTACGGTTCTACGATAATTCACGTCAACATAAGCCATCGAGCGAATGCATCCAAACGCACATTCGCTACGGAATCCATGGGTTTGGGCCTTAAGCCTCAGCTATAATGGACGTGAATAGCATTAGGCCAACTTCAGCACTCGGGGGAGAACAAAGGAATTATACAATGTGATCATAATAACTACTTCTCTTAGTTTCGTTAAGTTTCGTTCAACTATTTTTTACTTAAGGCTCAACGTCAATTGACGCGGGCAAGACTTAAGGCAACTGCAGTAATCGAGGTAATATACAGAAAGGATACACATAATGAGAATCGCCACTTCTCATAGTTTCGTTCAGTTTCGTTAAATTAATTACTAAAGTATGAGTGAATTTACTCAACGTACATAAATGTACATTAGTTTTTTGAATGAGTTTGACAATGCTTATGACTACTTTACAAGTTTAGGTTATGTTAGGTAGTTGGGCTGCCAGTGCATTCACCAGCACATTCAGACCATATTGGTCCATTGTGATACCCCTTCCTTGTGAGACTGCTACCACTGATTGACTACTCCAGTGATAGTGCCGTTAATTTGATTCCAACGGCAAATGGTGACTGGACCAGATTTGAAAACCAGAAAAGAGCGTATTAACTTCGCTTTCACTGGAATTCGAACCGGAGACCCCGCTAACCAGGAGCAGACACTCTACCAACTGCGCCATCCAGTCGGTACTTCATAAGTTTACTTTAGTCAATTAGAATTGGCCAATTACTTGTAGTCATTGACACTGATGCTACAACTCTGAGGTACTTAAGGAGTTTATCCCCCTCGATGTTAACGTAAGTTGCCTGAATGACACCTTAGTGGACTTTTGACGCAGATTTGAACCGAAGTAGAAGCAGGCGAGATTCAAGACTGCTGCTACTTCGGTTTTCTCAAATGCCAGAAAACTATCATCTAGACTTTTTGTCTTGGTGATTGGCTTGCTGTATGGAGTCGAGTGATAGCCAGATCATTTTAGGACCTTGGAAAAAGTCCGAAAGACGTCGATTGAACGTCGATCGGTCATATCGGGCGCAAGAAAGACTGCCTTGATTTTACTAAAAGGTCGATAAGGAGAGGAAGCCCGGGTAAGGAGCATGAAAATTAAAGGCACTTTTCTAGGAGCCAAGTAAATATGTTTAATTTGACTCAGTCCCAGTTCTATGGGAACGGTTCTTAGTCTTCGGGACGTTTAATTCCGCGATGGAAGTGGACCTAGTTTCTACAGGTCTACAGTTTTATGAGTGATTCCTGCAATGTTTGTCCGAGTGTGAGGAAGACCTGAGACTAGCTTGTACAGCAACCACATCAGTTCTGCGTACTCTTGTTTTCCAAAGAATGTAGATAGGAGCTTTTGAATTTTGTCCCGCGAAAAAAAAAATTCATTGTCATTTTAACGACATTCCTGCCTTTTACGACATCCTCCTGAAACTTGTCAGACTGAGCAGGATGACGATGGAGAACTCTCGCTGCTCCACCAAGATCGGTAGCGAACTCACCGATACCTTCAATGCCAAAAAATGATTAAGACAAGACAAGGCGACGCGCTGTCATGTGGCTTCATTCTTGAGAAGATAATGTAGAACTCCCTCGCCAACACAAGAGGGACGATATTGGAAAATACCGTACTTTTGCTGGCATACGCGGAAGATATTGACGTCATTGGTTGAACACAGCGTGCCCTCAATGAGGCGTCAGCTGGCATTCAAACGGAAAAGGCTGTAGTGGGTCTCAAGGTACACGAGGGCAAAACCAAATACAGGCTGTCATCGAGAAAGGACGCACAACATCGACGAATCGGCCAGAATGTCACTGTAGGCAGCTATAACTTCGTGCTAGTGAAGGACTTCGTCTACATAGGCTCCGCCGTAAACAGTACCGAAATGAAACGCAGAAAAACTCTTGCCAACCGCTGTTTTTTTGGACTCAAAAGGCAATTGAGTAACAGAGCCCTCGCTAGGCAGACTGAGTTGACTCCGTGTAAGACCTTCAGCAGAGGCTCTTGGTCTTTTCGAGGGAAATGTTCTGGGCGAGATCTTTGCTCCTGTTTGCGTTAAGGGCATTTGGAGAAGAAGGTGCAACCATCAGCTGTATGGGATGAGAAACGGAACGAGTCTAGCCAGGCGTCTACGGATCCAACTCCTAAGATGGTGAGGCCATGTGGACCGTGTGGACAGCTTGGACCCTACTCTCATCCAGAGGTCACCCATGTACAAGGTAGCACACACAAGTTGAGATGGACCTCAGGCGGTTTGGTGTGCGAAACTGGAGACAGCTGGCTTGTGCGGCATGTTGGGTAAGGCCCAGGTCGACTGCGACTTTTGCACCGTATCATTGGGGCGGTGTATATCTTGGGATTGTCACTTTGAGTCATGAACTATGAATTGCTTCGGGATGTGAACTTAGACATCCAGGGTAGTGGACGCACGTACCGTCGACTCTAAAGACTCTTTATTGGCTATCAAATTCAAAACGTTGGGTAAGGCCTAGGTCCACTGCGGACTGTTGCGCCGTAGGAAGGAGTATGGCGAAGATGAGGAGGTTTATCTGAGGACTGTTAGTTTCAGTCATGAACTATGAATTGCGTCGGGATGTGAACCTAGACATCTAGGGTAGTGGGCGACAGCTCTAAAGTGTCGTTTCCATCAACGGACGAGGGAGTTGAGTACGTCGCTGTTGTTGACTTCTGGGTTTGATGAAGCAGAGCCTCTGCAGCTGTAAACCCTATTGTGTAACTCCGTCAGTGTAAACAGTGACAAAGCCCCCAAGCATGGGATTCAACCACATGTCGAATTGCGATAAAGATAATATCGGCTTTATTTATTGCCCCAGAACTATACCATATCTCGCTGGATACGTGACGCCGTTTTTATGACCCGATATTGATTTCTTCGCGATATCAGAACTAGCCTATCTACGACTAGTTTACGTGGTCAATGGCATTTGGTTTGGATACAAACACCGCAATAAATCATTCATCTTCACACCAGACAAGTGGACATTTTGAACAAACCAATTCAGGAATGTGCACAACCGACACTGCACGTCGCACAAGTCCCCAAAAGGGTATCCCCCGCCTTCTGTAATCCATGCACGTCCCTCCATTCATTCACCTGTGAGCAGACTGTGAACAGTGTGTCTGCTCGGCGCCTTATTCGAGGGAAATTTCGCATGAAAGTGCAAGTGAATGCCAACATCAATTCCAATGAATGCGGCTGTGTCTGAATCATTGTTTGCCGAAGTAACTCAGACGCAGGCACAGACACAGACACGCTCCCCACTGGAATCTGATCTGCAGGTCAGATAGAACTTTCCCTGCGCACGACGCGCATCACACGAATGAACCACATCCGATGTCGCCCCCTTGAATAGGGTCAATTAACTCTTATTGCTGCTGTCCCGCAACGCCATCAATGAGGGAGGAGGGGGCGCACGGCAAAACCTTAAGTGGCAGTAAACAATCATGTCTGTCAATATCCACGTGCTTAGTCAACCGGAAATTGTCGCTCATCGTTTAATTGTCCTTGTGTGTGACATCTTTTTCAACTACCACTGCCGCGTCGTCGCCCACTTCGCGCACCTCTTTTAATTACAAGCGCAGAACTGAGAGCCCGTCTGGACGTGCGAATATGTCGCGTTCAAGTATAACTACACACGTATCTGCGGTGACAAGCAAATGAATAGCAGCAGTTCTTCAACAGAACACCGAACACTCGAGTCCACGTCGGTCGGGGAGACGCGTTATATCATCAAATGAGCGATTTGCCCGTGGGTTGCATAACAAAACTCCGTCACAATTGTCGCCGGCCGAACTACTCGACCGACCGACCGCTCGAGAACAAAGCAAACAGAACTAGACGAGCGCGGCATACGCATACGTTCCCCGCCCGTGCGGGAGTAGTGGTCTACTATATTTCAGTTGCGATCGATCGATTCATATCGGGTAGTCATTAAGTTCGATTTATGCGGACGAGCTCGCTGCTGGGCTATCAGTTCGAATGATTCTCTGATTAGTTGGCCCACAAAACAGTTCGACAACACCGCAGAACACACACCGTGGAGCGGAGCGACGTTGATTTGAAAATCAAAATAATTTCGTTGCGCGTTTATCTTTGCGATACTGATTCGTGTGGATATCGGAAAGATAGATATTTCCTCCAAGGATGACATAATAATTGACACCTTGACAGGCTAATCTTATGTAACGTGTAACATGACGATACTGGGGTGCTGCTGGGGTGATTGAGTTGAGAGCGGGGGCGGAGGTGGAGGCGACGATGTTGACAGAGCTGTCAGATAATGGCTCAGATTTGAATTAAATATGAAGGCGATGTTATGCAACGGATGTGACAAATTTTCTTGCGCGAGGTGGGCGCACAAACAGGTGTTTGGGATGTGTGTCCTTGGGAAGCGAATTCATCGTGACATAATTCTTTTGACTGATCTGAAAATAGGAGATGGAATCGCGACGAGTTGGCGAGGGGAGGGGGATGAAAGGTGATGGAACGTGTCACAGCGTCGCAGATTTTGTCGGGATTTTCTACGGGACTGGAATGATTGGAGGTCTCATGAATATGAGCACGTTTCCAAAGGATGATAGGTTCGTTTGTCAAACCTTCCTCTTCTGGTTCAGGAGACTCACTGGGAGATGAATTGTTGATGCGACAAGACTCTGGCCTCAGATTTGGTCATAAATCAAAGCGGGTGGATGAGGACGGTCGAGCGGCTTATTTCGTCTTGTTCCCTTACTCGAGTACGGAAGCTTTGTCTTAGACTTGGAAAACTAAATGCGGCCCATCGTAGGACACCATCGGCTGGTGTACAAGTGCGACAGTCAAGAACTCACATACGAGCTATGCCGTGTAACCACAAGCTTGTCACTGTCCTCTTCCTTCATACAGAAGCTGTGGACCGAAGAACCCGGTCTAGTTTTGGGTACGCCCAGCAGATTAATCATAAAAAAAGAGATGTCCAAGTCAAGACATTGTTCAAGTTATGCAACTTAGGACCAGACCTGCAGAAGTTCTGTACTTAACTTCTGCAGGTCTGGTCAATATTGGATACAGGTGGACTGATGGCTTAAACATTCGCTCCTTCTCGATCAAAGGTTTCAAATTGCATAACCTGAACAATGTCTCGACTTGGACATCTCTAGTGGGTGGACAAAAACGATGTCACCGAGCGCCACTGGTTTGCATTGGGGATGCTTTCCATAAGTAAGCTCAATTAGCAGTGGCCTTCCACTGGACTCTAACGGCCCCAACGACGCATTTTTCAAGTCCAATTAAAAACCATGAAATTTGACCTCAAAAAGTCGCGTCTATCCAAAAATCTGTCACAAATGTCAGCCTCCACTTGTCATATCAAGCGATTAATAACGTCGCTGTTCGTAGAAACATAATGTACGTGCGTAGACTTAGGACAACTTAATCAGTCAATCGAAATACAGAAGCCATAGTAAGACTGGGCAGTTTCGTCAAGTTTCGTTCACTCTTGATGACTTACATGGGAGCGATACCATTGTGGGATAGTAATAATTTAATGTTCACAAAATGAATTTGAGCCATCAAATTACTTCGTTAAGTTTCGTTAACTTTTGTGAACTCAATCGCTCCCTACACACGTAAATCAAAGCCGGAGTTGAAATTCTGCGCAAGTTTCCATGCAGAGAGCTAGATGATGTTTCTAGCACAGTTTTGTTCATTGGGGACGTGAACTTAAGTCAACATGCGTCCATCATGGTTATTGATCAGTTTCGTTAAGTTTTTTTCAAGGTTTGTTCTGATATTATAAATGGGAGCTATACGATTAAGGAAAAGTTATAATATAAAATTCAAAAAATTTGAGCCCTTAAATGCCTTCGTTCAGTTTCGATAAATTTCGGAATGGGCTGAAATTCTGCGTAAGTTTCAAGAGTGATATGAGATTTTACGATGCTAACTAGCTCCTTTTTGTTCTTTGGCGAGATATGAGCTTAGTTCAACGAACATCCAGCATGAGTCCATAAACTGCTTCGTTAAGTTTCGTTAAATTTCAAAGCGTTGAAATTCTGCGTAAGTTGCAAAAGTGATATGAGATTTTACGATGGTAACTAGCTCCTTTTTGTTCTTTGGCGAGACATGAGCTTAATTCAACGAACATCCATACTGGTCAATTTCGTTAAGTTTCGTTCACTTCTGATATTATAAATGGGAGCGATACGATTAAAGAAAAATAATAACTTAATAAAAAAAAATTAATTTGAGTCCTTAAACTGTTTCGTTCAGTTTCGTTAAATTTCGAAGGGTTGAAATTTTGCGTAAGTTTCCAGAGTGATATGGCATTTCACGATGCTGTGAGCTCATTTTTGTTAATTTATTTAACGAAAGTCCATTATGTTTGACTGTCAAGGAATTTGACAGTTGAACATGTCAAGATTTTGACACATTTTTTGCTTGCAAGTTGCTCTTTAACAACATTAACAGGAGTCGCTCGGAAATGTACGACTGTGCCCGGCGGAAGTTTAAGGTGTCATACGAAAACATACAACGTGACAGTCAATCGTAACTGTTAGAGGAGTGTGGCCACTCTTCTCTCATTTGCTGTGAACGACGCTACGAACTTCTATAAAGACTACCACCGCCTCTGTTTGTAGATTGAGACTGCCGATTTGACGAACAAAGAACTCAATAATCGTTGCTTTTCGTTGACACAAGCCAGACCAGATGTTTTCACGAGTGCAAGAGTACACCTACTTCTGAGTTTCGTAGAATTGACGCAACATTGCGAACTCACCATGAACTCACGGTTGGCGTGTGCTCCAAATAAATGAACAATTTTCGTACGTACTTGGCAACAATGCCGTCTAGAAGTCTTTCGACGAAATTATCAGCGACTTCCAGCTCAGCGATTTCTTTGAATCTATCGCTAAAAATAAACCCAGAGCTTGGTGTGTGGGTAATCAGAGTCACGAAGATTATGCTTGAACGGGCACGTCGATGGAATAGAAGACCAGCCAATGGCACGTTCTCGAATTTTTGAGGGAAAAAGGAGATCATGTCAAGGAGGTGGCAATAAGGAGGGCTGGGTTTCGTGCGATGACTGGACGCAGAGTGCAGGGAATGAGTGCGAGCTGCTCGTCAACGGGGTGATTTTGATTTTCGAGGTTCACACGAATTATGAAGGAAGCGAGGTAATGTTGGGGGGAGCTTTGGTTTTTTAGTGGAACCTAAGTGTGTTCCTGAGAATGTTCAAGAGTTGAGGGAGGACCCAGTTCGGAGTTTGAAAAGCAGGCAGAATACGCCAACGAGGCCTCGAAAAGCCACTAAATTGCTAATCTTGGTGGCAGATTGCTCCCAAACCTTCGCCACAAGACTTTCGCAGACCCCAGCTCAATCAAAAGGAGGAGACTCCTTCGGCGTAATTGAAATCAATGTGATTGGGTAACAAGTTCGTAACAAAGATGAAGTCATTCTTGGTGAAGGACGAAGTCACTCCCATTCCCCGACCGCTTTACGTACCACAATCCTTTAATTTGAGCCCTCGTCTATTTTGATTTCGCACAAAGGGGAGGTTCATGGAACTTGTGATCTGGTCTAGGGCATTTGATTCAAACTAATGTCACGCAGACTGTCACAAGGACTTGTCTCCAGTCGGGGGATGGCCCGAAAATATGGTGCCCCACCACGTCAAGGACCACATCGTCTGGCCACATGTCTCGCAGACGGCGCTTGGATAAGAAAACGAGTCGTAAGTTATCATTATCCTCAAACTCCCCCGTCCTCCCCCGAATCAACTGTCCTTCACCGTCACAGAGCCATGGTGTCTGAAGCTCAGACTCAGAACATGCAAGATGCCGCCGCGTGGGGAGGGAGTCGTAAATTTGCACATTACCCCCGAATGGATGGAATTTTGAAAAGCGAAACCCAACACATAACACAAGTCCCAGTTGAATGAATGCCTCTTACTCCTTTATCCTTGGCGAGATATACTCATCTCCATCCAGAGAAGGGGGGGGAAAATCATAAATTCCATCCTTAATGGCCGAGCGCAGAAATCCAGCGAAGCGAATTACAGTGGCCCCCCGGGGGTGCGGCCTGCAAAGGCAAAAGGAAACAAAGGGAAATTTAAATAACAGCACCAGGGCCAGGACCAGCACGAGCACCAACAACAATCGAAAAAGGTCGGAAGCAAATATTAACATCTCTCTATCACAGGAAATCCCCATGGGGATATCCCCACTGAAAATCACATTTCTTTCGGTCGGCGTGTGAGCGAGTCGGCGTGTGTGTGGCTGTGTCAAAGGATAAAAGCTCCCCTCCCTCCCCACACAGCTCATCGTTTATTCTTCACGCTTGTGTACGCTCTGCGTACCGCTCTGAGAGCGAGTTGGGGCCATTACCTACGTCATCATCATCATCGTCGCCATAATCATCACAAAGGCGACGCATGAACTGTGCAGCGCCCCGGTCGCAGAGTCAAGAGGTCCTTGATCCAGAAAATTGCTGAATCGCAAATATCTCCCTTTCCCCCCTCCCCACACACACACACATAAAGAGAAAATACACAAAAGGGGTGTACTTACGGTTCTCCAAACTGACATTGCAGAACGTCAGCGCGTCATCGAGGAGATTCAGGCTGATGAAGTTCGCCGCCCTTTCGTTGATTGTTTTCGCCTGCAAATCGGCGCCCCACCACTTCTCGACCAGCCGCCTGACGAGCACATCCGGCATGAATTTCATTGAATTATTGTTGTTATAGCTGCTGGCGCTGCCGTGATTATCATTGCTGATGCCTCCGGCATGGCTGTGGTTATGCAACAGCGAGTTTGTGTTGGTGTTATCTATCTCCGGAACTAGTGCTCCACCTCTGTCGGTGACTGCTGCCGCTGCTTGCGCGAAATCCATATATTGTGACGCATTTGTGTTGGAATTGGAATTGTACATGCCTGGCATTGGCATGTTTGCCGACAACGACGACGACGACGACGACGAGAACTCCGATGACACAACCGCTGCTGTGGGAGGACATGAGGACGACGCGGACGCTGGGAACTTGACGCGACACACGGTGCACATGGTTGCCGAGTCACAGCAGTCGCGGCAGAAACTGTGGCCGCAATTCGCCGTCACCGGACACCGAAGGATGTCCTTGCAAATGGGGCACAGGAGCGGATCCACTTCGGACAGATCGCTCAGCAGAGCATCACAGAAGCGAGCATGATCGTCGTCATACATTCCCGCGGTGGCAGTGCCTCCGCCACCACCTCCTCCGCCATCTTTCCAGTATCGCGGAATGCGTTTATTTTTAGAATATCTCACTCGGTCTTGCAGGCGATCGCAACTGACGGCATTTGCATTCAGCGACGGCTCCATGGCCGCCGTCGCCCCACCGATCGTATAGCCGTCGTCCATGCTGCGGCTGCTGCTGCTCGCTGGTGGCGCTCTTCTGACAGACGACAGCGACGCTGATGGTGGTGGTAGTGAGACTGTTTTCGCCGCTGTTGCCGAGGTGCTGCTTATGTAATCGATCACTGTTGACGAGAGAGCTTTTAATTGCGCCAGCGGTATACACCGATCTGAGTAGTGGCTCGCAACGAATGCATAGATGTCGAGGGCCTCGCCTATCTGATCGCACCTGGTCAGCCAGTCGGCGTACAGCTGCAGCTGCTTGTCCTCTTCCTGCGCGGGCCGTTGCATGCGATGGCTGGCGCGACGATCGATGTCTGGAATATGCTTGGGCTGATTGTACGACGGCAATTGCGCGCTGTCCATCGACGTTGAGTTCTTCCTTTTTCTGCGACGCCGCATTTGCTGATGCGACGAGGGGTTCAGTATTGTCTCGCGGTTGTCATCGGCCACCTTCGCCCGGGCGTCGATGTCAAGTTTGATCTGTAGAACCAGGTACTCTGTCAAGGGATCCTCGTAGTTCTTTGACATTTTCAGTTCACTGTTTTGTTTCGTTTAATTTTTCTGAAATCACTCCACTCTTGCTGATTCGCCGATTTGGGTGGCTGCTTAAATGTTCTCTGCCACTGCACGGTATTTGATCGCTTCCGCTCGGCGACTGTCCATGGGAGTAATGTCTACTTTCTTGTTTGTTTGATTGTGCACTGAAATCGGTTAAGAGAAATTATTTATTAGGATTTGTTTTGTTGCTCTGATATTTTGTGTTTTTTTTTTTTTCGTTCAGGGTTTTACAGGCTATCCGGGTTTTTGATCTGGTTTTGGTTGAACAAATGCTTGCGTAACAACGAGTGCTTTGGAGGTCGCATGACCATTTGACAACGGATTTGCGTGACAGTGGGCAACGAGAAGGGAGAGATTTGGATGTGAGGGTTTCGTTCATGAGTTTAGGGGGTTGTTTACATGATCTGATAAGTCGGACGGATTTGGTCGGAAAAAAGAGGTCTGGTTGGAACTTTTTTTAAATTTATTGTAGGTAAGGAAGCCGGTATAAGGCAAAAATTCGTCGACTGGCCGTGTACTGGCTCGGCCACATCGAGCGCATGGATAACGGTGCTTCTTCGAGAAAGAGAAGAAAACCTCGCGGATGCAAGGCAGTCTTTGAATGCGAGCCTTCTGGTTCGAGAAGGAGAGGAAAACCTCGCGGATGCAAGGCAGCTTGATCTTGATGACTTTAAGCAGCGTGCCCAGGATCGTCAACGTTGGAAGGCAGCGATATCTCAGGCTCGAACCTTCCACAGGTCGTATGTCTGATAAGTGAGTAAGTAAGGACGCCGGTATATTTCGATGTTTGTGACGGTCTACCTCCTAAAAGGCTGCACTGATTTCTATGAAGTTTGGAAGATAGACTACTGATTTTTTGAATCAGGACATGGGCTACAGACATCCGGCCGAATCATGCAAGCACACGAAAAAACGCTAGAGGCCTATGGAAATCATGTACAGTGAGCCTTCGGGACCGTCATAACTGTACAATAAAAAGATGTGTCCGTTCGAAAGGGGTAACGAAGGTTATTTCTAAAAGTTGACCAATCGAATTCAATACAATTCAATACAATTCACATACAATTCAATGAAATACAGTGGACTCTAAGTCGAACTCTCCCTAAGTCAAGGACTCTCCTTAAGTCGAAACCCTCTCTAAATCAAAATTTTTGGCCATATTTAACATACATTTCCCTTAATTCGCCATACAAAAACCTCTGTCTTAGTCAAACTCCCTCTAACTCGAACAAATTATGGTATCTCGGGACAATTCGACTGAGGGGAGTCCACTGTAAATGCGCGCACTCTATATTTCATGAATATCCTAGGCAGCGTAACACTCAAATCGGTTCCAAAGCACACACAAGTCGCCTAGTCACATCCAATGTTTCTAATGAATTAGATGATTTGAAATGTAGAAACACATGGGTTTCTATAAGCAGAGTATGTTCGTCTCCACAAATGCTGGGTGTTTTCACATGTCTACATATGAGCCTACCTATAGAGCAACGACGCATTTTTGTTGCGTGTGTCCGTTGTTAGGGTTGCAACTGCTCAAAATGCATTGTGTCCGTGTCCGGTATTAAAGGGGGTTCATAATAAAGGGCTTAAAATTCACAAAAATCCCTGTCTTCATACCAGGACCATGAGGAATTGTCCGTGAAGAAAGGTGTCCCTTACAAAGGAGTGTCCCTTATAGAGGGGTGTCCGTTAAGAGAAGTTTTACTGTACCAAGCAATGCTTGGATTCTTGTCGCGCGTGTTTAGGTCGCAATGAAAGCAGATCTCTTGTGTATGTTAGGTTATGTTGATATGACTGACTGCTAGTTGGTAGTAGTCGCACTTTCGTCAGGGCAGAACCATTGTGTCTAAGTATGTTGAACGAATTTCTTTATTTCGCAATTTACATACAGAGATTCGATACTCTTTAGGATCATTTAACTGAAGCATTATTATTTGAATTTTAAATTTGGGATATGTTACAAAAATATGACTTTTTATACAAAACTTTAAATATATAAAAAACATAAAAAATGCGACTATAACATGCTGAAAAGTCGGTTCTCGTCCGATCACCGTAATGCCGCAGCATCTGGCGCGGGCTAGTAAATGGATGGCAGACCTAATGACTATGTTACCTCTTCACGAAATCACGGTTAATGGATTCGACGTGGCCTATTGAACACTTTGCCTCTCTATGCCATTGTGAAGATAACCCAAAGAATGACAGCCTTTAGCCTCTTTGAATGGAGAAGGATCCTCCTAAACTGTTGCTTGGTAACATACAGGGTGTTAGTCTACCTTAACCATCTGCTACTTCCTGACATGTTGATACGCAACACAAAATTCAACTCTGAGTCAATCATATGTGGGTATTGAAGAGAAGTCCAGAAGTGTTACAACATTGCTAATGTGCTTAAGAAACAGCTCAAGATTAAAGAATGATTCGATTTTTGCCGAATTTGCTTCGCAATGCCAGATATCACGACAATGGCTAAGAGATTAACAAAAATGGCACTTGTCAAAATTTGGAAACTCTTCAAATGACTTTCAGACCAAATCTAGTCCAACAAGTCAACACAAAGTAAGACAGACAGAAAAAGTAGGCTCCCAAGATGATGAACTTGACGACCAGTAAATTGGCGGAATCTGTTTTAAGCCCCAAATCTATAGAATCCGTTGCGTCAAAAAATTGACGTGTTTAAAACTGTTTTTGAATAATTCCTAATAATTCAGGAAATCCAATTTCTTAGATTTTTGCAAGAGTGGATTGCGCACGCAACGTAGGCACCTACGATTCGTGTGGATTCCAAACGCAACATACGCAACGGATTCTATGTTTGGGCCTTTAAAAACGTAGTTAGAGCCACAAGTTGGATGATACAATTCCCAAAGGATAGAGTTATGTGCTCAGAACAATAAGGAAAATATCTAGAAGCGGATCTTTTTTGTGCCGCTGAGAGGCCAGTGTTTGTTTGAGGCCCAGGCGTACCCCGAGCTACAGCGCCACACAAGAAAAGAACTCTGATTTGGGTTGATAGGTGCTCAAACCTGATTCGTGACATGTGTCAAAGTCAAGAATGCCAAATTAGTGTTGCCATTTCATCTCTGATAGGCTTGCACCGAGCAACGGTTACTAAGTTGAGAAATATGAGGTATTTTTTTTATAAATAATTGCCTCCTGCGACGAAGCTCATTTCTGGGCGAATGAGGATTTGACGGCATTAGACTATTTTTACGGCGGTTCGTCAAATCACTAGTCACTGCTGATAACCCAGTGTTTGTTAAGATAACATTACATAAGTTATGAGCGAGATACCAGCCAATATGCTAGAACTGGTGACTCAAAAGTTGACTCTTCGTATGGACCACTTAAACCATTCCCATGTTAAACATTGCCATTAAATAATGTGTTAAAAATAAATGTCAAGTATTAATTTAAGAACTCAAATAATGATTTTACGCGCTTATGCAATTCTCTCAGAACTTTTTTGACAATGAAAAACCAAATGGTTAAGAAAACCCTCATTTTTAAGTTCTGTTTAGTTACAATCATAACTAGCGCCATCTGGCAACGAATGGGGCTTGATTCTGACAGAATCGGACATGAACATCTCTTTTCTGGTGTCTGTAAATAATTCCCATCTCGCTGAGACTGCGATTGGAATAAATGGATCCACGAAAACTGATCAGACGTCATTAAGATAACTTCAAACCACAAAAGATTCATTACCAATGAGTGCCTCGCTCCTCCTTCACGACAGTGAGAGGATTCCCTTAAAAATGATGTCATTCTTGCGAAACGAAAAGTCAATCACTTCCCTCCTCAAGGTAACCCAACTCCATAAACCATAATTAACTCAACCCCTCTGCAAAAGGCCACCCTCTCGGCGCCGCCATTAAACACGTCCGCCCACCCACACGCACGCATACGAACGCCCCCGAATGCATACTTCGCGGCTCAAGAACAACCTAATCAGAGTTAGTAGTCATTACTCACGAAAGAAGTTACAATCCACCGGCATCCGGTTCATTTGTTTCAAATCCCACAAGGATTCCATCACCAGTCTCGCAGGATTATGCCATAATTCATGGCGAGAAGTTCCTTCCGCTCCGCCCCGTGTGTGCGCCTTGCGTGAGGAAAACCCGTACAGCCACACGCATGCTAGCCTGTTGAATACGAGTGCACCCACACAAGCCGAAGCAGCACAACCCGAGAAAGAGGGAGCTATTTGAACATTTTTAAAAGGGTGCCTGAGGGGTGGGTGCCCATGAAAGGGTGCCCATCAAGCCACAATCTGCTGACTTGGCTGGGTGCGCTCCCCCTTTCGTCGCAGTAAGCGAAAGTGTAATCCATCAAGTGAATTACCGGCGAGTTGCAGACAAAGCGAAGAAGTTCATCGTCTTCCCAGCAACAGTTGCGGCCGATGTAAGGGCGCCCCCACACGAAACTTCCCTCGTCGTCATTGACCCCACATGAATTCAGGAGACCCACCATCAACTGGCGGCAGTAGCAGCACCGCCAGTCAGTCCATTGTTGAGGATTTGCCCGGGCATTGTATGACATAGCTTGGCTTTGCTCCGCTGCTTGACTGAGATTGGTTGCTTTGTGTGGGCGGCAGCGCGGCTACGACTGGCTGTGGGTGAGTCCCCGCTAGCGTCTCTGTGTGCGTGTGTGTGTATTTTGTAAGAGATTGCATTCGATTTGTTCGTGAAAAGGTGAAAAGAAAGGAAAACAATTTTGAATAGATAACGCTAAGAGCTCTTGTCGAGCAATTGCATCAGGAGATTGACGAAATCGTCGAGTGAACGACGGCGACGCGCATCGGGGGCGTTGGAGAAAGGCTGAGTGTTTTTCTCACGCTAGAACGGCCCTATTGAGTGAATCACAAGCGAAAGGTGATGTTTCGCACGTACTCTACGTCCTCATAGACTGGCTGGCTGGCTGAGCTGACTCATGGGAAGCTGAGCTGACTCATGGGAAGTGACTAGGGTGGACTGGACGGTTATGGACGGTGCGACGCAAATTAGTTTGAACTTGTTCGATTGGGATTCTTGCGATAATTTATATCACGAGTTCGAGATTGTCGATCGGAAGATAAGCGGCATGATGTGACTCAGAGGGGGGTGGAGTGAGATGGAGGAGGGGGCGTGAAGTCCTGAATTCGATCAAGTCTGAAGAGTCAACTGTCAACCGGATGTATCGTGGTGATGAGCAGCGGGAAACTCTTGTGAAATCCCTTGGCAGAGTTCCGCTTGATTTGGCGGCGCTTTTCTGAACGATTGGCGATAAGCTATCGCTCGCGCTGTAAGTTGGACGCGAGCTATCGACGCGTTTGTGAACTGATAGACCTCAGCTGGTGCTGGAGACTTGCGCGGTCATTGAACTGGAAGCAATCTTTGGGAGTTGTTGTTGGTATGTGTTGAGTTGGTCGTGGGTCTATGGGATTTTCAATGCCATCCACGTCGAATCTTGGAATTTCGCGATCAGGACAGGATGTGTGAATGAATTTTGAGATCATTACCAATTTTTGTGGCAACTTTGGCCAATTTCCTCTGAAGAGCAATTTCCTTACAAGGTTCTACGTCCGATCAGACACCGAGATCGTCACCAACTTTAAGGGATTCTATTCTTTTTTGAAGGACATGGCCCTGTTTCCTGTGATGAACAGTTGAAACGTCGGACAACTTAAAACTAGACTTGTGACATGATTTTCAGGAGTTTCACAAGAAATATCGTCAGACTGACGACGAATTCGATTGGCACAGGTAGCAACAGTCTAGAAATTGACAGGTTTGGAGGGCTTCAGGGTGTTTTGGAGGATTCCATCAAGGCGTTGACACTTGCCATGCCAAAGACTTCAAGCCAATGGTGTTGCGGCCTTAGCAATTTTTTCCTTCTTTTTACACTTCATTCTGATACGCCTAAGTCAATTTTTTTCTTTATTTTTTTTTTTTGACATTTCATTCTGACACGCCCAAGTCAGAATGAAGTGTCAAAAAACAGAGAAAAAAATTGCTAACGACGAAATTGGGCCCTCGAAATGAGAGCGATATTTGAAGGTTGCACGGCAATTTCGAATTCACTAAAGACTACAACAAACAATAGCGAGCCACTTGCTTACTTTCCAACCTTCGATCGCATCGGACTAGTTTGTGAGGCTGCTGTTCTCGTATCTGTCCTCTCCTCATCCAAAGCAACCAAAATCAGTCAGCTATCTTCCCAGCAACTTGTGAGCTAAGATTGTCGGGAAATTTTGGACAAATCGTTTGAAGGTACTTACTGAACTTTTAAAAATTAAATACTTTTTTTTTCGTTTGTGGCGCCATCTGTGGGTCGGGAATTGAACTTATCAGATGATGTGTCCCGGAAAGGGGATTTTTAAAATGATGCCTAAGGTGTTGTAGAATTCTGTTGCTCTACCTCACATCTGTCAAGTCAAATGCATCTTCAGGACCGTCGTTGCGGCATACTTGTCCACTTAGGAGAACTTTAAGCTCCCCAGTAGGTTGTTAACCCAGCCTGGCCAATCCGACAGGAAATCTTTCCTGTAGGATTGTCCACGCTAGATCAATTTTCGAACGGTTTGGAAGATGATTCATGACGAAGGACAACTCTTAGATCAAGTTCTAAATCTTCCCCGGTTGCGCCAGTTTCTCCTGGTGAGTTGGCGGATGATCGAATGGCTTGGAGATCATGGAGATCGTGCGTGGGTTGCCTTCGGGTCGCCTTTAGTGTGCTATGCGGGTCCAGAATATGGCGATGAAGATGGAGAGAAGAACTTTAATAGAAGATCGTGCGTCGATTGTCACTGCGTCCGCCTTAGTGTGCTATGCGGGTCCAAAATATGATGATGAAGATGAAGAGGAGACCTTTAATCGTCCCCAGTCAATAGTCATTCGAAGACAAGACAGGGTATAGGATTTAGAATTGGACTTTGTGTGGTTTATGTCGCCCTTCAAGCTCTTGCTCTTGATTTTATCCTGGAGCAGACCTCTTTGGACTAAATTGAAGCCATAATTTTCAGACAATAAACGAGTCCAATCGTCACCTCCTTAGTTAAAAGTCCATGGATCATTTTTGGTCACGAGAAGTTTCTTTTTGACCGGATCCTGGCAATGTTCAATCCGAGGTGGACTCTGGCTTAGCTCTTTCAGCAAAGACTCGCGCGATGCGTACTTTTGGTCTTTTATGAGTAAGCAGGACCGTTGTATGCTAACATTGCTGGTGGATCCTGATGAGAATGAGTGGTGGATCTGGATTGCTAGATCTTTCTAAGAAATTTCAAACACCGCCTTGCCGCTGCGTTCGTTAATAAAATTATCAGCTTGTCACTCGAGTTCGTGTTCATATTTTTGTGACACGAGTTATAAGCAGGGATGGCAGAAATGTCAATTTTTTGGAATAACTACACTTGCTACGTCTGCTACTCATTGAGCTAATTAGTCACCTACCAGCGGTCTCTGAGACTGGTAACGTGACTGAAACATGTGGAAGGCGGTTAAGAGTTAATGTAGTATACGTAAGAAAATGTAGTAAACATGTCAAAATGTAGTTGAGATGTCAATTTAAAGACAGTTCAGTAACGTTCTATGTGATGAATGAAGAAACATTCTAAAAAAAAAACCTGCGAGATGCAGACATAATAAATGTAGGCACTCAATGGAACAAATCGGGCGAGTAGTAATTGGAGTAGATTAACTCATGTAGTTTACCCTGCCATCTCTGGTTATAATACTTCTTTATAATACTGTGTGGATAGTGTCTTTGCGAATTGAGTTATGAGAAGGCTTTTAGAAACAAGAAATAGCTTAGCGATAGATAATAGGGAGAGTTACAATGTGTGGCTGATTTAGCACTTTGGTTAGTAAATGTTATTAAAACGACTGGATGGCGCAGTTGGTAGAGTGCCTGCCCCTTGTTATCGGGGTCCCCGGTTAGAATCCCAGTGAAAGCAAAGTCAATACGCTTTTATCTGGTTTTGAAATCTAGTCCAGTCACCATTTGCCGTTGGGATCAAATTAACGGCACAATCACTGAAGTTGTCAATCGGTGGTAGCAGTCTCACTGTGGGTATCACAATGGACCAATCTGGTCCGAGTGCCCTGGTGAATGCACTAGCAGCCCGCCTACCTAACCTAGATCTACTACAATCATGGTAAACTCACGACACTGTTTAAGACGGTTTTCTAAAACACTTATTCGCTTCTCTAGGCATTGTCAGTGAGTTGAGGGAAATGGAGCCGTGAATGATGAACAACTTCGGTTTTGTGTCGGAAATGGCACCTACACAGCCGGCGTACATGTCAACGAGCACACCCACGTCGGCAATGTAGGCTTTCTCTAAATCTAGATGAGAAATAAAGTATTACCGAGTTGCACGACTTCTACCTGCATTGCCCCTTAAAATGTTTGACAACGTTTATAACGTGTTCATAAACCAAATTGACCAATCAGAGGACGGCATCTACGTCATTTCGTGAATAACCGTCAAAAATACATGGATATCTGTCAAAAAGGCACTAAAATTTGTCGATGGACTAGGAGGCAATCAGCTGTGAAGTCGGCTATCTCTGTAATACTTCATTTCTGCTAGGGAACAAAAAATTGTTAAGTCGTCCATCTCGGTAATACTTAATTTCTGCTCTAACCTTCTCTTTTCCAAGAAAATCAAGGCCATCTCCGACGAGTTCCTTCACTCCCCAACAATATAACTGCCATTCGTCAATGCAAAATGAGTCACTGTCAAAACGAGCAAAATTAATGATTCGGCCGTGACAGAATGTCCCCAAATTGCATACATTTACCGCCCATCCTCGCACAACACAGCTCATTGCTCTCCAGACTACAGAACAAATTCGCCTCGCCCGCCCGCAACAATCGATAATTTCGCAAAGCAAATAACACCTTTAATTGGAAATCCGAATCGATAAAAGCTACTTAATCGTCTGCTGAACTCACTCACTCGCTCACTCGCTCGCTCGAACAAAGAACAATGAGAAGAAGGCTACTTGTGTTTGGGGGTCTTGATGTCTTTGTTTCCTTTGTGTGTTTCAAAATATCAAATGCAAACAGAAGAATTTAGAAAGAAAATAAACGAAAAATCATAACGACTTTGTATCCAAAGATAGAAATGGAAATTTATCGAATGATTTTTTTGTGATGTCCCCTTTGTGCTTTATCCGTCATTCTCATTCACTCCCCTACCCTTGCTCCGAATCAGACCGACACAAGAACACAACAAAGATAAACACGTTAGCCGTTGTGTACAACACAATTTGTTTGATTTTATGAATGCCACCTTGAAAACAATGACGCATCGGAAGAAAAAAGAATAAATCGCTTTAAATCGGAGCAAAACAGAAAAAAACTCAAGAAGCACTTCTAATTGTGCGTTGCCAAGTGATGTGACACATTTGTATCTATTTATTAATGAAGACAATTAAGAAGAAAAAAAAACGTAATAAATAAACCGCACACACAAGATATTTCTGCAAGTCAATTATGTTCTCAAAAAGACCTAACCACCACACCGACAACCATCATAATCATCATCAACAACATCACAAGTGTATCTGTTTGATCTTTGAGCTTTGAAATTGTATAGTATCTTGTATCGCATGGATATGTAGGTAGGTAGGTACCAGACCGAAAGAAGAAATCTCTGAAAATGTTAGATTTTACGTAACAACTTTGATTTTATAAGCGAGCAGTACAAAATGAGACGAAGCAAAAGTGAAACAAAACGAAAGAAAAAAAAAAAACACAGAATTGAATAAAAGGCCGTCGTAATATTTTGGATAATACACTTGTATCTCAATTTATAGGACGACCTCAAAAGAGACACAACCCCAGAAAGCAGTTCATTTGCAAAAGAGAACTCACTCTCTGTCTGACTCTAACTGTCATTCCTCTCCTCCCCACCACCGGCTGAAGTGATGAAGAGATTATGGGAAATGAACCTCATTCACTGACAGAGAGAGAGAGAAAGAGACTGAGAGCGAGTTGCTTAAGAGTATCTTTGTATTGAAAAGAGCGTCCTACCATAAACGAATTTTTTTTTGTTTTGTGTTACTTAACAATTAGTTGTACACTATCGCGTGTAATAGTTTGTGGTGGGTGCTCTAAATTTTTCTTTTTTTTTCCCTTTTCCCTTCCAATGCACTAGATATTATTTTATTCAATTTGTTGTTGTTGTTGATGTTGCTGCTGCAGCTACAAAAACCCTATCCCTATCGACTGCAGTCGTCGATGTGACGGTGGCGAGCGGGGGTTGATAAATATCTCTTGTCATCGATAATAATTAGAAAAATGAATCAACCCCTGTATCTAGATGATTCTACAAATTGTAGTCATTTCTGTTTTTCTTTCTCAGAAATTATATAAACACAAGAACGAAGAAGCAGGGAGAACACACGTAACACACGATTAGATAAAACACAGTTTTGCAATCAACAAAATGTGCCACACACAACCTCTATGGAAAAAAAAAAATTGTGTGTGTTCCTCTCTCGCATCGAGGCAAAAGGAATTCGAATTGGAATTCTACTCCGTGGATTAGGTAACTCAATGTTGAAAACCGGGCTTTCGACGAGTGAGGGTGAATGACGACGACAGAGTGATTGGCGATATCGTTTATTTTTTTATTTTTTTTTTTTTGAAACTAATCTGTAAGCAGCCCACTTGACAGTTGATTGCTGCTGGCTGCAAACTCAACGGAGGACGGAGGATATACCAGCTATATTGCACATCAATTGCACACGTAATCAACACACCAAAAAAAAAAGCTTTCTATTTGCTCGAAATCGAGTATCTGTTGAGAACCACGTAAGCACAGGGATGAGGGATGCACTGCCGCCACCGCTGCAGAGATTTGTTTATGATCATCTCGGTGCGGCCTTACTCACTGAAATGTCATGTTTTACAATGGCCACAGTTGAGATGGTAAGATGTTAACGATCTGAGGGGGTTACGTTTTATTTTTGATCCTTGACACATGATAAAAATCTTCAAAGAGGGTGTTTTGGCGTCGCACACACACTGCCACACATATCCATCCATCCATCTGCACACTCACACACACACACAGTCTGAGAGGGGGGCAAAAAAAAAAAAACTGTACGTGTGAATGTGTGAAGAGTGTGTGTTAAGTAACCGCCTGCTAGTGCTATAGCTCTGGCTGACGGTTGCCTGGTTTGCCTCTCGTTCGTTGTCATAACGCACTTATGTAATAGGCGCACATTATGTGAATGTGCGCTTTGACTTGAACATTTGTTTCGTTCAAACAACAAAAAAAAAAAATAAAAAAAAAAAACCAGATCAAGAACTTCCAGATATTCAGAGTCGGGGATGAAGAAACTTTTTTTTTGGTCAAAGATTTGCATAAAATTAGCACACTCACAAACCTATAATCGCGGCGACGATGGTAAGGAAACTTTGCGACGACGATTACGAGAGTATATCTCTTGAGGGGACTGGTGACAGGAACAAAAAAAAAAATGATGAAAAAAACGTGTTTTTCGCCTCTACTCTCGGCCTGGTGATGTCGTAATAATATACAAAAAAGCACTCATACGAGAGTACACGTCGCACTGCACGACGACGAAAGGCAAAAACCGACAGACGAAAATAACAAATCAACACGAAATCACACCGAAATGTTTTTTTCAAACTCCTCCAAAAGATGATTATTCAATTGGAATTTTTATTCTATTTATTTATTTTTTTTTTTTTGTTTTGCATTTGTTGCTTGCACACACACGCACAAACACACGCGCTGTGAATTGTATCTTTCTCCTTAAGTGACACAACACACAACTTGGAAATTTTGGGGCGTGGATTTTTTTTTGATATAAATTCTCGTACCGCCAATAATTTTTAACCGAGCGCACACTTCACTTCATTTCCTTGCTTGGATTTTTCTTTTGAGATACTTTATGGGGATCAAGATGAAGACGAACAGAATAGAATAGAAATAATACACTACTAGTTGTTTGTTTGATTTTGTTCTCTGATGGTGTGTGCGAAATATTGTGAGACGCGAATTTTAGACACAACAAATCGGAGGCAACAAAATCTTGTATCTCGAACTACCGCCGCTGTTCGACAGCGAATGAATTGCAAATCGGTAGTCGAATGAAATTTTTACTCCAGTGAGCGACGGGCTCCCCTTCTCACACTCACACACACGAACACACGCCCGTATAGCCGTTCGGAGAGTGCTTTTCAAACACAGTCGCACGGTCGCTCTTTGTCTCTTCAGACAGCACAGACTCGGGGCTGGCGCTGGGGTGACTAAACTCTGAGTCTGAAGCTCTCTTAAGACAACAAATCCACGATGGGGCGAGGAGCGTGAGATGTTTTTTTTTTCTTTTAATCTGTTTTTTTTTTGGTTTTCTCTCTCTCTCTTTCTTTCTCTCATCGAGTTTGTTGTTTCGTCGTTGCGTTCGTATTTTTGTTTGGGTGTTGTTATCTAATGAAAAACAAAGAGGTGCTCGTACACCAAAATGCGAATTATGATGAAAGAAAGTAAAATTATCTAGCGGCAGACTCGCTTGAAGGTGTACCTTGTATGCAACCGCAATCAGCACACATGTGGATTGTGGACTTCCCAGCAAGAGTTGGGGGAGGGGGCGTGTGTGTGTGTGTTTGTGTTTGTGTTTGTGTTGTATTGCAGACATGATTTCAAGCTCAAGTTCACGATATGCTGCGCTCTTGTCGGTCGAGTGGGGGGGTGGGAAGGCAGGGGGTGGTTTTTCTTAACCGCCTCGGTCTTCCATTCCATGCACCATCATTTTTACCTGTGGCATGTATTACATTTTCCTCCATTCACAGTAGCCGCAGATAATGTATCTCTCGTCGTGCATTTGACAAATCGACGGCGTCGTCGGCGACGAACTAGATCGGTGCGGCGCGCGGCTCTGTGTGATTTCCGTTTTTTCAGAGCGATTCGAGGCGATAGCGCGGCTTGGCGGTGGGCTAACGCGGCCCACGTAATGCTGTGTTGCAGATACAATATTCGTAATTTTTGTTGCAATCTCAATTTTGTTGTGTTGTCTTTTTTGCTCCCCATTCGTTTGTCTTTCAGTCGGGGGCCGTTCTTTTTTCTTTTTTGTTTTTTTTTGTGTGTTTCTCTTTTCGCTCTTTTGTTGACTTGAATACAATTTTTTTTTCTTTCTCGTTACGTATACCACAGAGTGTGTAGCATTAGTCATGATATTTTTCGGTTTTTCTTTTTTGCCAGCCTAAAGGGACTTGAGGAGCTTGAAGCAATTATGCAAGCAACGACGACAACGATGATGATGGTGACGCTGATAGTTGTCGGGATAGTTGTGTGAGGCAAGCATCATTACGTAGCGGTACACGTGGATAAATGCAACCGAATCCTTCAATCAGAACATCCACACAGAGTCCTCAAACCGACGCGCACACACACACACACACACAGTCTGTCCCACAAATTGGTTTCATAATCATATGATTTTGTTGCAATTTGATTAGACTCTCAGAGCCAGCAGGCTTATGTAAGGCGACGGCGGCGGTGGCGGCCTGCAAGATTGTTGCGCTGATAAGACGGCGTTACTGTGCGCCTAGGACGGGCAAGTCATGTCAACAGAGAAGTGGTCATGCGGTAAGTGCGATTAGCAAGCGATCTAAGCGAAAACAATGGAAAGCAATCGAGTGATGCGAAGAGGCCGATAGAGACGGGACGAGGAGAAAGGCTTGTGTTTTTTTTTTCATTTTGAGATATCAATTAATGAAAGTGATTAACGATTGGGGATTGTTTGCCTTTTTTTTGTGCCATTTCTTAGGTGAATCATGTCGCAATTTGCAAGTAGAGTGTGTGCGTGGTCGATGCGGCGAATTTTAAATGAGAGGATTACATGGTTAATTTGGCAATAGACGCCGTCTGTGGAGTGTGTTACTTCAAAATCAACATTTTGTAAGCTGTCTGCGTCTGCGCTCGGTGTGGCGCGGCGATGACGACATATGTTAATTCAAGTTGATTAATGGTGTCGAATGATAGAGATCTGCAGTCTGTCTGGTCGCTTTGATTTGCATTCGCCGGTATTGGTGAGCGGAAGTAGGTCTTGTGAGTGATGCGCTAACTTTAGTTTGAGGATTCACGTATTTTTTTACGAAACGCAGTTTGGCACTATGGCTCGAAGAAACCTCATCTTTGACAAAGTATCACATTTGCGGGGAAATTAAAAAACCTGCGATATAATTTTCAGGTAGCACCATCGTCTTGCTTCCGCATTATTTGTCCGTTTCAGAAATGAAATACAGAGGACTTTCCTTAAGTCGAAATTCTCTCTTACTTGAACATTTTATGGTATCCCATGACATTCCGACTTAGGGGGTATCCTTTGATATCCCCTATCTCCCTTGAATGGACAGCAATGGTGCACAATTTGTTGTCCGCCTAAGGGAGTTGTCCGCTTAAGGGAACTCATATAAAAAAAGCATTATGGCGCAAATTCATAGTCAGCTCATTAATAGTGCCTAAAGTCGAGTTTAGTTATAACCGCCCCTAAATAAAAAGTCGACCTTAACTTTTCATTATTCAGAGACACTTTTATGCTTATGCATATCTAGATTGGTCGCCCTGGCGTAGTCGGTAAGTGCCACCTATCATAATCCACGGCTCCACCTCCTTCGAGTCACTGACAATGCTCAAAGAGTATTCCTGTCAAGAAAGAGCTTCTCAACTTCGCCGTTAGGAGTCGGCATTAAACTTAAGGTCCCTTCCAATCGTGAAAGAACAATAGCACGCACAACACGAGTGGTTGCTGAGAAGCTAGGCCCTGGTCCGCCTCAGACTGTCCCGCCACATTTACTTACTTACTTTTCAGGTTGACGACCCATTCATTCATGGTCCGAGCCTGAGCGATAGCTGCTTTCCATTGTTGACGGTCCTGGGCACATTGCTTCCAGTCATCAAGACCAAGCTGCCCTGCGACCGTGACTACTTGGTCTTTCTCTCGTTCTCGAACCAGGAGGCTCGTATTCGAAGACCTGAGTCTGCCATCCGCGATTATTTGTTCCTTATACGGGAGATTCGGTCTTCCTCTCCTTCAAAAATCAGGAGGGTCGGATTCGAAGACCTTCTTAGTTGGAGCATTGTTGTCCATGCGCTCGAGGTTACCGAGCCAGTGCCGTCGACGGATTTTTGCTTTCCGGACTACATCCACAGCCTGGTGCAGCTCGTAGAGTCCGCGGTTGTGTCTGCTCCTAAATCCGACGTAGATTTTTTCTTTCGAAAGCACCACGAATCAGCCTCGCAGTTTTGCTTATCGTCCAGCTTTCAGGAATGGCAAGGCCAAATAAAGGTTTTGCAGAGCATGATATTAGTCCTTCGAGTCAGGAGTTTTGACGCCAGTTGTTTTGACGAACTGAAGTACCACCGGTTGCCAAAGGCGGTTCTACGTCGGATCTCCACAGTGATGTCGCTTGTGGAGTTTATGTTTGCCCCGAGGTAGACTAACTCCTTTACTATCTCCAAACTCCTTATTCTACATAAGTTTTGATGAGAATACCTACTTATTTAGCCACTTTCCTAATATTTGACATTTTTTATCAGAACAGCATCTGTTTGTTACCTATTTGATTACTTTTAGTGTGAGACACCCTCCTGGTGTGATGCCATGGGCAGGCCTTTCTCCGTTCAGGGTAGTTTATCGGCTCTTTCATTTCTCGAGATGTCCTTCTGCCTAGAGCCCGAAAGGGTTGGTTTGCACCTTACAGCTATTTCCCTCAGAGGAAGACGACAAAGTTTTCCCATCTTGAATTTGATTGATGATGTATCCCAGTTTCAATAGTCGGCTACCTCTATAGAGGACTTCCTGTCTATTGGATTAATTCACAGAACGCGGGTAGCCTCTTGAATAGCTTCTATTTCAGCATTGGAGCCGAAGGGCCAACCACATCCTGTACCTATGTCGTCATCCATCTTTGAGTCGCCTTTACAGGTACAGGATATTGCCAAAGCAGTTGGATCTCTGGCTGTATCATTTACATTATCTCATTTATCCCTTTTATGGCAGCACTGTTTATGACTTAATTAAAAGTCTCCGGCTGCGACCGGTAGCACTCGCTTAGTCTATTGCATTGGTGCATCGGTAATTTTGCTCCTACCCAGATGCACTGGCATATCTAGTGTGGGTGTTGGGAGTTGTACACGGAGTTCTTTGGATTTTTCTTATCGATCTGGGACTTTGCTTGGCTTGCAACAACGGCATGAACGAACATATGAAACGTACATAAGGTTCTCAGTGTATTTATTCGAATTAACCACACGATCTCTACAAGCATGGCTCAGGAACTATAAAAAAAGAGGTCAAGACCGCGCAAAAGGAAGCCTGAGCTGAGAAAATATTAAGGACTGTGGTCGGTTGAGACATTTACTCTCAAAATCTCCGACTGTTTGAGAATGAGTTTTATTGAGATTGTTTGTAATTAAATTCACTTGTTGATCCATGTAAAATAATTGTTCAGTACTCATGACGTATGTATTTGCCATTGTATAAATTATGTTGTTGGTCACTGTATATAAGTACAAATTTGCTGTTAATCACTGTACATAAATCAAATGTCCTTGAGAATGTTTTGCATAACAAATATAAGTCGTCTGATGTATAGGATCTGTTGGATCATACGATCGATGCATTTATTCAAGTACAGTGTGTGTGTATCATCAGGAACTGCATTGGAAGGTACATGCAAACAAAATTTCTGTTCCTCGGTCACTTGATTTTTGGCCGTGTCAGGAGAAAGATGGTGACTATACAAACTTCATAATATTTCCAATCTGCATAGATAGATAGATTTATTTCGTGTTAAATGTTACAATGATTTAGTTATCGCACAATATAATTTACAGACATTTGATACGTTGTTTCTATATCTTTCTTCTGAGGCAATTTTACAATTTTATTAAACAAAAGCAAATTACTAAGTAATATTTTGAAGGAAATACGATAAAAACCTTCACCATAAAAAAAAATAATAATAAATACAATAATAAGCAAAAAAAAGGCAGAATAATTATAAATAAATTTAAATTATTTTAATAAATAAATAGTAAATAAATAATAAATTAATAAATAAATAAGTAAAAAAATAAGTAAATAAATAAATAAATAACTAAAAAACTAAGTAAATAAATAAATAAATAAGTAAATAATTACGTAAATTAGTAATAATAAATAACACAAGCAATAAAGATCGAAACAATAAAAATCAAATCATACATGTTAAATAGGTGTAGCATATAAGTCATTAACTAGGTGATTGTCGGCAAAGGCGCAGGAATTCATAAACTTTCTATTTATCTTCAAAATTCCTTCAGACACTAGTTCAACGCCCACTCTTTTATGAAGGTGTAAGGTAGGATAATGCCGTGGTAGGTTCGGCATCAACTTAAGGACCTTGTTCTGGGCTACTTGTAATTTATTGATGTGGCAACTAGCGGACTTTCCCCATACTGGTCAACCATAAAGAAGAATAGCTTGAAATATTACTTTGAATATAATAATTTTGTTTGATAGTGACAGTAATGATTTTCTCTAGTTAAATGGGTAAAGAATTTTCGTTGAAATTTTAACTTTATTAATAGTCTGTGAGATATGTTGATGAAATGTTAATTTGGAGTCAAAGTATATATACCCACGTACTTAACAGAATTCTGAAACTCTATGTCTGTTCCATTCACCTGTAAGGTAGAAGAAGGCAGTAAGCAAGCTTTTCTTTTTCGAGAAAAAAAAGATAGCTTGCAATTTGTCCTTGTTTAGCTGAATCTTCCACTTCTTAAAATAAGCTTCTAATATTTTCCAATGCATATTTAAGATTGGTCTCAATATTGAGAGCAAATTTATGCGATGAAAATATGGCAGTGTCGTCGGCAAAAATAGCTAAACCACACTCAGGTAGGTTTGGAAGGTCCGAGGTATATAGATTGTAGAGAATAGGGCCAAGTACAGAGCCCTGAGGTACTCCAGACTGTAAGTTTACTTGACTAGATACACCACTATTGACATGCACTTCAAAACAACGATCAGACAAAAAACTTGGGTTGGGAAGTTTAGATTAATCATTTTGTAAATCAAACCATTATGCCATTTTTTTCATTTTAATTCATTTTTATTGTGGAAATCATAACAACTTATATACTAGACAAAAATGCTTAAAACTAGTTGTACGTACATTGTTACTACTTCTAACTTACTGGCCCTAGGCGGGCACTCTAAGCTAAACTTAACCTTATTCTATGTCTTTCGACCTAATCTTACGGAGTGAAATATAAATGAGAATTTAAAAAGAACAACTTACTATTAAGAAAAAATTTGAAAACTTAATGACTGAACGGTTTATATTGAAACTTACAAGCTAACTTACAATCTACCTTAAAATAAAACTTACAAACTAACTTAAGCTAACCTACGTATATATGCATATACACCTGTCTATACCCCTATACACATGTGTATACACATATATCCTTAATATACACAATGTGTACATGTATCGTCATGTATACACATATGCATTCTTGCTATTTTTATTTATTTATTTTATTTTATTTTATTATTTTTTTTTTCACATATATACAACTTAAAAAACTACCTAAAAACTACCCTAAGATATATAAGTCGGCCATAGGTTGCGGCTGATAGATTTCCATCTAATCCGCTGCAAGACAGAGACCGACTGCACCCCTTAAGGGGGAACGCACTACCCTTTCTACCCCGGGTCTAAAGGGTTCGACGCTGGAGTTCCCTCGCTCCCCAGCCACCAGAAATTTTGGTGCTGCATTGCAACATCCTGAATGTCTCGGCTGGATACCGCCGTACTGAACCGGAGGAGACCCTCCTCAGCTCGTTGTGCGACAGAACGGTCGTGGTTGAGTCGCCCATCCACAGTCGATCTGGCGATGTGGTAGATGAGCGGTACCGCATTTATATCTTGTAACAGGCCGTGCTTATCTAAATGGAAAAAAGCTTCTGGGGGAACGAAGCCACTGTCAAACCATTATGCCAAATACAGTTAAATGCCTTTTCTATATCAAGTAGAACCATGCCGGTCGATTTTCCTATTGACCGATTACATCTAACATGATTACAAATCCTTTGCACTTGATGGGAAGTGTTGTGGTAGCGTCTAAAGCCATATTGTTCATCAGGGAAGATTTGGTTAACATCAATCAATTTTGTAATCTTTTCTTTTAGAACTCTCCCATATACCTTACTCAAATTGCTTAGTAAGCTTATTGGTCGATAACTACCCGGACTCTCTGGAGGCTTACTTGGTTTTAATATGGGCGAGACTTTGGCAAGCTTCCACTTAATTGGGAAATACTGGAGTTTCAGACAAGCATTTATAATGAACGTCATCATTTTGATCTCGCTTTTAGGTAGTTCTTTAAGATATATATTTCTTATAAGATCTAACCCGGCAGACTTCTTAGTGACCAGATTATCTATAATAAATAGAATGTCTTCTTCATTAACATAAGCGTCTTCAGGTAAATTGGTGTTAAACGCTGTTCAGTTCACAATTTCTCTAAAGTGGATCTGGCTCAGATATTAAAACTCGATATTAGGGTTTTTCGTCAATTTATTTCATTTACCGTTAAAAAAAGAAAGAGATCCTTCCTCCATGTGCGATTCAATTTATATGAATTTTCATGTGTTCAAAAAAAGCGTTTGAGAGAGCAAGAAATATTAGAATAAGCTATCTAAGTACGAGTATAAGAAAAGGATTAATATATACATTTGGAAATAAACGAAAGGGATAAGTATATACATTTGAAAGTATAAGAGAAGGATAGATATATATTGTAATTCAGCAAGCCGAAATGAGCAAGGAAGTGTTCAGGCTGCACCCGAGCATAGTAGTGTTCAGACTACACATACTCCCCCAGGATGATATTGAAAGGAATATCATTACTTCTTAAAGTCCACCAGTAGTACTGCATGTTGGTCACTAACCTGTAACGACAAATTAAAGTACAATTGACACTACAATGTTTGTTCCTTTGATGAGTCTTGCCAACTATGTTCCAGTGGCAATGGGCACAATTTAACTATAGGGCGTTTCATTATACCGTTTTGAGTTTTCAGTGTGACGACTCTCACCAAACTATCAGCGCCTGGATGTAGCTCCATAACCCGTCCCAATGGCCATTGGTTACAGGGAAAACGTTCGTCCTTAATCATAACGATGTCATTCAATTTTATATCTGTACTGCGTTTTAACCACTTTGGACGTCTCTGTAATCTGGACAGATATTCTTTAGTCCATTGGCGCCAAAAGTGTTGAACAATTTTTTGACAATGTAGCCATCGATTTCTTATAGAAGTATTGTTGATTTCAGCTTGCGGCAATGCAAGTAGCGAATCACCTGTCAAAAAATGGCCTGGAGTTAATACCATCAGATCATCAGTATTGGCCGTTAACGGGCATAATGGCCTAGAATTAAGGCATGATTCAATCTGCGTCAAAACGGTGTTAAGTTCCTCGTATGTAAGTTTCTGTTCCCCGATTACCCTTTTAAGATGGAATTTCGTAGACTTTACGCCCGCCTCCCATAACCCTCCAAAGTGGGGAGACGAGGGCGGTATAAAATGCCATCGTATCTGATGTTGTGCTAATTGTGGATAAATACTGTCTACGAATCGTTGATAACAATTTCTGTCCTCTTTCAACTTTCTATTGGCACCAATGAAATTTGTTCCACAGTCACTATATATGTCCTTGCAAAACCCTCGTCGTGCCATGAACCGCCTTAAAGCACCTATAAAGGCATCAGATGACAAGTCGCCAACCAACTCCAAATGGATGGCCTTAGTAGCTAAACATATAAATAGCGCTATGTATCCCTTTGATGCAATTCGGCCTCTTCCTCTGGATGGCAACACGTTAAAAGGTCCTGCGTAATCAACGCCAGTCGACGAAAAGACCTTTGCTGGGCGGACTCGCTCAGGTGGTAAATCACCCATTAGTTGCTTACATGGTTCGGGCTTGTTCTTGTAGCAAACAACGCAACGATGAATCGCGAAGCGTACCACATTGCGTCCGTTCATTATCCAAAACTGTCTCCGGGTGTGATTTAATGTCATGGTCACACCCCCGTGCATGGTGCTTAGATGACTATAGTTGACTACTAAGTCCGTAAAATGGTGTTTTGCTGGTAGAATATAGGGGTATTTTTGCTCTTTAGGAAGCAATGCATTTTTGAGTCGGCCCCCAAGGCGAATTGTCCTTTCTTCTTGGTCAAAATATGGATTAAGCGGACGGAGTAGGCTCCGTTCAGGTATTGACTTGCCTGTTGATAAAACATTCCATTCACTAGCAAATGCTTCCCGTTGGACCAAACGCACAACTAAGGTCATAGCCGCTCTTAAATGATCAGCTGTGAGCCTTCCAGTAACCTTGGGTACCAACTGAGAGCGACAGTTCTTCATGAAGCGAATGCAGTAAGCTACAATACGCAAAGCCCTAGAGAGAGATGACCATTTCCTGAGCATGCTAGGTTCTGAATCGTTAACGATGCACGAGAATGTCTTAATCTTCCTTTTCTCTTCTTCGACTTCCGGAAATGATACATTTAGTGGTGGTTTCGGCCATTCACTGCACCGCAACTTAAGAAAGTTCGCCCCATGCCACCACAAATCGCAGTCAACCAGCTTTGATGGACTGATTCCACGGCTGGAAACATCTGCGGGATTATCTACCGAAGCTATGTGACGCCATTGATTTGGTGTAGTTTCCTCGGTGATTTTTCGGATTCTATTACTGACGTATGGTTTCCATTTACTTGTATCTCCTCGAATCCAGTGCAATACTATTGACGAATCAGACCACATGAATACGCCTGATGGAGAAACACCAATGCTTAGATTTTGTTTGATAATTTTTAGTAGTTTTGTACCCAAGACCGCTCCGCATAATTCTGCTCGAGGGATTGTCAACCTAGGTTTAATTGGGTTGACTTTTGATTTCGCCATCAGAAGATTTACCATAAACTTCCCATCTTCTGTACAAATCCTTAAGTATGCAACTGCCGAATGCGCTGCCTGAGATGCATCGCAAAATACATGTACTTCTGCCGTTCTTAAGTTTTCGACACTTCCTATCCATCTGGGAATGCGAACTTGAGCGATGGCGGGCAGCTCTTCACCAAATCTTTTCCAGATTTTTTCCAGCTCTTCAGGCAATTTAGCGTCCCATCCGATCTTCTCTATCCACAGCCTTTGTAAAATAATCTTCGCAGATGTAACAACAGGATTAAGCCAACCCATCGGATCAAAGAGTCGCGCTATAGTAGATAAAATTGAGCGTTTTGTTGGAGTGTCCAGTGTAATATTAATGTCAAATTCAAATTTAAATTCGTCAGAGCTGTGGTCCCAATATAGACCCAGGGCTTTTATAGGATCTGTTGGTTTAAATTGCAACGTACCATGCACGTACCGATGTTCAGGAGGAATTTTACTTAACAGCAAAGGGTGATTGCTAGCCCATTTTCGTAGTTCAAAGGAAGCACTTCTTAGCATGTTGATAAGTTGGGTCTGTTTTTCTACCGCTTCTGCAATAGTGTTGGCTCCAGATAAAATATCATCCACATACATTTGTTGACTAACGATTGCCGCCGCCAAGGGAAAATTTTCCCTTTCATCGTGAGCCAACTGATTCATCGTGCGTATAGCTATATAGGGAGCGCAAGCCGTTCCAAACGTCACAGTTGAACAGTAATATTCTTGTATTGATTGAGAAGCATCATCTCTCCAAAGTATACGCTGATACTGAGCATCTTCATCATGCATTTCGATGCGCCTAAACATTTTTTCGATATCTGCCATAAATACATACTTAAAAAGGCGCCAATTAGTTAAGATGGAATGTAATTCTTTTTGCAGAGGCGGTCCTGTGGCAAGGATATCGTTTAGGGACTTACCATTCGAAGTCTTCATAGACGCATCGAACACGATACGTAGTTTTGTACTCACTGCTGATTCCCTAATGACTGGGTGGTGTGGCAAGTAGCAACAGGTATATTGTGATGTTTGGCTATTCCTTCCATCAACACAATGTTGTTCTTCATTGGTCCGAACTGGTTTCATTTGCCCAAGCAGTAGATATTCCTTAATGGACTCCGTATATGCGGTCTTCAAATGTGTATCTCTTGATAGTCGTCTATCTAAAAGTTCAAATCGCTTTATTGCCACAGCTTTTGATCTTCCTATAAACTCCGCAGGTGCGATTTCAGTTTTTATTGGTAGTCGAACACGATATTTGCCAGTTTCTAAACGCTCAGTTGTAGCCTTATAAAATTCCTCACACCAAAGATCCTCATCTGATTGTTTATTTGGTTCCAATAGTTCCTCGGATTCCCAAAATCTCCTTAGCAAGTGGTCAATTTCGAAACTAGCGTATAAGGTTGTCAAAGCGGATGTCGGCGAGTGCTCAGCTCTTTTTCCCGATATGATATAACCAAATGTTGTCTTTTGAGCGATGGGCAATCCTTGTCTCATCTTGCGCGTATCGTTCTGAATGCACTCGTCATAGATGTCACTACCTAGTAAAACGTCAATGGCTTGTGGTTCGAAATATCTTGGATCCGCGAGAGATATTCCTGCAAGATGACTGCAATTGGAAATATTGATCTTGTTAGTTGGCAAAACACCCGATACCTTCGGTAATACATAAGCAGTTACTTGATATTCTATCTGTGGATCCAATCTGGAACCGATTAATAAATTTACTTTACATTGACTTGAAGTTATTTTAGCTCCCGATAAACCACTGATACTTATGCTGGCCTTATCCCTTTGAAGACCAAGTAATTGCACTACTCTTTCATTTACGAAGGAAGCCTGTGAGCCCTGGTCCAGTAATGCCCTAAATAATAGCGAATGCCCTTCCGACGTCTTGATGGTAACGATCGCTGTTGGTAGAAGCACGTCGTATGGTGTCATGCTTATAGGCCTACTATCTCGCTGCTCGTCGTAGGTTGCTGCATGCACTACTGATGTAGTCAGAGCGGGATTGATTGTCTCCCTTCCCAGGTGAATTAGAGTGTGGTGCTTACCCCCACAGGTTCCACATGTACGACGACTGCTACACTTTGTTGAGCGGTGATTGTACCCCAAACAATTAAAACAAAGTTTCAGTTTTTCCACTGTACTTCGTCTTGCACTGACACTCATCTCCAAAAATTGTTTGCATGCTCTCACTGGGTGATCCAGCTTATCACAAACTGGACAAGAAACTTGTTTCCTTTGTACATGCATAACCTTGAGTTCTTTCTTCTCAAACGATGTAGCACCAGCGCCTGCTAGTTTTCGTTGCATTGCTGGTTTAGTCTTAGATGAAGTCACCATCATTAAGTATTGCTTGTCCAAAAGAGTAAGCAATTGTGTAAATGTTGGGACTCTGGTTTGCTTACGAAGAGAATTATCCCACTCACTGCGTATCGAATTTGGTAACTTCTTTATTAAATAATATACCAGAAGTTGGTTTTGTTCTTCCATGTTTATCCCAATGCCCTTGAGAGAACTCACGCACGAATGACAGGTCTGTGTAAAACGTTTTAAAGAATTAGGATCGTCTCTGACTACATCCGGATGTTGATCTATCACATCCATATAATGTGTGAACAAAATACGCTCATTATCGTATTGCGAACACAACATGTCCCACGCCGACTTGTAGTTTTCTCCAACAACTCCAATGTGTTGAATATCCTTTAATGCATCCTCTGAAAGCGCAGACTTCAGGTAATGAAATCGTTGCAAGGCACTTAGGCTCTCATTTCGATGTATTCGATCGACATATATTTCCTTGAATGCGGGCCAATCGATGTGTTTTCCCGTAAAGGTAGGGAGTTTAATCTCCGGTAGGGAAACGGGTAGCACCGGAGGAGAAGGTGTTGGAGGAACCGTAGTGTTTGATGTAATGTCCTTTGAACTTGCACCGATCTTGGCTGCAAGCGAGTCACGAATAGTGGTGGCCGCATCTGAATACGCCTCCTCAAATGTATCACATATCGCGGCGTCGATATACTTCTCCTTAATGTTCTGTTGTTGCGATTGCCGTGCTAGAGCACTGTGATTTGCCCTAAATTCTGCCCTGTAAGACGCTAAGGTGTCGAGGCGCACATTGTGATATGCCAAAGTTTTCTTTGTAGAAGCTTCCTTCTTAAAATTTCGTAGGAGTTTTTGCACCGACTCCAATAGCATAACCTGTTCACCCACAATATCGGAATCCTCCATATTCGCTCAATAATTCTCATGCAATTTCATATAAGGAACAAATACATGCAGATATCAATTGCACTTACCTCGCAGTTACAGTTTAGGTGGTCGGCTCCCTCGTTGTCTCTTCCAGCAGAATATCCTCTTAGGTTAGGTGCTCCACGTCCTCGTTGTGCCTTGCAGATGAAGAACCTCGTTAGGTTAGGTTAGGTGTCCGATTCTCGATGATTTCCCGCTTAGCAATTTGCTCTTTAATGGATCTGGCTCAGATATTAAAACTCGATATTAGGGTTTTTCGTCAATTTATTTCATTTACCGTTAAAAAAAGAAAGAGATCCTTCCTCCATGTGCGATTCAATTTATATGAATTTTCATGTGTTCAAAAAAAGCGTATGAGAGAGCAAGAAATATTAGAATAAGCTATCTAAGTACGAGTATAAGAAAAGGATTAATATATACATTTGGAAATAAACGAAAGGGATAAGTATATACATTTGAAAGTATAAGAGAAGGATAGATATATATTGTAATTCAGCAAGCCGAAATGAGCAAGGAAGTGTTCAGGCTGCACCCGAGCATAGTAGTGTTCAGACTACACAAACGCTCTTAGTCTTTGAACCGAACTATCAACCAAGGTGTTTGTATGTATATCACCCAGGTTTTGTGATACGCAATGATTGCGTTCAAATGTTAAAGCTAGAGCATTGGCTTTCTCAATATCCGTGAATGAAGTACTGAGTGGAGTCTTGAGATATGGGATTTTCCTATTCTTATTTCGGACTATTTTTACCATGTTCCAGAATGGCTTCGAGTTCTTGTCTAAAAATACTCTTTTGTTCTTATTCATTCGTTTATTTATTTTTTTGAAATAAAATTAATCTCTGAGTTGTTGGTTTCTTCGAATTTTGTTCAATTATGTTCACTTGTTACAAGTCTATTTCGTAACACCGACCATGCCTACGTTTATCCAATCGTCGGAAGGAGAATGACGGAATCCGCTCAGGAAACCATTAAGCTCCTAATCAACACACGCTTCCCCGGAAATACAGATCCCAGCGAAACTGTTGACAGCAACTCGCTGTCGGAACTGCAACACAGCAGTACCGTACCGGATGGATTCCTTACGAAACGCAAGCTGAACTGGGCAGTTAAAAGCTGCGAGACCTACAAGTCCCCAGGCATAGATGACGTCAGACCGGCTGAATTACAGCACGGACTGGACACATTATCGCCGTGGCTGAAGGCCATTTTTAACAGCTGCTTAAATGCTTTTAGCTACACTCCTAAATTATAGAGGAAAGCTGGTGGGGGTATTTCCTTCAGACCCATAACCCTTTCCACTTTTCCCTTGAAAACCTTGGAAACCTTTGCGATACGCATGTTCTTCTTCTTCTTCTGGTGGCGCTACAGTCCAGGGTGGACCTGGGCCTCAACCAGTAAGCCTCTCCAGCCGGCACGATCTTTAGCCAGCTGTCTCCAACTGCGCAGTCCTTCTCCCCTTGGGTGCGGTTCCGTGGCCGTCTTGTTCGGAGTTGAAGACTCTTCGGGCTGGAGCAGTGTTGTCCATACGCTCTATATGGCCCAGCCATCTTAGGTGTTGAATCCGTAGACGCCTGACTAGGCTCATGTCGCTGTACAGCCCGTACAGTTCGTGGTTGAATCTTCTTCTCCAATAGCCATCAACGCAAGCAGGACCAATTGAAGTGAACGCAGAACTTTTCTCTCGAACAAACCAAGTGCTTCTTCATCCGCTTTTGAGATTGTCCATGCTTCCGAACCATAGAGCAGAACAAGGATGATCACGGTGTTATATAATGTTAGCTTGGTCCTTCTAGAGAGGACTCTACTACTCAATTGCCTCTTGAGCCCAAAGAAACAGCGATTGGCGAGAGTAATTCTGCGTTTGATCTCGGTACTGATGTTGTTCGTACTGTTCACTTGCCAGCCAAGGTAGACGAAGTCCTTTACTACCTCGAAGTTATAGCTGCCTATGGTGACGTTTTGGCCAAGTGCGTCCTTTCTCGATGACAGCCATTTTAGCCGCTTCTGCCTCAATGCCAGAAAACGCCTCACTGACGGCTCGCTGTGTTCGATCAATCACGTCAATGTCATCCGCGTATGCTATCAGTTGTACGGACTTTTGGAAGATCGTGCCTCTTGTGTTAGCGTGTGAGTTCTGAATCTGATACTTTCCCTGGTATGTAGATCCACTATCCTTGGTTATTGCCTCAAATTTAACGTTGTTAAAAGCTCCATCCACTTCAGCAGCAGCTTCAGATACTTATCACCTTCCCAACATGCCTATCGCAAAGGTTTCTCTACAGAAACAGCACTTCACTCACTAGTAAGCACCATTGAAAATTCTCTCATTAACAAAGAATATACAATGGTTGCTTTTCTTGATAAAGAGGGCGCTTTTAACAACGTTAAATTTGAGGCAATAAGTAACGCTCTAGATAGAGTCAATGTAGTAGTTAGTATCCGTAGATGGATTGGCAATGTCCTATGCCGAAGGTATACCCATATTAGGTCACCACAATCTAACCAGAAAGGTATTCAGGGAAACCCCACAAGGGGGGTACTCTTCGCCCTTCTCAGAATATTGGTAGTGGACGAAATTCTTAAGGACCTAAGTCGTACAGGCTGCAAGCCAATAGCCTATGCAGACGACATAGCCCTAGTTGTAAAGGGAAAATGTCTTCACACCGTTAGGGATATTATGAACGTCTCACTAAACTAAACAGATAAGTGGACAGGAGAAGCCGGGCTGGACGTTAACCCGTCCAAAACAGAGCTCGTACTTTTCACGAGAAGATGTATCATACCTCCGATAGAGCCCCCTAAGCTGAAGAAAAAGGACCTCAGCTTCATTAGTCAGTCCAAGTACTTAGGAGTAATCTTAGACAGCAAAACAAGCTGGAAACCAAACATTAGGGAATGTATTAAGAAGGCAGCGGCAGCTATTTACACATGTAAGAGAAGATAGCGGTTAGATGCAAACTTACCCTATGATGGGTCCCTGTTCATAATGGTTTCCAGGCAACGAAAGGGCCGACGAGTTAGCAGGAATAGGGTGAGACTGTAAACTGTGTAATAAACACTACTTACAGATGCCGTCGACTCCACTAATCGGAAATAGATGAAATTAGACACATGTAGGACTTCGAGGCTTATTTGGCCCTCACTAAATCCAAACAGTGGGTAAGTGCGTCGACTCGCAGATACGCAGAGGGTGCCAGGTTCGATGCCCGAACTTACCACCTATCATTATTCACGGCTCCACCTCTTTCGAGTCACTGACAATGCTCAAAGAGTATTCTTGTCTAGAAAAAGATTCTCAATTCGCCGTTCGGAGTCGGCATTAATAGCACGCACACCACGAGTGGTTGCTGAGAAGCTAGGCCCAGGTCCACCTCTGACTGTCGCGCCACCCATATTATAATTATATTATTAAATCCAAACAGAACAAATACACTCCTAAAACTTAACAGGAATATAATAAGGAACCTAGTGGGCATTATCAACGGCCACTGCCTTCTCGGTACTCATGCCAGAAGAATGGGAGCCCCCCACAACGACTACTGCAGAAGCTGTAGAGACGAGGAGGAGGAAGAAAGTACCCTTTATCTCCTCGGCACTTGTCAAGCCCTTGCAAAAACTAGAAAAAATATACTAGGCAATTACTTTTTCAGAAACCTAGAGGAAATGTCACACTTAAAGATACAAGACATAGTTAAGTTCATCAGGAAAACTAATTGGCTGTAAATTGGCACAGGAGTGGATTCGTCAAAGTAGGCAACTAGAGTATCATTAGGCTGTCTCTATCTTTATTTCATTTTCGTTAGTGTAGACCCTTTTTCAAAGGAGCCGGTATAAAACACCGCGTAGCGATAGCACAAATTGTCCAACCAGATCCTGGTGGGTCACAACTACTACAGTGGTGGCAATCGCCCAAACCTAAACTCACCTAACCACGCGCCTGCCATTTTCATTTACTACCTCAGTTTATGTGGATCGTAGCGTTGTGTGAACGTGCGTCGACCCCTACCCAACCTTAGGCTGAATCGCAAAGGCGCGTTCGAGAATCAGAATATCAGAAAGCGGCAGCCTACGTTTTCCATATCAAAAAGAAAGCGCGCGTTTGCTCTACTCAAATGGTTTTAAATATAATGTTGAAGAAAGATATAAAATTACTATAAATAAAATTATAGGAAGAATATATTAAGAATTTAAATTCCTATAAATTCCTATAATTTTATTTATAGTAATTTTAAATTTATTACCTGCGGAAATAATCGTGTCAGTTTTTTCCGAAATTTCAAATGGAGAAATAAATTAAAAAAAAAATGTTTCACAAATGTCAAAAAGCCCGAGTGACTGCATAGAAGCTCCTCCTAGAAATGAAATGACTGAAAATGTCAAAGCCCGAACGCCTGAAGACGCCGTTGCGGTATGGGTATTAACCTCCCTTCCTGTGTTCGATTCCCGGCCGGTACTATCAATTTTCACGGTCCCACATCTTTCAAGTCACAGAGAACGCTGAAAGAGTCAAAACTGCCTAGAATAAAGCTTCTCAAACATGGTCGTTCAGAGTCGCCATAAAACTGTAGGTCCCTTCCACTCGGGACAGAACAATAGCACGCTCAACATGGGTGGTTACTGTAGACGCTAGGCCATGGCCCTCTATGGGATATTATTACCTACACATTTTGTTACGTGTCCTATATATATGGTTAGCTTAGGTTAGGTTCGTAGGTTGACGAATTCGAACAATTCGAACCTCGTCCAATTGCTTCTAGACTAGAAACGTTTAGTTTCAAAAAAAGACATCTTTCTTCTTTTTCTTCTTCTTCTTCTTCTTCTTCTTCTTCTTCTTCTTCTTCTTCTTCTTCTTCTTCTTCTTCTTCTTCTTCTTCTTCTTCTTCTTTATTTGTTGCTACAGTCCAGTGTGGACCTGGGCCTCAACCAACAAGCCTCTCCAGCAAGCATGGTCTCTGGCTAGCTGTCTACAGTGTCGCACGCCAAGTTGGTTAAGGTCCTTCTTCACCTGGGTGCGCTACCTTAAACGCGGGAATTTTGTTCCCTGGTCGATACGGAATTAACGATATCACAATTTGTTGCAGAAGTGCATTTCTTAAGAATACAATTAATGTATGCTCAGCTATTTGGTTATTGACCGGATAAAGAGGTCATATTTATCTTCCGTTGCTGGCACTGGCATGGGTACAATTTCGAGCGTTGACATATATGTAACTCGGGCGTCCTCTGTTACGTTATCCCACGGGTTCGGAGTGGAAGACTCTTCGGGCCGGAGTTGTGTTGTCCATATGCTCTACATGGCCTAGCCATCTTAGGCGTTGGATCCGAAGACGCCTGACTAGACTCATGTCGGTGTACAGCCCGTGCAGTTCGTGGTTGGATCTTCGCCTCCAGAAACCGTCAACGCAGATAGGACCAAAGATCGCACGCAGAGTTTTTCTCTCGAAGAGACCAAGGACTTCCTTATCCGCATTTGAGATTGTCCATGCCTCCGCGCCGTACAGCAGGACTGGGATGATCAAGGTCTTGTATGAAGTCAGCTTGGTCCTTCGAGAGATGGCTCTACTTCTCAATTGCCTCTTGAGCCCAAAGAAACAGCGATTGGCAAGTACTGGTGTTGTTCGTACTGTTCACTTGCGAGCCAAGGTAGACGAAGTCCTTCACAAGCTCGAAGTTAAAGCTGCCTATGGTGACGTTTTGGCCAAGTCGGGTTATAATTTTGGACTTTTTGTAGGTCTCCTCATCTTGCCCACTTAAGAGAATCGTCTTAAGAGGCTGTCCATTAAGAGGGAGTTCACTGTTGTACACCCCGTACAATTTCAACATGGTCACTTGTCAACTTCCAGCTACCTCTCCGGGCCCCTTCACTGAAAATTAGTTCTATGTCTAGAATGTCTAGGAACAGTCACCCAGCCTGTTATTCATCAGCAACATTCGACCGAGTCTGCGAAGAAAACAATGTCATCTGCAAACAAAGGTCCCAGTATTTTGATGCGCCTTCTCATAAATAAAACACCGAATATTTTGTATTTTCAAAATTTGTATCTAAACTTTTATTGTTTCTGACATCTTTTTACTTTCATTTTTTTCTTCATATTGACAACAAAATTAAATTATATAATACAAAACCAAACAAAACGAAAAAAAGGACAAGAAAAAAAAACTCTCTCTTATGTCAACAATTTTCGTATTATCATTGCAAATACGTTTCATACATCCTTATCCAATCTTATCCTTAGTTTCACCATCAGAACCAACGCAGTATACATTTTATATGTATGAATATATATATATATATTTATTTTCTTACATTAATGTGTTAAGACATTCAAATGAAATCAAAAACAAAAGAAAAATGAAAAGCTTCAGAACGAAATGGAAACCAAAGTTGAAACAAAGTCGTCTTGGTCTTGTTAGCCATTGCGCACCAAATTACAAACGTTCTAAATTGTATAGCGAATAGGTACATATCGGTGTATATCAACATGTGTATACGGTTAAATTTTATTTCTTATCATCTCTTCACGTTCACCTTCTTATTCATTTGTCTTTAATTTTACTTATATCAATTTTTGTTTTTTAATATATATTAATATTATTTTATTAACACTATTTTTTTTTTTTTGTTTTCTTAAATCTTCTTCTTATATGTATATAAAATATTATTTTACTCAGTTTCGTCTTTTCACCTCCATGCAAAATTTTCAAAATGTAAATCAATGTAAATAAAGGCTCTTAGTTATTTTATTTTATTTCTTCTTCATTTTATTGTTTAATTTTTGTTTTCATTAAGATGCATTTCAATCATTTTGTTAGGTTATTTATATATATTTCGAGATTTCTCCCCGTTTAGTAGTTAGTAGTTTCACTTTATATGCTAAGTATATAACCATTTGTTTTCTTCAATATTTACTTTATGTGTATATATAATATCTTTTTTTTCTTTTGTTTATTCAATGAAGTGTAACAACTAACAGAATCAATGCGTTTTATTTAATTTTTGTTTTTCTTCATAACAACTTTTATTTTTTACTTTTCATTTATAATTATAATATTTTCTATAATACTCTACATGCATGTATGTTGTGTTTTTTTTTTGTTTGTTAAGGAATATCGCTTAAAATGCTGTCACTTAATAATTTCCCGAACGCACTAAAACTAATCAGGGTACTAAAAATCACTAAAAAACATATTTATTTTTTTTCAGTTTTTAATTACGTACATTTTCTTCAGCTCGAATAGTGAAACAAAATGAGACGAGTAACAAATGAGGTTAGTACTCTAACTTGTAGCTGAAAGTGTTTTCTTTGTTTGTGAGCCTACAGTCTCACATGCAAGTAAAGCTTCTACTTTAACTAATTTATACTTAAGTGTCTTACTATCTAGGTATAAGTTTGATCACTCGTTGCATTTTTTTCGCATTGAATATCCCGTTTTTTCATTAAAAAAAAACAAACATTAGGTGTGGAGATGTGCTTGGGTGGGTTAACGAAAAATGAGATTCAAGAGAGGAAAATTGAGTCCAATATGGATTTTGCGACACATGACAAAAATAGTGAAAATAAAGGCGGTCGGTAGTCGCATTCCGAAGGTTCCTATGGTATACATCACATATAGTGTACGTTGGTTTCCTACGGTATACGCGGATGATAGTCATCATAGCCAGGGGCAAAGCAGAGGAGACTCTATGCGACATCACCAAATGGGTACTAATAGTTATGCTTGTCGGCTATACCTTTCACTAGGAAACGAAAACTTGATCGACTAAAGCCAATACAACACTCCCGGATACATCACAGGCTTCAGCAAACGAAGTTAACTATTTACTCATCTGGAAAAAGCACACAGAAGAGGTAACCAGGAAAGCGACGCTAATGATTTATCGGATTTTGGCGGGCAAGTCCTGGGGATGCAATCCAAGTGTCCTTAGATGGATGTACGCTGCTGTTGTCAGACCAACAATTACATACGGTGTAATATCATGGTCCAAAAGAACCAACCTGATCAGTGTAAGAGAGGTACTGGACAAACTTCAAAGGGGCTATGAGAACCTGTCCAACAGCTGTCATGGCGGTGCTACTGGAGCTGACTCCTTTGCATCTAGAGGTTGCAGAATGTGCAACAAAAACAATCATGAGGATGGCAAAAGAAGGGAAAGGGAAAGACAGGTGCGAAGCAACCACTCTTGGCCATTCCGAAGGACGACGTGATTCGGAAATTCAATTTTCACAAGGAGTTTACCATTAATGCTGAGCACCAAAAAGGACTGGTGCAATGAATCGATAGTCCACAGACTGAGCAGCAATACGGTAAAATTGTATACAGAGGGATCAAGAGCTGATGACGGCACAGGGGCAGGAGTACTCGGACCCCGGACAAAGTACTGCGAACCCATGGGCAAACGGACCAGTACCATTCAAGCAGATGTCTATGTCATAGACAGATGCTCTCAAATCAATCTTCACAGGAACTATACCAAGTGGGACATAGCAATAATGTCAGACAGTCGTTCCACTATCCTGGAATCCGGAAGTGTATACAGAAGCTTAAGAAGCTGAGCAGAAGTAACAGAGTAAAACTCTGCTGGATACCTGGCCATATTGGGACGAAATAGCCGACTCTCTCGCCAGGAAATGCCCATTGGATCCTTTTATTGGCCCCGAATCATTCGGCGCTGTAGGAGATCATGTCCTCAGAGAAGAGTTCAGGGAACTAGAAAGAAGGAAGCGGGCAGATGCCTGGAACAATGCTCATGGCTTGAAGCGGGCCAAGAAACTCTAGTGGTCAATATAACCGGAAGAGTTTTGAGACATGTGTAAGAATGAGCAAGAAGAACATCCGTATCCTAACAGGCTTCCTAACGGGGCACTGTAGACTTAGTGAGCACCTAAGGAAACTAAGAATATCAGAAGAAGGTCTCTGCAGAATCTGCGGAGATTATAACGAAATCCAGAACATATACTGGGATTATGTGAGGTATTAGCCCACGATAGACACAGAGATCCGAGCAAGCACCTAAGGAAGAACTAAAGTCACTAGAACCAGCTCTCTTCCTTAAGGAAGCTGGCTTTGAGGAAATACTGTGGGATAAATCTCTTCCACCTTCTCGCAGAAGGAGCATATAACCCTCAATACAATTCTCAAAAGAGCTGCATGGGAGGGGAGCTCCTAAGAAAGGTATGAATAGTGGGCACTATAGTCGCGGTGCAACTTACCCTCAACAATTATAATAATGATGGCATAATTTTTTAAAGAGCCAATCCTTAGTGAGTTGAAAACTAAAATCAAAATCAATCTAAAGAGTGCTTTTTTTTACGAATGTCGATGTTAATACTAAGAATTTTGACAGAAGCTGCAAGACTGTGTTGGTTGAGGTCCACCTCGGACTGTAGTGTCACCAGAAAAAGAAGAACCAAAACTGCCATCAAACACATACACACATAATGCGGCCAAATTTTGTATCTAATTTCGATATTCCATGTCGTTTAAGGCCATACTATGTTTTTTTTTTGTTGATACATTAAATCATATGTTTGACCCGCAGGGAATAGTGGATGTGTTTAAGCAGCATTTCCAACAGCTGCTTAACGGGCCTGACCAGGAGGGAGTAATAGGGAATGAAGAAATCCCAACTCCAGTCGATGAAGTAGTCCTCCCACCTAGCTTTGAAGAAACCGGCACCGTCATTAAAAGGCTGAAGAACAAGAAAGCCACAGGCTTTCAGGTGGAGCTCATCAAGACCGGTGGCGATGTTCTGGTAGGGAGCATGCACCAGATCATTTGTAGAATTTGGGAGTATGAAAGCATGCCCGACAACTGGAATATCAGCTCCATATGCCCCATCCACCAAAAAGGCCACCCTACCTCTTGCAACAGCTACAGAGGTATATGACTGATCAACGCCGTCTAAAAGATGTCCTGTCCAGGGTACTGTGTGAACTTCTAAAGCCGTTTTGCACCGCACTAATCGGCACGTACCAGTGCGGCTTTTAGTCCGGCAAATCGATTATAGACCAGACCAGATTATAGAGAGACCAGAGTTTCAGATCAATACACACCACCTCTTCTTGGATTTTAAAGCTTGATGCGACAGCATTCATCCCAATTTCTATGCTCGCTATTTGATGCGATTGCCGAATTCGGGATCCCGGGAAAAAATTAATTCGGTTGAGTCGCACCACGCTAACAAATGCGCGATGCACCGTGCAGAGGAATCCTGAGTCGTTTGAAACCTGCACCGGATTTCGGCAAGGAGATGCGCTGTCGTATGATTTCTTCAATCTGGTCCTGGAGAATTTAGTGCGGCGGGCAGCTGGAACCACGGAAGGCACTGTCTTCGACAAGTAAGTCCAACTGATGGGATGACGTTCGCAACGTGCCCTAGTGGAAGCATTTACGGCTATTGAGAAACAGCCGAAAGGTACTGGTCTCAAGGTCAATGAGGACAAACCGTCACACACCGCGTTGGCCAAAACCTTGGCAAGAACATTACCATCGACAACTATAATTTCGAGGAAGTAGAGGAGATTGACTACCTCGGGGCAAATGTTAACTCAGAGAACGACATCTGAGTCGAGATCCGACGTAGGATCGCCCATGGCAACCGCTCTTACTTCGGTTCATCAAAATATAATAATAATAATATGGGTGGCGCGACAGTCCGAGGTGGACCAGGGCCCAGCTTCTCAGCCTGGGCCAAGCTCTTCATCAAAATAACTGAGCTTAAAACTCCTAACTTGAAGGGCAGACATTATGCTCTACAAAGCTCTTATTTTGGAAGTCCTGCTTTATGCTACAGAAAGCTGGACGCTAAGCAAAACTTCGAAGCTAATTCTTGGTGCCTTCGAAAGACAAAATTCTGCTTCGGATAGATGGTCCTGTTTGCGAGGACGGCGAATGGAGAAGAAGACATAACCGCGAACTCTGCGACCTGTACCAGGATGTGGATGTAGTCCGGAAGGATCGACTTCACATCGAGTGCATGAACAACAACGCTCCAGCTAAGACGGTCTTGGAATCTGAGCCTCCTGGTTCGAGAAGGAGAGGAAGACCAAACCTCCGGTATGAATACCAAGTCATTGCGGATGCAAGACAGCTTGATCTTGGTGACGGAAGCGGCGTGTAGGCAGTCAACGATGGAAGGCAGCTTTAGCTTAGGCTCCGACCCTCCAAGGGTGGTTGGCCTGATAAATAAGAAGTGAGTAAATCATATGCTTGTAGAAGAGACTGGTCGGAAAAATCTGTATAATCACATAGTTTCATGTCCTTATCCAACTCAATATATCGTCGGATTTTGGAAGGCGAAATGTATCATGGAACCTGGGCCTAGCTTCTCAGCAACCTGGGCCTAGCTTCTCAGCAACCACTCGTGTTGTGCGTGCTATTGTTCTTTCACGGCGGAAGGGACCTACAGTTTAATGCCGACTCCGAACGGCGAAGTTGAGAAGCTCTTTCTCGACAGGAATACGCCTTGAGCATTCTCAGTGACTCGAAAGTGGTGGAGCCGTGAATTATCAAAGATGGTAAATTCGGGTATCGAACCTGTCATCATGGAAATATAAGAGTTCTGAATAGTGACTATCACCAAAAAAAGGGAATAAAATGTCACTACTTGACAGATAAACTCATTGGCTATTGCCGATGACTCAGAGGAGACAGTGCATCAATTCATGGAGTCCATTCAACAACTACAAGTGGAGTATCATTTATGTCTCTTCAAACTCTCCTCACTTATTTCGCGACCATAGAACTTGACTCTTTTGCTACTAAATTTGATATAAGCGTTTAATGTCGGGGAATAATGTTTAAAAGTTAATTTAAACAGTTTATATTTGGACTGTGTAGTCTCTAAAGCATTTCTGTCTCTTAGACCTGCGTCAATCAGCAAATGTGTACTGCCAGGCAGTGTCAAATCAATACTTGCCAATGCACACATAGTGCTCATCTGCACCTATGTCTACGAGTTGCTTGTTGAATGCAATCAACCGGACGGCACTCTAAGAGAAACTGTATTTGATGTGAAAGCATTTTTTTAAACAACAGATCATGTTCATCGCTGCTCAAGATCATTCACAGAATCAGCCTTATTATCTTTATGAATGTATAGACAGAGGAAATTCGAAATTTCGGCACAGGATAATGGACCTTCGCTGGCATATTTTTTTCCTCTTGTACAACCCATGCCGTGTGGGCAACGACACCGCGACCAGGTTGGATCTATTGCATCGAAGGGTTGGAGTTAAGAGAAAAGACAAACCGCTTCCCTCATAAAAGATAGGAAATCGTTTGTAGTGGAATTTTTTAATTCCACTGAAGTGAGTATCTCCCTATAGAAGACACGTTTCCTTAACCAGATTATTGCCGGACATTCACACATGATGTGCTCGGAGGTCACATCCTCTTCGAGGCAAAGCCGACAAACCGTGTCTTGACACATCTTTAGTTTCTTTAGGTGATATTTTAGGCCGCAGTGGCCGGTAAGAAAGCTTGTTAGCAATGTAAAGCTATCCTTGTTAAGATGGGGTATTCCCTTATATGATTAATCTCTTGGACAGCCCAAGACCACGACCATGTGTCTACTGGTCTAGGCGAAGTTTGTTTTCCCATTCGTTACTCAGAGTTGTGGCTGCTGTCCATTTGATGGTTCGGGACCGATGAACGCTGATTCAGAGCCAGCTCTCGCGAGCTCATCTGCGAATTCGTTGCCTTCAATCCCTCTATGTCCAGAGCCCTGGCCAAGTTTTACTTTGTTGTGTATGGCAAAGGATTGCAGGGCGTCATAGCAGCACTTGACTGTTTTGGAGTCCATAAGATTGGACGAAAGTGCATTTAGTGCTGCTTGACTGGCCTAAGTGTGACTGTTATGTGCCGGCAATCAGTCATCATAACCAAACACTCGCTGCAACGCCATTTGTACACAACTCAATAAAAAATGTAGTTAAACAACTGAACAACAGCGTAGTTAACATCTGATCTAGACTCCCAATGAATATTCGAATGACTCGATGGGAATGTACCACTTCGAGAAATATGATTTTTTTTCTGAGGATTTTGTTTCCAAGTTCACACGATAAATGCCACCAATACGTTTCCACCTTCTGATCAAAAACGATAGGCAAACAATTTCTTATGAATACTTATACTTTATGTTTCCACCATAACCTTGGATCGACAATTAAATCTCAAAACCTGGATGAAAGCTGAGACTTGGACGCAAAGATTGTGGTTAACGTACACCATTTCAACTGGCCTTTATATCTGAGCTGATCACCTTGACAAGAGATCTCAAAAGTGAACGACAACACAAAAAACTTAATGTGAATGGCTTGCTCATACTGCAATTCTCATTCGTAAGGTAGCTCAAAAGATATTTTTTCATTGCATATCTTCCGGCGCTTCAGTTTATGTGCTCATTGCGTTCCTATAAGTATGCTTCTTTATTCGAAAATCTCGTTGTAGTCGCGGGAAAAGCTGAAATGACGCTCGGCGAAGAGTGACATAAGAAAAAAACTAAGAAGTACGAATACGCAGACTGTTTATAGCACGGTGTATAGTTGGATGGTCATGTGGTAAACAGGTAAACAGCTATACTGGAATGGCAGTAGAGGACGATTTGAGTCCTGTAGCATTGATGTCACAGAGTAGAGTCCAGACATGTAGAGCGCTAATGATGAGCAACGAATTCGTATTGATTCGTTCTTTACGGTCTATAACAGAACGAGAGTGGGAAGGAGTAAGATTCAACTTCTGCAGAAGTCATTCATGGCTGCTAACCCAAGGCAGTCTCTAGTAATGACACGAACCATGAAGCTTGTATTGGATCAGTGTAGGCATGCTAGCTATATGGAGCGCTTGGAGTTGAGTCTTGGCCAAATGATATACAGATGAGAGCACTTCCAACCATCGTGTATTAGCTACATGAGTTTCAGTTTCATCGAGCAGTCTTATTCAGTGAAGAAGGACAGAGGAGTTCGTCCGCTTTAAAGTTTCCGGGTATGTCCGCCGATAAATACGTGCTGTACTCAACATTAAAAATAACCAAGCGAAAGCTTTGTAAACAACTTAGAACGTGTCAAGCCGTGTCCATCGAGACAGGAATTATTTGAGCAAAGATCTTAGCAATGAATTGGGTGTTCTTGAATGAACTACGATAATCCTTCTGAACCAAGAAATCGGTTTAGTCCTCAGACAACAAAGAATCTCAATGAAACAAGTAAGATCTTGCAGTAGACGTGTACTACTGATGGTGAGTTGGACGAAATCAGAGTCTATTGATGGAAGTTGCTATTTCTATTCGGAAGTCGCTGAAATCATGTTCGAGTCAAGTCGAGTTCATCGTTCATCGTGGTTATCAGTGGGCAACATTTGAACACATGACTCCAGAATCCGAAAGGTTATGTGCTTATTTATTCAGAATTTGCAGAGATGAGGAAGAAACGGGAACCATCGGGTACCTTCCCTGGACTTACATCGGTACCATTACTCGACGAAAGACGTCACAAAGGCGATAGCCCTTCTTGTCGATCTGACTGTATCCCACTCCTAATTGGTCTATACTGGCCTAAGTGTTCCCGACCTAATTTGTACCAGAATCACGCAAATGGCTTGACTAGAGTCTGCACACATCCATGTGTGTCATTACAGGACACTATCTCATCACCACACCAGGAGATTAGGCGTCATCGAAAAAAGTTTCTGCAGAATCATGAACGAAAGAGAAGTATGTAAGACCTAATCTGCTGCTGCTTAGCCTTTTTGCAGATACAAATACCTAGGTGCTCATATCTTCAAGCGACTGCAGTGAATGAACAAACTGCTTTTAGCATTCGTCACTGCTGCAACAGTGAATTGCCATCGAAATAAGAGATACTTTGATACCAGCGGGAAGTTCGACTCTCCTTACGTAAGTTCGCTATTGGGATTTCAATTCCAATTCTTTTGGTCTTCTGAGTGTTGATGAAAACCATAGAACGGTCTATCACTTCAAACATTCCAAGAAGAACATTCACCAATTAATTGGCAACGTCTCATACTTCTAAGCTCAAAAAGGCTGTAATCGCCTATTCAACTATTCCAAGCTTGACAGAAATAAGGAATATAATTCCCCGACATCACCTGGATTTGAAGTCGTTCCAAAGGAATAACACACGCAACTTGACCTAAATGAGTAAATTACAAGGGTGGATAAAATAATAGACTAGCTAGTTCAAGGCTGCTATTTATGACTAATTTGTATATGTTCGAAACAACAGAATAATCAAAAGAATATTCACAATAAATGCATTTTTCAAGGCAGTTGCATTTTCCAATCATAATCTTTATTGAATAAATTTACTTTTTCTCAGGGAAAAAACCCCCAAACTCTCCAAGCACATTTCCCAAAAAAATAAAAATAAAAAAGAAATAAATAAACCAAAGCATCAAATTAAAACAAATCATAAATATATATATTTTCTTCCTTTATTTGTCCAACAAATCACTAATCTACAATTTCTTAAATCTATTTCTACCTACAAAACAAAATTTAAAAACGAAACATAAACAAATACAAAAAAAAAAGAATAATGATGTATATATTTATATATTAAAAAATAATCAAAAAGATTTCTTTTTGCTTGCCATCTTTAAAAAGTTAATAACAGTAGGAATCGTTTATTAGTATAATAAAAATAATAATACATACTTAAAAACAAACAAAAAATAAAAATTTAAATAAAATAATAATTACAAATATTTTATTTAAAAATCAATTAAAAAAAAACAGAAAATAAACTCTATGTATGAATATTTTAACTAATTTACTCAAAAAATAATTGTGTATATATTATGTATATGTAACGATTTATCATTTAAGCGAAAGCAAACGTTTTATAGAAAATAAGTAAATTATTTTAATTAAATTATAACAAAAAAGAAAAACTCGTAATTATTTCTCAACTACAGATATCTACAGATAATATTTACTAATGCACTAAAATTATTAATTTTTGTTGTTGTTTGAATTCTGTTTGGTTTTTTTTTTTTTTTTAATTTATTTCATATACATATGTGTATAATGTTGTGTTTGTTATTTTTATCTCGTCTTCTGTTTAGTGTTTACAACTACATAATAATAATTGCTTGCTTTTTACATATATATGCATTTTGTTTTTTCACATAAACTCTTGTTTAGTTTGTTTTTTTTTTAATTTTTCTCAGCCCTCACACGAAATAATAGAGTTTGTTGGTTTCTTTCAGTATTTCCAATTTTCTAAATATTAGAAGTTTGTTATCTACAATTAGGTTATTCCTTTTGAAATCAATAAATATCATCATTTCGTTAAACAAAAATACATGCAACTCTTACATATTTTAGTAATATTAATCTTTTCTTAAGTGTAGTTGTTTTTTTTTTGTTTTTGTTTTTAAACTTAAAGAAAATTATAAATTTTCCAGTGATCTTATGTTGGTGAATTTCTGTTTCATTTGTAAGCTGCCACGATGAGGCTTTTTGTTTTTTTCTTTTTTTTTGCCATAACATCAATTTTATGATTTAGTTGTGTGAATTTACTCAAGGACGGGAATCATTTATGTGTGTTTTTTTTCAAATAAAAAACCATTTGTTTTGAATTCATTCGTATTCGTTAGAAATTAAAATTAGTTCAAGAGCTTAGCATATACAATATCTATGTTGCGCCTCTCAGTTTAAGGAACCTAACTTTTCTTTTGTGTTTTGAACTCGAAAATTCTCCATTTCAATTGCCTATTACATAACTTTAAGAAATAAAAAAATATATTTCCCATACAACAACTCATAAAACAACAAAAGAGATATCTCAACAAATTGCACTACATTAACAACAAATAAACAGAAAAAAAAAAAAAGTGAATAAAACTAAATTTATTTTTCTTCCTGAAAGCATCTTAACTTTTTTAAATTTTTTTTTGTATTTTTTTATTTTTTCTTATTTTGTGTATCCATATCATTATTGTTCTAATGAGTACCAGCTACAGTTTCACTTTGAAGTTAAACATAAATACTTTAACTTTTAGGACAAAGTCTGAGTGATTTGTTTTGTTTTTGTTTTTTTTCTTGTTTAATGTAAATTCGTAGCTTTTCGTATGTGGGGCGGTACTACAGTATCTCTCTATTTATTCACTTCTTTACATTAAACTGGTTTCTGTTTTCCATTTTGGTTTCAAAAAATTATTGTTTTCAATTTTTCCTCCCATGTCTAAGGTGTACGTTATTTATTTTCAGTTTTCTTGTTTTTATTCCATGAAATTACTGTTTTTTTTCTTTTCTATTTTGTATAATGTCTACAATGTTAGTATGTAAATAATAACTTTTTTTTTGTAGAACTCTATATAAAGCGATTATTTTTTGTTTAATTTTACGTGTTTAATTTGTCGTTAGGGTTTTTTTTTATTTGTTTATTAGTTTTTATTTAATATTTTTTTTTGTGTTTTTTTTTAATTTTTTTAATCCTGTGAGATCGCTCATAATTTATGTATGATTTCATGTTATTTTTTGTTTTCTCTCTTATATAGGGTCTTAGTTAAAATTTACATATTTCTGTGATTTATTTATTTTTTCATTAAATTAACAATATCTTATTTAGGGTGCCGTGCTCTAAAGTTGGCTAAGTATATTTTTTTGTTAGTTAGATTTTTACTTGAAGGATGTTGAGTGTGAAAATCAAAATCAGAGGGGAATCGTAATAATTTCCGCCATAAATAGTGGTTCATTGAATTTCAGTTTTGTTCGTTTTGTCAAAAAAAAAAAAATAATTATCCATAATTTTGAGAAGCAGCAAAAGATAGTTTTTTTTTTTTTTGTAAAATTGTTTCTTTTTTTTTGTTTCGATTTCTTTGTTTTTTTTTTGTTTCAGAAGAAATAAAGGCACTATCATTTCGATTAGTACGAAGAATTAAGGAAGACCCCAAGCACTGCATTTGAAATAAATTGTTGGCAGTGTTTTGTTTTTTGTTTTTTTTTTTTTTCTTGATTGTGTAGCGATGTGATTTTGCTAACAATTTTTGTATAATTTCTCGTCCACTATTTATGAAAAAAATAATCTAGAGGGACTGGGTAGACTTAAATTAAATTGAGAACCTAGAGTTAGAAGAAAGTGAGCTAAGAGATGTGCGGTAGACGGCAGCCTAAGTGGTCACGTCTGTGTTGAAATGACAGATTGAAGATTTGACTACATTTTTAAGGGGAGACACTTCGAAAGAAGAGAGGAGGAAAGAAAGCATCAGGAACCAACCATTGGACAAAGATCACTGAACAATTTGGGATATTTTTTAATTCAAATGTATGTGAAGTTGATCATTCCCCGTCGTTTGCCGACAGTCACACCGTAAAGATCTAAAATGCTCTAAAGTCTTGTCAGGGGCAAACAAAAAAAGCGTTAACGTGTCATTTTTGAACACACAAATCCTGATGCGGTTAAGCATTAAACAGAGTATAGAAGATCTGTCTGAGTTTTGGTAGCAATTACTTCAAGGCTGGGAGGTCGTTCCGCTCCTGTAAATTTTTAGGGACACTAGGCAATGGGAAACACAACAGATGAGGGAATAGACGATTTCCCTTCCCGCGGAGTCAATTGAGCCTTATTGGATGATGATTGATCAATCTGCACTTGAAATGGTCATCGCTCTCCTCTTAAACAAGAATTTCCGATTCCAAGACTTGGAAACTACTGAGATGCTGAACACAAGAATGGGAAAAGGGGCCCAACTAGTCTGCTGTGTCAAACTGAAGACAGCCAAAAAGACCACTTCAGGCTCACACAAAGAAGGAGTAGAAGGGCCGATAAGCTTTTGGTTTGACACGAGGCCGTTTCAAAAAACCTATGACGACTGGCGACCTCCATCAGCGTGGTTTGCAAAACAGGAGGCAGCCAAGAAGAGACTGCAGCCATTGAAGTCTGTTAGTTGGGAACCATGGGCTCTTCAAATTGTGAGGGAAGAAAGTTTTTTTTTGGCAAATTCGGAGTCAACTTAGAGGCGGATTGGTTCGATAAGAGGAAATTCCTCATAAACTGTGGCGACGACCGATCTCAAGCAGTAAGGTGTGATAAACTGGAAACACCCAGACGATTGTTGGCTGGGACCCATGTCCAGATGAGACTGTGAAGGCATACAACGAAGAAATAGACAGTGTTTTGTGGAACTTCTGGTGACTTGAAGGAGAGATAGAGGAAGTTTAGCTTGATAAGAAGACGTTCAAGAGAGACGGTGGCGACTTCCCCCAACTAGGCTTACCAACTGACGTGCTGGCTCAGGTCCACACCAAAATTTAGCAACGAACAAACGGACTAAGTAACTTAGCCTTAGAGTGAGCTACAAGACACTGAGTCAGTGAGCACAAGAGTCCTTAACGAAGACACGTCAATCTGACATTAGCTTGACTTGAAGTCGATCCAATGATGAGAAACCATGATCAGTAGAAGGACAGGACCAAGACTCGTGTCTTCAAAAAGCCGGAAGGTAAGCACACTGGTCTATGCACAAACTTTTTGAAAATCGAAGGGGTTCGTTGATGATAAGAAACTTTGCAGTCAGGATTAAGGCTCAGCAAGTTCTTCATCAGTTGAACGTCCTTAAAACTGTACCCTCATCATCGATGTCATCACGCAATAAATTCCTCAACGGCTCAACCCGAGGCTACTTGCCTATTTCTGAACCCATCAATAGACGTTTGTTTCGTTCCCAATCCCGGAAGGAATCTGCATCATTTCAAAGAAATCTAAAAAACTACACAGGACATCTCAAGGACATGCATCACACAGACAATGCTTCAGCCTCAAGCAACACAAAATCCCAGGCATCTCATCGAATTTCCAAACGACACTGTGAACGATGTGAAATAAAAAATAATCCGAATCAATTGTATAATTTTATTCCAAAAAGAAGAAAAAAATAAATATATTTTAACTATGAATACGTAGAATCCAATTAAAACGAGAAGATAAAAACAAATAAGAAAAATGTGTCCCTACAGATATTTTTTTTTGTTTGCTTTTGCTTATAAAGTTTTGTATCAAAAATGAAAAAAATAAGGACAATAAAAAAATTTCTCAATCAACATCCGACAAAAATGATTTCTTTTTTTTGAATTTTTTAGCCTTGCTGTCTTAATTTTGTTTTACATTTAAGCATGCGTTTAGCCTTTAACTGTTTTTCATAAGGTATTTCTTTAATTTGAATCTCCACATATCTGAGAGTATGTGTGCATAATTATAAATAAACGAAAAAGAATATTGTTAACTCAAGAGGTATTTAATTAAAAAAAAAAAAACTGAAATTATTTATATTTAAATCTAAGCAAGTATTTTAATTTGTTTATTTTCGTGTATAATATTATTTCAATTGACTCAATCTTTCTTATTCGGTTTTTGTATTCTCATGAAAATATTTAAGTAAATAAATAGTAGAAGAAATTATTTTACAAAGAAAAGAAGATAAATAAACAAGATAAAGATAGAAGAAGAATGCAAAAAACAAAAAAAAAATTAGTTTAACTTATAATATACAAAAAAAAAAGCAATGAATCCCAAAAAAGAAACAAATTTTAAATTCTATTAACTAAAAATGATTAAGCAGACACAAAGGAAAACAAAAGAAAGAAAATAAATGAAACTACTAGATGTTTGCGGCGAATGTGCACAGCATGGTGTACACTTGTGTAAAAGGGAACGGAAAAGAACGAAGGAAAAATTGAAGAATATTCTTCTCTGTTTAGGTACAAGTTTCTTGTGTTTTTTTGTTTTGTTTTTTTTTTCTTAGTTTCCCCTTTTTAGTGGTGAAATTTGCATTTTTTTTTTTAGTTTTTTCGTTTCTCTTTTAATTAGCGTCAGCAGGACTAATTTATAGTATATTTTTTTTTATTCTCAACTACATTTGAGTGTAGGTCTAGTTTATAAATATACCAACTTTTATTTTTTTAATTTAACTTTCTTTTTGCATTTTATTTAACTAATTGATATTTTTCTCTTACTTCGCAATCCCCGTTCAGTGTTTTATTTTGAATGTTAGTTGCTGCTTTTTGTTTTTTTTTTTCATTCTTTTAACTTGTGTTTTTTTTTTCTTGTATATGTATATATATAATTGCTCTCAATCGTAATAATATAATAACAATATAACTTAAGCTACTTTTTTAATTCATTTTTATTCATTAATTTCTCTTTATTTAGCTGTATTATTTATATAATCCATTTTTTTTATTTTCTTTTGTTTTATCATTCACTTTAAAAATATTCTGTTTTTTTTTTGTTTTTCTTTTTTTTTCATTTAATAATTTTGATTTATTTATATTTAAATATGAATAAGAATGGGGCCGACATTACACATCTTGGAATTTGGATAGACGTGCTCGCAAGTCCATGTTCTCTTGTTTCAACTGTTCATTCTCTTGATGTAAAGTTGCATTCTATAAAATGAATACAATTTTTGATAGTATTTATTTTTTGAAAATTCAATTGGAAAGACAAAAAAATATGTGTTGGATTGATTTTAGCTAGAACTTACCTCCTTTTCTAAATATCTAGCCCTCATGGCAATTTGATTTTCTTTTTGTCGTCGTGCATCCCGTGAACGTTTAGCAGCAATGTTATTCTTTCGGCGACGTGCCCAATACTTATCGTCTTTAAGTTCATCTGGAACAAATTGTTTTCTTGATTTTTTTATCATTGGTTGGGGTTTAAGTTCTTCATCTGAGAACGCTCTGGTACGTGGATCGAAATCCCGCCCCGACGATGCAAATGAAAACGCTGAAATATCAAATACTAAATGTTAACAATGTTTCAGAAACTGTCCATTGTAAACTAAATAAGAATGAATGTGGGTGTGGCGGCGACGGGAGGAACAAAAGAAGAAAAAAATAATAAAAAAAATAAGAAAAAAAAAACAAGGAGCAACTTGATTGCAGTGAGAAAATAAAAAAAAAAATTATAAGGAAAATAATAAGAAAGAAAGAAAAGGAGGAAAAAAAATAATTAAGAACGCAAATGGGAAACACATTATCATCATGTGATTATTCTTTTTTTTTCTGTTTGTTTTTTTTGGTTTTCTCAGTTTATGTTTGTTTCGCAACAAGACTAGAAATATTATAACATTTAGCATTTGATAAAATCATCATCAACCACATTACCATTGAACATTTCATGTTTTCTTTACTTTTTCATTTTGCATTTAAAGAAAACAAATAAAAGTACTTGTCTTATAACTAAAATTGCTGAAAAGTTTAACACAAAAAAAAAATGAAATTCCTTTGAAAGAGAACCCATGGAGTGTGTGTAAATAAAGTTGAGCATAAAATATTCAATGGCAACACTGGTAGCATGTTTCACTTCGGTTTTCATCGGATGAGCATATATTTTAAATGTAAATATTTTATATGTAAGAATTTAAAATATTATAAATAAATATATATTTTTAATCATCTTATAGATAATACGTGTTTCCTGTACATTTGCGTTTGGGTTAGTTGGAAAATAATTTAATGAACTGTGAGGATGGTTTTGTATCTATCATGTACCAATATTTTTCGGTTTTATTTCAGAAGAAATTTCTGGATGGATTTAGGTGCTCGTCGAATCTATGCTCTAGGTGCGACCTGTACTCAGAACTTCCTGCGAATAAAGTGATCGATACATGTCTCAAAAATTGACAGAGCTAAGCTTCCTTCAAAGTACAGTGGACTGTCTCTAATTTTAACTCCCCTACGTCGAAACTCTCTCTATCTCGAACTTTTTCGCCATTTTTTCCCTCAATTTTCTGTACAAAAACCCCTCTCTAAGTCAAACTTCCTCCAACTCGAACAAATTATGGTATCCCGTGACAATTCGTCGTGGGGAGAGTCCACTGTAGTTGATTCTGCTTGGAACTAGATCAAAGCAAGGACATGCTCTACTCAGAAGTTGATCGTTATTCTCCTGCCTCTCCTTATGAAATAACTTAGTCATCGCGTATGCAAGGAATAGCTTGAACTTAATTGTCGGCAGCGGAGTGCCCAGAGAGTCAACGAAGGAATGCAGGTTTAGCTCTGGCTTAGAACCTTCATGTGTCGCAAGCCTGGTAAGTAGACTATGTACACATTGATTGATTGCAATATTAATCAAACTCTATGAAAAGAAGCTGCATTCTTGTATGGTAATCGAATTTGTCTTCAAAAGACGTATCGAGTTTGCAGGTTCTGAAAATGAAATGGGTGAGGGCGTCGTTTTGAATGGAACTCCTTGCTTTGATCTAGGACGTTTGAATTTGAGGCGTCGTTTGTATGCCGCACCTACACCATTAGTTGTTTCACGAGGTAAATGATCTTAGGGGTCATGTTGCATATGATTCGAGTGATTTTCTTGACTATGGCTGAACGAGGTTGGTATAGAACTCGAACTTTACTCAACTAGTCCGTAAGCTTATAAATTGCGACCTCCCATGAATGCCTGTCGATGGGTGATGTATTAAGGAACTCAAACTTTCACTCAGGCTCGAGTATGAGGATGGATGGGGATGAGTGTGTCGATACGCCGATATGTGCGTAAACAAATTGCTTAACAAGTCTACATCACAGCCATTCCAATCCCTGGTAGAAAAAGATATAGCAAATGACAAGAAATCGTGCTCCAAAAGAATCGTGTAGGACCTTTAAGGCTTCACACTATCTTTCTTTCTGACCATGAGCTGGCTAAAAGATGGGACATAGTTCCCTTAACAGTTTTCCCTCAATATTTGTTTGCTTTTCACGCTGTAGCGTCACGTATATTTGGTGTGGATAAAAACTGAGAAAACACTCCGAGTAAAAACTGAATACTCAATTTGGAGTGAGGAAAAAATTTCCTCAAAGTAGGCACCCTCCCTTCAGTTGACGTTTGAAAACTAGAGTTCTTCGCGTTTAAGGGTGAGTGCAAAGTCGGGTAAAGGTGGGTGCAAAATATGTGCAATAATATTTTCAAAAATATTACAAACGCGAAAAACAAAGAATTATAACTCATGTCCTTTCGGGACACAGTGGATAATTTCAAGAACGTGTATAGATTCGAGTTTGATGACATGGAATGGTTAAGTACTCATTTCCTTTCCGAAACCGGTGGTGGTGCCATACCTTTTATTGTTGTTGGTCTTTTAATGTAATGGGAAGATTGCCCGTCCTTTTCTTATCGCCTTTTGAATTTATGCGGGCCTTCATGTTATCAATTTTTTTTTTATTTATTTGCGAGATGTTCAAATCAAACCCATGGTATTATTTTTATTTTAATGTCTGTGGAGTTTTGCTTTTTTTCCAGCAAGCACGGATAAAATTGCAAACACCTGATGAAATTGTCATCGTCCATTCCAGATTTCCTTTTATTTTTGTTGATGAATGTTTCATCCGTCAAAGTATTCCTCTTTCGAAGCAGTTTTTTTTAATTGTTTGCACTTTTTCTCTTTTGAAGTCACCTCCTATGCACACTCAACTTCTACAAGTAACCTCTCCATTTATTCCATCTTTATTCCCACCAAAACGGAGGAAAGACTCAGCTGTCAAAATATGTGAGCGGAGAGGATTCGTTAAACTTAACGAAATACATCTTTATTCACACCAGATGGAGTATTTACTCAAAAATGCTAAGGAAATGCTCACACTCAGTTTTTATTCACATCACCCATTATTTTTATTACTTGTTAAATTCAAAAGGCAGTTAGTCCGACCTTCTGTCTTCGGTGTAAAAGCAATTGTGACAGAGGAATAAAAGTGAAAGGACTAACGCTGGGTATGGCATTAGTGAGTTACATCTCTTTCCATTAAAATCTACTGGTGACGGATTCCTTGGGTGATATCTTCTCACAAGAGGTAGTTGGACCTGATTTAATTTACAGACAACAAATCAAGGATATTAACAGAGCTGCCAGTTACTTAGTCAGAATTTAGACTACAAAGGCACGGCTTAGCTTAGACGGTATTATAATATAATAATAAATTGGGTGGCGCTAAAGACCGTAGAAGTCATAGCTTCTATAGCAACCACTCGTGTAGTGCATGCTCATGTTCTCTCACGAGTAGAAGGGACCTACAGTTTTATGCCGTCTCTGAACGGTCAAGTTTGAGAAACTTTGTTCAGACAGATTTGACACTTTAAGCAATGTTAGCAGAAATAAAGTATTATGCCCGACTTCAACCTCTCTTGCCCCTTAAAATTTTTGACAACTGATTTTTATAATGTTTTCGTAAACAAAATTGACCACTCAGAGAGAGGCATTCACGTTATTTCGTGGATAACCGTCAACAATTCTTGAATATCTGCCAAAAAAGCACTCAAATTCGTCGCAATCAGCTGTGAAGTCGTCTATCTCTGAAATACTTTATTTCTGATTGTTAGTGACCCGAAAGGGGTGAAGCTCTGAAAATTATTTTGATACTAGGAATCGAACCCAAGCAGCGAGGTTCAATTGTGTTGGAGTGTACGCACAAACCCATAACGCCAAGGCTGTTGTGTCGTATAAAAAGGCTGGACCATACAGTCTCTGGTTGAAGTCGATGCTGGTGATGTTCCCTGGTTAGTGAGAAACTACTCAGACCTTAAGCCGCCCATACACAGCAAAGTTGTATCGGTGTGTTGATGCGTGGGAAACTACTCAGACCTTAAGCCGCCCATACACAGCACACAGTGTCGATGTCTGGAAATGTGGTCTAGTCCGCGTACCGATTTCTGGTTCACCATAATGTGAAATAAAAAGAAAACATGTCATTTTTCTGTTGCTTTAAAATTTAAAGCGACTCATTAACTTTCAAAGCCAGTTTTCTGATCGATAGCGCTTGGAATGCACGAAAAGATCCACTCAATGATCTGACGACGATCAAATGCTCTTGATCTGCTCAATCAGAAAATACAAGAGGTCTAAAAAAGGTCGCAAATTGATTTGATTTGACACTTGCTTGAGTTTTATTTAAAATGTGGTCGAAATTTGAATAAAGAAACACACTTTTTTTCTCAAAATAAAGCCGATCACCACATTTTTGGTGAAAAAAAATTAAAGCTGGTGTCAGCTATTTAGGAAAACGACTGGATGAGGCAGTTGGTAGAGTGCAAAGTTGATACCATTTTATCTGATTTTCAAATCAGGTCCAGTCACTTTTTGCCGTTGGGATCAAATTGGTGCTGGTGAATGCACTAGCGTCCCCCTACCTAACCTAACCTAAGCTATTTAGGATCCTGAAGTGAATTTTAGCTCCTACCGCCCTGAAGTGTTATCGTGGCGCAAACTCTTGATGTTAACGTGCAAAAATATCAAAAGCGTTATTCATGGTGAATTGAACAACACCTCCATTCGCGAAAGAACAAAACGAGTAGCTGCTGCAGAAGGCAGACCCCAGTGCACCTTGGACTGACATGTTATATTTTTTACTTAGTATTTTGGTACTGATCGGAAAAAAAGATACAAATTGTAGCTCCATAGTCCGGAGTCCGGAGTCCGGAAAGTCCGGCAATGCGTCGACGCTTCCCTGGCATAGAAGTCGACACAATGCTGTGGTTGTCTTAAAACGCACGAGAACCTTAACATAGCAAGAGAACCAAGAGGACTACTGCTATATTTATTGTTGAAGCTACTTTGAGACTTTAATGAGTTGTTCGGAAATGGAGTAGAAGTCTGATATTTAAGTGTATTGTTCTGGAGATCCTCGCTCATTAATTTCGACTTTGCAATATAGATTCCTTAAGTCTTCGGTTTCTCTTGCAATTCTCCTTTTTTCGTTGTCAACTGTGAAAGGGGAGAAGTATTTGTTTAGAAGGGGCACAGTATTTGCGTCTGTAGCGACGGCCAAGCTGTGCCTCAGGCCATGCTGCATTTACCACTTCCAGGATAGTTCATGAGTGCAAGTCTTCTCTAAATTTGATCGGCAGACAAGACAAAGGCTTGAATGGGTCCCGGGTAACACGGGAAATGAGATCGCGTCCAAACATGCCAGACAATTACAAAAGGAGACACTCTTCGTGCCTGAACCAGCTCTGGGACTACCTGCTGCCTTGATTAAGGCTTCCATCGTTCGTTGGGCCTCTCGAGAGCACAACCAGATCCAGGCCTAACCTAAATCCTCTTCCATCCTCCCTCCAGGAGCCTACATAACCTTTTCCCGAAAAAAACAAAAAGAAAATATTGGTACACGCACATAAACATCCTTAAACAGTTTCAAATAATGACCCACAACCATTCGTTAGAAAATTTCTAAACCACCATACAATTATTTATTTAATTTCTTTTTGAATGAATAGAGCCGAAATATAGACAACCCATCTCCCACCCCTCGAGGGATGGGAGACGAGGCAGAGGTACGCGATCGCAGATCCTACATCATTTATGCACGATTACTCACTTGATTCAGCTGGTGATGGTGGATTCAGAGTATCCGGACTAATGCAGTCCGACGGTGATGGTGACCTCTCCCGTTTTGTTGTTATGTGTCCAAGGCCGAGTGATAGACTAGCAGAGTGCCCCAACGAGTCGGACCGATGTCCCAGGCCGGTGCCGTGTCCCAGGTGTGTCCCCGGCAATCCATCGGGTATGTTGTTCTCCGACAGGAATTCATCCAGATCCGCATACTGCTCGAAAAGAAAAAAAAAAGAAACAAAATTCCAAAGTAGAACACAAATGACTCTTGACATACGATTGTTCATAAGGAAAACACAAAAGCCTTAAGCAAACGTAAGCTAAAACTTTGATGACTGTCAAGGGTAGCTGGCTGATCTTGTCCGTCACTCGAAGGTGCAGTCTTGACAAGACAAGACAAGACTGCAGCCTTCGCGTGACTGGGTGTTGCGACTGGGTAAAGTTTTAGCTTAGGCTCTGCATGCAAGCTCAACACAAAACATCCACAACACGCACTACAAGCGTGAGATACATGTTTTCTTTAAATGATGTTGCTTTTGTATCTTTTTTTTTTGGTTCTATGTATCTGATGTATGTAAAATGGCATCTAACTGGAATACTAACTTGAGTTACCTTGAGGTCAGCATCGTATGGCAATGGCTTGTCCCATAGGTTCGGCCCTAGGAAGGCGGTCTGTGCTTCAACGTTCCACGGATCGCCATCCTCTTTGAATTTGTCGTCACCGCATATCTCCTTGCTGTTCCCTGATTTTCCTGAATAGAGAAAAACTTTTTTTTAATTATAGACATACGAACTGTGATCGGGTGTATTCGAAATGAATTAGTATGAAATTTGTTCACTTAATGAGGGGGGGGAGTTGAGAGATTTATTAGTTATCGCAGTTGACTGTGGGACGATGCGATGTGTTGAGAAGTTGAGTGATTTTTGGTATTTTTGGGTTCAACATTTTTACCGAGTTTCAAATGTTTTACGTTTAGACAGCTTGTTTTTGGTAATATTAAGGTTTGGTCACGCAATTTCAAGGGAGAGAAAAGTTAAAAATAATTGAGAGGGGTCCATACACACTTTTAGCTGTATAAGCTAGGCCCTGGCCCTCAACGGGTTGTAGCGCAAGCATATTATTGTATTATTACTAATCCATAAACAATGTTTCGCCTTCAATTTCGTTCCAAAATGCGACAGTAATGATGTGCTCTATAAATTTGGAGCATTTCACTTTTCGACGAAAACGGACAACAAGTTGTAGCCTTGACCGAAATCACGGACCTAAGTTTTGTTGGATAATCGAACTATACCGACATTTTCATAAGTTTTCGAGCTGAATTCACAAAGCCCAAATTTAGATTTTTCGACTTCTCACAATTTGGATCAGGCCGTAGTCAGAAACGATGAAAATTTCGAACAAGTCGCAGTCATGTCCTAAAACTTCACACTTGACTTTTGATAGTCAAACTTTACCGAGGTTTTACTCAATAAGAAGCTCTTGACTGTCAAAATTCAGATTTTATTTCGTACGGCACAGTCTTTGATTTTTGACTTTGGGCTGATCGGTCTAGACCACACTTCAAGTTCCATACAGCCTTTTTATAAAACAGACCGCATGTTTGAAGGAAGGTAACATTTTTTAGATGTTTTCATACGAAACCGTCTGATTTTTGATCAAAATTAGTCTTCATTTAGCGAAAATTTTGATTTTTTTTTCGACGATTACAAATTTGGATCATGTCATGGACGAAAACTTCAAGTTGGGTGCTGTCTCTATATTTTAAGCTTACGATTTCGACGAATGAAGATGTTCAAAAAATATTTCAAATCTGTGTAAAAATGGTAAAGAACACAAGTCGGGTTCTGGCTTGGATAACGATTTTTAAGAGACCTACATCTCAAGAGCCTACCAAAAGAAAGTCCCCTTGGAAACTGAATATAGGCTAAATGGTGCTTAAGTGGCTGGCATTAGACGGCAGGCAGTCACACTCAGGCTAGTAGAGGCACATTCCGATACAACGGGGATTAATTTACTCCTGCCCCTCGAATCAATTAGTACTGATGTTGTTCACTGCCACATTAGAGAAGGTAAGCTGTCGCACGATGCATAGAGGTTGGGTCTCCTCCACCTCCCTCACAACTGCATTAGCGAGCTCACAGGCTATATAATTGCTTGCTATTTCTGATGTCCCAGCATCCACATAGGAATGAGAATTTGTTCTGGTAGAAGGCTTGGGCTTTGAAAGTCTGCGATCGGTGTCATTTTTAAGGAAGTTGAATTCGTTAAGTGTATTTGAGTGGCCGATGCTGGGTTTGGACCACAGTTGAAGTGTTTTGACTGTTAAAGCTGTGCTGCCTGCAAATTAAGTCCATCTGAGAAGAGTGGTTCTTAACACTTCGCTGATACACATGTAATCCAGTCACTGCTTGAGTGCCTTACAGTTGATTGCTTTGCTTAATGGTGTCCACCAAACTGATACTCAGTATATTAGATTCGGTCCAAATATACACGGACGTAGGTTTTTATTTCGAGAGCCACATACAACGTTATTTGATCAGAAATAAGAACTGTATCCTTACTGCCAGAAATTCTGATCTTGATCCAGAGACCAGAACAACTGTGGACAACATTTTGTAATCTGCTGAATCATGAAATGTCGGACTTGACACCACACTTTACAAACTAACACAATAGTGTCGGTCAAGTATGTAGCTCATTTTCGAATGATCAGAGCAGAGTTGCTGGAGACGCTTGTTGGTTGAGGCCAAGGTCCACGGCGGATAGTGCTCCACACAAATATTGTGATCATTATATCTTCAGTACAAGTGAAGTTGGCCTAAATTGTCATAAGTGGCTATCGTTCCGATCATGACGGACCAATTCATAGATTAGTAAAGAACTTTTGACAATCAGCGTCACATGGCATTGCATTTTACGCTAATTGTTCCAGGAAAGCGACAAAGATGCCAGAAACCCTTCATTGTAACTTAGTACATCCTCATTCGAAATTTAGTACATCCTTATTCGAAATTTAGTAAATTCTTCTTCGGACTTTCTTCGATATTTAGTACAATATCATTTACAATTTAGTACATACTTGCACGAAATTTACTACATACTGCTTTGCAACTTAGTACATCCTCTTTTGAAATTTTGTGCATCCTCTTAAGCAATTCAGTTCATCCTCTTTCAAAAATTTAGTACATTCTCGCTCGAAATTTAGTACATCCTTCTTTGAAATTTAGTACATCCTCCTTCGCAATTTAGTACATCCTCATTCGAAATTTAGTAAATTCTCCTCGGACTTTCGTAAGACTTTCTTCGATATTTAGTACATTCTCATTTAAAATTTAGTACATACTCCCTCGAAATTTAGAACATCTGCCTTTGCAATTTAGTACATCCTCCATTGACGTTTTTTACATCCTCATAAACAATTTAGTACATCCTCTTTCGAAAATTGAGTACATACTCCTTCGAAATTATGTACAACCTATGGAATTTAGTACATCGACCTTGATTTAGTATATCCTCCGAAATCTAGTACAAGTTACTTTGAAATTTTAAACGTAATCCTTAACAATTTGGTGCATCCGCTTTCAAAAATTTAGTGCGTACTTAGAAATAGTCTATGAATAATTAGTAGATCCACCTTAATTTAGTACACATGCCAAATTCGGAATAGATTACATCCTCTCTAGAAATTGGATATATCCTCTTTCACAATTTAGTGCAACCTACTTATGTGGAGTCCTGTTGACTTGAATACCAGCCTAAGATGTCTGCCTTCTGAGAAACATGTCTCCTCCTCTGAAATTCCTTCGCACCCAAAAGAAAGTGAATATCACCGACCTCTTTGACCAGCCCAGCTGTCAAATGCCACATATTCTCCACCTCTTCGACCCGTCAGCGTTCCATTGTTGACGACATCATTCAACAAAGACACTAATGAAACCCTCCAGAGATCCATCCATCCAACGATGGCTTTATGTCGCATTTGATGCTAAATAAAAATGTGCATCCAAGTGCTCATCAGCCGCGGCGATGCGATGGTGAGATAACGCAGCTTCCTTCCTCACTCAAGCAATTAAAAGTTTCTACAAAAAAAGAAACAATTAAGAGGGCTCCTGAACCTCTTTCATCGCTCCCTCTCTCCCAGTGAACTCAATCGAAAGTGAAATGCAACCAAATGATACATCATTTGACAGCCCCTCGCTCTGGTCTTCGTCTCTCTAAGATCTTAAATGCAAATGATCATGCTTCACTGGGGCGTATACGTAACCAATCCAAGAAGCGGAACTAGAAGACGTTAAATACTGTACACACACATACACACAGCCAACACAAGACACGGAAGAAGTCACAAGTAGACACGAAGAAAGATGTCATCTCTCGTCAGACTCACCAGCCAAGTCAGGCAGCCAAGCCATCCAAGCCAGCCAAGCCAGCCCACTTCATTTCGCTTTCGTTTGGCTTCGATAAGTCGGTTTTTTTCGGTGTGTGCTATGCTGTGTGTTGCCTTGTGACCTGATTTCATGCCAAGCACACACAGCCAAAGAGGCTACGATCCAAAGAAAGAAAAATTGGTAAAATGCCCTAAACGGGCGGGATTTTTCACGTAAAAACCGAACCCACACTCAGCCACTGCGGCTCACAGATGCATGGATACAAACTGCTTCCGCATCCAACTAACTGGAAACAGTTAAAAACGCACACACTCAAGTGAGCGCGCTCCAAACTGAAAGATGTGCGGTAACCAAGTGGAAAGAAAGTAACCATCGAAGATCACTAAAAGCCAAGACAACACAACACACCACTCGTACATGCAAGCCAAAGTCGCAAGTCGTATCGTCGGCTATCTGTTGTATCCATCGGATTGAGTCTGACGGTGCGGCGCGGCGCGGCGTCGTGTGTAGCGAACGGCAAACAAAAAGCACCACACAAACAGACCCCTGGTGGGGGAATAAAAGCGAAAGTGAAATTTCTTCTTTTGCAATCGGTTGTGTCTCAATTGTTGTTGTTGTTGTTGTTTATTCCTCTTTGGATATTACTTTTTAAGCCATGCGATCGACTGGCGGCTCTAGTCGAACACAAGACTAGGGGAGGGGGCATCACTTGTGGGTCTATTATCACTTTTCTGTTAGTCACGGCACTCTTGTGTGCGCGCAAGAGGCTCGATGGTGCATTTCTGCTTTCCGCCATCGTGCTCACTCTCACTTTCATTGCAGAGCAGCCGCGCTCCGCGATGCCAGCGGTGCGGTGCGACGTTGCGTTTCGCGGAAATTCACATTCGCATGTGGATTCAATTCATTTGCTGTGCTGAGTGAGTTAACACTCGTGATTAATGCCGCGAAAAAAAACAACTAGATTTCTGGTAAGCGAAAAGAAAACCATCCGCCATCAGCCGGCAGTGGCGATGACGATGATGACGGTCTGGGGACGAGGTCGAAGAAGGAAAGGAGAGAGAGACAGACAGAAGAGAGAAGAGGCAAAAAATTGGATTTAGGGAAGTAGGTGATGAATGCGTTAATTACTCCAATTCACGGATTGAAGACAGATTGAGGTTACTCATGTGAAAATCTTCAGTTCTCGTGAGTAATTTTGAGTCGTACTGATGAAATAAGCGAAAAAATGAGGGAAAAGGTGTGAATGGGCGGGGATTCTCAGGATCATTAGGTGACTCCTTCACGCGGAGTGTGGAGAAAGTTGACATGTATTTTGGACGGATCATCATGAAATTAGCTTTTTGTTTGTAAATTTGTTTCTTTTTTATCCATAAAATTTAAATTTAAAATTTTCAAGTTTTTATTGTTTCGAAACTTTTCTAATTTTGTTGTTTGATTTCTCGGGCTGGGACGGATTTGGTATCAGTCTTGGTATTCTAGGGTTCCTGTGGTAAGTTGCTCCTGAGGAGAGATGTGCTAAGAAGGCTTATGTAGTTCACGAACGAATGTCATTTTATATTCGTTCATTTAGTTCAGTAGTTCAACAAACTGCAGCGGAACCGACGAGTCAATGATTTGGTGCTTATACGGGACGAACGAGCTCCCACTGCACAATGGCCTTTGGGAAGAATTCTTGAAGTACATCAAGGCAAGGACAATGTTGTTCGACTGACGACCATCAAGACTGAATTATCAGTCTTCAAACGACCGGTGTCTAAAATAGTAGTTCTTCCTATCAACGATGAGGAGCCAAGTGGTGAGTGCTGCTAAAGCACTGGGAATCCCTTAGGATTCAACTTTCGACGCAGTACCTGAACGAGGTGGGCGGATGTTCAAGAGTTGCATCATGCCTTTATGGTCTGAAGTTGGTCGCACTTGGTTTGACATTAGAAATATTACGCCATCTTTGTTTTTGCTAGCCATATTTGATTTTTTGGTGAAAGATCGTTTGTGCTATAAAATAAATAAATTTGTTAAACTGTTTAAGATGCATTTTCATTCTTCGCTTCGTGTTTAAGAACATGTAATTCATTAAGAATAACTGAACTGAATTTAACTAAACTAAACTAAACTGAACGAAATGCAACTAAACTGAACTAAATTGAACTAAACTGAACTAAACTGAACTATGCTGAACTAAATTGAACTAAACTGAACTAAATTGAAATAAACTGAACTAAATTGAACTAAATTGTAATAAACTGAACTAAATTCAGTGCTTTGGTTCGTGTGTATGGGCATTGTGCTCATCAGGGTTGTTTTTGTTGAACTTATCACGGCTCAAGCACATCGAGTAACGTTGCGTTGCCGAGGGGGTATGTAAAAGAAATTTTATGGTTTGAATATTTTAATTTTTTGGTATTTATGGGTTTTTGGAGCGGAGATTTCTTTCTGGTTAAGTTTCTCTTGTCATTTTTGTGTTTCACTCAATTCATGCATATTGGGAATTGGTATGGTAGCGTTACGTGTAAGACTACCAGTGCTACCACTACTTGCTTTACTTAATTTTGTTTTTTCCTTCAGTATAGCAGATTTATTAGCAACGAGCATATTACAACCTACCGGCGAAAATCGCGCAAGACCCAATTTCCTGAGCGGTGAACTACATTGAACGAAATGAACTAGAACAACGAACGAATTCAATAAACCAATTGGAACTAAACTGAGAGCTTCTAGGACTGAACTAAAATGCAGAAGCCTTCTGCTAAGACATCATTTGAGTATATCTTAGTTTCAACGTCTTTACTTTATTGTGTCTTGTCGATAATGGTTGAAATTTTGGAAGGACTTCTTAACCTTAGTGAGAGAAAAATGACACTCACGAGTTATTACCATAGGATCCACTGCGAATTATAAGGACACAGATGTTTTAAATATTCACTCTATGCTGAACATGAGTCAATTTCCTTAATATCCCTACTGCTAGGCTTCATGTCCTTCTCTTAGGCATCCTGTCCTACTGCTGGGCTCGCCTTTCGTTTGTTAGGCAATGGCCATGTCTAAGAAGTATTCACCAATTCACGACAGTCTTCAGTACAAGCTTCAGTTTTGTACACACCGTCTCTTAGAAGATGTATTTTCTTCACCCGAAGTTTGTCATGGTTTGTAGATGGCGTCTGCTTCCTGTTCCGATTCTCCAGTACGAAAGGCTATTCAAGACTCATAGCTTCACCTTGGCATGTCGACAAAATTCTTTGACGGAACACTTCTTTGTTCTTGTTTTGGGCCATGATTAGTGCATAAGCTCCTTCATTCACGAGTGCACAGGAGTATCGTGTCATCTAATTTTTTCCTTTTCCTGCTCCTGTTTCTTCTTTGGAGTGAAAAATATGAAACTGTCCCATTTTATCGATAATCAGCTAGACAACTCCTTCAGGGACAAAGAGGAAGTCGCCTTTCAGTCCCTGTGGCTGCCTGAGCTGTTATCATTTCAGGGGCAGAGCACTTAGAAGATAAGACCTTCAAGAACTAACTAATGCACCTCTACATAATGTATACGGGGTTCCTGTATCATAATGGGTCCCTGCGATCCTTTCATACGCCTATCATCCCCATGTACATCTACCCACCCACCAACTGAAGAATCTCTCGCCAATCGTTCACATTATGTCCATCAGTTTCACATCCATTTGTGGTTTTTTCCCAAACAGCATCTCGTATGGGCACTTCACAAGAATTCCAAAACCAGAATAACAACTTGAACTGCTGTCTGAAATAATTCCCCAAACAGATGGTCAGTGCAGCGCTTTGTGGGGTTTTCCTCGAGCAGGTAACGAACGTGTTTCGCTGCCTTTCTCGTGGAAATAAAATTGATTAATTAAGGGAAAGGGCAACTAGGAAAGTCGACTGTCAAATGTTGAGTTAAGATGAGGCCCATACATCGATACGATTCTTCCACATGGGATTTGAGACTATTTATTGCTGGAGAAGCATTTGGTGCCACTCGTGAGAGACTCTCTCACAACATAGGGGGTTGCTGTAAAAGCTAGAACCAGGTCTACCTCAGTCAAGTGACTGGTTGATGATTTCCTGGAGGATTGTGATGAAAGACTAATGGCGTAACCATAATGAACGTACGTAAATTAAGTGAATTTAAGGTAGCGAGAGAATACACAAAGAAATTATGCACAGAGACCGTGATAACCACTGAGTTCCATTTCGTTGAGTTGTTTCGTTCACTTTTCCTGGCCGCCTTGGAGTAGGAGGTGGTTGCGTGGACTCCTCCGTTGGGTTCCAGACAAAATAATTCAGGGCTTTACCTCTTCGAAAATTCTGACAGAGTCTACTTCTCTCGAAGAAGCTTTTCACTTGACCTAGCTTCAAGCACGTATAGCAAGACTGAGCTACCATTTGAGATTGTGTGTGTTTAGCTATTACAGCCCTCATCGATGAACGCGTTAAAGTTGTGAAAACTTAGTACAAAAATAGAGATTCTGCAGAAGGTACGGTTCACGAATTACGAACAGTTTGTCATCGGCATGATCGGCATGATCGTCCATTCGAGCTTACTAAAGACAAAATAGTTAAACAAAATATTCCAAAAGACTGTATCTGTTACAGATATCTTAAAGCGTAGGCGTCGTTGGCGCACCTATCCCCCACCCACCTTGGCCATCAAATCTGTTTAATAATATCTAAAAATATCACATAAGGAAGGAGATTTTAAGTCCGCTGAAGTATGATTGCTTCACAGAGAAACCTCTCGCCAGGTTATTTCGGTTTATAGTTAAGTGCTATAAAATTGGCTCTAGTCAATTATTGGCAGCAGCTGCATATGAAAGGAATCAAAACGTTGGCATCGTTGCTTAGCCCATTAACTGAGATTAACTTCAACTCGATTTTGCGAGTCAACTTTCTTCCACGGAGGTAATCATTTTTTGCTTGATCTTATGAGTCCAGGAATTGAATGTGTGAATTAGTGATGGCCGCATACGAATGATAATTCGAGTGATAATCGATTAATACAACGTCTCGGGAACATATCGATCATTAAATTCATTCGAATGACTACTAACCCAATCGAGTGACTGCTATCTAATTACTGACTACTAATCTTGTCAAATCATTCGAATTTTTTAGTTTTTTAATAATGAACCGAGAAGTGGAGTAGTACTTGCGTACATTCCCTTTGCGTTTTCCTTTCATTCTGTTTGTGTTCCTGATTAGTAGTTCTCGACAAAAACTACTTCTTATTTGTTCTTGCGTTGAAGTGAGGCATTTATTAAGCTATCTTGGGTTAGTAGTTAGTATGTAGTTAGTAGTCATTCGAATGATTTTGAGAATCGGCCTGTTGTGCTAATCGGTTATCACTCTTATAATCATTCGAATACGCTCATTTCGAATGTTCATTCGATTATTAAAATCATTCGATTATTCCCATCACTAGTGTGAATGATACCACATATTTTATCCATTGATGTCGTTCGGGTGATGCCATTTGTTCTAAGAAATAAGTGAAGTATTGAAAAAAATAAAAGACCGAGACCGAAGCAAGTATGTCCTGTCCTGTGATAGCCTAAGTATTTTTTTCTAATCGAGAGCAGAAATCGATTGAAATCGTGCTATTGTTCTTTCACGAGTGGAAGGGACCTACAGTCTTATGCCGACTCCGAACGGCGAGTTTAAGAAGCTTTTTACTAAGCAGCAAATAGTCTTTGAGAGTTGTTAGTATCTCAAAGGTTAGGTAAGGTTAGCATTCACCAGCAACTTAGGCCATAGTCCATTGTGAAACCCATAGTCAGACTACTGCCAAAATGGTGACAGGACCAGATTTCAGAACCAGATAAAAGCGTATTAACTTTGTTTTCACTGGGATTCGAACCGGGGACCCCGCTAACCAGGGGCGGGCACTCTACCAACTGCGCCATCCATTGGTTAAAGTGACTCGAAAGTGGTGGAGCTGTGAATTATGAAAGGGATTCGAAGCTGGCACCTTCTGGCGTAGGAGTCGACACACGTGACGTGTTATTTATTTCTAGCATCATTATTATTTCATATGTGTCCTAGAAATACGTTATAAATGGGACCTAGTGCACTTACTCAAAACGTACCGAGAAGACAGAAAATATATAGCGCATTGTGCGCCGTTTTGATACCACACCTCGTCTAAAGATTGTAGCTTATTGCCCCTTTTCCAGTGTGCAATGAACTCCTAGCGTGATTATGTCGTCCGTCTGTCAGTCAGCGAATCTAGAGCTTATTTTTAAGTAGGCTCTTCTAGCAGCTGGTTGATGAAGGCCTGTTTCTCGAATCACTTTGAAGGACGAAGGAGCAGGCAGGCCTCAGCATACATGACTGGCCTCTATAGCCAGTCATTCTTTCAAATCCAACAGAGATGCTCCGTGGCCTACACAGTTGAGGATGAGATCTCACCGCACCACAAGCCAGGACAGGTGACAATTAACGGAGAGCACCCGCCAAATGGGAAGAGGTAGGTTCTTGTACATTAGCTTCTGTCAGTCGCGAGGGAACAACAGCACGTTCATCACGAGTGGTTGACTTAGAAGCTGGTGTCAAATCCAAGTCGGACTGCAGAGACGTCACCCATGTTGCTATGTTAGTGTAATTTAGGGAGGTCACAGATAAGTACAGTCTCAGTGAAAGTCTGTCGTTTCCTTGCTCTTATAGATGATGTCTAGGACTTACGACTACTCGCCATTGACACTCAAAAGGGCCACTCCCACGGAGTAGGTTAGTCATGGCAACACAAAAAAAGGGCTGCCATATGTCCCCACCTGAGACACCTTCATTCATCCCCCCTCTCAACACCCTACTCAATCCTATCACGCAACCAATTCACTCATTAAAATTCAATTATGGTAAAAAATACGCTTAACTAAACATCACTTTAATTACATCTCTTGACATTTTTATTAACGCCATCAAAAAACCCGAACCACTTTCGATTCCACTCCACACTTCACAAGGCTTGCAGATGTGAACAAGTGACGGAAGGAAGGAAAAAAAAAGAAAGACTCCAAAAAAATGGTTAACAATGAATTCGGAAAAAAAAATTATAACTGCACACTGATTCGATTGTGAAATACGTTTTGCGGATATCAACCAACAAAAAACCATAACAAAGCCCTCACACAAAACCAATTCAGTTTGCGGCAACCAAAAAAGCGCTTCTTTTTTTTTCGTTTGTGTTTGTTTGTCTCTCTTTTGCTTCTTCGACGCGGCTGCCGTCACCGTCGTTGTCGTCGACAGTCTTCTCTTGAGTCAGTGCTTGTTTTTTTTTTTTTTGGCAAAAACACTTTCACTGTCGATTACGAAATAGCAATAATCCAAGAGAACATGATGTGAATTTGATTAGCGCTATATTGCATTCATTAAAATTGTTTCTTTCGTTTTTTTTTTTTATTTTTTTATTTTATTTTTTCTTAATTAGATGGCAACCCTATGATTTGAATTTATCGTTTCATTTGTGGTGTGTTGTTGTTTTTCTTTTTTCGGGGAAGGAATGCAATTAAATTCACTTTCTTTCGGAAATTTTTTTGAAAATTTATGTATGCGACTGGGCCGCGATACACGTCACAGATACCTACACACACACACACACTCACACACAGCTAGCGGGTATCTGCGCTGGCCATCTACACCAAACGATAAAACAAAGTCGAAAAATTAGCCAAAAAGAAGCAGAGACCCCATCATTAACACAGGGAATTAATGCGTTTTCATCTAATTACATGTATAATGAACCGAGAGACTCGGAGATGCTATGCTGTATAGTGAAAGTTTAATTCCGCATTGCCATGGTCCAGTGAGACAGAGCCCGCCGACGACCGACGCTGAGGCCACCGATGACGGCTACCAAGCCACAGTCGATGCTTCACTATTTTCACTTCATCAAAAATGACGATGCTGGGTCCGAGGTGGTGCGCCGGCGCGGCTGCGCGGCGTTGAGGAGAGCAGGGCTGAGAAGCTGGTCCGATGCTTCTAATGAAAGTGAAAGAAAAACAACCGATTCACACTCTGACGTCCGAAAATATTGTAATAAGCCTCGTAAAAAACCGTTCGTCAGACCACTAGACCGGTTTTTACGTAACCTACTAGAGCCGAGCGCCGAGAGCACTCTTGGCTCGCATCTACGTACGGGCTATCTTCTGGTCCGTGACAACGATCATGCCGGACAAGGAAGAATGCGTGCGTGTGCTGTGTGGCGGCCCTTTCAATGGTCGAATCTTTTCCGAAAAAAAAAACGGGCCAGAAAAGTGGGGCGCCATAAAACAAAGTATGTTAAAAAGTTAACCGAGTTGTCTGAGACTCATGTTGCTTGGTTATGTGTATTTTTTTTTTGGAAGAAGTGAAAGTGGAAGAGAAAAAAAAGTAAAAGTAAAAGACGACGAAGAAGCAAAAAAAAGAGTGTTTTTAGTTCACGGATATCATTACAAGTTTTTGGATATTTTTGGGCATTTATTTTTTTGCAGCGCGCCCGTGTCTTGCCATTCTCTTTGGGCCGCTGCTCGCATATCCGTTTCGGGGATTGCGTGTCCGACCGAGGGGGCGGGGAGGGGAGGGCTGGACCAAAGCCGAATGTTGGTCACAGTGGAAGGAGACGCGAGATTCGTGGATTCCCAAATGAGACAGAATTTCACCGAAAATCAACTTTTATTGTCTGTGTGTCGCTGGCTCTGTGTCTGACTGCTTTGAGTCACTGCCGGGGTCTGGGCGTGTGACTGTGTTGGGCCACAATCGTGGGTACTGTCCAAGAGTGGCGGCAGAATCTCGCAATAAATAGTTAACACCTTTCTCTTTGAGGAGATATGGCTGGCGGTTTTCATGAAATTGCAGTAAAATGTGGTCAGGTCATGAAATCCTGCGTGGAATTGGAGCGGTTTTTTTTTTGGGAAAAGAAATCTTTTTTGTTTCGTTTTGATAAAGAAAGTTGCGCAAGAGAGATATTTCAGCGTTCGGATGGGATAAGCGAGATCAGCTTTGGATTCTGATTCATTATCGGTGACAAGTCACATGTGAGATCTACCATGGCGGTGAAACTTCTCATGCGACCGCAGGACTCTTTGCGGTTCAGCGTGGAGGAAGGCTTGGAAAAGAAATTTCACAACACTACGCCGAACTTATGCGTCCATGGAGGCAATCATGGTAAAGGACAGACACGTACAGTGCTTGGATAATCTGACTTCAGTCCAAAGAGTGGCACAAGGCAAGAAGTGCAACATGACCATACAGCGACAAGAGCATAGACAAGCATCTACGGATCTCACGCTTCAAATGGCTGAGCTATGTAGAATGCGTTGACACAACCTGCGTCCGGTGTAAAGAGTTTTCGACACGAACAACGCGACAGAGGAATAAGGGACGACACACACAAACTAAGGAGAGGACCTCAAGCAAAGTTTCCAAGCTAGAAGGAGATCCTGCAACACGAAGTAAGAGAAGAAGAAGGACGATGCTGTGTGTCAACAAATAATTTTAATTGAAGTGCCAAGCTTGCAACCATTGAAAGTTAGAGAAGACCTTTGTTGACATAGGTTGGAGTGGCTTCAGAATTCCCTTACACTGCATTATGTTGAGATACTAAAAATGCTCTGTAATGCCCATTAAGGAGGTTCACTAGATGATCCTCAGCCGTCCAGCAAACTGCTGTGAAAAGCGACACTCAGAGTATGCACATGTAGGAAACGTGTGCTCTGCCATTGATCATAGTCCAGCCAGTGTCCTGACTGCCTTCTGAATGAAATTTATGCAGCAAAGCTCATCATTTTGTCATCTCTCCAACTCATGCCGATGTTTCCAGCTCGCTGAGATTGATCCAGATGAGAGTTCAGTACTCAAGTCAAGCCAGTGAGGAATTATAGCATTCTATTCGACATGCCTTGCCACCGTGAGTAGGTGGTTAGGTGCAGCGACTCCTACGCCTGCTGTCGACACGAACAACTTGTTGGTTTCCCCACTCTCGACACTCTCGCCACTGACAATGATCACAGAGTAAGGTTCTCGCACATCACCTTTCGAAGTCACCATGAAACTACACTTAGTCTAGACTCGCGACCCATCGGAATGTGATGCAGCCAAGGCTATATTATAATTAATGTTGAGCGATATTGCACGAGGAATAAAAATGATCCCTTTTCTCATAAACTACCCCCCTTGAGTGAAAGAGAGGGTGGCCAACGATCGGGTGCAACAGGAAGGACATGCCTTGGCAATGGTCTTTAGATCGCGAAAGGGTACGGTCGTTGGTTTACCCGTGGTAGCTATATTTCTAACTTAATATTCAGTGCTTGAGTTTAATTGCACAAAAATTGGTTTCTCTAACTCTCTCTAATCGCTACCGGAGTTTATTTGAGCCAAGATCAGGTGAGACACCTTAATTGCCATTGACTCGGTCCGGAAGATGTCTGGAGGAGTCTGAACATGGATGAATCTTACGATCAATCCGAACGAATCTTCAATTCATTCTTGATGAACAGAGATATTTAACGGACGAAGCTCATGACAAAATCCATTTCAAAAGCCACTTCTTCACATTTTCCTTCCTTCGTCTAAAGACTTCTCCACGAGAGGAGGAGGAACATGAACGGTTACTTCTCATCAGAATGTGAGACAGACAAAGTTGCATTCCTGTCAAGATCACATGAAAAATATCACTCCCAGATCCGGAAAGTGAAGGCCGACCAAGTCCATGTGTCCAAGACACCAATCGTAGAAGCAAACCCTTTGTATTCTACATCTGAAGCCATGAGATGGGCAAATAGGTGTGCCCATCCATTCAATGGGCACTTAATGATGTCTTCATGTTGACGTATGTCTCTTTTTGAGTCCCGTATGGGTTGATTTATTTATATGCATGAAGTCCTTACACGTTTCTTCCAAAGTCCCGCCCTTCCAGAGTTCAAACAACACTCTTTGAGCATAGGTCCCAATGCCCCGAAATGCCTTCGACTTAATGCCTGCAACAAAATGCTGCGTTGCGGCCATCGTCATCTTTCGACAAAAGCCATTAAAAGGGTGTTCACAATTTATTTTGCCTCGTGGGTCGGTTGGTCGGTTAAAAATAAGAGAAATGAGAAGAATGGTATAAAATGACATGTGTTCTTGAGACAAATTGAGAGTTTTTCGTGTCAACTATCTTCGAGAACATCAAATAACTGATAATGTGGCTTGTCACTTAAAAGTTTGTCAGAAATACTGCGCTACGTAACCAGAAAACGAGAGAAGACACAAGACACTATTGTGTTGCTCGCATCAATGACCCTGTTTCTTCATTCCGACTAAACTACGTTCCAAATTGGTACACGAAGGGTGTTGAAGGTTGATTATGTCAGTTAAGGCCCAGACCCATGGAATCCGTCGCGCACGTTGCGTTTTCCCACGATCCACAAGAATCGTAGTTGCTGGATTGCAACGAGGTGCCCAATGACGGACGTTGCGTGCTCAATGCACTCCTGCAAGAATCTGAGAAATTCGAATTTTTCAAGTTCCAGAATCATTAGGAATTATTCAAAAACAATTTTAAGCAAAATAAACCGTGTTCTTTAAACAATCACAGAAGGATCAAACGGGCAGAAAGTTAAAAATTGCCCAATTCCATCAGTCGTGGTGAATTTCACTTGTGGACTGCATTTTCTGTCTCTCTCCCCCCCATAAGGCCTTATGAGCTGTCAATCTTTTGACAGGACGCAACGCACGAGACGGATCCTATGGGCTCGGGCCTTTATTCCTGCCCATTCCTACCAACATTTAAGGAATGACTGTGTCTCAGGGTACCACTTCTTCAAAAATAACAAAATAAAGAAGGGCTTATAAATATAAAATTTGAAGTGTAAAAAAACAGGTAGGTCTTGAGTCATGCTTCCCTGAATCCAGCTTCAGCCTATGGTTAGGACTGCAAGTACATGCGTCCAAAGTACATCTAATTTCAGACGCGACACTGGAGTAGCTACCCCCCTTTCTTAGACCCTTTTCAATTCCAACTCGCTCCCCACGTGGTCAGGCTTCTTTGAGTCAAATTGCAGCTAAAAGCCTTTTTTTTTGTGCAACTGAAATAAGACCCGTAAAAAAACGTAAAAAGAAGCCAAAGTTATCGCATCTCTCAAACCCCCAAGGGATTGTTTAAACATTTCCCCTTTCATCAGATGTTCACTGTAACAACCATCAAATGGACAAGACATGTTCCAGATAAGCAACAATTACCAAACGACGACCTTTTTTCTTCCTGTCACTTGTCGAAGATTGATGGAGCGACCGACAAGTTCAGTCGCCAACTAGGTGTGCCCATCCATTCAATGGGCACTTAATGATGTCTTCTTCGAAGAAGTCTTCAGTGTCAAGGCCAGTCATGGCAAACACATGTTTTGACTTTGCCGTGACATTGTCGGCAAACAGTGGCATCTGATGATGGTGTCTTTATTTGGTTGGAGGCGTTGAGGAACGTGTGCGCTAATTCTTTGATTTTTAAATCGGTCCTTCGAGCCGGATTCGAAATTGCATTTGCTGATGGTGTCTTTATTTGGTTGGAAGCGATGAAGACGAAATTAAATCGAAATTGCATTTGCTGATGGTGTCCTTATTCGGTTGGAGGCGATGAAGACCGTGTGAGCAAATTCTTCGATTTTAAATCGGTCCTTCGAGCCGGATTCGAAACTGCACACCTTACTCAATTCGACACCGCATCAGAGAGACAATCGACACGATGACCACGCGATTCTTAGACCGATAAGGAAGCTTTGACAAGATTTATGTCGACCAGGAAGTGAACAAAAGCGAACACCACCCCTTCGAATCGCCCTCTCTCATGACGACGCCGCCACGGCGATCATATAATCTCTTGCAAAAGTGTAACACCAAAAGGAAATACCGCCGTCGACGTCGTCGTTGAGATGCGGAAAGTGATTTTCCATTAAAAAGATATTCACACCTCTTCTGCCGCCTTGCCGCCTGCCTTCCATGTGTGTGGATGCAGAAGCATAGCAAAACAAATAGAAAGAAAACATAAAACGTATCTAAAGTCACAGCAATTGCATAATCTGCGCTTCGATGCCGATTCGAGACGATGACGATGCCGAGGTGGATGATGATGATGATGATGATCAGCAAGTAGCGTTGAGCTTGCTCAGCATGCAAGACGAGGAGCTGACTGTATCTATGGTCGCACATGCTATTGCGATCACGCACAACTTGAGCGCGGCTTGAAATCCATCTCAAAACCGAAATCCCGCAAAAACCAAATCAGAAACCAGAAAAGATACACACCACGTACCGACTACCTGCCTACCTACTTACTTCCACAGCCCCGCCGAGTCGCCGCGTGTGCGGAATGTGTACACGCATTTAATGGCTCAGTTCAGTAGGCCTATTCTTTGGCGGGCCGGAGTGAGCTTTTTTGCTTTTAACTGTTTCTCTCTCTCTCTGTGTGTGGCTTCTTTCATCCGACCATTCGCGGCGGGGTTCGCGTTAATCTGAAGCTAGAGCACGTCGCTTAATGGCGTGGATGATGGCAGCACTACCAAAAGATACTCACGTCCACCCAGAGCGAGCGAGCGAGTGTGTGTGTTTGTGACTGGGCTGGTTTCAAATTGAAGCCAGTCAAACTGGTGAAGTTGGCATGATTGGTGTGGAAAACTCTCACTTTCTTCCGCTCGATGCGGTCCGATGGGTGTACGCTGCTGTGTGTGTGCGTGTTTTCTTCTTTCTCTATCCCGCGGGCCGGCTGTTGGCGGTGTGGTGAGACTATGTCGTCATAGGAGGAAGTAAAATCTAATCGGTTCGACTGGAATTTCTACACAAGGTGGAGGCTTGCAGCGCACACACTCCTCGTCGCGTTGGAGTGTATCTTCAATTGGAATTCGCTTTTTAAATTGGTTTATAATGATTTTTCTGTTTTGAATTTGGTTTTGGTCTAAAATATTCGCCTGATGCTTGTTGCCGCGAAACCGAGTGAAATTGGAGATGAGATGTGGATTTTCGGGTTTGGAGGCACGATCGACAGCACACGCAGTCGGCCAGTCGCCGAGAATGGATTAGATGTGTTTTTAATTGATTCGATTCGCAGACAGCAAGACAATTCAATTTAAGTGAGGCTGTGTTGCTTGTTGCAGAGTTGATTGGTTGACGGAAATGACTAGAGGGCTGCGGTTGTCTTGTCTTGGGTTTTTTTTTCTGTTTCTTTTGCAATGAAGGAGGTTTGCGGGAAACTGACTAGAAATGGAGATGAGCTGAGCAAGCTGGTTCCGAAATGAATTTCGCCAGATTCGTGGAATCTCTGGCTTTCTCTCAGTCATTAGCGCGTTTTGCTAAACAGGGAGAAGGAGGCTTTCTAAGGGACCACAATGGGCATCTATGAAGCGCAGTCTCTTGTAGAGATCTTCCAGCTCATTGATGAGGTTTTGCTGTGAGTTGTCATTAATTTTTGATCTTCGACACAAATTCACGATTGATTTGATTGAGGTAGATCCCTCACCTTAACCGCGCCCGGTTAAGCAAATAGGGGTGGCATCACTGCTCTTCAGTGAAACAGTTTCGTTAAGTTCTACAACTATACGCAAGCAAATTTAAGTCAAAAGATTAAGCAATACAAGCGATTTTATGAAAATAACTCACTTTGCCGTAATAATTACCAATGAAGTTCCGTTCATTTCCACAACCACACTGAACGGAATTGTTTTCGACTGAACTGGAGACTTAATTCAAAAACGTAAAAAATCGATGCTAATATACGAAAATGATTCATTGTGAAATGCTAACGACGAAATAACCTAGTTTCGTTAAGTTTCATTTGATATTTACTTCAGTTAGATGTAAGTCAAAATCTGAAGCAATCCAAGCGAATATACGAAAAACGAATACATTGTGTCATAATAATGACTAAAGAACCTAGTTTCGTTAAGTTTCGTTCAGTTACACAACTGAACGCAAGAAAATTTTAGTCAAAAGCTTAAGCAATACAAGCGGTTTTACGATTTTTTATCTCACTGTGCCATAGTAATTACTATTCGCCTAGTTTCGTTAAATTTCGTTAAATTTTGCGTACTTGCGAGATAAATCACTCTCCATCGCTTGGAATGTGTGCGATAGTAGTCATTAACTGTTCACTTAAGTGGCAGCATTGTTTTCAATTTGTGTGACAGAGTAAGCTCTCTAGTCTCTAGATACGCGCATTCCCCCAGCGATGGAATAAAACTAAGCTCCATATCAGTTTCGGAAGCTTCAATGAGTACATCAAGAGTATGTCTGATTTACTATATTTTACAAACCATTGAAGAACGCAGATGAAACCGAACTGAGACAAAGCTGAACTCCGCACTTCATATCGTCGAGGAGCAATTCTCAGCAACGTGTGGATTTTCAAAACGACTAGAATCGAAACCCTGTTTAAGTGCGTCTAAAATAGTGCAAATAACGTAAAAAAGGTTACCTCTTCAGCCACATCCTGTCGCAGCTGAAGTTTGGACGGTAAGCTTGTTTGCTGTTCCCTTGGAAGGAATACTCTCGACTTAGTCCACACTTAGTACTCGAGAAGATGAGGAAGACAACCTGGACGCCTAGTGGATATGTGATTTGATTATTGATACAAAGAAGTTGTCAGTTTTATCTTCATTGTCCAACATGTATGTTTATTGATAGCCGGTCGTGGCGTAGTCGATAGATCTGTCCACTGCGTTGGACGTTCCACTCCCGACATCATGTGAAAGAGGCCTGGAGCCACTGGCAATGTTTAGAGTGTACCTGTCTGTAAACAAAAAACTTCAGAAACTGGGCCATTTGAAGTCGGCGAAAGATGTGATATAGGTCCCCTCCAAATGTGAAAGAACAAACTAATATACAGCCCTAGTGGTTGTTGCAGACGCTAGGATCAGGTGCACCTTGGACTGTAGCGCCATCTGTACTATTATGGAAGAAGACGCCATGCCCACCGTGGTGTAGTAAGTGGATAAGAACTTCGACTATAACTAAGCTAGTCTGTAGTTTCCTTGTGAAGTGTAAGTCTGACATGTAAGCTTAACCCTCTAAACAATTTTTTTCGATGAAAAAATTCTAACCTCTCTTTAACGCTCTATTTTGTAACTCGTTTGCAAATATGGAAGTATAGTCAATTTCTACCGACATACAATAACCCCGCCTAAACGCGGTGTTGTCGGTTAGAGAGTTAATTTGTCTCAGTTAGACTTAATTCCTGATACAAAACCCGTTTAAATTACTTCACAACATCACCTCTCTTTTGGCGAATGGCGGGTGAAGGGTGTGAGCATCCCAACTCCTGTGGTTCGATTATGGAGATAAGAACTTCGATATTAAGGTCACCAGTTCTCTTGGGACAATGGAAAGTTATCAGAAAGTACAAATGCCAAGAAAACTTCTCGAAAGCTTGGAATGGCGTTGGTACCTTACCGAACGGACAAGGCGGTGATGAGCCCAAGTTAACCTTGTATTGTTGGTCGGTGTACTGGAACCCTACTGCAGCCTACAGCCCCTCACTCCAGTCAAGAGCTTGGGCCCATTATACGCTTTGAAATAAATGTTCGCAGTCACCTTGGAAATTTGGTCTCTCTGGTGATCACGACCGTAGTGGATAGAAGAAGGCAGAGAGTCCTTAGCCATCTGAGTAAAAAAAAAATGTATAATCCGGGAAGGTTTGCAACAAATGCCTAATTTCAATCACATTCTTTTGAAAATCATGACTAAAGGCTCCAAATCTAGTGCCTCTCCTTGTCATCGGCAAAGTCGAAACATCCTGCTCTACCCCCACCACACGCCCAAGCCAACTCAAGTGAAAGCCTTGAGCATCGTGAACAGGTAGAACCCGAGATCAGATAGGCTCTAGTCTCCTCGTCGTCGCCCAACGGATCTTCTTCGAATCAATTCAGTTAAAAATCAAAGTCTTCCCCAAACACCTTGCAATAAAAATACTTTATCTTTACCAAAAAATTCCGACATTCACTTGAATCCCAATTTAAAAGTCATAAAATCCAAGAGATACACAATTCACCTCGGCGCCTATACTCGACAATCGTCCGACTAATCACCATCTCGACCGGAATACAAATCGATTAAACCATTAAACCAAAGACCTAGAGAGAGAAAGAGAGACAGAGAGAAAGACCAACTTTAATGAACGCAAATCGCAAATCAATTACACCTCGCGAAGGCATTCCGCATCGTCCGAACGCCACATGATCCAAGCCTTCGACTTCTACCCACAACCTTTGTCTATCCCTGAGAAGCCGCAGCACCGCCGCTAGCACGCGATCGGTCTTAACCTTTTGTTTGCGGCTCTCCGCAGTCGGCACTGGACACTCCACACGGCTTGGATACAGCAGCAAAGACGTTCATACTAGTTCTTTGCGAATGAAAACCGGTTCCGGTCAAATCCACAGATAGACACATCTGATTTGGAATCTATTTCTTGTTCTGAACAGTTGGCCAGAGAAGATCCGATCGCCCGATGATCGTGTCGGATGTCATGTGCTCAGAGGACTGGCACGACGACGTGGAGCGCATACTCAACGAGGATCTGGGTGCCTTCATCGAGAAGGAATGAGTAGTAGACACTCGTACCAGTCCCGAAAAAAATCAACAGTCAATCAGGCGAATAAGAAATGAGGTGTGCGAAAAAAACAAAAAAAAAAATAATACACTTTCACTGATTTTGATTAAAATCGTTCACCGATTCAATCCATCTGCCGTCCGCCGCCCCTCCGCACTTCGCGTGCGTTCTCTGACGTCCACGGCTGGGTGTGAGATACTCTGGCGGTGCACATTACGCAATTACATCGCGCACACATCACACATTTGCCAGCCGATTTACAGTCAAGACGAGTCATGCAGTCTGACGTGCTAGCAAGTGTTATAATATCAACCAAGAGTATCTACATATCTGATGGTTTGCTGGCTGTTTTATGTACGGCAGTATGTTGCGGCTGCACAGATACGACAACGACGACGACGACGACGACAACAGACGAACGACAGAGGAAAACAAAATCAACTTCAAATTATGTATATATAATTGCAATGGATCGCTTGCGCTACTTGTTCCGCATACGGATTAGCTCAGCCAAACACACACACACACACACTGAGACGGAGGACGGAGCGCAAATCCAACGAAAGACTGAAAGGAGGTGTACCATGAACAAATTATGGAAATGTAGTGCAAAAAAATTGGACTAAAAGCGCATAAAAAGTAATACCAGTCAAGAGTGTCAGAGTGTCAGAGCGTTTGACGTTTGGCGTTAAGTAGCACAATTTGAAGGCGGCACACACTCGGGCGGGCTTGTGGATTTTAGTTCGCTTTAATTGGCCTGAGGTACAAAACAGATTCCTGAAGTCGATTCATTCGCGGTGATGGATGGATTCGCTGCGGGGTGGGAGTTTGTGTTTGATTTAAGAGTGAGAGACTTTTTTGTGCGTTTGTTTGAGGGGAGGATTGGAGAGAGGGGATTGTTTTCGGGACGTTCCGGTTCCTAGAGTGGTCAGGCAACTTCCATGATCGCAAGATCAGTTGGCAGCCGCACTCTGTGAACCTGTAAGCACATTCTGTCACCTGTCGGACTAGACAAAAAATTCCTGACTTTTTTAATTGATCTCTCCCTCCCTTCCCATTTTGTGTTGACGACAAACACCCCCGATTATCCATTTGTCAGCGGAATCATCCCAAGGTCGGTTCCTTTTCAATCTTCGACGTGGGAACTGTGCTTCAAGCTGAACAAATATGTGCCTAGTCACTGGGGCCACCGAGTGAATATCATGATAAATGACAACCTGTGCCGTTGAACACACATTACTACCCTCTTCCGTCATTCAGTCATTAGCGACGACAGTCTCTGGTTGGAATCTCTGCGCCAGATCATTAGGAACTTTTGCCGCCAGTGGATACTAATGACTTCTTCTGTCAAGTGTAAACAATGTCTTCTCTTGTAAATAAGCAATAAATTGCATTCTTTCGGTTTTGGAGACGGTTGTTCGGTTGTGTCGCACCACGCAGACACATACACCTTGTACCGTGCAGTTCGCCTCGAGGAGAGACGGCGAGACTGATTCGATTCGTGGAAAGGAGATCTGGATTTTATCCGGTCACTTAGATCTGAACATTGTCTTGCAGAGCCATCTAGTTGTGTGGGGTTAACTTGTGTGGTTTGGGTCTTTGCTGAAGTGATCGAGGGTGTGAGTTGAGTACTCGGAACTTTACGTTACTCTTCGGCTCTGAAAAGACGGTACAAACAATTTCGTTAGTAGTTACTTTCGGTAAAAAAATGGCATTTGCGTTCGTTAAGGAAAACCAATCCTTGTCGATGCTGATGCAAATATTTGAAGTGTATAAGCCCCCGTCTTCCTCGTTACTTAAGCTTTAGCTATTGACAGGATCGTGTCACACAGGCAAGAGAAACTCTCTCACGCCTTGACCTCAAACTGCACAAAATGTTGATCGACTCCAGGATAGCAACGATGGAAGGCATGATCATGATAAGTTTCTTCCCGTAAAGCAATTATGATCACTCACAGGAGCACACGATTAAGGGTTTTGATAAGAAGCTAGGCCCAGATGTATATCGGAAGGTAGCGTCGTCATTGTGGTCTGCAGACTCCCTGTCATTTTTACCATCAATTTCATAACTTTTCAAAGTCATGAAACAAGATGGCTCCTTTAGCTAACCAATCACCCACTCAAGCGATTAACTCAAAGGAAGTAAGCCTCAACACATGGAACCCCTTGGCAAGCCCATGGAAATTGTCAGCTTTGTCTCGGTGGGCTCAATGGAAGGCGTTTAAAACAAGCTTCAGAAGTCGCAATGGGTACTAAACTTTTAAACATCGTGCGTTCCAGACTAAATAGGACCGGCCATAGAATCAACATTTGGTGAGTACGGGTTGCAGGTTAAGGCGAGAGTGCCTAGATTTAGTCTGTGGAGAATGTATAGAATACTCTTCTTAGGTTAGGCTGTTTTGACAAAAGAGACTTTTTAGGCAAAATAGCTTTTTTGCCTCGACTCCCTTGCCGACAACATTGAAAAAATCGGCGACGAATTGATCGAATGTGAAACCGGCCATATCTGGTGTCTTGGTGGAGAGGTACTGGTTGTTGATTCTACATCGATTGGAATGGAAAGGAAATTTAACTAGGTACCGCCTCACACGAGTCACTGAGATTGTTCTGCCAGGAAAAAAAGTGTCTCAAGCTTAGGCACGTGTAGAGAATAGTGCAGTTGTATGGACAGTTATGCATTCTTAGGAACTGTTTTGATTACAAGTTCCCTCCCTTCATCCGACAATGTACCAGAACACGCTTTTAATGTTTGAATGAACAGACATGTGAAGCAATGAGAGCGAAGTTGGATACAGTCTGTCATCTACGACACTTATGTTGATTCAGAGGAATTTAAGCACAGTACGGCCAAGTGTGTTGTGGAGCGGCCAGAACTGCCTGTCCAATAAAATCCAGTGCAAAAAACAGTTGGACACTTTTTTAATGGAGACATTTAAGTCGTGGCAGGACACGGTAATAATGCCAACTTCCCTTCCTGTTTTGAAAATGACTGCCAATTATTGATCCACCCTTTTAACCCAGGTTTTTGAGGATCAGACCCAAAGGATAGGTTAGGTTAGGTAGCGGGGCTGCTAGTGTACTTATGTTGGTCCATTGTGATACCCATAATCTGCCACTGAATGACTACTGCAGTGATAGTGCCTTTAATTTGATCCCAACGGCAAATGGTGACTGGACCAGATTTGATAACCAGATAAAAGTGTAACTTTGCTTTCACTGGGATTCGAACCGGGGACCCCGCTGACCAGGGCAGGCACTCTATCATCCAGTTTAATGCGACCCAAAAGTTTGGTTTGTTTCGTTAAAAGTATGCAAATATTTTGGGTTTTAGGTCGATCGGTTTCTGACTCAAGATCGAGCACATCTTGTTCTAAGTCTCATGACGAAAAGTTTTGGTGAATAAGATCAAGAAGATCAATTCAAGACTTTTGACTTGGAAGTATTTCCGAACTTTTTTGGATCAAAGACTGATCGAAGTAGCGACACTGACCTTCTCGATCGGCTCTTTATCCAAATTGTTCAAAATATGTTTTTTGACATCGAGGTACCTTAAAGGAGCGTGTATGGCAGTGTTAGGAGAGAAAATGAGTTCAAAGTGATATTCGATGTAGATCAACTGAGGCCAAGAATCCGGGTGTAGAGGTGTGAGAACTTTGCATCGAGAGGGAATAGAAGGATTGTAATAGAGACGATGGCGATGGACGAGACGATGGAGGAAGGAGTTTACACTTCACAGTCTGTTCACTGCCAACGTGGATGTCCAATGTTGAGGCGTGAATGGAGATCCTTCACACTGAACAACAATAAATTATTTTTCGTAATCCAAAGTTCGAATGAGATGCCTTGATTGGCTATAGCTTTCATTCTCGTGGCGTTAACTTAATGAAAAGTTCATCGAGGACAAAGCCAGTCCTTGATTTTTTGTAGCGGCCGTATTCTTGTAAAAGCTAACGAGAGGCCCATAGTTTGCTCTGCCTTTTAATTCTCAGCTGTTCAATCATCCTTCAGGAGAAAGCAATATTTTTTGACCTGTCGCACAAAGTCCGTTTGATTAGGGTAGGTAGGGGCGTTGCTAGTGAAGTCACCAGCCCACTTAGACCACATTGATCCATTGTGATACCCACATTAAGACTGCTACTGAATGACCACTCCCAACTGCAAATGGTGAATGGACCAGATTTGAAAACCAGATAAAAGCGTATTAACTTTGTTTTCACTGGGATTCAAACCGGGGGCCCCGCTAACCAGGGGCAGGCACTAATCCCGTATGCTCCATCCTTATTTCCGCGCTCCGATCATAACCATCAGCTGATGAACGTTTGTCACTCAACTCTAAGCCGTCAAGAGCACTGACTCTGTCCTAATATAACTACTGAAATAATGGAACCCAAATTGAAAGGCCCACCTCGGACAGTAGTTCCCTAAGGAGAAGAAGACGGGGAAGTAGAAACGATTAGGTTGGCTGACTTTAGAGTGAATGGATCCCATTTTATGTCATCTTGAATGACTCGCATGATCCACTAAAGGAGTCGAGAGGGCCAAGGTACGCACGAGAGATTTTCAGGACACTCAATCCTTCCACATCAACTTTCACTCATCAGAAGCTATGCCCAAGAGCAGACGAGCGAGTTTTTGGAACCTGGCACTCAGTCTGCCAAGGGGTCGCAAGCATGCGATGAAATGCATAAGTTGAGATTTGGAACGTCAAGGAGGGAGTCAGAGGGGAAGGTAAAAACCAAGAGTGTCCCTTCTCACAGCCCTTAGCCAGTGGTGGACATTTGCCTAGGAAATGCCAGTGTTTCGATTTCCTCCGATGGTATGTTCAGACCAACAAAAGTCTGGGGACACGATGGAAGGCACTTTTGAACTCGCCCTAACAAAGCTTCGTTCTTAAACAGGAAGCAGCATTTGTTAGCGGTTACATGGACTCTGCCACCACTTTCTAAGGTGAATCCAAATTCAAAGCGAAATCGAATGAAAAACAGGCGGAGCCCGACTCAAGACCCCGACTAAATTCCATTCACAATCTGTCTCGATCTAAGTCTGCCTTTGAGGCGTCCCGCCGCCGTTGTAAGTGTTAATCCACACCACGATCTGATTAGTTCGAAGACAAATTCTCAAAGATCCGCGCGAGTGAGATCCTCTCCTCCGATTGTGTCAACATTCATGACACCTGACTCTGCAAAAAAAAAAATCAACAGACCTGTCAAAAGCTACCAAACCGAAGATGCCACCAACAAAGTGGAAGTCGCTTCTTAATCTTAATTTCGCATACCACTTATGGTTACCAGAATCAAGTTAGCACCCGAACAGAACCAGCTTTCTCGTGAATTCTTAATCAATCCGCGCACAATCGCAAGCTCGCCACAGCTCGTTGATGTGCTAAAAAAAAATAAAAATAAAACACAAAAATCCCTTCGTGTTCACACGGACCACAAAATGAGAAAAACTCTCATTAACATGAGACCACTTAAAAATACAGACGAAATGAAGAAGAAGAGGAAGACGAAAAAAAAAAAAACGATGCGTCACCTTAAGTGTTACTAAATTTAAAGCTGCCCCTTACTGCTAGTCGTAACATTTTACTTTCAAATAAAACTGCATACAAAGGCGGACCGGACCAAACCGGACCGGACCCGCGCGCGTACGCTCGCTTATTCATCGCTCGCCAGCGTGTATACGAATAGGTAGGTGCGTTTGTATTTAGGCAGGCGCACACAATATATAAATCAAACTGCCGAAAAAGTGAAAGTTTACCACTTAATGAAAGTAAATTGGAAGACCCAACAACGCACAGACACCACCACCGCTAGCGCTAGCGCTACCGCTACACCACTCGGTGAGCAACTAAATGCGAACACGAACCATGTTAATTCGGCAAAAGGTACCACACTACAGCCGAAAAAAAAAAATTAAAAAATACAGCGAGCTACGAATAAAAAAATATTGCCCACTATACATCCAAAAATGGAAAGTTTAAGCACACACACACACACACACGGGCTGTCCCCGTCCCTTTGGTCAATAAAAAATAACGCAACGCAACGACACAACAGATCGGGCGGCTCATACAGATCCACGTACACGATCAAAACGAAAACAAAACAAAAAAAAATAAAAATGTATCGCATTTTAAGAACTCGCCGTGTGTACACGTCGGTCGTCGCGACGCGCCGCATGCAGTTTTGCTGGGGCAGCCAACAGCAAGATTGTTGGGCAGGTCAGAACACAGAGCCACACAGATACAAGAAGATAAATGAGATGTGGTCGACGACGACGAAGAAAGGCATTCTCGACTTTCGAACTTTGAATTTATTTATGAGCCATGTCATGTTGGTTTTCTTTTCCTGAGTTTTTTTTTTGTTTGTTTTTTGCTGTCTTTTTGTAGGGATTAGAACAGAAATCGATGGGTTAAGTGACACCTTCTGCCGCAAGGGCAGACAAACGGACGGTCAGCCAGACAGGCGTGTGTATTCATGAGGCATGCCCTGCGGGGTATACACTTATGCTGTACGAAGTCGACGATACGCCGTAAGTCGCGGGTAATGTGTGCTTAAGTTCTAGGTCAGGTTCGAGAACGAGTTTTTCGCTTGATATGCACGAATTGCGACGAGTGTGTGTGAAATGTGTGCGTTCGTTCGATAAATCAATGGACAACGAAACGAATTTGACTTCGCGCACAGCACTGACGTGCGGCGGTGTACAATTTAAATGAGGGACTTAATTAGTTTAGGAAATGTACTCGCGCGCGCTAAGGATTTGCATAATGAATGCATGTAATGGGATCTAAATGGTCGAGACAGAATGTGTGAGAATTTCAAAATAATCACAAAATTCTTCACGAATTTTTGGGTGGATGGGGGAGGGTGACGGAGGGGGGGGGGGGGGGGGGGTGGTGGTGAAAGTTATTCTATACAACAAATGAATTTCATACTTTGTCGACCGAAACGAGTTGGTTTTTGGAGATTGCACGCACTTTTGGCGGCAGTTGGGAGAGTTAGAATTTTTGGTTTGTGTATTCGATAAGGTGTCACCACTGCTAGCCTTTTGGGCAAAGCAATGGAGGACGCCTGACTGCCATCAACGAGCCAGGTTTGTTCGGAAAAGATTCAAAATCATAAACAGAACATCCGGAACAGGGAGAGATTACCAAGAAATCCCACGTAAAGGAGTTGTCAAATATCACAAAAATCCTAGACCAAAAGAAGGGATCACATTGGTCGTAGTTCTAGGGCCTCTCTTTACAATACAATCCGAGTTCTTCAATACGATTCAATAGGTGCCCCACAAAAGTGGCCAGACCTCAGCCAAACCAGGGAGGCACAACTGGATGCCTCTGGGTGGGGATCGAGCTACTCAATGAAACTTATTAATCACACGTCACGGAGTCTCGCAATCAAATTAATTTACAATCGACACGAAACAAGAATTTAAATAAAAAATGCAAAAAAGCATGACCGACCCCCCCTCACAGGCTCCGGTGTTAATGCCATCGATCTCACTACCCTCACGCTCGTGCACATGCCCACCATACATACGTGTGTCTGTCTGCGCTCCTTAAAATCACTTCGCACACAATGCACAAGTCTTCGTCAACCGTAGACAGAGAGGGAGAGTGTGGAAGCGAGGAATTGACCTGCCGTAGGATATATGCCAACACAGATTACCATCGGAAAGTACTTGAGCTTCGTAAAACCCAGAGGCTTTTTGGTGAAGGTTCAGGCCTACATCAAGTCCTCTGTTCGTGCAGAGACCTCACTACCTGTGTGGACGTACACTAAGAGGCCTTCTCCTTCCAAGAACTTGAGCAAACTGAACAACTTCACCGTCAAGGCCAGCTAAATCCCTTCATAGGAGGAAGCAATTAGATTCAGCAGAAGCAATTTTCCCATCGCAAGGAGCTTTGGTAAACTGGTTCCCTTGTGGTATAACAACGCGGCTCACTTTGACTAACCAGTTGAACAGCTCTAAATTGGCGTGACTGCTGGCACCTAGCCTAGCCACTAGAAGTTGAGAAGGCATTGACGTTCAGAAACATGTCAAAAATCCCCTAGATCCAGACCTCTCCTGGTGAAGAAAGGGTTAAATTAAATGTGTTCCCCGAAATTCAACCGAAATGCGACACATTGCAAAGCTGCCTTTTTGATGTATGACATAAGATTCCTTTCCTTGACGGTCAGTCAAAAGCAACGTCTTTTTTGAGTGGCGCCAGAGCCCTAGATTCTGCAATTGCCACTTGCTTTGTAGGCCGTGTTGAAGTGAACGAATGTAAGTTGGGTTAGGTTTAGGTTAGGTACGTGGTTAGACCTCGTCTCACTTAGGTCCTGTTGGGTCCAATGTGATGCAGAAGACAACGGACTGACAAAGTCACCTCAGAAGCTTCAGCTTCAGCAGAGCTTGTATACCTCTGATCAGAAATAAAGTATTACCGAGATGGCCGACTTCAGAGCTGATTGCCCCCTAGTCCATCGACGAATTTGAGTGCTTTTTTGACAGATATTCATGAATTTTTGACAAATAACGTAAATGCCGTCCTCTGATTGGTCAATTTGGTTAAAGAGAACGTTATAAAAAACAGCTGTCAGACGTGGCACCGTATACTCTATAAGTGATCAAATTTTGGATAGTCGACGGTGGTGATTTGGTGGTAAGCAGCCCAGTCAAAAATGAAATTTTGAACCTTCTACTCCCACTTTTGTCCAACAAACTAATGAAATTGGCAAGACCTCGAAAGACGTCCTTTGAATTTACAGTGAACACAAATTGGCACGTGAAATATTTTGTTCTGCTTTAGTTGGAATTTTGTTGCAGTCGCGTAGATGATGAAGAAGTGGAGGCGACCATCCATTCGGCAATTGTCCATAACTTGGAGACGCAAAGTGTCCAGGTAAGGGTTGTTGGATCTGGAGGAAGGGAGGAACATGTTCCCTCGACTCTTTGTGCGTTCAACAACACATTGATCTGCACAAATGGGTAACCAAACAAATGAGCTAGCACAACCGGGATCAACGCTATCCCAAACGAGCCAAATAACCTCTAGAGCTCCTTAAAGCTTACCTAAGGAGACTATGTGGAGAACTTAAGGGATCGAATACATGCTCTGTAAATGTAGTGCTCTGTCATCCCGTAGGTTCAGACTTTTGGGGGCCCCTTTCTTTGTTAATCTACTTAGGCTATAATGCCACAATTATTTTTATGTATTGCGCCGTCTGATAACTTCTGATTACCAGTACTCAGATGGAGAAAAGTTCTACTTTCAGTTGTTGGTCCTGTTTGCGTTGATGGGTTCGGGAGAAGAAGATTCAACCACGAACTGTACAGCGACATGAGTCTAGGTTAGGTTAGGCAGAGGGGCTACTAGTGCATTCATGTTGGTCCATTGTGATACCCACCACTGATTGACCGCTCCAGAAATAGTGATCCCAACGACAAAGCGTATTGACTTAGCTTTCACTTGGATTTGAACCGGGGATCCCGCTAACAAGGGGCAGGCTCTATACCAACTGCGCCATCCAGTCGTTTTAACAGGCATCGAGTCTAGCTAGGCATCTACAGATTCAACGCCTAAGATGGCCAGGTCATGTAGACCGCATTGACAACACCGAAGAGGCTTCCACTCAGAAATAGTGGCACAACACAATAGAAGGCGCACACATGTGGAGAAGGACATCAACCAACTTGGCGTGCAAAATTGGATCCTAAAGATCGTGTCAGCTGGAGGAGGACGAGGTCCAACACAGACTTTAGCACCACTAGAAGAATTGCAGATTTCTGAGCCCATGCTGTGGCTGACATTTCTTCAAAACAAGCTGCTTTCAAGTTGACGCACCAAAACTCTCTGGAATTCAATGTGTCACAAAGAGATGTTCCTGGCAACACATATGATGACTTATCACAGCTGTTTGAAGGCCCAGCACAACGCCAATACTGTGTCCGTCCTTAAGGGTATACGACTTGGACCTTAAGGTTATATAGCTCTTTGACAGCTTTCTCCAAATTCAGCACAACACTGATGCTGTGACTGTCTGGACTTGGACTTGAAGGGTATACAGCTCCTTGTCATCAGACGGTTGATGCTGTAGTGGTGAACAATTAAAGGGAAACGTTTCTCTTCCTTCTCTGATTGCTCAGACCAGTCATGGGACACAGGCCTGATAAGTAAGTGAGTTCCTATTCCTTAATTTTTGATGACTTCTCAGACCCGCGAATGCGGTTGTGTCATTGCGTGTCTGTCGTTAATTCAAGAACTCGATTGCGACGAGAGTCGCTATTCTAACCTCAGTAAATGGAAACTGGCTTCAATCGCCCGTCCCGATCCCATTAATTCAGTTCCCCGTCACCAGCAACCACACAAGTTCTTCATCGATAAATTTACCCGAAACAAAAATCTGACAAGCCATTGTTAACTATGATGCAGCAAATTTGCAAATTTGTCCGCGATCGACTAACTCGCACTCCACGACAGAATCTCAGTTGAATCTCATTAAAACGAAAAGAAACTCATGAACTTTATTCTCGGACACAGCTGGAGCTGCTGGAGATCAAGAAACATAATTTTGACATTTACATCTGCACTTCATCAAGAGTGAAATGAATATTGCCAGTTCCATGGACTCCGGAATAAATGATCAATTGGGCACTCCTTCCTCAACTGGTTCTGTAAGTTTAGCCATGTCCATGCCCTTGGCAACGGATCAGTCCGTTCTCGTGCCCATCCTAAAAGACGACGAATTCCAGCCCGTTTACGCAACACCCCACTCGACCATCACCTGCACATCGTCTGCTAGAGAAATTTCTCTTTGAATGTCAAATCATGCGAGTGAATAGGAGATGAAAAAAGGAACGGTACTCCGAAAACCTTTAACCCAATCAAAAGAGCTGCCTCCCCCCTTTTGCGACGGAATGTCAAAGCTCAGCTAGTGGAGAAAGTGAACACCGCCTCAGACTTGACCACAGTCATAGCGGCAGGCAAATAATTTCTTTTAAATAAATTTGCATACTCCATCTGGGAGCTCTATAAGCGTCCGATTTAACGATGATTCTTATGGCATATTGTCCGTCTTAATTAATGTCCCATAAATCAATGCTGCATCTTTCGATCGGCATTTGAGACAATCTTGAGACAAATTTTGTCCGGACACCGTCGATTGACGGCTGCGGATAGCAATTGTAACGTTTCCCCCTCCTCGACAACAATGGGGAGAGGGAAAGAAGGGCAAACGATGATGAAACCTGTGAAACTGAAAGTGATATGAGAAATTTTACCTTTTTTTTGTTTGTGAATCAATTTGATTTGAAAAAGAAAAAATGCATAAAACAGGTTAAGAAACGAGTTGTGGACGTCGACGACGACGACGACGACGGTTTAATCTCGTATCACTTGTGGCTTGACTGGGACTTCCCACGGAAACGTGGAAGTGAACGTGCGCGGATGCGCCGTTGTGGCCAGAGACATTTCCGATTTTGCTTAGAAAGTGTGATAAGGGCAGCCCGAGTGGTTCAAGATGATTGAACTTGACTCAGTGGCGCGAACGGAGTTGACATGGAAAATATGTTTCTGGGGAAATTTTTGAGGAAATTGGAATTCAATCCTTCGGATTATGAGGGTGCTCTTCGGTTCGAAGATTGTGGGACAAGAGCAATAGAATAGACACTCGCATCTAACGCAAGCAGAGAAAGACCTCAACCAAGTTGGTGCGCTTAACTTGAGCCAGCTAGCCACCTAAATAGACGTCAAGAGCTACGTTACGTAAAGCAGGCATACTAATATTGATCTATCGATAAAGCTTTTTGGTTGACTCTAAGATCAACCGTGAACTGTAAAGTGTCACTCAAATAGAAGAAGAAGGAGGTGAGAGATAGGCATTGGGACTTGCTGACACAATAAAATACACCCTTGAATAGAAATACAGTGGACTCTCCCTAAGTTGAACGCTCCTTAATTGGAAATTCCCTCTAACTCGAAGTTTCTCGCCATATTTTACATAGATTTCCCTCAACTTTCCATACAAAAACCTCTCTCTAGGTCAAACTCTCTCTAACCCGACCAAAATTTGGTGTCCCGTGACAATTCGACTTAGGGGGAGTCCACTGTAAATTGGTTTTGAATTTGTAAGATGCCATCCTGAATACCAAGAAAGAGTACAAGACAGTGGTTTGGACATTAAGAGGATTTCATAATAATCCAACCAAGCCTGTCTTTTGGCTTCTTGATGTACCCTTTCTTTCAGGAATTCAGTCAACTGCGGTGAAGCAACAACCCATATGCAAGCAACATTCCGACGTTAGGAGTCAGTCAGTGACTTAGGCTCTCATCACGTAACTTTCCATTTGACTATCGTCCATTCGATCAAACAAAACGATATTTCCTTCATGTAACGCTTAAGGATTCATAGTCACATAGCTATTGTCGAAAAGCGATCGTCGGGACATCAGTATGAGGCAGTATTCACGTTACGTAATGTAGACACACTAATATTGCTTTATCAATACATTTTTTGCCTGTCTTCTACCATCGTTCAGACGATATCGTCAAAAGATTGTCGCTATACGTGATAAAGCCGTGAACAAGTTAGTTGTGAAACCAGAGATTTTCAGGAAATAGGCAGCACCGCAAGCCTTGCAACTTTCTTCAAGTCGAAAGACCCGACCAGGATTGACTTAAAGTACACTTCAAACATCAAAAACAACTATCATTTACGTAGGAAATGTATTATTTTGTCAACACTTAAGTAAACAAAGTTTAATGAAACTTAACGAAACTCAACGAAACTTAACGAAACTCAAAGAAAGTGCGCAAACTGATTATTATGGACTCAGTTTATCATTATTATGTGTATTCGCTCGATTACTTAAGTTAAATAAAGCCTTCGTATGTCCTTTAATCTTTGAAAAGTCAACTACATTGGCCGTTTGTTTTTTTGAACGAAAATGTGGCCCTGAACTTATGTCTTTTATTCTTATGTCATTTAATCTTTGAAAAGTCAACTAATCGACCGCTTGATTTTTTGAACGAAAATGTTTCCCATAACTGACTTTTGACTACTGAAAGTGGTGCCTGAGAAGAGTCCAGCAAATTTGCAGTCCAGATAGGAATCGATTACGATTCACTTTAGTTGCGTAAAAGACATCACATTTCATAAACAAGGAAAGACCTCAAATAAAGGTTCAATAAATGACTTTTTTTGACGAGCTGATAGTGAAGATCAAGCATCAAACAGTTGGGCTTTAATTTAAGGTCCTAAGAACAGACAAATGTTTGACATTTTCAACAAGTTAAATAAAATGTATAATGAAATGTGAATCTCATCTAGTCTGAGATTAATTATAAGCCGCTCAAAAGCAAGTTCAATTGTTAACGTCGACTTTCACCTCATAACTAAGGACCCCCTTGTAAGCCATGGATTTTAACGCAATTGACACACGGCCTAACTGCCATATTTATGGACACTCATCTAGAATGGTTTGAATAAAATGACATAATCATAAATTTAACAGAAAAAGTTAGTGTCACTTATAAATTTATGATTTGATTTCCAAAGTCGCTACCGGTTGAGAGACTTCATCCAAAGGAAGATCAATCAGCGATTCCCATTTGATTAATTTATTAAACGCGATCAACAAGTTTTCAATGGAGAGACATACATTTCAAGCGTCCATCAGATTTGATTGCAATTGAAACAAAAAAGAGAAGAAATAAATCGAGTTCTGTTGCTACGTGATGTCCATGATTAATCAACCCGCCCAAAATAAACAAGAGATTAAGCTGATTAAAATTAAAGACAAGAAGGCAAGTTTAACGATGATGCTGATCATCGCGAGTGATCCCAGGAATGGGTGATCAACTAAACGGGTCCGAAGAGTTTCGAAGCACGAAGTTTGTCACAAAGTTAGAGCTGAGGTCCCACATTTGGTTTTAAAAGAAATCAGAGAGGAGTTTGTCACTGTCTCAAATTTGGACTTTAATCAAGATCAGTTGAGATCACCTTCCAAATTTGAACGTACGAGAAGGCATCGACATCCTTGTCCCAAATTTTTGACTCAAGATAAATCGGATAGATGTCTCGTTCCCGTTCTGTCCAAAATTTTGGACAAATCTACGATCAGCAAGGAGCAAAAGTTGTTGGAGTTCACATTCGAAACAAATCGTATCTTACAAGAGAAGAAAGGCGCAGAGGACATAAGTCAAGACCCCTCAAAGCCCAAGACCCGTCTTAAAAGACCTAGGATCTTACATCTACACAACCAAAGCCAAGTGTATGTACGTGTGCCCAGACTTCTTACCATTTCACATTCTTTACCTTACACGCAAAGACATCCCCAACATTCACTATATACCATTACCATTCAGATAGGATGCGTGTTTCCACAGCTGTTGCACTTGAAACTGCGTCCAGCGGTTGTTCTCGTCAGCAACATTGCCCGGCCCGTTGTTTGCGTTGTTGCTGTTGTTATTGTTGGTGGTGATGAGATTATTGTTATTCGCAACAGCGTTATTGTTGTTCGGTGTATTTGGATTGTTGTTGTTATTGTTGTTGCTGGCATTCGCCAAATGTTGCAAATGATGATGCAACAACTGACTACTCGGTGGTAGATTGGCCAAACCGTTTATCGGCTGCAAAGTATTGCCATTGCTGCGCAGCGGATTGTTATTCGGTGGATTTTGATTCGCTCCACCAACGTTTGTGTTCCCCAGCAGATGCGGCAGATTATGAACAACTTGCAGGGGTAGCGAGCTCAGGGGTGGCAATGTTGCTGGCGGTTGCATCGCGCCAACAATTTGCTGCTGTTGATGTTGCTGCTGTTGTTGCTGCTGCTGCTGCTGTTGCTGCTGCTGTTGATGGACATTTTGCAGGATTTGTAGATGAGTTTGCTGCACCTGCGCCGGCGTCGGACCGATTTGTAAAGTCTGCGGTGGCGGTGGTGGCAATTGGTATTCCATCCTCATTGGTAGGGACTTCATTCATAGAAAATGTTTGGGCTTTATTTTTGTCAAATTTTGTGTTTTCACTCGATTTTGGTTCGGTTTCGCGTCTGTGTTCCACTCGATTGTCAAAAATCCTGTCTCATCTCATGTGGGAGCGACAAAATACACAGCGTGAGACAGAAGATGAAGAGCACACAAGAAAAAAAAAAAGCTTCAAAACTGGTATTAGAGAGAACACACTTGACTTTAGTTTGCAAACAAAACGAAAAAAAAACTTATATATATACAAAAGTAATTATAGCTACTTCAGACGGCGTTTTGACGCTATCGCGCGGAATGCTAACGAACGGAGAGCAGGGAGTAACACTCGAGAACATCGAACGAAAAAAACAAAAAAAAAAAACGAACGAAGACTTAGAATTCAAACAAAAGCTTTGAATAGTAAATAATAATAGTTTCACATGAGAACGGAGCAACGAGAGAGAGAGAGAGAGAACAGCCCCCCAACACACAAACACACGCAAGAGCAGATAAAAAATGTAGGCGCGCGCGCACTGCCAGAGCGATATTTAAAAGATACACAACACACAACAACGGCGCAGCGACAGCAACACAAGATAGACGATGATGATGATGATGATGATGATATACACCACCACGATATGGGGTTGCTTGGTGTGGGGTTGTTGGTGGAAAAAAGTTTGACCTTGAACGTGTTATTCCATGCGTTTCACGAAATGATCATCACTAATCGCGCTGCCGCTTGAATTCGCTGCTAGCTCTGTCACTCTCTGCGGCACATGCAGTTTTGCTCGATTTGTTAGTTTCATCTAAGTGCACACTGAGAACTCACACACTCACGCTCTCGCGCGTTTGTCAAGCTTGTGCAAATACGACTTGTGGAGGATTTTGAATTTGTTTTAAACTTTTTCCCTTTTTTTTTTTTTTTGTTTTTCAAAGACGAGATATATTCGCGAGAACGATGATGTGAGTGAATTTGAAGTGAAGCTTTTCGCGAAAGCACTAACGTTTCGAAATGTACACTTGATTTAAAATTAAATATATTTATATATATATATTTTCTTTTTTAATTGAATTTTTTTTTTATCACCAAGAGAAATGCAGATACACACTATCTATGCGGAGAAGTGATGGAATGTAAACACGGGAATTATAAATATATCACAGCTGTTTATTTATTATTATTATTTTTTTTTTTGAAAATATTCATCTCCCCTCGGTCTGGGGGCGCTTCGTCGCTCACGTGAAACAAACAAGAAATGTATCTGTTTGGCGTTTGGAGTCCGATCAGATGTACCCGTGACTGAATGTTTATCCGGGTACTACACACTTTTCTATTCTTCTATCTCCCGTTCGATAATGAGCGTTTAATGGGTGTTTATTTTATTTTTCTTAATCGAAAAAAATGTATCTCAAATCACCAACTAACGATGGGACACATTCCACAAGCCCGACGATCAGTACTGTCTACTGGAATCGATTTCGATTATTCGTGATTTGGTTTATTTTATTTTATTTTTTAAGTTCAGTTAATTCCACAATTCGAATGGGCTCAGAGTGGTGGTATGGTTTGGTGGTGGCTCTAAAGGTAACTAATTGAATGGAGAATTTATCGAACGGAACCCGAAAATCCAACCTGTGCCGCCGGAATACGAATGAAGAGTGAGAGTCAAAATACAAACTACTAGATAGTTTGCGATTGTGAATCCCATTTTTCTTTCTTTCACATTAAACAAAAAAAAAAGCGAAAAAACACTCACAACACGAGAAACAAAATATGAAGAGGAGAAAAAAAGAAAAAAAAATTGTTCAAACCGTCGAACAAGATACAAAAAAAAAAAAAGCTCGTCTCTGATGTATTTTATTGAATTTTCGTTTTGACTCTCATCGTTGTTTTGCCTTTTTCGTTGTCGTTTATCGCGTGTTGCGGTGCTGTGTGTGCACGTCGAGTGCCGGTTTGCGGAAGCGATGTAAGTTTGGAATTGGAATTCGGTTCGGTTGCGGTTCGATGTTGTTGGGCACGCTCGGTTCGATGCGGTTGCAGGTGCTCGTTTGGGCGGTTCGATTGCTGAGAGAGACGGAGCTAATGGCGAGAGTACCATTGCTTGTGCAAACGAGTGTGGGGATAATGAAAGTCTGGCTCAGACTAATAAATTGCGACAAGCTTTGCGATGGGAAAGAGGTGGCCGAGAGCTTTCGGCGAAGCTTGACAGCTGCTAAAGCATGGTGTAGGGTGTGTATCTCGAGATTGAATGGTGGGAACCTCGTCATTCCCACTTTTACTTTTCCGCAAGGAGCAAGAAAAACCCCAAACCTCACACCCAAGGACAACGAGCCAGTCGACAAAAAATAAAACCGATCACACGAGTTCGCCAAGATCACTTTGGCCTCCCCCCCCCGACCACCGCACTTGCAGCGATCTTGTTAATTGCGTTGAAAGGCGTTGCGTTCCAAAGCAATTATCATTTCATTAGATCAATTTGAATAGGAACAGATGCACGTTGCGACGCATATGCATGTGAAATGCGCAAAGTTCATGTGGGACTCAAATGAAAAGCACACATGCACAAACTTTCGCGGTAATCTTGGCTGCTTTGGGCCGATCAGACTTTGCGCTATCTCTCGGGCGATGCATGTCAAGAGAGGAGATAAGCGCCTACAGGCGCGCAACTTCCGCCTAAAATAGAAACGCTTTTTATGTGCACTTAACTGCGCGATGGGGTGTGATTAAGACGTATTTGTAGGCCTCTAACTGGGAGTGTTGTTTTGGCGAAGGGAATTTTGGGTACACTGTGGAGGAGGGCAGGGAGATGGGGTTTCACTCTGCTAAGGATGCAGGTGAGAGGGTTTCGGGTAGGGATGCAACTTTTAAGACTCATCTTGGAGTACTCAGCTCGAAAAACGTTGTATAACTCTACTTTCTTAATAAGTGGTCGCCTCGAAAATGTTGCATCCTGTCATTCAGGTCATTTAGACCGCTGAGCTATGACTAGGGGACGTTGTGAACGAGGACTGATCCTGTCGTTCAGTTTCGTTCAGTTCATTCAGACCGATGATCTATGACTAGGGGCCGTTGTGAACGAAGACTGATCCTGTCGTTCAGTTTCGTTCAGTTCATTCAGACCGATGAGCTATGACTAGGAGACGTTGTGAACGAGGACAGAAGCCTTCAGAGAGAGAACATGATCCTCCCACTTTGACTATCTCTTATACCTGGCAACAGTGACGTATGATGGTGCGAGTAAGGGCCCACTGGTAATCGAGTGAAGTAAACTGGTCGAAATCATGGCAAATCAAGTGGCCAGAGATCGCGCCAGCTTGAGAGCCTTGTTGGGCTTGGGCCGGATCTATTAAAAGAAGATGAAGTTAACTTGCACTTATGTCAGAACTGAACGCAAGTTACCACAAAGTCAAATTTCATAGTGCCTAGAAAAGAAAAAAAAAAAAAACACAGACGTCAAATTTCAACCCCATGCAACATTTAGTTACGTAGAAAGATATCCATATCAGTTCTATTTAAGGTTACAACATTTAACGAAACTTAACGAAACTTAACGAAACTCAACTAAGTGGTTATTATGGTGTCACTGTCACTTTAGCACCATATAAAAGAAGGTTCAGATCAGTTCCGCAAAGAATCGCGAGACATCATCGACTTAAGAGAATGTTTCAAAGGCTTTCAGATGCAGCTTCATGATTGTTGCAGTCGTGTACATTGTGGAGAAAGATCAAGGTCGGGTGCAGCAAGAAAATGTTCACGATCAAACTTTTAGACGATCAAAGGTTCCTTTCCCTCTCGCTATCAAAAGGAGAAAGTTGCCCGAATTGTCTTCAGAATGTTCTTGAATTTCGGAAAGTTTCGTACCATAATTTGCTCCTTGTTCTCCAGCTTCAGTTGTGTCAAATGAAGGTGTAAGACTTTACGAGAGATAAGGTGTACGATTAGAGATTTATAGTAGGTTTCAACACAGTCCATCCCATTTCTGATAAGACTCGTCTAAATTAGCTGCTGCGTCAGCTATCTGTCTAAAAACTGTCATGTATTACCTTGGCTTGATTTGTCTTGTTTAAGAAAGGAGTTTGCCTTCTCTGTCGCGTCGCTCAGAACGTCAAACCTTGTCAAATTAGATCTCAGCGAGTCATTGGGAAACACGGAAACCCATCAATTGTCTATCAAATCGATACAAATCCATTCCACGCAATCCACATGGATCGCTACGAAATTACACACACACACCCAGCCACACACACCACACAATGAGTCTGCGTAAAATAAATTTACAGTTATTGTCCATTGTTCACAGCCCATTGCGCTCTCTGCTTTCTGCTTCACCTTCTTCTTGCATCCAAGCCCACCTCGTCGTTTGGGATGCCTTATGTCCCTCCCCCCGCCCAGTTGTACACGATCCACCGCGAGCGCACATTCACCACTCAAACGAAATCGAAAGCATTTCTCCTCTGCCGTGCATCTCTCAGTTGGTCTTTGCCATTTCATACTTCACTTCCTTGTATTATCGAATCTCCTCTTTGCACCAATCTTCGGCCAGCCGCCCCGAGTGGCAATTTCTTCGTCTTACACACATCCATCCATCAGATGCTACGCGAGGAGTTGTTCCGTGCACACTAGGTGTATGCGGAACACAATGCCGTCGACGACAACGATGGTGACGCTGCCGCGGCAGCAGCGATCTCTTCTCACATCGACACCGTCGAACCACCATCGTGGAATGGAGGTGGTGGCGGATACCACAATCGTCGACTTTTATTTTCGTCAAAAATTCGTGATTACACACGGCAGCGAAAAACCCGTCGGACAACAAGCATTTTACTTTCATTTAAGTAGGTAAAGGGTTCTTTTTTTTTTCTTCGCTTTTCATCGACAGTCGCCGTGTGCATTGTGAATCTGGTTTTCGGTTTGGTTTTGTTTTGGCTGGCAGTGCAGAAGAGAGGAGCTTTTGCCTTTCCTTTCCTTTCGTGCTGACGACAACGACAACGACAACGGGATTGAGATACAAATTTTATCATATTCGGGAGATTTACTTCCGTTTTGAGGTTCGAGGCTGCACCACCGAACACAGCACAGAGACAGACAGAGAGATACAGTGGACAGGAGATAAATCACGACACGACACTGAATTCATGCATTTCATTTGAGGGGGATACAATTTTTGCCTGTTTCTCTTTTTGTCTCTCCATCAATCTGTATCTGCCTTGGTGGAGGTAGCTGACTTAACCTTTTCTTACAAGTTCCGAGTGACAAAACAAAATTTATAAAAAATGCATAAAATAAAGAAAGTTGACATTTACCACTTTTTTTTGTCGTTTTGGGGGAAGTTGGATTGTGTGCGCTAGTGTGCGTGTGTGGAGGTAGTCATTTTCGTTGTCTTAAATATTAATTAATGCCCAACATTCGGCTGGAAGATTAGTCCGAGTTTGAGGCTTGTTAATGACAGCGGATATTGGATTCGGTGTTAATTATAATAATCGGTTGCGGTTGAGTTGATGTGAAAGGTGGGCTGAAAGTCATTGGGTCGATCTCTGTTGTTGTTGTTTTCTTTTTGTTTTTTCTTGTCTTGTCATTCATTTAATTGATTTTTGCTTTCCACGGAGAAAAAAAATTAAGAAAAAAGGGAGGAGAGCTCCATCTGTTTGTTGTGGTAGGCAATTGGCGAGGCTGGGTTGTCGCCTTTGCTGAGATCGATGTTTTTCTTTCACTTAACGGTACGACGTGAGAGTCGTGAGGTTGGACGATGGACGAGGCTGAGGTTGTTTTGGTGACAAATTATGCGTGGACAGCAAGTGGAGGTCGCTGGGTGGAGGTGACACTTTTGCTTTAGTTGCCACGGCTTCAGATGTGTCGGAGGAAAGTGGATAGTCACGGTGGTCATTGGCTCATTTATTGACATTTATTTGTCGTTAGGTAGGTCTGCACACAGTCTTCCTCATATCGGATGAGACTCCTCTTAATGAAAACTCAATGAACTGCAATGCCAAGGAAGATTCATCCGAAAAGTGGGAGCTTCTTCATTTCTTCTTCTTCTACATATTCTTCTACATCTTCTTTTTCTTCTTCTTCACCTTCCTCTTCTTCTCCTTCTCCTTCTTCTTCTTCTTCTTCTTCTTCTTCTTCTTCTTCTTCTTCTTCTTCTTCTTCTTCTTCTTCTTCTTCTTCTTCATCTTCATCTTCATCTTCTTCTTCGTCGTCTTCTACCTCTTATTCCTCTTATTCATAGCAGTCTTCTACTTCTTCTTCTTCACCTTCCTCTTCTTCTTCTTCTTCTTCTTCTCTTTCTCCTTCTGGTTGTTCTTCGTCTTCTTCTACCTCTTATTCTTCTTCTTCTTCTTGTTCTTCTTCTATTTCCTCAACTTCTTCTTCTTCTCCTCTTTCTCCTTCATATTGTTGTTCTTCTTCAAACTCTTCTTCGTCTTATTCATCTTCATCTTCTTCTTCGTCTTCTTCTACTTCTTATTCCTATCATTCTTCTTATTCTACATCTTATTCCTCTTATTCTTCTTCTTCTGCTTCTGCTTCTTCTTCTTCTTCTTCTTCTTCTTCTTCTTCTTCTTCTTTTACTTCTTCTTCTTCAACTTCCTCTTATTCTTCTTCTTCTTCTTGTTCTTCTTCTACTTCCTCAACTTCTTGTTCTTCACCTTCTTCTTCTTCTCCTTCTCCTTCATATTGTTGTTCTTCTTCTTCTACAAATTCTTCTTCATCTTACTCATCTTCATCTTCTTCTACCTCTTTTTCCTCTTATTCTTCTTCTTCTTCTTTCTATTCTTTTACTTCTTGTTCCCCTTCTTCTGATTCTTCTTTTTCTTCTCTTTCTTCTTCTTCTTCTAATGTCGCTACAGTCCGTGGTGGACCTGAACCTCATCCAACAAGCCTCTCCAGCTGGCACGTTCTTTAGCCAGCTGCCTCATTTCTCACGCCAATTGGTTGAGGCTCTTCTGCTCTTGAGTGGTCCATCGATTCCGTGTGCGTCGTCTATTGCGTGGTCCCACAAGTTCTATTGCGTCTACCCATTGGTAGAAGACTCTTTTCGCTTAAGCAGTGTTGTCCATGTGCTCTCCATGTCATAGCCATCTTAGGCATTGAATCCGAAGGGGCCTGGCCAAGCTCATGTCGCACAGTTCATGGTTTGAGCCTTCTCCTCCAAAACCTGTCAACAGTCCCAAAGATCGCAAGCACACCTTTTCTCTCGAAAAGACCAAGGGCTTCATCATCTGCTCTTGAGATTGTCCAAGGTTCCGCGCCATGAAAAAAATTTCATAGAATTCCCACTATTTTGTCAATGTTACCGAAAAAATATTGCGGTCATCGGTATAATTTCAGAAACAGGCTGAACGCACACACTGGTCAGTGTCGGCACAAAATAAAATCCAAACTGAGCACACAAGCTCCGTGAGGCGTTGTTTTCCGACTCGTGTTTTTAATTAAAAATACTGGGCTAACAACACTGAACAAAGATTATACCAATTCCCTTGAATTCAGATAAGTAATCAGCTTTTCGAATCGTTAGGGATCTCTTAGAAGGGAAATTTTCCAGAAGCACGGCATGTGCTCCTCGTCGTGTTCTCAGTAATTGCCACTGACGTCTGCAACCACTCTAGAGATGTCAATTGTCTGATTTTGTGGTAACAGTTCATCCTGAATTGAAACTATTTTATTGTGAAACGTCAATTGGCGCTCCCTTTGGAGTAAAATCGTAATAATTTAAAAGAAAAACCTAAAGTAAAATAAAAACCGACTCATATGCCGCGACGGCTAACGGCATGACGCTGTCACGCCAACATGCCGCCTCTAACACAAGAGCTATCCTTCTTTACTGTTGAGCTAGCTGTTGAGCCTTCTTGACTGTCTTTTGCGTGTGCGAGCGTATACTAAGCCCCACAGTCTATCATTTGACAGAGGTCTCATCCTTATGGGATAGGCATAGGCCATCTTGGTAGGATTTGATTTCTTCAAACCTCTGAATGACTGAAGGGAGTTTGAGGAAACTTGGTGAATAGACTGATTATGGTCTAGACTAGGCCATCAATATGACAAATAGGTACACGAAGAGGTGGTTTTCCTTCCTAAGCAGCCAAGGCTCAGTCAGTTCAACGAGTCCACTGTGCCCTTGCATCTACCAAGTTCAATGAGGGATCAATCGTTTCGTGGTCCCACGTCGACTGCCACTGAATGAAACGATTGTCTTCTCAGAAGAGCCAGTGTTCCCAGGGCGGCTTTAGATCTGAATAAGGAGACGATTGAAATTGTGCACCACAATACGACCGACGGTCACCCATTCAATTCATATTGAGAGACTTTGGGGATCGACACGAGAGCACAAGTGTTTTGAAGTCACCGTCAAATGATGACTTTTCGCAAGCGGTGCTGACTCAATTTTAAAGTTCTAGAGCTAAGTCCATGTTAATGGTTTGCAGTTTGAATGAATTGAAGGTTGTCCAATCGGAGGCGTATGAGTGATTTTTTTTTGTTCAGGAGAAATCTTTTCCAGAATGGAATGAATTGAGTGTTTATAACTAGCAACACTGAGTTCTAATTAATACCTGATCTACACGTTTACGTGAGCTGCAAGCAGGCAGAATGGCAAAACAAGTAGACAGGTAGGTAAGTAGTGGGGCTGCTAGTGAATTCACCAGTGTTGACAGCCTCCTTTTCAAGATCACACAATACACAATCCTCTCAGAAGTGATACAGATACTTGCCTAAATTCTTGCATCAATTTTAAACTCATTTCAAAGACTCCCCTGCACCTTACTGACTTCACTGCCAACAGCGCAAAGCAATTCAATTTCATCCTCAATCGTCTTCAATTCGACGGATGCTGATCTTGGATCTATGATAGGTGAAAAAATGGACGCCTTGTTTTGTCCCTAAGCAGCCAAGGCTCAGTCAGATCAACGAGTTGGGTCCACTGTGCCCTTGCATCTGTCAAGTTCAATGAGGGATCAATCGATTCATCAAGTGGATGGTCACACGTTATCACATCAACTGCCACTGAATGACACGATTGTCTTCTCAGAAGAGCCAGTGTTCCCCGGGCGGCTTTAGAACTGCATAAGGAGACGATTGAAATTGTGCAACACAATCTATTGCTCGAGATAAACACTGAAACAAAAACTAATCACAATCACACATAATAAACTTCAAAGAAAATATCGCGAATTCAATCTCAAAAAAATGCGATCCCTTTCAATCAAAAAAAAAATCAAATCCCCAGCCTCACCGCGCCGCGCCGCTCAGAAACGAACAAATCATTAATGAGATTAGCTCATCGTTTCTCTGGCGAGTTGATTTCACTATTACACCGCGAATGGCATCGCCATAAAATTCAAATCGAATTTTATTCGCGCCCCAGCATCATGCGATAGCCATCGCCGAATTATGAACCGCGCAACATTCCAATCTAGTTGTCATTTTTCGATTTCTTGACGATGATCTTCGCGAGGAATGCAAAACCCCAGAAGGCGAGTGAAAGAAAATCAAAAAAAAAAGAGAAAAACAAAAACAATTCAAAATAAACGCAGTATCTCGTAAATCATTTCCTTCACGTAGGTTTTTGCTGGTCGCGCCAGCGCATACAAAGAGAGTGATCTTATGCATAAAAACTAATCACAGTCAAATCGTTAAACTTAATTTATTTAATGAGATACAGTTTTGTGCACACAATGGATGCAGAGGCAGATTTTTAAGGGATTTTCGCTGTTTTACGGCGTGGCTTTTGCGATTTTGTGCGGTTTGAAAGGTTTTGAAAACTTGTTTGCCCTTTTTCGAGTGACGCGAGATGGCTGGGGAGTGTTTGGCACTTTCTTCGTCGAGCCGTGGTGCTCGTGGTGACCTTTAGATACGACTGACATTTGCCGAGATTTTGGCGACTTTCTTTGAACTTTAGAACATGTTTAATGGATCTGATTTTTGATCGTTTTCTTAATGGAATCAGGTAAGTTTGCATATGCCAACTTCTTTTGGATTCGTATCCGAAAGGTCAGGACTATCAATTTCGGGTGTCGAGATTGGAGGGGTTTTCCTGGTAGGTTTTTGGCGAAAGGGGAATAATTAGCTATTGAGCGGGGGGAATTTCTTGAAGCCTCTGGACTGACACAGAATCTGTCTGATTATGGTAAAGGCTTGATAGTCCTTTGAATACAACTCCACATAAGAGTGACATCTCTACTGACTGAAGCTCGTCCCTTCTGTGCTATGTTCTCCACGTAATTCAATGGATGCTTGAGGACTGAACTCTGTACACAGGCTCTTTAGTCGCTGTGCTCTCTTGATGACTGTTTAAGAACAGAAAATAAATTCTGTGAAGATACCGTCATGTAAGCTCTGTTTCGATTGCCCAGGAAATTTTCACAAAACATCGCTTGGAACTATTTGAACAAGGCTAGATACAAGAAGAAGCTCTATGGATGGGTACCACACGAGTTAACGCCGAAGAACCTCATGGACAAAATTTCCATCAGCGAATTACTGGAAAACCGCAAGACTGGTGACGAAATGTGGACAACGTCAACCGAAGACGGTCGTGTCCGAATGGCGGTGAGTCGGCGCAAGCGGTGGCCAAGTCAGGATTGACGGCCAGGAAGGTCTTGATGTCTGATTGGCGGGACTGACAAGGAATCATCTACTTTGAGCTAAGCTCCTACGGCGAGACTCTTCATCAGGACCTGTTTTGCCAAAAATTTAACTATCCGAAGGAAGCAAGCGCTCAGAATTGGCCATAGGATAGAAATTGTGTTCCATGAGGACAACACCAGGCCCCACACATCGACAGCGCCTCGTCGAAAGCTTGGGCAGCTTGGTTGGGAGGTCCTTATGCATTCGCCTTACAGCCCGGACCGGTCCGTGAGTTAATCTTAAGAGAGACTCGTGAAACAGGGAAACAAATAATTCAAAAAAGGCACGTAATAATAATAATAATTTGGGTTCAGCAACCACTCGTGTAGTGCGTGCTACTTTTCCTTCACGATTGGAAGGGACCTACAGTGTAATGCCGACTCCGAACGGCGAAGTTGAGAAGCTTTTTCTAGACAGGAATACACTTTGAGCATTGTCAGTGACTCGAAAGAGGTGGAGCCATGAATTAGCAAGGTGGTACATTCGGGTATCGAACCTGGCACCTTCTGCGTAGGAGTCGACGCTCTTACCCACTACGCCACGGCGACCCACCCAAAAAAAAGGCGCATATTTGACCCAAAACGGACCAACCTTGAATGTCATGCAAAAATAATGGATTTTACTTTTACTACACCTAAGGGCAATGGACATAGGACAGTACCTCGCTCAAAGCAGTACTAAGGCGCGGGAGGGTCAATGTATCCGATTCACTCATGAAATGATCTGAACAAATGCAGTCATACTCAGAGAAAGCCAAGCCGTCGCTTCCTACAAGACCTATCATTGAAGCCAGCCAAGTATTCTACAGAGCTTAAGAAAAGAATTGAATTCTTGGACAGTCAACTACACAACTCAGAGGCTATTGGAGTGTCGAACGTGAATGACAACAATGTGATGTCCAGAGCTAAGCAAATCTTCAAAAATGCTGGTGCAGCATCAAAAAAGCAAATCAATGCCATAACCAAAATCCCGAAAATGTATACCATTGACAGACGCGTTCAAATCAATCTTGACAGGACCTAAGCCAACTGCGACATAACCATTATGCCGGACAGTCGTGCCGCTATCTTGGCACTGGACTCCTACTTCATCAAATCGAAGCTCGTGTGGGAATGCCCACAGAAACTTAAGGAGTTTTGTTTAGTTTATAGCGTTAAAAAAATCAATTTGGTGCTCAAAAATAGGATAAGTCCAACACGAACATTATAGACGACGAGCGCGACGACCACCCTTTCAGCGTGTGGAATCCGACAGAATTGGAGTAACATCCCCAATGAATCTTCATTGAAGAATATGCCAAGGCACGGAGTGTAGACTGTGCACCAGGTGCTGGGGTTTCTGTTTTGTTGCCACCAGTTGCACGCAGTTTAATGTGGAGAGCGGTGATTCCAAGAGACAGCAACGCCGTGTGCTGCCGACATAAGGTAAATGCTTATCACGATCAGCCTTCACTTTAATGTCACCGGTAGCGCGAGCAATTGTTTCAGGGCCAGACTACTCGGTAACATGTAGATATGTATCGTTGAAACTAGGATAGATGTCTCCATCGCGCACTTGTCTTGAGTTCTTCTTTTGAATTAGTTCTCTTAAAAGACACAGTCCAATGGAGTTTACATGATATTCGAGTTGAGCAGGAGAAACAGAGTGACACTACAATGTCCGAGTCTCTAGCTAGGAAAGGAGCATCGGAACCTTTCACAGGTCCCGAAGCATTCTTCTCTGTGGAAGACCATCTCCTCAGAGAAGAATTTAAGAAACTAGAAAGGAAGAACCGGATAGAAGCCCGGAACAACGCTCATGGCATTGAACAGTCTAAGAATTTCTTGGGCAACATAACCGAAAGAGGTTTGAGGCATGTATCAAAATGAGCAAGAACAACCTCCGTATCCTAACAGGCCACTGCAGACTCAGGAAGCACCTAAGGGGTTTCAGAAGAAGGTCTTTGCAGACTCTGTGGAGAATATGATCGTACTCCAGGACATGTACAGGGAATTTCTGAGGCACTAGCAAAGATGTCAGGGCAAGCCCTTACTGTCAGAGGAAGAATTAAAGTCACTAGAAACAGCTCTCATTCTGAGACTCTTGGCTTAGAGGGAATACTCTAGAATAAATCTCTTACAGCTCCGAGCAACATTCTTGCACCAATTGATTGATCTTTAGCTGCATTAATGTGGTCAGCCTCCTGCTAGAAGGAGAGGAGTACAACCAAGCAAAGAACTGCATGTGAGGGGAACTCTTAAGAAAGCAGGTGGCACAAAGGATCTAAGGGTCGCGGTGTAATACACCCTCAACAATAAAAATTATGACGATATGGAGTCTTCCCTCATCAAACCGATCACCTCTGTTAGATTCCAACACATGACAAGATCAACATACGAAGCAAGGAAGCCTCAGCCTCAGCGCTGCTTCTAGTTCTGTGCTGATTTACAAGAAAAAATTTAACTGACTAAAAGTTATTTTATTTCTATTTATTCCCACATTTAGCGGAGTCTTCACTTCAAATAGCCGGGTGTGAGCCAGTTCAGTCAAGAATGTGTTTACAAGACCAACTGGCGCTGCATCACTGCTGACTGAAATCTTGAAAGCCCCCATCAGATTCGGTCTCCCTATGTCCTAGTCCAGAAAATAGATAATCTTCCCACCAAGTTGCATTCAAATCTCTCCAGCCTCTGGGGAGATAGAGCTCAACAAACACCTAGGTACTCAAACTGTCTAATTTAGAGAACAACACAATAAATTATTGGAGCAGGGGTGCCAAGATCTAAGCAGATAACGAGATTTGAAAATAAATAATCTCGTTGCGACAGATACTGCAGTCGATGTGGGCACACACGTGTTTGCATCCGATTCACAAACGCCTGTGAAACATTCCGGCTGCGCGTAGAGGCTGTGTTGTAGTCAAAGTGGTCAATGAAAAGGCAAGGTGGCACCTCTAGCCTAGGCCTCAGTCCAAATAAGTCTAATTTGTAATTTAGAGCGTGAATCTGAGCAGAAATTTAGCTGCATTAATGTGGGCAGCCTCTTGCTAAAAGGAGAGGGAGATCGTTTTCAGATGGGCTAGGTTCCCTTTCGCAAGGTACCGAGACACGAAGAGAAGAGACCTATCCCATCTCAAAATTATACTGAGACACGAAGAGAAGAAACCAAGCGCATCTCAAAATGATACTGAGACACGAGGATAGGTTCCTTCTCTTCATGTCGCAGTATCTTGCGAAAGGGAACCAAGGGCATCTCCAATCGATCTTCCTCTCCTTCTAGCAGGAGGCTGCCAACATTAATGCTGCTAAAGTTCAATGCAGATACAGTGGAACTTCTCTATAGCGGACAGCGGGACCATCATAGTTGGCCTTTATGTAGGGGAGTCCGTTCTGATGGGGTTCAAATATACGAATTCCGCCAAGTCGGGATCATGACGAATTGTCCGTAAAGTGAGATGTTCCTTATTCAGGGGTATCCGGAAGGAGAACGCCATTCACTGTATACATCTTATCGTAGAGTGTATTTAGTTTTATTTAGGAGAACTCGTTTGTGCCTTCGCCGGTCGATATGAGCTACCATCGAGTAATAATAAGGTGCGTAGATGCTCACACTGGTTGACTAGGCTCAATTCCCGTCAAGAACAACTTTCATAATTCACGGCACGGCACCACCTCTCTCGTGTCATCTACAGTGTTCATGGAATATATCTGTCTAAGCTCAAAATGGACGTAACAATGTAGGTCCTCCTTTACATAAAATTGTGCAGTTCCCAGGAGGTTCTGGATTTCAGCGGAAACTTGTAAAAACACACACAGACGATGGAGCATTTACTGCTGGTTCACTTCCTCACCTTCCATCAGTAACCTGCCCTATTTTGGCCCTCCTACTGCAGAGCCAGAGATCGGATAGCTACCTGGAGAGGATCGTTAGCTGAGGCTGTGACTAAGCGCTGCTCAAAGAAGAAAATGGTTGCCTTGTTGGCTTGTCAGACCAATGTCACCCTCTATATCCATGTCAATATTTGTTTAGAAACTTGGCTCCTTACCCAGTCGTCGAGAAGTAAACAAGAAGCCCGGCTTCTCATTGATTCACCACGTCAATGGATTGATGACAGACAACCGACCTTTCCACGCAAAAAAACAAATAGAAATGTTTACCCAGAACGAATGTTTACCTGCCTCGAAACGAGTGAGAAATGTCACGAAAAAAAAGTGCTAAGGCCATTCTGCCGGCTGACCTTGTCTTAAATGCCAGCCTTTTGTGAGTGATCGTTGATTTCTTCCGCGTTGTTAATTGCAAATGAGATCCGGTAGAAAATTAAGAAAAAGGTCTCATCACCAGAATCAATAGTTGTGGGCATGTGAAAAAAACATCCACCGGATTCTAGATCTCAATGGCAAAGCGGATGCCAAGGACATTGTAAAGGCTTTGAGGCTGTTTGAATATTCTCTGCGGAGGGTAGGTTCTGGGTCTCAAAATGAAGACGGTAAAAACTAAGACCTTTGGTGTTTCTGACAAACGCGCCCAACTGAACAGGATGTCTAGAAAGTTAGCAGCTTTGGAAGTGTGGTCCCGGCTATTCGCTGTGACACCAAACTGGACGTGAGCAGCTTCGTAATGCTATCCACGATCTGGAGAAGCAAGCTTGATAGCCAAACCAAACCAAACGACTGTTTCGCTCCAACGTGGAATCGGTGCAGTACTCGGAACGTGGACACCATTACCTTTCGAAAACAGATGTTTGATTTGGCCCTTTCAAGCATAAGAGTGAGTTTTGTCTTCTTCAGTATCTGACTTACAGCCAGTTGCTATGTCATCTTCGAACTTTGGTATGGTTCATGTTCTAACCAATGTTCTGTTAATAGTGGGTCGAAAAAATGTACGCAAAGGCTAGGGCCTCGCGAAGTTTTAAAGCGATTCAAACCACGTGCCGATACATTGCGAGTATATGCGAGGGTGTCTCTCTCTCTCTCTCGCCGACAGAGGGGACGCGTAAGACTTATACCTGACAGGAAGGGTGTCATAGATAGGATGGCGGCAATAGGTGTCTTGGGAAATTAACCCGAGAGGACACGCCTACCAGGACTCACGCCTCTACCACTCATGAGTCCCTGACAATCCTCTGACAAACCTTCTCAATCTTGTCTAGACAGCAATCATCCCAAAATAATGCCTCAAATCCAAGAAACTCCGTCAACTCGATAGCCTAACAACAGCATCACGGGCCAACGTAAACAACATGACTAACTTGCGAGCAATTCCCCGATCGAAGCAAACTTAAACGCCTCTCGTTAACATTTTTATCAGATCACAATGCAAGCGGATGTTGAACAGCTAAACAGCAACGCAGCCCTTCGTGCCCGTACACGCGCACCCATTTAGAGTAATCGCTGCAGTTGCAGCGCTTTTTCCCTTCGATATCGGCAACAAGTATTGGCTTCAAAGTTCCTCAGTGACTGAGACATCGCGTCTAATTGCGGACAATTATCACTGATCACTGGGCAAAGCAAGAAAAAAAGGGAAGCAACTAAGAGTAAAAAAAAAACAACAATCGATTAGCAGGCGCTCTGATTTTCTGAGGTGTATGCCGCGCTCGGATGTATTTTCCTTCCAAAAGGTCTCACGTGTACCACCACGCACATGGCAGCCACAACAGCCACAACCGCCACGGGCTTGGGTCGGGTTGATAATTGAATTTAATAAATTTATAGATTTGTGTCTCCTCCTCCTGCCGCCTGCCGCCTGCTCTTGCCCACCGCCTCCTTCCCTCTCGCTCGATCGATCGTAAGCCATATGCCGATGACTGCTAAGTGTTTAGACACATTCAACAACAAAATATATTTTGAAAAAATAGAAAAAAAAAACGTAAATTTAGTTTTCTTTTGCGGCTTGTCGCTAATCCACTGCACGGGATGGAGGTGGGTGGCGGCGTGGCGGGTGGGAGGGGGAGAGGGTGCATCTTTTTTTTTAGTTTCTATCTAAAAATAGGCAAAACGAGAAACAACAACAAAAATAAAAAAAATACACAATTTTATTTATTTTATTTTTGTTTTTGTTTTTTTTTGTTTGTTTTTATTTTTTATTTTACATCATCATCAGTACGTACGTGCGTATGCAAGTGAATTCACAAAACAGATTCCATCTAGAAATGAGAAATGTTTTTTGTTAGAAAGGTTGTTTTTTGTTGTTTGTTCGAGTATCTATCTATCATCAGTTGGTTCATTTTTTTTTTCTATTCTAACATGAATTTAGTAATTGATTGGCATACGTGAACTATTCAATGTGAGTAGTAGCATCCATTCCTCTCTTTCTCTCTCTCTCTCTCTCTCACTCTCAAGGGTTACTTTACTTCGCGGATACACATGATGATGGTAGTGTGGTGGTGGTTGGCATTGCATCTTGTGTGTGTGTGTCTTTTTTTCATTTTTTTTAGTTGAGTCCAAATTGAATTTGTAAGGGATATGTGATGGATTGATGATGATAATGATGATGAGGAGTGTACACTGTCTGGAGTGTGCAGAGCATGGCCGCCCTGGGTCCCTATGGATATGAGCTGCCCACATGCACACACATGCACATTCATAATGCTAATGAGATGTTGTGTTTCTGTTTAAAGCCAGTGAGCACATCGCGGTAGGTGTGTAACTTGGTTTGTTTTTTTTTGCAAGGCATGATGCTGTAGCGGCGAGCTTATGGATTTGTATTCTATTTCGAGGCTGAAAGCTGACTGTAAGTGAATTGGACATTATTTTTTTCGACATGCACATCAATGAGGTCAATAACTGGGAGACGGTGGACAGGCCCGGCACGCCCGGCGATAAGGAGAATTTCAAAAGGAGAGCGAGCATGTGGACTCGGTGCGCCTGAAACATTCACTCACCGGTATTTCAAGCAGAACAGATGTCGGTTGAGGGCCTAGTTCCAAGGAGAAGGAGAACTTGCCTCCCCATCATCAGTTGATACCACACTCTTAAGCGGACAGGGGTCGAAAAACCTCCCCACCTAGCTAAGAACTGCTCCCACGCGGGCGCCTGAAACATTCACTCACCAGTATTTCAAGCAGAACAGGTGTCGGTTGCCAAGCGGATAATGGTCCCAAGACCCCCCCACCTAGGTAAGAACTGCTCCCACGAGCCGAAGTGTTTTTGGTGCAAGAACACCAACCCCGACAACGCAGGGCATGCAGCTGGTAGTGCAAAATGTCCGGTTTTCAGGAGGGTCCTCACTAATAGAACATGATGAAAGTTAGACAAATTAACCTTAACCACTCTGCGGCTGCACAAGACCTTCTGGCATAAATGTCAATAGAAGAGAAAGTGGATGTTGCCTTCATCAGCGAGCCGTACAAATCCCTAGATGGCGGCAACTGGACAGAGGACACAGCGAAGAAACCACACCTTCCAAAGCATCAACAGAGTAACGAACTGCGTTGCGGGTGCCCGGATAAATGGCATCCACTTTAACAGCTGCTACGCTCCCCCTAGTCTACCGCTCAGAGAATATCTGAATCTCTTAGGACGCACGAGGAAAGCACCCGGCCATCATTGCCGGCAACTTCAACGCGTGGGCTACAGAATGGGGGCAGTAGATGCACCATTGCAAGGGGGTTGCCCCCCTAGAAGCATTCGCATCGTCGGAGATGGCCTTGGAAATGAAGGTTCAAGAGAAACTTCCCCGCAAAGCAGGCAGGAGCTTCATAGTTGGCATAACCTTCGCAAGCAACTCACTATTGCCCAAACCAAAATGGCGAGTCAGCGAGAAATGTACGCACAGTGACAACCAGGCGGTTGTATTAGACATTGATGTTGAGATGCCCAGACAGCGACCCAAACGAACAGGGCCCAAGTGGAAGGACACAACTTTGGATAAAGGAATGTTCGGAGAAACGTTAAGCTCTGACTACCTAGCCAACAACACATCAGCGGAAAAAATGTCGAGTAAACCAAGGAGTATCAACAGTGTCATACTTAGGATGGCGAAATGCAAAGGATCTACCTACGGAGTCAACACAATGGGCCTATGCTTGGCCTAAGTGTGTCTGCTGTGAGCCACCTCAACCTAACCTACCTGCGGAGAACTGCAAATCACGCGGAGACTAGCGCAAGATGTCTGAAGAATGAAGACAGGAAGGACACAATAGAAGCCTACTGCCAATGCTCAAAGAGTATTTCCTGTCTAGACAAAGCTTCTCAACTACGCCGTTCGGTGTCGGCATTAAACTGTAGGTCCCTTCCCACGCGTGAGAGAACAACGCGAGTGGTGCTGAGAAGCTAGGCCCTGGCCCTCTACGAGCTGTAGCGCTAAACATATTATTAGCCTGGACAACGAGAGTTTACGGGAACGGCAACTACCACCTCACGCAGTTCTTGTCGGAGGTTACCGGAACTACCTCAACCGACTCGGTCACGACAGCTCACCCATTTGTCCAGAATGCGCGGGCGAAGATGAAGACGCAGAGCACGCAATACGAAGTCTACGAACTCCCCAGCTCCTAGTTAGCCATATACGGAGTCAGCTGACAAATGGCTGGCGACCTGCTCCTTTCCAACGAGCATGCAGATCTAGCTAAGAAGGCTCGTAAAAGAAAGATAAGCCGAATTAGCAAAAATAGATCACATAGCGTGATGTGCTGACCAGCCCCGCGAAGTAATACCTAACGACAGTTCTGCGGGGAGGGTGGTAAAAGTGTGGTTTAGGACGTAGGAGAATAATAGATACCCTGAATCGTTCATGCTGGTAGCACGGGTAACCAGTGTCTTGAAGTAAATTCCACATCCATCTGCGGAAACTATAAAAAAGGGGTCTCAAGGCCCGCCTAGACGTTTTCGTTGGCATACATACTGCATGCTTAAGCGAGGGAATATATCCGGAACAGGGGAAATACCAATGGTTGGCATTTTATCCAAGAGGATCTAAACCACCTGAAGAGCCCTCATCTTATCGACCGCTCTGTCGTATGCTCCACACTATGGGCAAAATATTAGAGCGGATTATATACAACAGACTACAGCATATCATTGAAGCCACTGATGGACTCGCCGATTTAGAAACGGCCGATCGACAATCGACGCGATTGAAGTCGCAATAGATATTAAAGTCGGTCCTTGAAGAAATACAATGGAAAGGAGGAAGTAAAAACTACTGCGCCGTGGCCGTGGTTTTAACTCGGCGGACTGGTCGCGTATTTTACAATGCCTCGAAGGATTAAATAAACCGAAGTACTTCATCATCATCATCATCTTCAGACTCGCATGGGGGAGGTAAAAGACGCACGAGAGATCTCCAGGCAACTCGATCCTCCGTCATCGACTGTAACTCATCAGGAGTTAAGCCCAAGCGTAACTCGGAGAGCTTATGGACTTATGGCTCATGGACGCTTATGAAGTAAGTACATATTAAGATAAATCACGAACTACTTAAGGTTGCTTCTTTCCGTCTCCGATGACTCGACGAAATTGTATAAAATTACAGAGGGCGTACGCCAAGGATTAGTGTAAGGTCCCTTACTGTTCTACGACTCCCAGTCGCCAGAAAAGTCTCCATTGTAGGTTTCGCCGATGTAATTGCTGTCGCAGTCGTGGTAAAACGGCTTGAAGGAATCGAGTTGTATAGCAACGAAGCAGTAGCACGGGCTACGCGATATGGAACGAGTCCCAAAAAGGTAGACGGACGTATCGATTAATCCCACGGATTGAAAGTTGGGTAAATCGAAAACACGGCGAACTGAATTGTTATCGTACACAGTTCTTGACTGGTCACTGTGATTTCCGGGAATACCTATTCAAGCCAAACCGTTCGAATTCCGTTCTGTCCTCACTTTGTAAACCCGACGAGGACATTCCTATGTGCTTCGTATGCAAAGGAAAGAGTTGTATTGCGTGAAGCATTTGGTGAACCGCCAACACCAGAAAACATTGTCCAATATATGTAGAACTCCGAAGATCTTGGGGCTGCTGTGAATGAGGTGAGATCTAAAGAATTTAGCGGAACGCGGATTCGATAAGCAACATGTGACGAAGCCAGAAACTCGAATCCGCCACTCGCGAAGTAATACCTAGCCGTTGTTCCGGGACGGTATAAACGGACAGATTTCACGGGAGGTGGTTTTTGTCAGTAAGAATCTTACACTACCATTGGACGTCGGTCCATTGGTGCCTATGCAACCCACACAATAGAATTGAGACCCTTTCTTTAGACTTGACATTGCATGTGAACATATCCCACTCGACAACACATGGATGGGAGCACACTGTTGAGTACATCCTTTCGCCGTTTGAAAGCCTTGATCTTCTGGACATTTGCACATTCACAAATCAATCAATACCTTCCCACAGAGACAGTAAGAAAAGACAACAAAGGACACCTACGTTTAAACCCACAACCACCCCTTTGCTGGAAACTGGAGACAGTCAGGAAAAGTTCGTTCTCCCCTTCAGACCCGGATGCCATAGAAACCCAAGCTACATCAACCTAACTGAACCCAGGTTCGGTTAGGTTGAAGTGGCAGACTGCTGCGCAGAAGGACACCAGACACACTTTGGCCAAGTATGGGCCCGCGCGAATCTAAGGGTACCTATTCTGTTAATCAATTAGTGCTTTTAATAAGGCGAAGGTGGCTACTCCACCAGCAAGCCAGTTGAACAAAGACGTGGACCGTGGGCGAGCAGGTGGTCAATGGTTTCATTCTCGTCCCCGTTCATGCAGACTCTGCAGAAGTCGTTGTAGAGAAGGCCAGTGAGTTCCGATGGCACACTGTCCTGTTAGAACGCCAATAAGAGATCAATCAATCCGATCAAGCTAAGCCATCGTTTGGGATCGATCATAGGTCAGAGTTGTTTGGAAATGAGACATCCTGTGCCTTATGTCTATCCGCTGTTTGTGTGAGCAAGCGTTTCATGTCCAAGCAGATATGTTATAGTAGCGATAGGCGTAGAGGGTGGTTCTTCGCCTGGAAAGAGTACAGAGTTTGTGCCCTTTCTAGCAAGTTCGTCCGCTCTTCGCAATTCTCTAGAATGTCACAGTGCCCCGGTACCCACATAAGGTGGATGTTAGAATACTTGGCCAAATCCCAAAGACAGGACCATACAAACCAAGAGAAGAAAGTGATGTGTTCATCTTCTGGTTACTTGAAGTCACCTTAATACCGAGGTCTCCACTGGACATAAATCATGCCAGGTTCATGTACATGATTTGGAAAGATCTAGTGGAGGCACAAAAATCCATGTCCGAACGTAAGTCTTGTCTGAGAACCTAGATTTTACGACATGGCATAGGCTCTGTTCAAAAGTTCGACCTGAGACAGACATTTTTGGAAGATTAGGATGTAGTGTTATAGAGTGAGAGCAAAAGTAGAATTTGAAGTGAATTAAATTTTGTGACACTTTGCTCTTAGCGCGATCTCCGCTTCTAGATATAGACTGTCTGTCAGCCAAAGTTAAAGTGAAACGGCGAGACACATCCTACTCACGAAAAAGAGAGCACGGATGCCTGGTCAGATTGTGGGTGTGATATTGGACATCGCATGTCCAGTGGAGATGGCGTGTAAAGATGGTCTTGTTTAACAAGAAGACACTGAGCAAAAGCTGTAACGTTTGGCTTAAGTGCAGTGCAGTTCATAGCCAAAATCATTAGCAATCTCAGAGCTTTACCCTGAACGTAGTCAGAGAAATTAAAAATTCCCTCACCTGTTGCCAGAGGAAGACTGCATTATAGCTTTAATGAGACTAACCCTTAGGAAGAAGAAGCACACTACAAGTGATCTTGACCATGTACGGCCGTTTGATGATTCTTTAGCTGTGTCAATCACTCTCTATACAAGATCTTGTGTCTGGTTCAACCATAAGCTTGCATTTGAGAATCAAAGTTGATTTATAATTTTTTGTTCGCTGTGGGAAGAGATGCGCTTTGCGACGCCCTTACTTTTCTAACACCATCTACGGTAAATAAAGACTACGTACGAGAACGAACCTCAGAGATGCACTTTTTGACGTTTTTGATTTTCTCTCTTTCTTCGAACAAGGGACTCGAATCCAAAGACTAGATGTGGGCACAGACTTGTGTGTGATTCTTGCACTCTGGCCAACGACCACATTTTAGTCGCCAAACGAATTCAATTTTCCAATTGAGAGAATGAAGTAAAATCAAACAAGCCAAGATTAAAATTATTGAAGTGACTCTACACCATGTAAACATGTACACATAGTTCCCGATATATTAACGAAGGCAAACTTATAGCAGGTCGTACACGTGTACCCGTGTTCCAGGGTGAAAATTATTAAACGGATTTTCATGGTACATGAATGCCAAGTGTCCAAGTGTATTCACGGAAACAAACACACACGTCTGACCGTGTATTTGCAGGTTGTTCACGTGTACCCGTGAGCCAGGGTTTAATTTATTAAATTTTTATTCGTTGTATTCTGAATTATTAAATGGATTTTTAGGGCACACGAATGACAAGTACCGAGACAAGTGACAGACACGGTTAACCGTGAATGTGCAGGTCGGACACGTGTAACCGTGACCCAGGTGCAGTTGTAACTTATTTTTACGGATTTTTATAGCAACAAGTGTCTTGTTAGGGAGGAAGAAATGACGCCGTGTAACAGACCGTGTACTGGCCTACACGTGTACCCGTGGACCAGATTCTGTATTTTTAAAGGATTTTAAGGGCACAAATTAAGAAATACGATTTGTCGTAGTTTAACACAAGCACAAGACAACTACAGGCAAAGACTCGGAAGGTTTCTACCTGATTTCTTCGCTCTAAAGAGTAAGTGCATATAGATGCTTATTTAGTCTAGGCCCTTCATGGTTGAGCTCGTGTACATCTGCTATGGGTAAGTAGGTAACTGAGTCTACCACGACGACATGTCCACTGTGACACAGACGTCAATGGGCATGGATTTCCAACCCGACTGGAAAAGAACTCTGATGACACTTTTCCAATCGGAGAACGGACTCGGGGGTTCTCCCCTGTTGGCGCAGGTTGTGTAACAAAATTCCATCCTGTCGACAGTACTTAAATGCTCTGAATCCGCTCTTTATCCATTAGACGTCTCAAGGGCTAGATGGAAAATTCCCTCTAGAACCCCCGACACACGTTAGGGTTTACTTATTGAAACAATTTAACACACGGTCCTCCCAACAAGAAGCATGTTTTTTGATTTTATTAAGAACTTCGTCAACAGAGGCCTATCCATCTAAGCCCTAAATCGGGGCAGTATGGCACTTTGCCAACCTCTGCTCAGCATCAGCATCAACTCTTGGCCAACCGCGGCTTGTTTCGGCTCTAGAGGAAATTGGTCCCTTTTCGAAGAACAAAGCTGACTTTAAACAAGATCATCCCAGTCCTGGTCGACGTCACAACTTCTCCGTCTCGTTGAGAAAAGCAATCTGCAGAAGATTTTCATGCGATTCCTGGCATCCGGAGGAGATGATTCAACGACATGAGTCTAATCAAGCGTCCACGGAGTAAGGTTATGTAAGGTGTCTGGGTCAAGTAGAGCGCATGGACTTGGCTCTATCCCGACGAGTCTTCAAATCCGAGCCGAGGATGCCTAAATAAAAGGTGGCGACCAAACATTGTCCACCATGTTTCTTTGTTGAGACTTCCGTCCAGCCCGGACTGTAACGCTACACAAACCTCTAAGACGGGACCAAGTATCGCCGCCAACTCCCAAACCACACATGACCCTCATCAGCCTTAGATCACTTCCCTGCCTGGCCCCATCCACATCAGGCAGTAAAACTTTAAGCATGCGAATCGGACCATATCGCCAATCATTCATTTCGAACGAAAAGTGATTTACACCCGCAAGTGCGAGTAACCGCACCGAATGGCCTGCAGTTGGTCGCACTCGAGACCCAGCCAATGCTGTCATCGTTTCAAGTGCAAAATGCGTCATCGGGCAGCCCTTAAGTGTGCGAAACAAACTAACTACGCAGTGTCACTGTCACCGCAAATGCCACCCAAAGTGTTTGAAAACGCTGCCCACACCCGCTCCGCACTTCAGCGAATTGCACGGGAAAACAAAACTAAACATACTCCGAACTGTGCAACTGCGTCTAACTGCTCGTACTCTTCGCTTGTGTAGTCCGTGCACAAGCATGCAATAAATTAATTCTAATTCAATTGACAGACGACACCAACACAGTGCCCATATATGAGCTTATACAGTCGTCGTCGTCGTTGTCGTCGTGGGTTACTCCCCGCTCTCCCTGAACCCTCACCCATGCCCGCGGGCACTCTGACACACTGCTCTCTCGCTCAGAGAGGTGTTACTATCCCAGAAATCTGCTTCCGATTTTTGTTCTCCCCTAAACGTGCCGCAGCCAGCCCCAAGACGCCCGCCCTCGGATCGCCTTTTGTGCGCTTCTTTCGGTTCGGTGTTTTTTTTTTTTCTTTTTTTTGTTTATCGCCCATGTGCCTATGTGTGTACACTGGGGGCTAGGGCTGATAAATCCCTTGTCATCGTTGTCAGTCAGATTAGACAGATTGCTGGTGCTGTGAGTGTGTAGGGGGATGGGGGCGAGGGAGAAACAAAAAAAACACATTTCATCAACGGGTGCCTCGGTGGGAATGTGCAGCGCTACCGGATCACGTGCGAAAGCTCACCAATTCAGAGGGGGAGCGAAATGCGAAAATGTGCTCGCCTGCGGCAGCGCCCCGGATGGGGTGGGGGATGCGGACCATTGAAAAACTTTCAGGAAACCTAAACTTTTGTCCATTGAAGCATTCAAGCAATTAACTAAAGCCAAGGGGTTGCTTTCGTGGGTTCGAGAATATGCTATGCATTACCCTCGTGTGTCTGCGTGTAATTGTATATTTTTGTGGGAGGGTGGGGGCCAAGTCGATTGTGGTCAATTTGAATTCATTTGTCATGGTGTGCGGTTCAGTGCTTTTCGAGCAGGGATCACTTACACGCTTGGGGGTTGGTGTTGTGGACGTTCTTTCGATTTGAATGTCATCAGTTCGACTGAGGGTTGACAAGGGGATTCAGTCGCTTGCTTGTCGGGAAGATGTGAGGAATGGTGGGAGACTGGGAGTCAACACAGACGGGGTTTAGTTCGACAAGAAGCCATGTGCAGCTTGGGCATGATCAGAGAAGTCACAGACATTCTCCAAGTGATAACTATTGATCAGCGGAAGCAACCCACCACAAGTCAAAGCTGACTTCAGGCCATGTGCAGCTTGGGCATGATCAGAGAGAGTTAGGCATTCCACAGCAGTTCTGCGACAAGAGTGATACCTCCTGATCAACGGAAGCAACCCACCCTGACGAGTGCCCTTGGCCACGGTAATGACACACAAGTCAGAGCTGACTTCAGGCCCCTCTCCCAGCCACATCTCATCATCGATCAATCAAAAGAAACATCACAAAACAGCAGCAACAATTGTCAATTAAACAAACGAAAACAATGTATCAAGCTATATCTCAAAAGCCAACCGCACTCCACTTGCACACTTGCAGGCGAGCACAAACCAGCGAAAACATATGTCGACCGCATTTGCATAAGCATTTAACAAGTCCACAGACGAACACTTCTGAGACGTTTAATGAATGAAAAGTGGTGCGTGAAATGTAATATGACGCGGCAGGCACACTGACAAATGCGCACTTCAACTGTCAACTGTCGAATGTGAAGACGATTAAATTTCGCGATTAAAGGATGGGAAATTTGCCCGGACTCTGAGCTCAGACGATAAAAATACACGTGTGACTGTCTATCTGTCAGGTTTGACGGTGTTACGATGTTTACTACTTTTCATGACACACTCTGACGGGTGAACAGTCATCTAATGCTTAACACTCAAAATGTGATCAGTTGAAAGCTGCGCAGATTTTGTAGGCGATCTCATTCAAATTCCAAGATCCAAGTCAGTCCATATTTTATGGAAAAGGTTCAACATTTCTTTGGAGACGAACTGCTTGAAGGCAAACCTGGTTTCAACTATAAACTGGTTCTTTCAAACCGCTGTTTCGGCAGCTGTCAAAGTTGCCAATGACATTGAGCTGTCAAAATATTTAGTTCCCCTGTCAGGTCATCATCCAGAGCTTTCGACTCTATCCGACGGAGCTAAATGACACACAAGGGACGAAGCAGTCGAAGTTGTGAAGGAGAACTTTTGACGACTCGAACGTCTCACGGCGATCGTTCGTCAATTGGCCGCAGTGATCACGAGACTTGATACCACTCGATTTTCTCTGGACCAAGTCCTTAGTCTTAGTCTCCACTCAATAACCGGAAAGACCCCGCACATATTGGACCGAGTCCCTGGAAAATTGGACCGATCGCTTGAAGCATTGTCAGCGAAACCGAGTCGGCCATTTGAATGACTTGACAAATTTCATACATTTTTTGTTTGAATTTAAGTTTCTTTTCCCATCGTCCTCATTCGGTTACCCTATTCCAGGTATTCACTTTGTGATCAGAAAAGTGAAAAGACGGCGATGACATGTGGAAGGCAATGAAAAAGCCCTTCAAATTCTACTGAAATACCGGACGACATAAATTTGGTACAAACCACGGCCATAATTTCCCATCTGAATTTTACCGAAAAAAGGCCTTAAAATTGGAACATTTTGGGGGAGAGTTCTGAGATTTTCGAATTTCGAACTTTTGTACACATTAGAGTCTCTCTCATCCTGAAGACCACAGCTCACTGAATTTTAACGGCATGGAGTTCAGAAATTTCCAGACTTTCAGACTTTGCTTTCAATAGTTAAACAAAAATACAGAAAGTTGGAAAATGTGTAGGAAATGTTTATTTGAGTTGATAAACCAATGCGGGCCGAGGCGTAGTGGGTAAGTGCGTCGACTCCTACGCAGAGGCTGCCAGGTTCGATACCCGAATGTACCACCTATCATCCGGCTCCACCTCTTTCGAGTCACTGGCAATGCTCAAAAACTATTCCTGTCTAGAAAAAGCTTCTCAAATTCGCCGTTCGGAGTCGGTATTAAACTGTAGGTCCCTTCCACTCGTGAAAGAACAATAGCACGCACAACACAAGTGGTTGCTGAGAAGCTAGGCCCATGTCCACCTCGGACTGTCGCGCCACCCATATTATATTATATTATATTAAACCAATGCGGGGCATTTACATCTTAAAGATTATTTTGTTAAGCTGTTAACCACGACTAAATTCTATGTGGTGCTTTTGGAGATGGCAATTTCGAGACATTTTTTCGACCATATTTAGTGGTATCTTGCTAATGACACTTCGTATGTTGTCTTCCAAGACAGCAATTCATGCAGGTTTGTCGGCATATGCGAGAGGTTTATCGTATGTGGTTACACGTATAAAATATAGCCAATGCAAGACAGGAGATCTCGGACGAGGTCTAACATCTCGATTCAGCGCCAATGGGACACCGTAATAGGACATGCCTACGATGGCGTACTCTGGACACAAGTGGAGAAGAATCTCAAGCCTGGCATGCGTAAATTGATGGCTTTGGCGAAGTATCTTGCCGGTTTGGAGAGCCTTGTCAGTTAAGCTGCAGGTAGAGGGCCTTCCCAGATTATAGAGTCATCAAAAGACCAAGAATAAGTAAATAAATTTGAATAAGTCTAAGATACTTAAGTGCAACGAGTTTTTGTTCCAAATTTTGTCTTGCTTATTTATCCTCTTATCCCTGGCCATTCAGTGATTATTAACTTAGAACTGGACAGCATTGGGGATCATTAGTGACCTGAGGCATCACCTGCAAAGGTCCGTAAAATTGCCAGCAGAACTCAGTGTGTTGTCGATAAGGTCCTGTTTAGGTACTGAGGCAAAAGCGGCTAAAAGGTTTCGAATGGCCAATGACAGGGATAGAGCATTACGAATCAATAACCGCGTGAAATTTAGTGCATATAAAATGACAAAGCTGTAAGTTGTGATTTCCTTTCGGTTTTGACATGCTTAAGTTTGCTTAAATCCATTTTTGTTGCGACGGACAGCGGTATTACTCACAAGTTTTGGATGAGAATGGCCATCAATTTTCTTTCGAGCCGAATTTTGGGACATCTTATTAAGTTTCTCGAGATCTACTAAGTCCAAGACCAATGTGCATCAACTCTCTCCTGTCCTACCGCCAAGCTTGTGTTTAACATGTCAAGAGTATTCAAAGCGCACTGAAAGCACGCTAATTATAAGAAAAATAGATACTGACACCATCAAGCATTAACTGGGATTGCACGAAAAATTGTTTAAGATCATTCTCCAATTTGTCATGGCTTGATTTTTGGTCTAAGATGATGAGAAGATGGCTAAAAGCATTTAATTTCCTGATATTGTTCGATTCAGTATTTTTTTTATTCTGCAAGGAAATTATAAATGTTGTGAAAAACTTCAAACCGTTCACATGGTCAACTTACTCATGAATGACAAATGATTATGATGAACAAATTGTTCAAAATTTGCCGCCGGCTGTGGCGTATAGTTTGACACTCAACTAGTATGCTAGTCAATTCTTGACACAAATATCTTTCATAATTAACGACTCCAAATCGCTCTAGTCACAAAAAGAACTCAGCAAGCAGCTACATCTGATTTCCTATTCATGGTCAGTCGATTCCTCCTCTGGGCTCAATCCTCGATCCGAGCAACTTTCAAAAGGCCCCCTTTTGAGTCACTGACAAGGATCAAAAACTGTGCCTGTCTATAAAAGGATTCTCAAACATCGCCCTTCGTGATGAAAACTCGAATCGTGAAAGAACAGAGAGACTGCACACAACATGATGATTGATTTCGAAGCTAGGCCCATGTTCAATTGATTATTGCTGGCGCTTCGATACCAAGAATGATTATGCTGAAGCCAGGCTTATTGAACACCAAGATCAGGCACGAATGAAAAAATAATGTTAGCAACTGCTTTCTTCAATCCAAGAGGTGACCGATTGTCAGTTATTTTAGGTCCATCCAAAGGATTGACTTAATGTTCGTTCGAAGTTGCGGCTGGATGGCGCAGTTGGTAGAGTGCCTGCCCCTGGTTAGCGGGGTCCCCGGTTCGAATCCCAGTGAAAGCAAAGTTAATACGCTTTAATCTGGTTTTCAAAATTAAAGGCACTCAGTGGTAGTAGTCTGACTAGGGGTATCACAATGGACCAATATGGTCTAAGTGTGCTGGTGAATGCACTAGCAGCCCCACTACCTAACCTAACCTAAGTTGTGTCAAGTGGAGGCAACAAGCCGAACGAAGGGCCAAATTTCGTGGCTTAAAACATTGAAGTCATCAAGACCCTGAGCTCCACGACTCCATTTATTTGAGTGATTTCACAATAAGGAATGTTTTCGAGGAAGATTCGACGTTTCAATGAAGACTCACATCATGTGGACCTGTCAGAAATTTGTTGGAAACTAGAGTTGTATCGTTCCGGACATGTATAGCTCCCGGAACTACGTCTTCTGTCGGAAACATTTCCTATCGTTCCGTAAACTCAACCTAAACATGTCCATATCCACCCAACATGTATTCTACACCAGCACACACGGCAAGGACACACATGATGGCACATGACACACAAAATAGTACACACACGTTTGTGCATGCCTGAGTCGGAACTATCATGTTTGATAGGTCCATAAAAGCCAACGCAGCCATAAGTCTACCCTTTCCTTTCGGAGAAAAAGGAGGTGGAACTATGTACATAGATAGTTCCGCGCGCATGTTTCACGCATACATATCCAATGGACCTATACACAACTCCGCCCATATGTTCTACGCAGCCATATCCAATCGATCTATACACAGTTCCGCTGACATGTTTAGCATAACCATATCCAGTCAAGGCTTATCCAGTTCCGACTGCGAAAAGAATCGTTCCATGTTCTTTCTGTCATCGGAACTGTTTAGCACAACCCTAATGGAAACCTCTTTTTCTTCTTAAAAAATATTGACTTCTTCTAAGCACGTAAGGATATTTTAGATTTACAAATTAAGAATGCCTGAGAGCACGACAGATTTACAAATTAAAAATAAAATACTTTCAAGGCTTAAAAAAATAAAAATAAGTACTATAGTAAAATATTAAAAAAATTAAATAAAAATTGCCACGGCTTCCCAGTTGAGTCCCACATCTACATCACGGTGCAGTGTCAGGACTCAGAAAACGTAGTCTTACAATAGAGCTTGACACAACTCCAAAACATTTACGGAGAGAATGTCTTCTTGGGTAATGAAACCATGGCTCGCGGATCACAAGTTCAACTTAAGAGCAATTTTTTGGGAGAGTTCGGCTTCACATAAAAGGACAACAACTTCCCACGAGTGCAGCGTAATTCCGTCGGCGTGGCTAGAAATAAGCCCTAACCCTCTAGGAAATGTATTTATCTGCGGTATCAAGTTATAAGAAAAATCTTGTTAAACAAAAATACATAACGTGGTCTTGGGTGTCAGGAGGCTATATGGAAAATATCGACCAACAGGGGGCATCTGAGTCGCAAATGGATAGCCATCCATCGATGATCATAGATGATCTATGAGCCCCAGGTCCACATTGGACTGTAGAGTCACCCTTATTATTTTAAAAGGGAGAAGCAATAATTACCGGTGTCAAGTTGGCCAGAACTGACAGCCAGATAGAGAACGACCCTTCGAATCAGGCTGACAGATGGCAGTTCACGACAGTAATGCTCACTTCCCTCAACAATGCCATCTGTTGTCAGGCACGAGTACTTATCGGTCGATGGTGGATCGGGGGAGCAGAAGTCGCAGAAAAATTGTAAAACCAACCTCAAGTCGAGAAAGAAGCTCCTCCATCCTATCCACTTGAAAAATCACATAAATTTCCTGCCGGAGAACGTCTCTCCACCAAGCCCGATGAACTACAAGTTGTAGGACAACACCATTTTCGTTGAATCTGCTTCCAGAAACACTCAGAAGCCCACTCTACACCCCACAACGGCCACTTCAGATTTCCCGTTTCTGACACGATAACCATTCGTGTTCGACTTCAAACAACGTCAAGCTGTCAATATCGATCACTTTACGATCACTTGTCTGTGCTCTGCTCGCCGACCCCTTCGTCGGTCTTCTTAGCCACAAATGGTCAGTAATTAAGATAACCTTTGTGGTGACTTCGAAAACTAACTCAACCCACCCGCTCCCCGTCATGGCCTGCTCAACTGTAAGCCCTTTAAGGTGACTTCTAGGAACCGCCTTATCGCGCCTGATAACACGACCTAACTCAAGCTTTTCGATGGCCCTTAAAACGCTGGTGGACTACCCCAGCCGGCCTCGTGTAGGCTAGTGCTTTCGCTGGAAAAGCAAGTTCCCGTGGAGTGGCGCGTGTGCCTTCCAATTAGATACCAGAGATGCAACTCATTCGACGGTGATTTGAATGCGAAGCGCATGCTGACGAAGTTGCTGCGACGCTAGCAACTCTGACGCACTCGAGCACGGTACGGTACGCCTGACGCGTGTGAGTCTGTGTGAGTGTTCGAGTGGAGATGGGAAGCTCGTGGCGATCACTGACTTGAGGTATCTTTTGAGTCATCTAGAATGATTTTACAAACCTGAAGTGGGGGCCGGTTGGAACCTCTTCGCTGCCACCGCACCGCCGGCCGTTGGTGTAGAGCCGCCGCCACCGCCGCCGCCTCCGCCTCCGCCGCCACCACTACTCGCATGATGATGGTGCTGATGATGCGGTTGCTGATGATGATTGCTCAACAGATTCTCATTACCTGCGGCCGCTGCTGCCGCCGCCGCCACCGTGTTGCTGTGCGGATTGCAAGATGCATCTGCGGAATGGAAATTGCGCTGATAGTGCGCCTCGTTGTAGATCCGCTGATAGCACGACAGGCTGGGCACGGTCCACGAGTTGTTGGTTTTGTAGTGGAAGTTGCCCGTTCCGAATATTGAGTGGGTGTTGGAGGCTGCGGGCAGGCTCTGTGTCAGCGAGTGACTAATCGCCGACAAATGTGGGTGGAGTGGGTGGTGGTGCGATCCCGCCGACAGTGGGGCCGTGGCATGCGACTGCTGCTGCTGCTGTTGCTGGTGCTGATGCTGCGACAACTGTTGCTGCTGCTGCTGATGCTGCTGCTGGTGTTGCTGCTGCTGTTGCCGCTGTTGATTGGTCTGAATGTCGTTCCACTGCTGACTGCCCGACGTAGCTCCAGACGACGCCGAGTTCGAGCTGTGCACACGAGAGTTGGTCGAGCTCACGGAGCTGGTGCTGCTGCCGCTGGAGTTCGTCTGAGAGCTATCATTGTTGTTGCCATCGCCGGCACTGTTGCCGCCTCCACTGGCGGCACCACTACTCGCTGCGCTGCCATTGCTTGCCACCGACGAGGAGGACGACAACTGCTGGAAGTAGTTGTTCAGCGCGGCGTTGCCGTGATCTGTGAAGAACCCATTGCATGTACCCGCCTCGGATGCCATGCTTCGGCTGTCGTTCGAGAGTCTACTTAGTAATTCTTCGTGCAGAAGCGTGTTTGGATGATTTGTTCAACAGATGTCTCGCTTAGTTCACATCATTAACACCGAACGCGAACCTGCGAGCGGACACGTGAGCGCAAAGAGATCTTCACTCCACTTCACTTCACTTGAATTCACTTTTTTCTCCTCTCTTTTCTTTGCTCTCCTCGCTCACCCGGGTGACCTTTCGGCGGTGCCAAGGTTTCGCACTTTCTTGATCTTTTTTTTTTCGTTTTGTTTTCTTTCTACACTTTTCTTCACTTTCCTCTCTTCGCTTTGGTTTTGTGGGACAGGAGACTGACTGTGTTCGTCGAAGAGTTTCTCCAACTTTGAATCGCGCGGTCGGTGCGAGGGTTCACCTGGGGAATTCTTGTGTTAATCTCAAAGGTTACTACCATCATCGCAGGCGCACACACGCGGCGCTGGGTGATGGCGGCCGACTTACTCGTGAGATTTGAATTGATTGGTGCTTGCAGTTTTCGAGAGAGATTTATTAATGGTTGGAGGAGGATGCTAATGCGATGCCGGAAAACAAAAACGTGACTGCTGCAGTCACGCTGAGGGTGGTTGTGGGGACTGGCGTTTGAAAACGTGTGGAAGGGGTGGCGTATGTGGAACAAAAATGTGCTGAATACATTCGAAGGGAGGAAGGTTTTCTGGTTTGGTTTGGCATGAGTGAGTCGGGATGTCTACTCTGGATCAACTGTCAAGGGGGGACGTTTGTGGAAATTTGTGGTCGTTCAAGGGGTGGTTTCCGAACTCGGGTGACAGTCTTGTTTTCTCTTTCTATGGATTCTCAAAGGGGAACCAAGATCTTTAAATGGTCCAGGAGCTTTTTAACTGAAGCCCGCATTCACTAAGAGCGAAACGTCACCTTCGCCCATGATGACAGTTTCAGTCGGCAAACAAGTCATTCCACGGCTCTCACAATGCACCATGGCGTAAATGTGCCACAGGGATCGCATATGCCACAGAGGACTCTTGGAAGTGGAAGTCTGACCTAGGTACCTGCTACTTTGTGAAGAAACTTGTCATGAGACGGGGAGACCTATTTCTACGGGAGATCCTAACTTGGCTGTGGTTTCAGCGAGGAAGAGGGGTGTCAAACAATTTTTAAACTTCTTTTGCAATGTTGTTAGTGGACCACGACTTGGTTAGGTTGACCCAAGACACTTGTTCAATCGAACAACACCTTTTAGCTTGCATAAGAAAACTAAAAGAGTCAAAAGAATTTCTCGAAAAGAAGACAAGACACTGTTGTTTGTGAATACAGACATAAACCATGTCGAACTCTAGTCTAACTGCCAACATATAGGATTGAGAAAAGGATGCAGCATCAGTTCATTGTAATGAATGAAAGAATCCTTCATAGCCCTGGAGTCTTAATTCTTTAGACTTTTTTGAATCAAATCCGTCTTCAATTGAACCATCCGTACAACCCAACATACTCTGGATGTGGATTCGAGTTCAAGAACAAATTCAAAGCATGTCACTTAGTGCTTAAAACTTTGTGGAAAACAGTGTATGGAGAGAAACAAAAAAAAAAACGAATTAAAAACCAGGTTTTTTGGAAATTCATTGCATTTTGTTTTTCAAAGCCATTCGTTACAACAGAACTTGGTCAAATTTGGTCCTGCAGACATCTCCCCCTTCTTTGCTTCCTAATTTGGTGATTATTTTGGCCTACTTTGATACAATGTTCAACAGATTTTAACTCTAAGCAAAGATTTGGTCTTGTAGGATTTCAGAAGACATTCAGTGAAACTTCTCTTTACGGACACCCTTTAAGAGGGTAAACCTCTCTTTACGGACAATTCAAGTCAGGTACCCGGCATGAGAGTATTTCAACCGCTTTAGAACGTACTCTTCTACATACAGTACATTAATGGTGGTACCACTGCTGTCCGCTATAGAGAAGTTTCGCTGAATTTGGTTCAACGGAGTCGCGTGAACTCCTAGTTCAAAGCTAATGTATTCGTGATCTGAGAAAGAGGCCAGCTTCTAAAGTTACAAGACAATAAGTTGTCTTATTTTCTTGCCGGCACCAAATGCCTTGTGTTAAGAAGGATCATGTCACTAAAAGGCTCCTTAGAGACTTAACAGATATCGAACAAGTAAAAAACCAGACGTTGTCAATCTAAGCCTTCAGCTCTGCACCAATCTAAATCAGTTAAAGCCTTCAATCTGGGGGTGAGTTGAGTTAGTAGTGAGGTAAGTTAGTTCCAAAGAGAAAAATACTGGCCGGGTTGGAATTGATAGGAAAGGTCTCTATCCGGTCACACATAAGATTAGGGAAAGATGAAGGTACCACGACAATAACAAAACGATCTATAAGCAAAAAAGGAATGAGACTACTTGATCCTCTCTATAGATTCACAAACGCAGATGTAAGAAAGAATCTCAACAGCTGGTCCTACAAATCTCGCAGCCAGTTATAGAATAGTCAGAAGGGACTTAATAATAGTCCGATAGTCCGAGGTGGGCCTGGGCCTAGCTTCTCAGCAACCACTTGTGTTGTGCGTGCTATTGCTCTTTCACGAGTGGAGGGGACCTTCAGCTTAATGCCGATTCCGAACGGCGAATTTGAGAAGTTTTTTCTAGACAGGAATACTCTTTGAGCATTGTCAGTGACTCCAAAGAGGTGAACCTGTGATTTATCAAAGTTGGTAAATTCGTGTATCGAACCTGGCACCCTCTGCGTAGGGGTCGACGCACTTACCCACTACACCACGGCGGCCCAGCACTCACAGAAACACAGAAGGGACTTAAGCACTCCAAAAAGTTTTCAAGAAACAACCCTTAAAAGGACGAAGATGCCTTGACGGCAAACAGGGCAGACAGATGTCTTCAAGACCAGTCCTCATGCATGTATCTATCATCCACAATGTAGGTCTGAATACTTCAAATGACAAATGAACACCCTGTCAGTGGGCAAATTAACAAGTCGAATGTTCAATGCTAGAATCTAAAATACTGAACATATATCTGGGACTGAGTCTCGGATGAGGATTGACCAAAGAAGGAAATATAGATTCGTGAGCACAATTCATATGATTTAACTGATTTAACTCACATCCCACTGCCTTCCATTCAATTCAGTTTAATGGGGAAGAACTTTTGCTCGGATCGGAATTTAGTGAAGACATTTAGACCAAAATGGTGCCCATGGCTTTGGGTCGACCCCAACGCAACTTAACCTCGCTGCTTGGGTTCGATTCCCGGCCGTTTCGACCAAAAATAATTTTCACGGTCCCACCTCTTTTCAGTCACTAACACTGTTCAAAGAGGAAGAACTGTCTAGAAAAAGCTTCTCAAACTTGGCCATTCGGAGTCGGCATAAAACTGTAGGCCCCTTCCCTTGGAAAGAGAACACGCACAATACGAGTGGTTTCTGAAAAACTAGGCCCTGGCCGTCAACGGGCTGCCATAATATGGGCATTTATATATTATTTAAGACCAAAATGAAAATTTAAAATATAAAATACTGATTAGAAGAATTTTGGTCAGATCAGTTTTTGATCAGAAATGGGTTCCAGCGAAATGGCTGCTTGATCAGAAAAAATTAGGTTGATCAGAAAAAAAATTACCCAAAAAATATTTGATCAGAAAAAATGTGCACCGAAAATATGCGAAAGATGCTTGGTCGAAAAATATTGGAAAATTTTGGTCTGAGGTTTGATCGCCAACGAATTTGATCAAAGCTTAAGTGTGTGAAAGTGAATCGTTTCGAAATACTGTCGGTATTTCCTTATACCTTCAAAGCTACTTCCAGTTGATTTGACAAGGCAGAAACCACTTCAAGGCGTATTGACTTTTTGATGATGAGCACAGAGCCCTACAATTGACCTAAATTGAACAATTGGAAGAGGACACCTACCGTTCCACAACAGTCACCCTATGGTCAGATCTTCTAAGGCAAAGTACATCGAATAGTTCAACTGATACTGGACACACTCTGAACTTGGATATACCTCAAGGAACAGATCTTGATAGTGTCAATAGCCGTGTTTTTTCAAAAATCTATAAACAGTGAAGTAGGATTTTGCACGTAAGGCACATACAACAACCTACTTATGTCTATAACTGCCTATAATATTGGCAGTGAAAAGTGGCTGCCGATAAAATTCGACTTCGAATTTTTTTTCATATATTTTGACAGCGATTCGAACAAATAAATTGTTTTCTTCATATATTTTGACAGATAAAAATCAAAGCCACTGCGAATCGTTTTTTCGCATCTTACTTCACTTCACTATCGATAGCGATGAAAACAAACACGGCTAATGACTTTATATTTAAAAAAAAATCCTTGTTGTCCTTGAACTTCAACTTGTCAAAAAAGGGGAAAGAATTCGTTAGTTTGTTTATTTGTGGAATAGAACCCAAGTTTGGGTATGGTTAATATTATACGCTATCTGACAAGCCAGAGCATCAAAAGACTTAGGGATGTGATCAAAGCAAACAGTGGTGAATTTAGTTAAATTATCAACGATATGCAGCCCTTTCGAATGGCTGTTAGAAATGCAAGCTTAGAAAAAAGGCAGGCTAAGAAAAAGCTAAGAACAAAAGTCAAAGACATACGAAATCATGCCCAACGATAGAAAATTTACAAAATGTAAGTTGACAGTAAAAAATATGTGGAAAATATGCACAACTTCTCAGTTTGACCATCAGTCTGACAAGTCATGTATAAGACCGAAGCCGGGCTTCGGATATGCTAACAAGAGCACATCTAAGACTTGACTGAAGGGCTAGGCAAGTACAGCATAAGGTCGATCAACGCAACTAATATGGGCAGGAAACGAGGACTCTTTCGCTTACCGGGTCACATTTTTGAACATAAGAAATGACTGTCAAAATGTCTATATATCTATCAGAAATGAAGTGTTACAGAGATGGCCGACTACACACCTGATTGTTCCCAATTGCTCAATTATATTATTTCTTCTTTAGATAGCATTAGAATGCGGTTGGTAATCGGTTGGTAATTCAGTGGCATTTTCTAAATAATCATGCCAATGGATGGATCTTGTTGATATCTAGAAAATAAATGCTTCTTTCTTCTTTTTCTTTAAAGTTCCTCTAAACTCGACAAATCTTCACATCTCTAGTGAGTGATGCACTCACAGTTAACGTTCGAGTTACACTGCTTTACAGCACAACTGTCTGGTGGCACAAAATGTACAAAATAAGACTACAATGAAAGTTTAACGGCAGGTTTGCCTCTCTAGCAGAGTTTGACTCAGAATCCTTGGTTTGATTAATAATTGCAACATTTTTGCCCCCTTCTCGCGACAGTATGAAAATAAATACTTGCAAGTTAGCAGCAGGTTATCATTGTCAAAAATGAATTCAAAAATGCAACATTTGTTTGTAGGCGATACAAAAAATGTTTCAGTGACGTTTGGTTTGCTATCATACAGAAGTGAAGTATTACAGAGAGAGGCAACTTCACAGCTGATGCTCCCTTGTCCATCCACGAATTTTGAGTACTTTTTTGACAAATATTCATGAATTTTTGACGGTTATTCAGGAATTAAAGTAAATGCCGTCCTCTGATTGGTCAATTTGGTTTATGAACACGTTATAAAATACCAGTTGTCAAAAATTTTAAGGCAAGAGGGGTAGAAGTTGGGCATCTAAGTAATATTTCATTTCTGGTGTCTATCGAGAATATGACCATGTGATTAGAAACCACATTTTGAAACGAAAACAAGTCGTTGTTGCGTCACAAAATTTTCTAAATTAGAAAATGAGAGTGTAGAATTTAAACATTGACATAATGCAGTACAAATATTATGCCTTATTTTAAATTAAATTGGTTATTTTAGTGTTATGCGCTGGACGCTGAGGACAATCATTAGACACGACCTACAAAAATGCCCACCTTCATGCTCAGGGAAAAATTTACTTCATTTAACATCTTAAAATTGTGATTGAACTGAATTTTTCCGCCGGAAAATATGCGGAAATACTTTTACTTCTTAAGTCAAAATTTTTCTTTTCTCGAAGTTGGAATGTTTTTTTGAAGATTTACTGATTTTTTTTTATTTAATATTTAATTTTAAATCAACAGCAGTTTTTGCTTCAATTCGTATGTTCACTGCATGCACTCATGGAAGCAATCCTGAGCCCCTAAACTTCCTAAAAACCGAATTCTAAGGGCACATCTAAGAACCTGAGCACCAGAAAATCTAGACCGTCGTCACATTTCCACTACCTTCCTCAATCTTCCGAAAAAAACATTTCCACAACATGTTAAGTTTAAAAAAAAATAGAGGGCAACATCTTGCAAGCACCAATTCAATGCATCTCGATAAGCATTTATTTCAGAAGGCAAGTGTAGTTAGAGCGACCAAGCAAAATTTACAAAACAATTATATTCGTAAACAAAACAAAAAAAATTGTTAAAAAATCAAATTATCCGCTAAAAAAATTTAAATTTTTTACAAGCTTTTTAACGTTTTTTTCTTGGAATAATATTCTTGTGAATAGGTTTTGCTGGGTCACAATAAATACCTTATATTGAAGCAATTTGTTTTTCTTTTATTTAATTTAAAAAAAAAAGCAGAAAAATAAATTAACGACTCCTGAGTGAACACAAATTCAAAACTCAATTCGAATCTCAATGCACTCTCGATTCAGATTCTCTCAATTTTTCCTTATCTCGAATGAATTTGAGATATTTTGCATTTGTTTAAACTTTTCCACTGATTCACGATGATTGTGCACTTTTGTTAATTCACACGGGTTTCGGGGGACCAGCGACAGTAGGCCAAGATTCAAAATGTTTTATCCACTTTATGCAAATCGCATTTACGAGTCCGGATATTTGAAAGAAACGAAAATGTATCGCGCGCGCTTTCGGTATAGGTACCCGTCAAACGATAATTATAGTACTTCAAGTCGAGAAGATACAAAACGAACTGGAAGGAAATCTATATTTCTAAATTGCACACAGAACCACCGGAGAGCCCCACGTGCCATCAGATGTATCTACATGTGGGTAGATGTATGTGTGTGTATATATATATATATATACGTGCAGTTTGTCAAAGGCACATCACATAAAAAAAAATAAAACACAACAAAAATAAGAATAACTCGAAAAAATAGAAAACGGGTAAGACAATGCCAAACAGCACATTACAACTGTCCACATACAAGTAAGAGTAAAATGTGTATCGGAATAAATAAATTAATTTATTGTTTTTGTGTTAACAAAATGCAACGACGACGACGTTCGCGGATTTGTCGCGCAGGTGATGTGAAGTGGCAGCACGATTGACGACGCGACCAGCGGATATCAAGGATCTCTGTGTGAGAGCTGTCGTCTCCTCTCGGGACGCGGGGTGAGGGGATTTATTTTAAAAACAAAACACACAACAAGTCCGTCTTTTCCAAAACGGGGTGGAGTTTTCCGAAATCGCACTGAAAACAAGCGGGCAGCAGAAAAGAATGTGAACATTCGTCGATAGACGGCTTTAGAAGCGGCGTCTGTTTTTTTTTATTTTTTCCACCACTCACACTCTCTCTCGCTCTAGTAGCCTTGTGTTTGGTGTGTTGTGTGTTGTGTGTTGTGATTCTCTCTATATTACCCAGCCGCCCCCAGTTGGTCGCCTGTCGTCGTCGTCGTCGTCTTTCCGCAACAACCCCCCTTTCACACACATACACACACACAAACAGTCGTATCTATACAGAAACGTCGGAGAGTATAGAATGTGAAATGCATACTGGAAAACTTGCACTGGGCTTTTGTAAGTCACGCGGATCTCAGTATGACCTGAAACCTACTGTCTAGTAACGTTCTAAGCACGTGGATGGCCACACACTGTGTGTCTGTATGTCGGAGCTAACCTCTACCGCCTCCATCATCCGTTCGCTTTGGGTGATTTTGGGATGGTGTGTGTCCCTTTTACATCGTCATTGTGTTAATCTCTATCCACCCTGACCACCGGCAGCAATCCCTCCCTCCTCCAGCAGAACGGAGAGAGGTCAGGATGTGCGTCTCTTAATTGTAACAACAAGGACCTCATGCGGATGGATCAAATCGTTATTCATCCCCCCCGGGTACCGGTTGTGATGGGAACCCACTCCTTCCCACCCCCCAACCCCTCATAATGCGGGTCCACCTCCGCCGTATCCGAGGAAAGCACAAAACAACCGACAACCGATCACGAGGACACATTTGTTGTACCTACTTAAATTCCGTCAGTGAATAAGCACGGCAAGGGATGACAGCAGGGTGGCGCGCATCCAACCATCCCTTACCACCCAACCACCAGCAACCAGTTGCTTCAGTGCGGTCCCGGATTTGTCTTACTTTTCAGCACAACAATCGAATCATCTGAGGAACAAGTTGCCCCTTTCAGCAGCACCCCAAAAACAAAACAAAAAAAAATACAACAGCAGCAGCAAAACATCTTCCATCCATCAGAAAAAAACGGAATGCTGGGGTGGAGTGGTTGTTCGACTGGCGGGGCGGCTGACGAGAGGGGGTGGGCATTGATACACAGTGGAGCGAAGCACATCTCAACTCAACTCAACACAACTCAATACAATAAGCAAGCGAAGCGAACACAGTGCGCTGCTGTGCTGTGCTGTGCTATGTAGTTAGATACACATTCGTTTGTTTTGATGTCATTTTGATATCACGTTTTTGTACCACGTGCGCCACTTGAGAGTGTGATTACGAAAGTAGACGATGGAAGTGTGCACACCCATACAGCGGTGCCGCCGATAGCCACAAGTGTGTGCGCGGCTGTTTGTGTGTGAGCCAGTGCACGAGCTAATGTGCACAACGGCTGGCTAGAGAGACGTGAGCAAGCGAGAGCCGATGCGGAATGCGAGTGTGGGAAAAAAGCTCGAGAAAGTACAACACTCTGGCGGCGAATAGACGAATTAGTTAGCTTTTGCCACAATCAGCTGTTGGCTTAGACAGTGTTTTGGTTTCGTTCTTCTCTTGGTGCGGAGTCATTTCGACTGGGACTGCTGGAGTGGGAGACAGTTGTTTTGGCCCTGGCTTTGCTCCGATTGCATGGAGTTGTGAAATTCAGCGCTTTGTGAGGGGGAGGGTGGGGAGTTTGTGTGGCTTTCGATTGGGTTAGGTTCAAGATGACTGATTGCATGTAGCATTGAACCTAGTTGATCACACTCCGTAAACAAGTTGGTGGACTTTACGAGGGAAGAACGATAGTCTTCCTTAGATCGGACTGGTTCTCGGAGAAGTCACCCAGGCAGTGACTTCATCGTTCTAAGAGGGCATTGCAAAGGCAGAGAAGGGACATGCTGAGCTCCTCCTCTTATGTGCAACTTCAGCTGAAGTCATTATAGAATTTTCCATTCAGAGATGGCGTTTGTGGGCCAATGGCGCGATATAGAGGCATCAGGATATGCCTGATGAGTGTGTTAGGCTAAGGATAGGCCATAATTTGGGTTGTGATAATGAACTAGGCGCCGTCATACCATCTACGGTTGGTGGAATTTTTCAAGCATTAAAATGTATTTTGCAGTATCCACATGCATGGACGGCATCCTGTTCACCTGGAAAGCGTCTTGAGCTAGTACTCATCTTGGTAACTTCGTCAGCTTCTAGAATGGCACTATATAGTACGTTCCAACACCCCCACACATGCTGGATGCTGAAATACTTGACCACCTCGTTGAGAGCAGTTCAGGATGGTCTTCGAACTGATTAACTGACTCCATCCAGAGACTATCTGTGAGACTATCTATCTCCCTTTGATATCAAATTGCCATAACAAGGCTTTCTTATTCGCAACAGTTTCCGCAATGCCGCAAAATTTAGAGTTTCTCTACAATTCATGCGACGACCAAGCAGGAAACGTCTTAAATAGGCTCTTAAAGGATTAAATCACACACTTAGGCACATGGGTGAACGACTGGATATCGAAGTTGGTTGAGTTCCATCCCCTGGTTAGCGGGGTCCCCGGTTCGAATGCCAGTTTGGCTGTTTCTCGGGTATGTTTTTTCCACCAAAAGACACTGCAAGGGGTTTCCTAGAGTCCATCTATATAGCCTTACCTAAGCCTATTCCCATAACGACTGGTTGGCACAGTTGGTTGAGTGCCTGCCCCTAGTTAGCGTGGTCCTCGGTTCGAATCCCAGTGAGAGCAAAGTTAATACGATTTTACCTGGTTTTTAAATCTGGCACAGTCACCATTTTCCTTTGGGATCAAATTAAGGGCACTATCAGTGGAGTAATCAATCAGTGGTAGTAGTCTGACTAGGGGTATCACACTGGACCAATATGGTCTAAGTGTGTTGGTGAATGCACTAGCAGCCCCACTACCTAACCTAACCTAAGTTGTGTCAAGTGGAGATAATGAAAAAACAATGCAAGCCGAACCACATGGGTCATGAAAGGTAACTGACAGAACGCTATTTGTGTCCACGGGTCCCATCAGTAGAAGCAGTCAACTGGTCATACATTACACAGGACACGGCTGACAGAAGATGACAAAAAATTTAACGATCTAGAGGTAGCATGAAGCCGAGCAGTGGAAACTCGAGTGAGGTGAAGATGAGACACAGTAACACAATGAACCACAAATGATACTGCGGTTTCCGACCTTTATATCAATAAATGAAATGAAATGAACTGATTTAAAAGACAAAGACTTGTCGTTGCGTAGAGTATCTGAGACTTGTCATCTCAGAGAGCATTACCCTAAGACTAATTGAAATGAAAACTAAATCAATGCCTCTATGAGAGGGCTGTAAGAGTAACGACAAATTTAGTACACATACGCATTCGTTACTTTGAATCTAAATACTCGTTACTTTAATATCGTTACTAGCTACTTTCGTTAGTTACTTCAAAATTAATATTTTTGTGTTAAAACTTAGACTTAATTTTAGGACCTCAGATAGGAACGTGGTGTTCAACTGAATAGAGTATTTAGGTATGCATGAATGAGATGGTGAGGTGGTGGGCGTGGCGTTATGGGTACGTGCGTCGACCCCTAAGGCTCAACTATAACGCGCATGAAGAGACATGAGCATGACAAGGTTGCGAAAAACACATGAGTTGCCATATTAAGCACATGCGCGCATATCCATCTATCTGAAATTCTTCACGAATTTGCTTTATTTTTTTCATTTAATTATAAGAAAGAGAAACAATTTCTCATGTTTTCATATACATGCATATGAAAGAATAAACGAATTATAACTCAATATCATGAGATTTTTCATATATTCCCTTTGATCTGTCCAATTTGCGTATGCGCGGTGCGATTGAATTCACGCTAGCTCATGCTTAACGAAACTTCTGTGTGGTTTGTGCACACAATATCCCATCTGCCAAATTTACACATGCTTGACGAAATTTTCACAATCATTCGTGGACGACAATTATAGGTTGGCTCATAGGGGTTGGTGTATTCGGTCACTCACCCATGCGCATATGACACTAGCTCATGCGCATTATAGTCAACCCTCTACGCAACTTAACCTCGCTGCCTGGGTTCGATTCCCAGCCGGGTACGACCAAAAAAGATTTTCACGGTCCCACCTCTTTCGAGACACTGACAATGCTCAAAGAGTAATAACTGTCTGGAAAACAGCTTCTCAAACTTGGCCGTTCAGAGTCGGCATAAAACTGTAGGTCTATTCCATTCCTGAGAGAACAATAGCACGCACAACACGAGTGGTTGCTGGGAAGCTAGGCCCTGTCCCTCTATGGGCTGTAGCGCCACCCATATTATTACATTATGAATGAGATATCTACTTTTTTTGTTGATTACATGAAACAAACACTCATAGTGGCAGTATCAATCACAAAAATCGCACAAATATTAACCATACAAATAGTCATTGCCATTATACCTCTACGTTCACAAAATATTCGCATTTTCAAGAGTAGCGTATACCAAACAAATGTATAGAAACGTTACCACACCGCATCGATATCTACCGTAGGAATAAATAAATCATAACTTTCCAAACATACCTAATCGTGGATAAAATAAGCTAAGCAATACGGCAATAGCCCACATAAAAAATTCTAAATACGGTTTTCGAATTCAAGAGATAGAAGATATAGCATACACAAAGGACGGAAATGGTGTATCATCAATTCATATCGACACGTGATGCGGTAGTACCCATCAAAAACAGTATCGAGACAATGTATGTTCTAAGAGAAAAAAATAACGTGAATGCACCGAAGTCGGTTGCCGATATTAAATGTAGGAAAACAAATTTAAGGACGCCTTAATATAAACAATATACAGTGAGGAGTTACGTTGAATTACTTTATTGAATACTCGTTACTCGGTAACGAATACATACATTTTGCTAGAGTACTACTCCAATCAGAGTTTACATTCGCAAATAAGTAGGCCCTATCATAACAATTGAGTTAAGGAAGCTTAAGCGTATGTCGAAGCTGAACGAAAAGCAGTCAGAAGCATCATCAAATTTCAAGTGGTAGTGTTGGCAACTTACACAAGATTGCAACTTCAATTTCACACATGTCACCAATTTCATCCCCTCTTAAGTAAGCAAACGTGAACTAAACTTGAGAAAACTTAACGAAAGTCAACGAAAATTAATGAAATTTAACGAAACTTCACGAAACTTAACGAGACTCAATGAATCTTAACGAAACTCAAAAAAAAACTTAACGAAAAATCAACGGAACTTAACGAAACTCACTGAGACTTAACGAAACTCAACAAAACTTAACGAAACTTAAGAAACTTAATGAAACTCAACGAAACTTAAAGAAACTCAACAAAAGTGAACGAAAGTCACTGTATTCTTTCTGTATATTCGCTCGATTGCTTAAGTTGATCTAAGTCTCTTGGACACACTATAGTATACTCATTCCTGGCGAATGCATTGTGAGTCATAACAGAGGGATTCGTAAGAGCATAGGGCTAGGCTCTGCCTAGAACAATTCGAACAGAAATGCTTTCTCAAAATAGTGATAGCGGCCAACATGCCATCGAGTACATACCCAGCAGCACAAGAAGAAGAACAAGCGTCCAGAACCGGCAGAGCACAGCTTAGCCGGCGAACAGTGTCAACAGGAACGTCACGTTTGATAGGACCCAACATCAAAATCTTGGACAAATTTCCTCGACGCGATCCAAATTCGGAATTGCCGCCGTTTCGTCAATAGGTCGACTAGATTATACAGCCATCAGGTGAACATGCTTGTTAAGAGGTCAAGGACAGGAAGGTCGGAACATTTTCTCGAACTCAGTCTCAGTTTCGAAGACCAAGTCGCATGCACCACTTGTACATCCTCTATGACCCCACAATCTTCTAAGAAAAATTGCTGCCACATCTCATCAGAAATTGTTTACCTCGAAGTCTCTATTTCTTGCATACGCACTGATGTGCATACTATCTACCAAGAAACTACATCGCCACATCCGTACGTCAGCTCTGCGATGGTTGCCAACGAAATCTACGCGCACTGTGTCAGGAACAGCGACTTGTTTTCCGAAATCAGTGCGCAACAATCGGCAAAGAATCTATTTCATGACCTATCGAGCAGTCGAGAGAAAACAAAACCAGAGGAATCCGTCCGCCTATTCAAATGGTAAACAAACGTATTATCTCCCGAGCCTGAGATAAGCAGCTCAAGCGCAGCACGTACTGATGGTTTTAAAATACAAAAAAAATGTAGGTCGTTGTTCGCGGGAAATTTATTCAATGCCACTATCCAATAATTGCTCATTTGTCACAGTTAATGGTGGCAAAACATTGTCACTGGAACTTAAACTTATAATTACGCCCCCGCAGCCACCCACTCCACTACAAGATGAAAAAGCTGATTAATACCCTCACTTCTAATAAATTCATGTCACCATGCAACGGCATCTGTGTGCCCGCTGGCTGGCCCATGAATCAAACCTAAGCTACCCTATTCAAATGTGAGGCATCTACACCAGTCACAGCGAGAGAGCTTAATTCCCCGAGCACGTGTTTGTCGCCACCGCACATCCCCGACCGTCTGGCAGTCAACGAGTTGACATGCCAGTTTTGACACACGACAAAAATGCACAAGGTGAAAGCTTTTCCCAAAAGCACAAGCACTTGCTGTCAATTTACAACAGATGGCACTGAGCGGCAGACGTCGAGCTTTGCCCGCCATTGGCGCGCCACGCCAAACTTTCGCCGCGGAAACTTTCAAACGGGCGATATTTTCGTGAGGGAATAAACAAATCTCACGAGATTGCACTTTGGTGTTGGAAACAGTTACGACCGCCGTAAAAGTGGTCATAATTTTCACGGCCGCATGACGAGCATTTTTGTTCGCTGTTTGTCAGACTTTTCAAGGCAATCTGCGGATTGGTGCGAAGAGAGGGCGAACTGTGTCAAAGGACAAATTCAGTGAATTAGATTCCACCCTAGCTGCGATTCAATCGCTGGCTGTTTCCAAGAGCTTCGAGACGTACTGCTGCCGCTGATGTGTTTGTTTTGCGCTCCGCCTGGTCATGTTGAGAATCGCTGCGCTGTGGCGGCGAGCGCGAGACCCAGACAAATGTACTTCGCGAATAGATTATCTTGTCAATAAAAGAAAGCTTAAAATATCGCACGATCGCAATCGTTCGGAGTAGACGTCAGATAAGTGGGGCTTTAGTTAAGCCTCGAGCGATGATAGATTATTTTTTTTTATGCCTTCCGCTTGGTGTAATTGGACTTGGACATTTCGTTGTGTTTCGCAGAATTGCAACAGCCGTCTGAGCTGACTGAATGAATGAGAATGCCCAAGGTTCCACGAACGCGGTCCGTAGTGCGATCGATCACGCACTACGATCGGGGCAAGATCTGGGTTGTGAGTTGATGCATAGTTCTGCAGAATGGGTGGTGGCAGAAAAGTTGGGCCGAGGCAATGGAACTGCACGGCAACGGAAGTGAATCGCACATCGAACAAGATTATGGGGAATTTTAAGAGGAAGATAAAATAACGAACTATTTAGGAATCTTTTTTATGATGGCCTTAAATCAGAGTGTCAAGCAACATTGCTTAGCAGGGCGCGCTTTGCATGCTTTATTTTATTTTAGCTACACTTTTCAACGCCCTATGCTGCTCAAGCAGATGAATCTGTCTCTTAAGGGTGGCACAACGCATTCACTAGTCTTGACTTTAGCATAATCTTAAGTCTTTATAATTATCGAGCGAAAACACAGAAATAAGAAACTGTGATCATAACAACTATTTCGTTCAGTTTCGTTAAGTTTCGTTGAGTTTCGTTAAGTTTCGTTAAACTTTCCTTACTTAAGCGGGAAGTAATCGCTCTCTACCTATATGTAGGGTCGGCCATTCACTACACAAAATAACTGTGCTAACTGACGATTTTGCAGTGCATTTGTATGATGAATGCGGGTGTACAGTCAACTCTGCAAAAATCCAAACTATTTTGATTCTTCCTCAAATGTTAATTTCCCAGTTATTTTGTATAATAAATGAACAGACTAAGTGGCACTTGACATTGAAATTTGATGTTTCTCCTGATGTTGATTTAAGAAGAGGCACACAAGTTATGTTAAGAATATGCATTGCGCGACAGTCTATGGTGGACTTGGGCCTAGATTTTACATCACCCACTTGTGTTGTACGAGTTATTATTCTGACATAAGTTTACTTGAGATGGATGTGATTGGGTCGTGTCCAAAACCGAAAGGAACTACTGCATCATTCAGTTCAACTTTGGTCCTTCGAGCCATATCTGTTCTGCTGCTCTTAAGCAGAAGTAAATGATTAAGTGGTGTCTTGGTCTTAAGCTTTACCCATAATAAGTGGAAAACATTATGTGATGCTTAAGTGAATGCTGTAAATGACGACCCCAAGCACCTATTGGACGACTTTAACGTCTGGCCATTCATTGAGCACCGCTTGAGTGAAATAGTTTTCACCGTCACATTTAAATGAAATACACTCGCTCATTAAGACCGGGGACTACAGTCCAGAATCGAATGAAAAATGAGGTCGCTTCGTGGCTCATCGGCTTCCATCGCTTAAGACCATGGAATTCGGTTAGACTATATTTGTGGGTAGACGGGGGGAAAGGCAATTCTCGCTTACGTGAGAACCCATTGCGATGCTCAATGACTTACGATTGCATACGTTTGTGTTCAGTCATGTCGGTTAATTTTTTAGTTGCTCAATGCCATCCATCGAGTTTACTGACTCTGGCAGTTTTCTGTACTTCTGCTCCTCGAGTCAGAGCAGGACGAGGAAAACCGAAAATCCGGTTAAAAGACCAAATCATAACAGGCCCAAGACAGCGTAAGCAGTGGGCCTAAATGATGGAAGCGTAACAATGGATTCAGTGAAAGGGGGTGTGCTCTTAGCTGAAGGATACGAAATTCAGCGAGCTACTTGAGCACCTCAAAGAATATGCACACATTATGGCAGATGTTAAATACGAGTGCAACACATCAGCAGGCTCTGTCTTTGAACCACACACAGCTCATCTGTTATTACGTGGCATTGTCAAACTCTAGAAGAGAAGAGGAGAACATTTTTAAGGAGCTTCCTGGCCTTCCTGAATCGAAATCAAGCCCACCTGGAGTTTTAACGTCCCGTAATCGGTTCTAATGAAAGCGACATGAGTCTAGTCAACGGACTTAACGCCTCTGTAGCGTACAACACTAGTCCAACGGGAAGAATCATCGACTTGGCACCAGTGGGAGACAATGGACGAGGACTCCCAAGAAAATAAGCGTACGAAAATGGAGGCCACTGGTTAAATATCGTGTCCTTAGAGGTTTTAGACTAAGGCCCAGGTCCACCCTGGAGTTCCAGTAGAAGAAGAAATTGTTCGGCTATAATGGCGGCTCACTGAACCGTCTTGTCTGTGTTACCATCCGAAATGGATTGTGAGCAGCGTTACCTACCCATTTAGTTACTTAAGTAGGCCGGGTAACGTAACGCGGGATATGCAAAGTACATTATGTGGGATGTGCAGTACCTTATTGCCTTCAGTTAAAAATCTAGGTAAAGAGTTTCAGAAGTAGTGTAAGCCTGAACTGAAGACGATCATATTTTTGTGAGCCGTGAATTATAGATGAGGACTTTTATTGGATCGGCCATGTGTTCGTGGCAGGATTACTTGCAACTCTAGTACTCTTCGTGGCCTCCTGCTTGTCGTGAACTTCTTGATCAAATATTGATGTGAGAATAAAATAAACCCCAATCCAAGATGCAACAGCATACGCCGAGGGATCCATTTACAGCGAACTTTGAATGCATCTAGTCAATAGTAATCGAATGGAGAGAGAAGCTTGAGGCAAGGCGTCATGTCAGGAAATGTCCCTATATACTGTTTCGGAGCTCTGTAATTTAAGGGACCATTGAATCGAGTTTTAAAAAATTTAAAAAACTTGAGACAAAGAAAAAAACAATCACCGAAGTATGAAGAGGTGACAACCTCTAAAAGTAAAGCCCACTTGTCCAACCAAGAGTCTCAGAAAATAACAAGGCCTTAATTGAACAAGCCTCTAAGCAAGTGCTTTCAGAAGAGGGCAATGGTGGTTCCCTAAAACGGGGCACCAGCTAAAGGGACCTACTACCTCGACATGGAGTCAAGAATAGCCATCTTATCTGAAGGTATTCAAAATACAGCCTTTGCAAGGACTCAGATGAATGTCATTCAAGAGATCTTCGTAGATAAGGTAGTGGCACAATAGGATGTCAGCGTAAGACTTTACGTTCCAGGGGGCTATATATTCAATGTGGGACTTCCGACGCTACATTACACAAGGAAGCTACGCAAAAATTTGGCAAGCCGTTGCTAAAGACTTGGGGAGGACATGAACTTTTGACAACCTATTGAGTTTCTACCTAGATGTCGCTGGTCTCCGAGATGATCATGGATCTGACGTAGAGGCAGTATGAAGGCCTTAAATTTGAAAAATGGAGGAGTCCTAAAAGAACAAATATAAGACCGTCATCAGAGCTAATTAACTCAATAGGGCAAAGAAGTGCCAAGAATCTGGTGGAATGTCAAAATGGAGTAAGTTCAAAATTCGGAAAAAATGTTGGTTAGAAAAATAAGTTCAGACAAAGGGGGTCATAGATCGCTCGAGAGTCGAAAAGGCGTTCAAGGAGAATAAAGACGATCGTCGGGTGCATCAGTAGAAGGTTCACGCTACCAACCTGCGGGCGATGTCGCGACTTAGTCCACAACACTCTCCAAATGATCACAATCCACCCCATCACGACTCCATGGTCATCCCTGCATGGACAGAACCACAAAATATACTACACCACGAATTTGACGGTTTTTCTATTTCGAGATCGATTCCCCTTGAACTCACGAGCATTTGGCTGAACACAAAATCCAATCCCCAGCAACATCCTGCCCACCAGCGACTAGTTTCGTCAGAAATACAAGGAAAAAAAATGTGTGTTTTCAAACACTATCAAGAAACTCTTCCGAATTTAAAACAATTTCATGTCAAAGAGACAACTCATAGTGAAGCCCATCAATCACTTCAAAGCAAACAGGCAACAAAACAAAAAAAAAACAGAAAGAAAACCAAAAAAGAAACAACGAAAAACCTCATGTTGTCCATGAGTCCACAACATCGAAACTTGTCAAATCGCTTAACACGTGCTTTGTTTGATGTCCCAAAAGTACAGTTCCATGAACATGAAGTGTATTCATTTTGACAACTTTAAAGGAATTCGACGTTATTTCGTTTTACGAGTATTTTTCGCCTCACTTTCGAGATAAAAATAGCAACTGTTAGCAGAGATGAGAGATGACATTTACATGATGATTGGAGAGTACACGTTTCCAAAGAAATTCAATTCAATTGAACCACGAAGAATGTGACAACCGTTTGTCATCTGAAGGAACAAAACCGCTAGTCGAATAGTTTTTGGAAGACTGTCTCCATTATTCACTGTCAAAGGTTTCCAATCAACTCTGCGACGGCAAGATTCATTCATTTTCAGCCGCCACCGAGCCGTCAGAAATTCCGCATTTCAGGAAAAAAAATCTCTGACATTTCAGCACCGCCCCCTTTGGGATGTTGTAGTGTAAGCAAATATTCGAAGAAATTCAATTCAATGTGAAATTTTATTTTTGCTTCCCAAAAATAGCCGTACATACACAATCCGCTGGTCAACCGGTGAACAATCGGATACGATTTTTGGCACGAACAAATTCCGCATCATTTTGACGTTTCATTAAAACCCATCACCGGCGAGCGACAGATGACACCACCAGCAGCGCTGTGTGGTTGGCATGGCGGTGGAATGAAAAGAAAAAAATCAAAACTAATGTGTCCGCATTAATTACTGACATCCAATTAAACATTAACGGTGTTAATGGGCAGATAATAAAATGTCTTTTTTTGGGCGGCCAGAGACTCAATATAGCCGTGAGTTAACCACAATTAGCACGACACATCGATTTCATGATAGTATGCACAATGTCAGCATCCATTTAATTATCACACGAAAATGACAACAAATTAATGAGTCAGGAAGTTCAGGGCCTGAAGTGTGTGCGCTGTGTGCGCACACAAGATGGCGGGCGTGATGACTAGCGGTCATGGCGGGCTTCGGGGGTCTTAGAAGACAATGGCGGGAGTTCGTTTTTTTTATCGTTGCACATAAAGTTTTTAATTGAAGCGATGTACCGCGTAGAAATGATCAGAAATTTATGACGGCACCATTTGACTAGAGGCTGAGGGAAGCGAAGAACATCCCTGTTGCAGCTTTGCCCTTCTTGCGTTTGACACGACGGTCGGTGTTCCATGAGGGACATGGGCTTCTTTTTTTAAAGAAATGTTTCAACAAACTTACCTCGTGGCGCAGCTGGTGACGTGTTGCCCTTCTTGAATTTAAGTGCACGGCCTTTTCCCATTTTTGAAAGTCTTTTAATAAATCGCACAAATATCGCATCGCTTGCTGGGGAATTTGAAAAAATTCGCGCCGCATTTGATAGGGAACCGATAAGTAGGATTTTTTTCACTCAAGATTGTTCAGCAAGTGTGGCGTTGCTTGGATGACTGAAGTGAGTCTCGGGCCTCTGATGATGGTTAATTTCTTCGCGTCAGTTCAATGACAACGTCTTAAGTTAGGTTCCCTCGCTCTCTGTCCACCGTTAGATCTCATCGTTGTAAGTTTTTTACGCCCGTCGACTTCGTTTGAAATGTTGAGCAAGACTCAGACTCCACCAAGTCAGATCCTACCGTTAGATGTCATTGACGACCATCAACAGCGTACATTGTTGCTTACAATGCTTAACAACTCTCCGACTCCACCATCTCGTGGTCGACCAAGACAGGTTCAGTGGTTCATTTAGTTCGTCTTGAAACATTTTCAAATATTGAGTAAGACGTCAAGTTTCAAGACAATCATAATTATGTGATAATCAGAAGCAATTAGCAGTCTTTTCGGTTTTGTCGACTGGACCGGGCGAACACAGGCAACCTGTACAAACTCACAGCTCACGACTTGGTGATCTTAATCTCGTCGAATGAAGTCATAAATCGAGACCTACTTAAGTTATTTTGACTTCCAAAATTTACAAAATGGCTGCAGACTCTTAAGCAGATCAGATGCATACACAGTAACTGAGAAGATGCGATGAGTTGACTGTTTGGCTGTTGAAATGAATGAAGTGGATGTTTGTTTGAGGTTCGACAGCAGCAATAAAGCGGACTACCACCAACCAGAACGAAGTTAGAAGGTCTTCTCCAGCGTTAAGAAGACCTTCGAACTTCGTTCTGTAGACCGGGAAAGAAGCAGCAGAAGGAGAATTCTCCTTGGGCTTCGAAATGAGTATAGGTACACTGGCAGTGATCTTCTTTGACCAATTCGACAGAATTCCTGGCATTTCCTCCGAACTAACACTCCCTGCAGCGTTTTCGAAGCGTTTTCGAGAACACAACATAACCAACAAATTGATCTCAAAATTTTCAGACAGCAAATATATACTTATTGCACCTCTTTTTAAAATTTAATGGAGCTTCAGAGTTTCTTTGGTTGATCGTGCTAATCTCAGGAACTACTTGTTTGAATTGAAAAATTCTTTTTGCGATGAATAGTTCACTTACCGAGGAAGGCTTAAGGCTTTATAACATCATGTCACGACCAATAGGAGTATCGATGAAAAATGTTGCAAAAATGGGGAACACATTATTCCATTTTGAGAGCTTCCGTTTCGTGCGCTGCGCTGAATAAACGCTTGAAGATACGCAAAAGTAATGTATGACGGAATTGTTCCTCTTTAAAAGTTCTATAAGAAAGTCCTTGACGATATATGTCTATCTTTCACAATTGCCTCACTATAACCTCATTTATGGTAATCAAACTTGTTCGAAAGTAATATTTTTATCCGAGAAATGAAGTATTCAAGAGATGCACGACTTCTACCTCTCTTGCCCCTTAAGATGTTTGCCAACTGTTTTTAGAACGTGTTCATAAACTCACTCAAATTGATCAATCAGAGGACGGCATTTACTTTAATTCGTGAATAACCGTCAAAAATTCATAAATATCTGTCAAAAGGCACTCAAATTCGGGCATGGACTAGGGCGCAATCAGCTGTGAGGTCGGTTATCTCTGTAATACTTCATTTCTGATCTATCCCATATTCACGCTCACTAAGTCGCGGGGAACAGCAAGTCGGAAATAAAAGCCATGGAATCGGACATTTTGACGTCGAAATTGTTCAGGTTGTGATACATCCTTGGCGAGCACGGTGACCCCTTAGAGACAGGGTTACAGAAAGGAAAACACGGACAATCTCGCGAAAAATGAATCTCAACTGGGAGAATCTCAGACAACCAGCTATGCATTCACGCTCCATAAGAAGAAAACTGGAAAACGAAGCCCTGGAAGGAGCTAGTGCTCGATGGTTCAGCTTGGAGATTGGAAAAACAGGTCTTGAGGCCGATGCTGAACAAAAACAAATCAACATCACTGTGAATGCTAATATGAGTTCTTACTTTGCCACACAATAACTTAAGCAGGAGCGAACATAACGATACATTAAAGAGTCGATTGTTGTTCTTGACGACTTGAGGTGATGCCTTATTTTTTATTTTGCACCTTTTTGTTGCGACGTGTCAGTTGCTAGAGTGGGTTACAAAGATCTGGCGGTCGATTAATGCTAGACTAAGGCCTACAATTGAGCCTAGGTTAGACAAAGTAAGAGTGTGCAACCCACCAGCAACAGATGGCAGTCAGGCGTAGGCCAGTCTAGACATAATAATAATATGGGTGGCGCTACAGCCCGTAGAGGGCCTGGGCCTAGCTTCTCAGCAACCACTTGTCTTGTGCGTGCTATTATTCTCTCACGCGTGGAAAGGACCTACAGTTTAATGCCGACTCCGAACGGCGAATTTGAGAAGCTTTTTCTGGACAGGAATACTCTTTGTGCATTGTCAGTGACTCGAAAGAGGTGGAGCCGTGAATTATCAAAGGTGGTAAATTCGGGTATCGATCCTGGCACCCTCTGCGTAGGAGTCGACGCACTAACCCACTACACCACGGTGACCCACCAGTTACAGAGGCCAGTCTAGACCCGTTCTGATAAAACGAGGTTTGCCTTTCTCCTAAGTCTAGAATCAATTGGTGCTTGTCACAAAGCCATCTCGGAGGCTTATACTGACGGGATTCATTTCACTGAGACTGATGAAATAGTAGGCCCCCAGGTAGGAGAAACTACGCCCAGTTAGAGCGTTACACATGCGAAGGAGGTGAGTGATGATTTCTACCTCCTCTTTATCAATGCAGCTTTTCTGCGAACGCGTACCACATGCGTCGTTTTGACGCTGATTAGTGTCCTGTGTTTAAGTCTCCTAAGCCTGAGCAGACAGAGGAAGGTCTGGGATAAGGTAATGGCCATGGACAGTTGCCATTTGTGGTTGGTAGTAATTGTAAGGCTTATCGAGAGGGTACATCTCCTCCTAGTCCGAGAGCAGCGGTTGTACCACTCTCAGCGAGTTCATCGTCACAATGTCCCGGCAGCCACACGAGGTTTATAATAAAATGCACAGCAATCTCGTTAAGAGACCATCAACATTTAAGGAATGACAGTCAGACGCTTCAAATATTTTTGAATCAGTTGCAGTTTAGCTATGGGTCTAAAGTTTCCAATGATTCTTTTTGACCCAGACTTATGAATTGGATTAATATAAGAATGCTTCCAGCAATCGAGAAATTTCCCCGTCTTAAGAGACATATTAAATATTGCCTTGAGAGGGTAGATCAGGATATTTTTGCATGCTTTAACAAACAAAGTCGGAATGTTGTCGGGAGCAATATTACTACTCCACTCTAGTGACGACAATTCAGTGAGTATTTCATTCTGATATGGATGCACATCCGTTCACAGGCAGGCAATGAATTACAATCAACAACCTCATTTACAAAATTCGATTGGAAAAATGCAACAAACATGTCACATATTTTATTTAAGTCATCACTAACAATTCCTTCATACGACATTATAGAGAGAGATTTCACTGTACACTGCTCTTGAGCCAAACCAGTGCCTCTTTTCTGCTGCAAAACTCTGAAATGGTCAGGGAGCTTCAAGGAAAGGGCAATATTTAGGACTTTAGAGTAGACCCCTAAGCCCACCCCTCGAGATAAACCCACGTCCGTCGTCGATCTGTCTGCTTATATTCGCACAGGATCGTCCAGCGTCTGACTGTCAGACATCCAATCAGATCTGGAAGGAATGCTGACAGAGAGTTCCTTCTCGAAAATGGCTTGGGGTGGCTTCGGGAGCTGTTAAGAAGGACGTTGAATTCATTTAGAAAAATTGAGTGAACGATAAAATCGAGGCTAAGACCAATTTTAAATCAACTTGAACCGGGACCACCAGGAGATCACGATCAACGAGCCTGCAATTTAAAACAATTTCACGTGGTTAGGCCCCAAAGGGCTGATACCCGGGCAGACCTTTGAGGCATAACACGCGTAAAATGGGTCACAAGAGATTTTTAAATTGCAGGCAAGGACGGTGGGACAAGAAGGACCACACAGGGAGCAAGAAGATCTCACTCTCTCATGGCAGAGTACCGCATTTAACACGTTGAGCCCCTTTGTCATGTTTGTGTGTTCAAAATGCACCCCCGGGGGCACACATGTGGCTCAAGACGTTACTTGATCTCAATTTGTGCCCAAATGACATTGTATTGCCGACAATCTTGGCCGGAGAACGGTGTTCATTGGCAGATTGGTGACTTCCGATTCCGGGGACAGCTCCCAGTACAATCCCATCCTCACACTCATTCGATTGGCATTTCCCCCCTCCCCGCCCCCACAGCGCTATAAATATTTACAAATATCGAGCAGTCTCTTGCTGTGGTGGCCAATTCAAAGGAAGCATGGCCCATCGCGAACTGTGCCACACGGAAGCTGTTTCATTGCTCATCTCATCATATCTGTCAAAGATGAGCTCAGCAAGTTAAGCAAGACTCCCCTCCCCCCTCAAAAAGTGTCACTCCCCCGCCCACTCATTTCCAAACAATTCACTAGAACAGCCTTCTTTTTTCAGAGAATTTATGTCACCACCGCAACATCGATTTTTATTTTTAAACTAAGACAAACATTTTAAATTGATTTATGTGTGCGGGACTACCCTTCGAGAGCGTTTCATTTAGCTGACTGACATCCATGAATGTCAAAACGACATCACGCTGGGCGCACCCGACTGCCATCGCCCAAAGAATGAACCGTGCAGTAATGGCATCCGCCATCGGTCCCAGCCCTCCCCTCCGTCCGATCGGTTCGAATTATAAACACAAATTATGCTCACTCACACTGTATCGTTTGATTCAAGCAATTACGGATACACTATGCCTAATGGGTAGGGCGCATGAAATAGATGCTGCTGCTGCTCACGGTGGCGGCGGTGCGGGCGGTGCGGGACAAACGCACGTCCAAATGCCCAAATGGCCAAATGGCCAAACGGCTCGTTGAAAGTGTTTCTTCTTTCCTTTAATTTAAAATAGAAATAGACGAGCGGCAGAGGACCAAATAGTTCATCATTCGCCCCTCGTACAGTCGCACCGACGACGCGTCGGTCGCGTCGCGACTGTCGTACATCTTCGTGCGTCTAATTGGAGACACTGTTCGCGTCGTCGAACGTGTGCGTTCGTACAGACACAAATGGAGAATGAATAGAAATAACTTGAGCTCTCATTGAGAAGTGAACGACAACGACAACGACGACGACAAGAAGAAGAAGAAGGCATTCTGAATCAGAGCCACCGCCACCGCGCCGACGAGGGATGCGGCCATCTACGAGTGGAGCGACCTTCGGAAACCTTTTTGGGGCGGATAAGTGCGAATCGACTCAAGACTTAAATCATTTTTACCAACCTCCTCAACGACTACAATGGACACTCGAGGAGGAAGCGTACGAGTACGTGGACACTTTGTGCCCGTGTGTGTGCGTGTCGATGTTTGAGGGTCTTTTTGAAAATAATTTTCGATTCTTATTTATGCTGACGGTTGTGGAAATTATTTCTTGTCTTTTCTCATTTTTTGGCACGCTCACAAGTATGCGTTGGATGCGTCGGATCCTAATGGATATCTGCAGACGAATTCAATCGTAATCAGAGGTGAAGCGTACAGATGCAGCAGCAGCGATAGCTGGCTCCTGGCTCAGTGACTGAATACGAATGCGAAAGTGAATGTGTGGCGATATTCATTGAAAAAGATACGCGTTGATGGGAGCCGCATTGCGTTGGAATGCGTTCCCTGATGGATGGATGGATGAGTGCTTTCTGCTTCTTGGCGCTTCACTTGGAAGACACAGAGAGACTGAACGAGAGAGAGAGAGAGAGAGAGAGAGAGAGACGGAGATGAGAATGAATAAAGGAAAATGGAACAAAGCGCACCGTAGGCGGCGAACAGGTGGCAACCATTTGTTTGCTTTAATTCAATTGACTCGGTTATTAAAACAGAATTTAATAATAATTTCATCAACCGATGGAATCTGGGGCTTTCGGTAGGCGTTGCGATGCTTTTGATCCCAGGCGTGTCAGGCGGGCCAGGGGTGTTTGATTGTTGAGTTAGATGCGTCGATTTGGGGGAGGATTGGGGGGACAGAGCAGACGTGAGTTGATGGGATTTTAGGGAGCGAAGGAAACAAATCGAATCCAATCCAAACTGTCATTACAGTTGAACTGACCCGCGCTAATTGCTGGCCCAACCAAAGACCGGCAATAAGCAGCAAGGACACCCGAACGTCTGCTTGGCTTCCGGTAAACCTTTACTCTGGCGCTGGAAAAGGAAATCCAATGTCTTACTGACCTCTGAAGCCACTACCATGTCGAGGCAGACGATTTTAAGTGTACGACAATACCCAAGATCATTTCACCACGAAAACCAAATTAATTCACCGCACACTTTTGCGTTCTGGCTGATGAAGCTCGGAGACGCCTGAAGAAGAAGCTCGTAGTCGCATTGACACCCCGTGCCCATTTCCCTCACAGGTCCAAGACCATTTCCACCTCCGACTCTTTCCCTTCCTCTTCTGGTGGCGCCACAGCCCGGAGTGAACCTGGGCCTCAACCAACAAGCCTCTCCAGCCGGCGCGATCTTTAGCCAGCTGTCTCCAACTTCGCACACCAAGTCGATTGAGGTCCTTCTCCACCTGGGTGCGCCATCGGTTCCGTGGGCGTCCTCAATTGCGTTGTTCTACTGGTTCGGAGTCGAAGACTCTTCGAGCAGTGTTGTCCATGCGCTCTACATGGCCCAGCCATCTTAGACGTTGAATCCATAGACGCCTGGCTAGGCTCATGCCGCTGTACAGCCCGTACAGTTCGTGGTTGAATCTTCTTCTCCAATAACCATCAACGCAGACAGGAACAACGATTGAACGCAGAAATTTTGTCTCGAAGATTGTCCATGCCCACCACACCATAGAGCAGGACAGGGATGATCAAGGTGTGATATAATGTTAGCTTGGTCCTTCGAGAGAGGACTCTACTACTCAATTGCCTCTTGAGCCCATAGAAACAGCGGTTGGCAAGAGTTACTCTGCGTTTAATCTCGGTACTGATGTTGTTCTTACCGTTTACTGCGGCGGCGAGGTAGACGAAGTCCTCGACTACCTCGAAGTTATAGCTGCCCATTGTGACGCTCTGTCCATGACGTAAATGTTGTGCGTCCTTTCAGCATATACAGTGGACTCTCCCTAAGTCGAATCGTCACGGGATACCATAATCTGTTCGAGTTAGAGAGAGTTTGACCTAGGGAGAGTCCACTGTACTTCGTTTTGCCCTCATTCACCGCTGGACCCATTTTACCCGCTTCCGTTTCAATGCCAGCAAACGCTTCATTGACGGCTCGCTGTGTTCTGCCAATCACGTCAATGTCATCCGCGTATGCTAGCAGTTGTACGGACTTCTGGAAGATCGTGCCTCTACTGTTGGCGTGTGAGTCTTGCACGATCTTCTCCAAGATGATGTTAAAAAATTCACGTGACAGCGCGTCGCCTTGTCTAAGACCTTTTTTGACGTTGACGGTCTCGGTGAGTTCGCCTCCGACCTTGATGGAGCAGCGAGAATTCTCCATCGTCATCCTGCACAACCTGACGAGCTTGGCAGGAATGTCAAAACTAGACATGGCGTTGTATAGCTCGTCCCTATGCACGCTGTCATACGCGGCCTTGAAATCGGCGAATAGGTGGTTGGTATCGATCTGCATCTCATGGGTTTTTTCCAGGATCTGTCGTAATGTTAAGACTTGGACGATGGTGGACTTCCTCGGCCTGAAACCGCACTGGTAAGAATCAGGTTGTTGAGGAATGGTTTCAGACGATCACACAAAACAGCAGAGAGGACCTTATAGGCGATGTTGAGGAGACTTCTCCCTCGGTAGTTGGGGCAGTTGAAGGGGTCTCCTTCCTTATGGATCGGATTCTAGCCTCTCAAAAACGAGTCGATGAATGAGGACCTCCCCCTCCTCACTAAAATAGTATCGACGTTGCATGTTCCTATTGTCACCCCATACATCTACCTCAGCGCACAAAATTTTCGAATTTATTTCGTTTCAGATAAGCCGCCGATAAGCTTCATTCATGATGCAAGAACCGCTGGACAAAGTACAAAGAGAATGTCCGTAAATAGGAAAAACCACGTTTCCTAAGATACCCCGACTCGCGACTGACATACTTCGGCACCATTTGCCTTTCGCTCAGATATCGGACTGACCTTTGGATATCCAAGCAACAGTGGCGATTAGATAGTTATTAGACCATAAATGCGTGGTAGTACTCTTTGTGATCAGCCAGAGATAAGGGCTTAGTATTTAGTCGGGTTAATCGACGTAAGTTTTGGGAATCAATTCTTAAGACTTTCTTTAGTTTCGATTCACCGTGCAGAGGACTTCTGAACCATTTGAAATGTTCGAGGAGATGCGCTCTCGTTTGATTTCTTCAAACTGGTCCTGGAGAAGATAGTGCGGCGGGCAGCTGTAAACACGGAAGTCAGTATCTTCTACAAGTCAGTCCAACTGTAAGGATATGCAAACGAAATCGACATTGACATCGTCGCGCGTTCCCAACGTGCCATAGTACAAGCATTTACGGCAATTGAAGAAGAGGCGAAGCGAGCTGGTCTTAAGGTCAGTGAATCATAGATGGTCAACTGGCACAGAATGCCTCATTACCAAACAACTCTGGCCTACGATCGACCATAAGCGATCGCTTAACTTGATTAGACTAAGCTAGTCTAACCTGAGATTTATCATTGGCGTTATAACAACGATTTCTGTAGAAGCTGCAGAGACGAGGATGAGGAAGAAACCATTGTACACTTGGAACTGCAGTGCTCTGGGAGCATATTCTTTTGATAGCCTGAGCACCAAGCACCTTCAAAGTAGGTCATCTTCTTTGCTTTATTAAAAGCATTAACTGGTTTTCGAAATTGGTACTCACTGATCCGCGTGGTAGAACAATGGGCCTTATTGGCCTAATTGTGGCTGCTGTCCTTCCCGTCTACAATAGTCAGCCACTTCTACTTAACCTAAAGTCAATGAGGATAAAACGAAGTATATACTGTCGACCAAAAAACACACCACCTTGGTCAAAATATCTGGATCGACAGCTACAATTTCGAGGTAGTAAAGGACTCGGCAAACGTAAACTCTACAAACGACATCACTGTGGAGATCCGACGTAGAACCGCCTTTGACAACCGGTTTTACTTCGGTCACTGTCAAAACAACTTTCGTCAAAACTACTGACTCGAAGGACCAAAATCTTCGTCTTCTTCTCAATTTGGCGCTACAGTCCGGGACGGACCGGGGCCTCAACCAACAAGCCTCTCCAACTAGCACGGTCTCTGGGTAGCTGTCTCCAGGGTCGCACGGCAAGTTGCTTGAGGTCCTTCTCCACATCGGTGCTCCACCTTAAACGCGGTCGTCCTTTGTTTCGTTGTCCCACGGGTTCGGAGTCGAAGACTCTTCGGGCCGGAACTGAGTTGTCCATACGCTCTACATGGCCTAGCACCAAGATCATGCTCTAAAAAAACTTTTATTTTGTCAGTCCTGCTGTATGGAGCCGAAAGCTGGACTAAGCAAAACTGCGGAGCTGATTCTTGATGCCTTCGAAAGAAAAATTCTACGTCGGTTATATGGTCCCGTCTGCGAGGAAAGCGATTGGAGGAGAAGACACAACCGCGGACTCTACGAGCTGTACCAGGATGTAGATGTAATCCGGAAGGCAAAGATCTGTCGACTGCACTGGCTCGACCACATCGAGCGCATGGACAACAATGCTCCACCTAAGAGGGTATTCGAATCCGAGCCTCATGGTTCGAGAAGGAGAGGGAGACCGAATCTCCGGTGTAAAGACCAAGTAATCGCTGATGCAAGACAGCTTGGTCTTTATGACTGGCACGCTGCTTCGTGCCTAGGACCGTCGGGAATGGAAAGCAGCTGTCATTCAGGCTCGGACTCTGCATGGGTCGTCAGTCTGATTACTCACTTATCAGGCTGACGGCCCATGCAGGCTTAGAGCCTGAGCGATAGTAAGTAAATATATAAATTACGGCAGCACATCTCGTGAAATTCTTTTCCAGTCTTTCGAATCTGAGCTCTTGTTATACGGGGCATCCCAAATTTTGGAAGTTTGGAAGAGTATTCTAAATATGGTCTGACAAACGAACAAAAGATGGACTTACGACTAGTTAGCTTCTCAGCAACCACTCATGTTGAGCGTGCTTGTGTGCTTTCACGAGTGGAAGGGACCTACAGTTTTATGCCGACTCCGAACGGCAAAGTCGAGAAGCTTTTCCTAGACAGGAATACCTTTGAGGATTGTCAGTGACTCGAAAGAGGTAAAAGCCGTGAATCATGAAAGTTGGTAGATTGGGGATTCCAACCTGGCCCCATCTGCGTAGGAGTCGACGCACTAACCCACTATACCACAGCGACTCGTAGTGATATTACATTTTCGAATATTCAACTCTAATCCATTCTCTTTACACCATTACTCTAGGGTATGGATATCGAATTGGAACTTAATCGTTCCAAAATATTAATTAATTAAAGCCTTATGTTTAAGCCCTCAAAATGTCAATTCGCACAGGACTGTGAACAGATCTTCTGCCTGCCATGCTTACAGCCGGAACTTCCCATTAATTCACATTGCAGTTTGCAATAAAAGTGGAAAGCACCTCAATTTTGTTTATTCCCGCTGAGAAATAAAACCACCAAGACGTTGAAAAACATTAGAAATCTGCAATCTTATTCATCAATCCCATCAAATCAGCTCATACATACTTGTCCTCATCGAAATCCCATCGACCAGGAACCGTCACTGATTAAAACTCATAAGTGGGGCTAATCAAATGGCCATAACAACTGCATAAATCCCCGCATTCATAGCTTTTTAAGCGACTCTATCCACCCCCAGCTCTAAAACAAGTCTTATTGACATTCAGTCGTCGTCGCCGCCGTCTGCGACTTCAAATGCCAATTTTAACAGCCCATACTCATCGAATGATTATTGCAAAGTCTCATTCAAATTGATTCGTCACTATGCCCCTTCCTGGATATCCATCAACTCCTCTCCTGAAATGCTCCCCCTGTGCGCACATTTTCGTAGGCTGCAGCCATTCAAAACCCAAACACATTTATGCGACGTCCTTAAACTGAGTAATGTCCTCACATCGGTACTTCGCTTTTATTTATTGCAATGGAGGAACAAATTTCCACAAAAGGACGAACGTAAACAAGGATTATTCCTGTTGTGTTTTTTTTTGTCTCTCCCCTCTCTCCCCCTCTCGCTCACTGTGTCCTGTGTCGTTACAGACAAAATAAATTCAAAACTTTTCGAAATAACCTTTAAATGGCTGAGGGGAAATGCCGCAGGAAGGGGACAACATCGAATTGCCTTGCGATCCGCAAGTCACGGCAATAAAAATCGTTTCGGGATTATTTTATGAGTCCTCACATACTCCCGGATTTTTTATTGATTTTGCAATAACGCTATGACATACGTTCATGTGCAGGCATGCGTCACACAATGTTGACAACGCATATGGGCTTTTTCTTTTTGGTTTCCTTAAGCCCCCTGCACATCGAGGATGACGACTTGATGTGCACCCTGTTGACGGACTGAATCGGCTATCGAGCTGTCATAGTTTCAGTGACAGGTGTCAAATGGACAGGTGGTTGCAGTGTGAATGAGTCACAAGGTGATTGAGTTACTCATCCGCGTCCGTTTGCCAAAGCTGCGTCCCCGAATTTCACTTGGTGAGCAACATTGTCTTCAACAATCTGTTGATTGGCGTATGAAATGTCATTCATTTTGTTTATGACTTTGTTTTTCCTTAAATAATCCTGTAAGTGGTTCATCCTGCACATCTTCTTTTGTCTTTGACACCCTGTGCCATCTGTCAATGTCAAATTCAGCGACGCTTCCGCCAAAAATCACCCGGTGTCGACTGCCAAATTGTGATTTGAAAACAGTGATATTCTCAATTTTTGGCATGCGTTCAACCAAATGTCAATTGTCCACAATGACACTTCAGTTGCATTTGACATTTGATGGAACCTCACATCGGCGAGGCAGAGAAATGCATCAAATATCGAAGCAAACTGCTTACATTTCACATATTTTCACTTCTCACCGCGCTGACATTATGTAACGCTCTAAATTTATAGTCACAAACATTTCCACTCAGCACTTGACATTTGTGTAGAATAGTGAGAAACATTAAGTTTAATACTTTGCCTGCACCGATGCGTCAAATGCGGCCACTGCGACGCCAGTGCTGACACATAAACTCTCGAATAATATTTCGCACGTGTCGTTTGAATGGTTTCATCTTGTTCTGCTCGTCGTTGTTCTGACAGATGAGTACTTGTCAGATTTTAATGAAGTGCTGATGTTTTATGCGAGCGCTAATGATTAGTCACTCACTAACGGGGGAATTGAATGCGTAGATTGAGAATAAATAAGCTGATTGAGAAAGTCGATTGTTTCAGGGAGAAGTTGCTGATTGACAGGAAAGAGTGTAAACGCGCCCTTAAATGTGTCACTGGATAGAGGCAACGTTTTAAGAGGAACTTGGGACAGAAGACAGCAGCAATTTGACAAGAAACTACTATTTTAGAGCTGGCAGTAGACTTGATACTCCGAAGGATGTAGAACAGCTCTTTTTCCATCTCTTGTCACCCAGTCTAAGGTGCCTCTAACACTAAGCGTCGCTTCAACAAGTCAGTCACAGATTACTTCAGCTCGACCAAAAAGACACCCCAAGCACGTGGAAAAAGTGACAACCTCTTCCCCCAAACAAACAGTTCCTAAAATAAATTTGAGCCAGACTGCTGCAACAAAAAGCATAAATCGAACGCAGACAGTTGTGGCTGTGTGACATTTGTGAAATTTGGCATTCATCTTTGGCTCAGACGGGCAAGAAGAAAGTGGAATTATTGAATGGGTGGCTGAAAGCTGGTTGAGAGCGAGACTTAAATGAATGCAAATGAAAAAAGTCACAAATTAAATTATCTAAAAAACGAAATGTTTCTTAAATCATGAAGGCGCGTCGTCTGTGTTGTGAATTTGAGTGAGAACCCGCCGCGATGTCTTCGGATAGTCACTTGGTAACTTAACTTTAAGGTGGACGACATCATCATGTGATAAATTCATTTAACAGCTACCAAATCAAAATAAATCAAGCAACTTTTTAAAGGTCTACGCTGACACAAGACTCTGCACAAGAAATTAAGTATTACAGAAATGCACGACTTCTACCTCTCTTGCCCCTTAAAATGTTTGACAATTGATTTTTATAACGTGTTCTTAAACCAAATTGAACAATCAGAGGACGGCATTTACTATAATTCGTGAATAACTGTCAAAAATTCATGAAAAAGTACCAAAATTAGGTGGCAATTAGCTGTGAAGTCGGCTATCTCTGCAATACTTCATTTCTGCTCTAGCCTATGTCAACGAAATTTTATTCTCACCTCGTGGTGAATTGTAGGAGGAGAGAATATTTGACAGAAGATGGGGCACCCAATCAACGAGTACCGTGCGTCGTTGGCGACTGAGAACGGCTTGCCGAAAGAGGAGCATAATGGGACGACGCCATCCAGAGCCAGTCAGCAGTAGCCACAGCACACGTCCTCACCCCGAACTCAAGCCTAAAATGATTTTAAAAGGAAAACAGCGAAATCTTGGAAACGAGTCGACGGTGGGAGAGCCCTGTGCTTTTAAGGACAATGGTGACTCTCACAGTACCTATGATGCTACGCACTCCGGATAAAGAAAGGGCCCTGGACTCTCAGTTGCGTGAGGTTATCTCCTTCGCCATCAACAACTATCTCGGTAAGCATCTACAAACGCATTTTCTGTCGACAGTTATTTGAGGTTTTGCACTCGAAATAAGGGGGTTCCTCTAAGATCCGTGAGAGAGATCGTGATTGGTACTACAACACCAGCCAGTGCTGCCCTGATCATTCAACTGCCAACCAGATTGATCACATTGCGAATGACTTGAAAACTTCTTCAGTATTCTTGATGTTCGAACTTTCGGAAGAGTTCATAATAATAACTTATATGATATGGCTGGCGCTACAACCTGAGCCTGGGCTTTGTTTGTAAAACAACCACTCGTGTTGTGCATACTGTTTTACTTTCACTATTGGAGAGGACCTACAGTTTAATGGCGACTGCAAGCGCCGAGGTTTCAGACTCTTTCTCTAGGATAGTTTCTCCAGCCTACATCAAAAGCCAAAAAAGTCCACCTACATACTTTGGATAGTGCCATGTTGTAGCAAAGGCGAGAACACAGATGTCAAGTAAACAGCGGAGTCAAGATAAGAAGAACAAGGGCTGGAAGGCTGCAATCTCAACAAACTCCCACGCTATTTACCGATCGAGTCGTTCTGGGATTCTGAGTTAATTCGACACCGACATGAGTAATCAATCGAAGGGGATTGTAAGTGTTGTTAAACAGTAGACATTGGTGATCTGGCTCAGGAGTTCCAATAGAGGCAGGAGGCTTGTTTGGCAAAATGAGTCCTCGGCGGGCACATATATCCGGGAATGTTTTTAATTTTCAGATTGTTATATTTTGAGTTCTACGTCCAGTATAGACTTGACATTAGAGGAGTATTACAGTGATGGCCGACTTCACAACTGATTGCACCCTAGTCCATCGACGAATTTGAGTGATTTTTTGACTAACGTGAATGCCGTCCTCTGATTGGTCAAATTGGCTATTGCAAACGGTATAAACATCATTTTTAAGGGGCAAGAGACACAGAAGTCGGCCATTTTGGCAACACTCCATTTCTGCTAAAAAAATTGTTTAATTATTTTTCTTTTAAAACTTACAAGTGGATTTTGCGATGTACCTCTTCTATGTTTAGACAACACTGTTGTTAGTTGGATATGCAGACAAGCATTCATTATAAATTCATATCTTTTTATTTTGATTTTGAAAAATTTTAAATTTTATAAAAAAAATGTTATTTTGGGAGCGACATCTATCACATTGAGTTATTCCGACCGAATGTTCAGCACAAATTGGCTTAACGCATTCTTTGCGGGCTTTTCGTGTTGGTCTTCTTCTGGAACATAGACCCCTTCTGCTTGGTTTCTACCAGAATTTTCACATTCTTTTTAAGCCCTTACTGGATGATTTTCAACAGTCGTTGTCAATGGGTGGCTTAATAGACTTTCAATTCCACTAAGTGGTTGAACATTTCTCATGACTTGTGAATTTGTGCGAACGTTTCTGGATTTCTGCTCTGGCTAAAACTTTCAACGGGTTGGTGGCGTCTTCAAGTTGCAGCCACGTCCACACTGTCATGGAAAAAAGAGACAAATGTCATCTCTTTGTTGTATATTCACCAAGGCATTTGTCCATATTTATGTAATCCAATATTATTTTTGGATTTCTTTTAGGACTTTCAATTTCGATACTATAATGGAAAGTGGAAAGAAACACAAACAAATTTGTTGACAACACATATTCATGTTGCTGGTGAATTTGTTGCTTTATTATTGCTCTTCCCTTTGGATTAGAAAATTTGGCTGGTAAAAATGTGCTTTTTTTTGTAAACAGCGCCCAATAATTGTATGAGCCAAATTAAAGCTTGTAAAATTTGATTTTTTTGTCTTTCTGCAGAAGGTGCCAAGCCAGAATATATTTGTCCTTTGACTGGATATTGGTCACATACGCCCGTGGACACTCGGGATTATTGGGTGTATTTTTATGTATAATTTGATAGCTGTAAGCGTTAATCCGGCTACCCTCTCTGGATAGAGAAAGGGGACTGGCCTCTTTTTTAAGGACTCGTCTGTGAGGTTAACTCACTTAAAAATATCTGAGTAAGGGGTAAGCAACTACCTCGGCTCCAAACCTATTGTCTATTGACCGATTTTTAGTTTTGCACGTAAAATGAGGGGTCCCTTAAAAACCACCTTCAACCGGTACCCCAAAATCAGCCAGTGTCCTGATCATTCCACTGTCAGCCAGATTGGTCACATTGTAATATGCAGGGTGGGTCATATAGGGTTTTTTTTTATTTTAAATCGGGTTTTTTTTGTCAGATGTCTTCCGATCAAAAGCTTGACAGAAAGTCTGTATCATAGCTCCGCGGATCGAAATGAGTCGCTTTACGCTTGAACACAACTGGTAAATCTTAAAAACTTATTTACAAAGCGAGTGCCCCAAACAGTGGGTTTTTTGAAAGGAAGTTGTGGCCGGAATGAAGGGACTTCGTGCGAGAGGAACTCAACGTTGAGCAGCTGCTTCTTCGTACGGAAAGAGATATGCTTTATTGGTTTGGTCACGTAGCACGAATGTCCCCACCATCACGACTTCCGAGGCGGCCCTTGACTGCGCTTCCATCAGGTAGGCGACCACTTGGCAGACCCAGGATGAGATGGTTGGACCAAGTCCATAAGCTCGCCTTGTTAAGCTTGAGCATAACCCCTGATGAGTTAGAGTCGATGGCGGAGTATCGAGTTGCCGGGAGAGCTCTCGTGCGTGGTCTACCCCCGCGACAGCTTTAGAGGAGGGTCAGAAAAAAGATGATGATGCTGATGAAGGGACTTCTGTACGCAAGTTTGTGCAAAGAGTTCGTGAGACCGGTATCCTAGAGGACAACACTCATGATCCCCATCACCGCACGGTGTGCACAGACACAGCTGTGGCCGAGAGGATCATTGGATAATTTTAATTCGAAAATGAGGCTGGGAACAACGTTTCGGTTAACGGTGGGCGTTAAAAAGCCATTTTTATCCGACTTGTTGTCTATTACTGAAATTGAAGGTATGGGTTTGGACGACCGGTGGTTCATGCAGGATGGTGCGCCATACCACCCAGCCCATGTCGCAATCGATCTAAGCAACAATCTCCCAAATTGTCCAATCAGCCGTCTTGGCGACCTCCATTTGGAGCTGGCGCGGAGTTGCGATTTGATCCCTTTGGACTGTTTTTTGAATGACCGATGTTATGCCAACAACCCGATTCAAGCAAAAAGTCACACAATGTGAAGGAATCAAGGTAAATTTTATCCAAGCGATTCCTGAGCTACAGCTTGTTGATGGCTTAACAAGGTCTTTGAAAATTGGGGTCACAGAATGCGTTGCTGTGAAGCCAGCTCAGGCAGCCACTTTAGGGACGTTGTATTTCATAATTAATGGGAATGTTTGCTCTTATTAATAATGCCTGTATTATGGCTGAAAAAAATATAATTTTGATAATTTTGTTGCATTTCAGAAAAGATACATGTATATGCCCTACCCTGAACTTCTTCAATATTCTTGACGTTCGAACTTTCGGAAAAGTTAACTTAATAGTCGAAGTGATATGGATGGCGGTATTGTATAAGCGGGACCTGAGTCTAATCTCGACAGCAACCTCTCGTGTTGTGCATGCTGTTGTACTTTCACTGGTTGAGATGACCTACAGTTTAATGGCGATTGCAAATGCTAAAGTTTGAGGCTCTTTTTCTAGAAAGTCGTGAAATTAGAGTGTCTTCAGTTTTTACCCACTGTGGATAGGTTCTTGTCAAAGGAACAGCGGAATCTATGAAAGCCTCATCAGGGTCGCAACCCACAGTTTAAATACTCTCCTCTAGAGTAAATAGATAACTCAGCTCGAGACCAAAGTCGCCTTTTCGGACCAACCCAACAGACTGGATCGAGGAGTGAAGACAGCCGATGGGAACCACCAGAAGATTGAAGGGCGACTCAGGACTCAGGTCTGTTAATACGATGTTTCGAGACTTCCACCGAACAGATTGCAACGCAAATCTTTGCCCACACGTTCACCTTTATTTTGTCCCTCTTGTTAAATAACTCCTTTCTGCTGACCACGGACATACAAGAACGTTTTGAACACGCGGGTATATTGGGTGCTTATTTATAAGGGGGTTAACAGAGGCACAAGGCTGTTTTGGAAAATTATCAATGAGCAAAGCTTAAAGCCATCAAGTTAGGCGCGTGTTGTGTACAGCTATCGTACATCTTCTTGAGATTTTTTTGGTTTTTCAGTGCTGTCCAGTAAATAAGAATGTCGACAGGTAGTACCAGTCTAATAATAGCCAGTTGACATCTGAGGGCTTCGCTGTAGGTGAACAATTCAATCTTCCTCAGAGGATCTTGTACATTTGGTTTCCAGCTTAATTGACTGCACAGAATGTCTCGTTAGAAGTTGACCGCTGAAATTGTATTCTCTCCGATTGATGCAATATGTCATGTACCGCCTGAGTTTAAGCTTCGTCTTAGATACATTCAACATGACGATAACTGTCAATTTAGCGAGCCTACTCAAAGATGACTGATGGGATTATGCGTGGCAATAGCCAGTTGGCTCACATCCGTTGTAGGTAGCTTATCGATCACCATCAGAATCTGAAGTCAATGAGAGTTAGTACGCCCCCTGTGGGATGCATCTGATTACTTCCCAACCCTGACTGACAAGTTGTCTCTTATCCTTGCTGTAATGATATTCTTTATCTCGAGTCTTAGGAGAGCGTTGTTGAATGTCGAATTGTCTATAACTAAAAGCAACCATTGTGAGTTCTTCATACTTAAGTGATTTTTAAATGTTTTGATGACGCGGGGATTTGTGTGTCTTGTGAGATCTGGAGGATCTCCCCGACTGGATACCGTCCATCTTCCTGAACATTTTTAAAGCCAGGCTAATATGACAGGAGCTTACGAGATTGACAGCCAAACTCGATAGCATTCCTTGGTATAAATGACATGAGTCTATGACCAGGAGTCAACAATCTTCAAAGTGGAGGGCAGCCTTGCATGTGGTTCCACCCAAAAAGTAAGCAAACTCGTAGTAAATAAAATTCTAAAATACTTTCGCCATCTAAAGTAATTTTCAGACCCCACAAGATTAAAAACAAAGAACTCCTGCCGCAGAAAAAGCCAAACCAACTGTCATCTGACTTGAGAGCAATTAATCACCACGATCATTCGTCGAAGGTCCCCCCCTCTGGGGAGAATGACTAATTTTAATCTTCACCTTTTTTTTTGTTGACACAATTCCGTGTTCTCCGATGTTTTATTTCGAAATAAATTTAATTCAATTAATTCACAAAAAAAGCTAACAGAAGACAAATGTTCGCAGGAGAAAGGCACCACCCCTCTCATCAATGAATGCATGCAGGCACGCAACTTTTTCACAAATTTGTTTCTCATAAATATATTTTGAAAATCGAGATGGAAATTGTAGACAATTTAAGAAATGAAAATACAACAAAGATTGTGAGAAAATTTTGACAGCTCAGTCATTGTCGTTCATTTCACACGCTTGATGTGAAATTTTTATGAGCGTCGCTTTCTGCGCGCCGACCAATCGAGGGGACGAGCTATGCGGCTGTAGCTCGGTCGGCCACCGTTAGTTACCAAAAATATACCACACAAAATTAGAATATTCCGAAATTCTTACTCAAAAATTATGAGCGAACGAAGAATATCTCGTAGATTTGACATTTTCTTTTTTTTTTTTGAAAACAACAGCCTCTGCTCTGCGTTGGGTCTGATTTTTCATGACTTGCCCAAGTGAATGACGTATGGTCGAAGGGGTAATGGCGTTTGACACTTGTTTTCGAGAGTCTGTAGTTTCGAATTGAGTTCTGAATTCGTGTTGGATTCACACGTTCGAGGGGGATTTGGCAATTTTTTTATGATGTCGTTTATGACCAGCGGGAGCATTTTATTTTTTATGGTTGCACATAAATTAGTAACTACTGTGTGTTAAGTCAATATTTTGCCATTCTCATACATCCGCTACATGCGGGCGAGTTGCGAGCTGTGGATGCTGTCCATTTTGTTGGGCGTGTTAGAAATATTTTTGCCTGATTTATGACGGTTTTCTTTATGACTGGTGACGTTTATAAGTGGGATAAACGTGAGTTGGCAGTGGCTCCGAATGGATGGAGATGAATTAAGATTGTATCTATGCCTGAGGGGCAATCAGTTGGATTTGAGTTTAAAATGGCATGGGTTGTGACCAGACATGGGTGGCAATGGGACAATCCATGACAGAGATAAATGGCAGCTGGCTGATTGGAAACCAGTTAGTTATGATCTTTGGAAGTTTTGTGCCAAAGGTAGGGGCACGATGAATGAGGGTATTCGAGTGATTGGAATTTCCTAGTATTTCTGTCGAACGCATGGGTTACCTGACACTTTTTGTATACGGATTTCGTGTCGACCTAGAGCTGCAATCGGGTCTATGTGACCCCTTCCAATTTTTGTACATGGATCTAGAGTCAAGCAAGAGCTGCTGTCGGGTCTATGTGATCCACGTCAATATTAGTACACGGATCTAGAGTCGACCTAGAGCTGCAATCGGGTCTATGTGACCCCTTCCAATTTTTGTACATGGATCTAGAGTCAAGCAAGAGCTGCTGTCGGGTCTACGTGATCCACGTCAATTTTAGTACACGGATCTAGAGTCGAGCTAGAGCTGCGGTCGGGTCTATGTTATCCACATAAATTTTAGTACACGAATCTAGAGTCGATCCTGCCGACCTGCCAATTTTAGTACATGGATCTAGAGTCAAGCTAGAGCTGCAGTCGGGTATATTTGACCCCTGCCATTTTTAGTAAACGGTTATAGAGCTGACGTAGACCTGCAATCGAGTCCACTGGCTACCCTGTCAATTTTAGTATATGGATCTAGAGTCGACCTAGAACTGCGACTGTGTCTTTGGGATCGGGTATATTTTACCGCGTCGGATTTAAGTACACGTATCTAGAGCCAACTTGGAGCTGCGGTCGTGTCCTGTCAATTTTAGTACACGATTCTAGAGATCCTGCCGACCAGCCAATTTCAATACATGGATCTAGAGTCAATCTAGAGATGTAGTCGGGTCTATGTGACACACCTCAATTTTAGAAGACGGATCTAGAGTCAAGCTAGAGCTGCTGTCGGGTCTATTTGACCCACGTCAATTTTAATACACGAATCTGGACTCGACCCAGATCTGCGGTCGGTTCTATATGACCCCGTCAATTTTAGTACACAGATTTTGAGGCGACCTAGAGCTGCGTTTAGGTCTTTCTGACTGCGTCAAATTTTAGTACACGGATTTAGAGTTGACATATATTTTCAGTCGTATCTATGTGATCTCCGTTAATTTTAGTACATGGATCTAGAGTCAACTTAGAGCTGCAGTCGGGTCCATTGGATCCCCTATCTATTTTAGTACACTGTTCTGGAGTTGACGTTGTCTTGCAGTCGGGTCTACTTGAGCCCTTCAATTTTAGTACATGTATCTAGATTCAACCTAAAACGGAAGTCAGGCCCATTTGGGTCCCTCAATTTTAGTACACGGATACACAATTTTAGTACACGAGAACACAGAGTTTGGGGCAACCTACAGCTGCAACTGGGTCTTTGTGACCCCGTGTAATTTTAGTACACGGATTTAGAATTTCAGTTGTATCTATGTGATCTCCGTTAATTTTAGGATATGGATCTAGAGTCAACCTACACTGTTCTGGAGTTGACCTAGTCCCGATGTCGGGTCTACTTGAGCCCCGTAAATTTTAGTACACTGATCTAGGTTCAACCTAGAGCGGGCCTACTTGCTCGCCTCAATTTTAGTACGCGGATATGCAGCCGACGTAGTGAATATGTGACCCCTTTCAATTGTAGTACACAGATTTTGAGGCGACCTACAGCTGCGACTGCATCTTTGTGACCGCGTCAAATTTTAGTACATTCATTTTGAGTCGACCTAGAGCTGCAGTTGGGTCCACTGAGCCCCCAGTAAATTTGATTACACTGGTTGTTGATTGTTGAATTGATGCCTCCATTTAAGAGAACAAGCTGCGTTTCAGATTGCTTATGTCGCGACCATTAGTCTCCTTTTGCCTTCACCCCGCTCTGTGTCAATACACGGCTCAGACTGAAAATATGCATTTTAATTCGAAAGCAAAGCAACCAGTTCCAGCGATGCTCGTTAAAATTCACTTGACTCCTATTGTTTTTATGAAGATTGAATAATCGCACTCTGGCTGCAACAAATCACTTAATTTCTTGATCGACCTGTTTCAGTTGACTCGGCTGCTTTGCAAGTGAAAGTCAAAGGTTCAATTCCCAAGAATCGAAGAAACCGAAAGGTGTCCTTATTGATGGACTGGCTTTCGTGTTTGGATTGATTTTATTGTTTTCACGGAAAAGGGAGCTCATTTGAATCTCATTCCGCGCGGATGTGGGAAGAACAAGACCAATCTTCTCCAGAGTTCATTGGACCCTGTGTCACCTAAGAACCCTGCCTTCATCTCGCGTCCCCTAATTCGGTAGCCAAATCGAAGCCAGAAGGAAGACAAAACGAATTCCAAAAACAATTGACCTTGTATCGCTTAAATGTGTCGCCGCGGCGCACTTCACCCGGGTGTCCGTGGGCAGCACGCTCCCCAGACCCGACTGCATTCGGCGTTCGGATTCTCTTTGGAGATGTATTTTCGTGCCGTGCATTCCTCAATTAAAAATAAATAAATACACCCGTGCGAATGTTGTTTTTCCGTCTCCGTTTATATTCTGGGCTTTATTTTTCGATTTTACGATCTTTTAAGTAGACACCGCCGCGGACAGATGTTCGGGGGGTTGTTAAAATTGTGTTGATGGCCTTTTCAATGAACTTGAACCTATTAAGGCGTAGGATGTGATAGAAAACTCGGTGTCAGAAGTGGGCCACGGACTGCCTTGGAGTGGAAACAGATTGGTTTTTCGGACCACCAAATATCCGTCTGTTTCCGCTCAGAACAAGCTATCCGGGTGGAACAGCAATCAAAAACTATTGCACATTCCAAACCGCAAATAGCTTCACAAACAGCTCCCATGACCCTGTGCTCTGTCGGTGTGGTGTTCCATAAATGAAAATGTAGAGCAATTCCCAGCACGGCTGCAAGAGCCGAAGCACAATTGCGCTCGCAGACGAACGTTTCTCGTTGTGTGCGTTGCGCGTTGCGCGTTCACGAACGAATGCATCTGTGGCTCGAAAACTGTGCCCAGTATCACGAGCTTTTAATAAATTCCATCCGCCGTTTAGTGTTAATCGCTCACTATGTGCGACTAGCATTCGCCCCAACAAGATTTATCCGGTTCACAGAGTCGCGGCGAGCGTCTTCCTCCCAAGACACCCACATGCATGCATGCATCTGCCGATGCGGATGGCTGTGTGCAGCTGAAGCGATGACGGATTACTGAATATTGGCAGCCTCTGTATCTTCTCGTAATTAATGAGAGAAAAACACACAAAATCTGATGAAGCTAAGTCACATGCATCTACCCGCCGCGCCGATAAGAGCAGCAGTACCGTCAGTATTGTCAGTGTCACCCTTGCCCTTAACGAACGACTGACGTGTGCGGCTGATTATGTTCAGGAAGTCGACAAAGAAATCACACAGCCAACAACAATGTGGACGTCTATTAGCTGATGCGTACCTTACGATGCCCAGGGGTGAGCAAGGGAAGCGGTGGAGAGGGGGGTAGGGATGAACATGAAAATAGGAACTGCAGATCACATAGAACTAACTATGCGTACATTTAACAGCAATCACGAGGCATTAGTCTGCATTTTCACGTTAATTGATCTCGAACGGCGTGGCAAGGTGGACGTGGACGTGGACGTAGACGTGCCGCTGCGGCGGACACTGAAACATCGAAAAACATGTGCAC